>CM027124.1:44138178-44738178 GCA_015476505.1 Urochloa ruziziensis
TGCAGGCCTATTGGTGGAGTAAATTTAGGTGGTGAAGAGTAGAACATAATTTTGACCCTTCCTTTGATATGATAACTTTTGCATGCTTCTTTAATGGCAGTTCCCAAATCAGAATGGAGGATTTCCTCCATTGATCCATAGATTGCATAGACCAACCCTTGATCTATGATGCTTTGCAGGGAGATTTCTTCGGTATAGAGTATGTTTGCAAATTTCTAAAATTCTTCAAAATTATCATCTCTGAGGATAATGTACTTGTGTCGTGGCTAACTGATTAGTTTTTCATCAAGGTGGACGAGTGGGAAAGTGTGAATATTAACAGATATCCCTTGGTTTTTTATCTTTCCCTATGTATAAATTCAGGAAATAATCTTGGAGGCCAAGAAAATCCTCATCTATCTTTGCTGATATTTTTCCCAAATTAGGTCAATAATATCTTGTGTAAGGACTGAGAGAGTCTGCTCAGTCTTGAAGCTTAGCCTTGGAATGAGTAGCTCATAAGGAGTATGGGTAGTTTGGGAGGCCAGCTGATGCTTTTGAGTGGATTCTCTTGGAGTGGCATAGTTTGAGTGGAGGCATCTGATTTGAATATTTTTGGAGATCTTATTTCATGATCACATTCTTTGTGATCCAATAATTTTGGCTGATGATCATTTAGATCAGATAAATTTGAGAATCCTTTTTCCTCTTCGGAATATAATTTGTTGATCTGCAGAAGGCCCTTTGAAATCTGATAAATTTGAGGATCTTTCTTGTAAGACAGAAGATTATCTTGCATGGGAACTTCTTTGAAATCTATAATTTTGAAGATCTTTCCTGTAAAGAAAGATTATCTTGAATGCTAGAAAATTTTTTATCTATCTTGGAACCTTTGCTCATATTTTTGAAGTAATAAGCAAGCCCATTAAGAGCATGTGCTTTATCTCTTTTAGTTTTGACTTGCCAGAGTAGATTTAGCAATCCTTGCTGTACTTCGCTTACCTTGAATTATGGTTGAAGCAATCTCGGTCTCCATCTGGGAGTATCGGCATCCCCAAGTGCTCATTTTTATGAGACGTTTGTATTTCAGGGGAGGAGCCATCTCTAAGTATTGCTGCATCAAAAGAATCTCTTTCGTTAGTCCTGTGGGCTTACAACCCTGTCTTACTTGTTCACTTGAAAATTTTCTTTGAGCAAAGTAGTGGGATGGCATTCTTGACCTTCTGAAGAAAAGGAAATCTTATTGACATAATTTTTTGAGTAAATAAGCTCTGTAATCTGATTGAGCTTGGATCTTTCAGGTTTTGAGAAGAAGGACAATTCTACTTCTTTCCCATTTATCTGAAATTGGATTCCTTCCTTTGTAACGATGAATGGACGAATTAAAGAAAGGAAAGGTGTTCCAAGGAGTGACATCTTGTTTTAAATTTTCTACTAGTAGAAAGGATGTTTTAATACAAACATCATTGATGCAAATATCGACTTCTAGAATTTTGTAATTTACCTTTAGTTGATTACCTTCAGCGGAGTGAATTTTATAGGTAGATCTTTGAAAATACCTGGATGCGATGATGTCTTGCCGTATACAGTTCACATCAGCCCCAGAATCTAGCAAAGTGTTGTACTTGAAGGCAAATCCATCGTGGAATTTATACAATATCTTAGTATACCATTTTTGTTTGAAGTATCTTTCTATATATCCAACTACTTCATCATCTTGAGGCTCTTCTTCACTATCCTTGTTTTGATAGTCATGTTTTTCATGGAATTCCAAGATTTGAACTCTTCTTTTGAGATCCCTTATCTCTTCCTTTATGAGATTATATTCTGTTGAGAGATCTTCTAAACTTATCTGCTTAGTTTTCTTCTTCAAATCTTCTACTCGTCTTGAAAACTTCATCTGCTGAACAAAATTTCTTTTTCTGAATTTCTTTCACCAACTTATCTTTGTTATTTTTTATCCTAGACAAGATTTTCTAGGATAATTTCTTTTCTTCTGGGTCTTGTACAATATCAAATGTATCCAACACAAATTGTTCCAAATCAGTTAGGACAAGGATATTCTCATCTGATTCTTCTTCAGAGGGATCTTGTTCATAACATGAACATTCACTATTTTGACAACAATTTACCTCTGTAACATCTTCCTCTTCCGTGTCACTATGGATATGATTTAAAATCTGTCCTAATTTTCTTTTATATCTTCAGAATCTGATTCAAGCAAAGCTTGAATTTCTTGTTTTACTTTGATCTATAGCAATTAGGAGCTTTATGTCCTTTTTGCCCACACTTAAAGCATACCACATCAGTTGGTTAGTATCCCTTTTAGAAGGCTTAGAGGCACTTTCTCTGTTATAATTATGCCTTCTTCTTCTAATGGGTCGTTTTACCTTTTTATTCTCATGATTTCCTCTATGCTTTCTATGCGAACCCGCTTTTTTATTCTCATAAGGATCTTGAAAGCCAATTGATAGCAAAAATCTCCTAATTCTCTCTTTCCAATAGATCTTTGCTTTTGAAGCTGCTCCTTAATTTTTAAGTCATTGCACAACTCAGCTCCTACCATATGGATTTTTTGAGTTATTTTTCCTATATCTAGACCTTGATAATTTATACTTCCTTCCCCTTCTTTTCTTAAGGAATTCCTAACCTTTCAGCAAATAAGGGAGGTAGGCCAGATATATATTTTTCTTTCCAAAAATCTTGATTAGGATCAGGAAGAGTATATAACTTGGATAGGAAAGAATCCTTATACCATCTAAAATCTGACATGGTTTTGCACCTCAAGTTGATCAGTTGCTCCCTATTCTTTTCATAGATATCTTGATAGTTTCCAGCAAAATGGTAAACTATATTGTAAAGTAGGGTTGAGATGGCATCTGAGACAGTTCCTGCAGATTGTCCTTGTTCATTTGTCAAGATAATTGGCCTACCATTTCATCTATCTTGACAGCTTCAATTATAGATTGCCTTTGGGTTTCATCAAGGTAATGATCCCACCAGCCTCTTAATTGTCCTGAAAACCCTATAACAATCATTTGGGCAGCTTCCTTTCTTTATTACCATTTGCTATACATACATTTGCATACATGATCATTTGATGGCACATGGTAAAAATCTGGTATTCAACAAAACCATCTAGGTTCCATTCAACAATCTCTTTTCCATTAAAACAAGTCATGCTAGCTATGTGGGGTAATTATTCAAATTGAAGATCTGCATAGGTTGGCCTTGGATAATAATTTCTGGTCATGGCTGTTTGTGTAGTTGTTTTGAAAGATCTAATTTTGTTGACCACATCTTCATTTTCCCCATCAGTAATTTGGTTGACATTTTTATTTACCCTTAAATTTCCCAATTTGTTGGATAATTCACTGATGAGTTCGTCAGAAACTAAAGATCCCATGGCCTTTTGTTTGCCAAGTTTTATGCTGGAGGAACCTATTTGAGGGACAAAAGGTGGTACTACTAGCTGGGTATTGGAATGATCAGACTGGGAGCTGGATGGAAGATTTACCTTAACTTCACACTTGCTCGGTTTTGCCCCATCCATGAGAATAGCTTCTATGCGATCTGTTTGTTGTCCAATAGCATGTAGGGATATATTTGAGAAGTTTTGTTGTTCCACCAGGTGTCCTATGTGCTCCGCTCTTGCGGGTTCACCGTAAGTGGTTTTGGATATATTTTTGAGTGGACAAGCTTTAGTGCTTTCCCCTTTTGCATTCATTTCCAATTGGATGGGTTCAAAAGGTGGATGAACGGATTCCACTTGCTTTCCACTAGTTGTCTTCCAATCTTTAGAAATCTTTTAATCATAGATATCTTGTCATTATCAGACTCAGGTTCAGTCTTATCCTTTTGTTGAGAACCTGGTTTAAAGAATTCTTCAAAGTGCCTGATCTGACTGTTTTCATACCAATCAAAGAAGAATATGTTCCTTTTTTGTTCAATCATCTCCTTGTGCCAAACTTCTCTAATCTTCAATCTAAAAGGCCGATCTACACTTTTGAAGTATCTTTCTTTCTTGGCCTTATTCTTTGGGAGAGCTATCTCTTTTAAAAGAAGCTTCCTGTCTATTTCAAAATCATCCTTATCTTCCAAGACAATGACACAATCTGTTCGGCAATTTGGGTCATCCACCTCGATGAGATTGATCTCAAAATCAGATATAGATGGTTCATAAGAATTGTCTTCATAGGTAGCATAGACAATATTTGTGGTCTCATTTGAGGTCTACTTTCCATACTAACAGAGGGTCTGGATTGAATGAAGACCTTTCTTTTTGAGGAGAATGTTACCTCAACGTCTCCATCAGGTGTTTCAGTGACAGATTGGACTTCAGATTGCTCAAGATTTGTGGTTCAACAGCTTGGGTGAGGGTCCATTTCTGTGGAAGTTTTATCTCATCCCATTTCAAGGTTTTGGGTGTGATAATGTTGTTTCTAGGATTGGCTTGAATTAGGGTACTTAGGCCTTTGGGTGTGTTTTGTTTTGCACAGGGTACCAAGGAAGTCATAGCTTTATAATATATTCTGTAGGTCACAGAAATATTCTCACTTTCTGCTTCAAGATCAAAGCCAGATGTTTGCAGGTTCAAGGTGAGGGCTTTTTGGATATTAGAGTCGGATAGAGACACAGAGAAATCAGGAAAAGTGTTAAAAAACACTGGACCATTACTAAGGCTACCTTCAATCATGCCAAGCATGGAATCTTGAAACCTCTTATTTCTACAGTCTCTTAGACAGGCTAAAACTGATACATTTAAGCCTTTCCTTGTTAAGGATCTGATGGCTATTTGGACTAAACCAAAGTGTAGATAATGATACTGGGGTTTAGCTCTTATGGCATTTATTTCACTTTCAGAGAGAAGATGCAAAGTTTCATGCATAGAACTGATACGACATGTTTTTTCAATAATATAATAATCAGAACGAAGAGAAAGAGTTCCAACATGATAAATTTCTCTAATATTTACTTTAGGAATTTTCCAATTAGCAATACTTTTTTCAATATCTTCGAAACAAACAGAGGAAGCATTTTTCACAGACATAGTCTTAATCGACCTATCACTACTGCAAGAGGCTACAAACCTATCACCAGCAGTAAGCGTCCTTACAAACCAAGACATCTTCTACGAAGACAAAGGAGTTTGGATAGGTAGTTTCCAGTCCAACGGCATAGAGCAACTCTCACAATTAAGATCAACCTATAGGATAGATGGTTTCCAGTCCAACGGCAGGGAAAAACCCACAATTAAGATCAACCTCTTTCCTCTATCGAGCGCCTAGTCCAAAGATTTATGCCGATAACAACGCCTATCTTCAGCTAAACAAGGCTACGCGACTACCGGAACTCTTCCAGAGGAACGGGATCTCCGCGACTACGGCGTACCAATCACCCTACGGGACCTCCGCGACTACGGCGTACTACCAGATTTCTCTGCTGACTTCGGTCAAAAAAAAGCATGCATGTCGCGCACCGCCGCGCGTTCATGGCGTCGACCGCTGGCAGGGCGGCCCGTGGCGGTTCTCAAGCGTGCTCCAATTCAAGATTGGTGGAGATAGACCGGAGCATGGGCAGAGAAAATGAAGCCTGAAAAAAAACGCGGCTCGGACCTAACCCGATCTATTATTTTAGTTATTTTTACACTGAAAATGAGTGAGAAGTCCGTCCACAGCCCGGCCCGAAATAGGCCCATTGCCCACGAGACGGGTGTGGGCAGGATTGCCCCCAACCCCTCCCCCCCCCCCCCCCCCCCCCCCCCCCCCCCCCCCGCGGACACAGATCGTGTGCAGTGGCCACTGCCACTGCAAGTTAAGCAGTAGCGGCATCTAAGCCATTCAACTGACAAGCAACGACAAGGATCAGACTCCATGTTTCCTCCTTTTCCTTTCACCGGGAGCTATAATTTAGAGGGAAACAGACTCTGCTTAGCCCTATTTTCTTCATCTAGAAGAACACGAGCAAAGGATCATAAATTTGACAATGCTATTGCCTTATAGAAATTCCTTTTCCACAGTTCAAGTGTTATTCAATGCTACACATGTTCAAGTGTTCCTTTTTCAGAGAAGAAGAAGAGTATGTCAGTAATCCTTGGCTGTTATTTTTAACGGAGGTTAGATGTAAGTCTAGGTGAATTTGGATTTAATCAAGAAATCACCATCTTTACTTTTGTTTTTTTATGTTTGCAGGAAATGTGTTGAAGGCATGATAAAATGGGTGGTACAAGCTTTGATGAACTCTGAAGGCATATGTTCTTGTGTTAAGCTTTTGTGCTAAGCAGTTAAGCACATCTCAGTTTAGAAGAATACATAACTAAGATTTTTAATTATAGTGAATGAGCTTGTGACTCGTCTCGAAAGACTTGTTTAGTATAAATATGTGTGTTCTGTATGGCTTAGAACTTGTGGCTCGTTTGGTTGGAGGGAGTTGATGAGAGGGAATGAGAGTTGAGAGTTGAGAGATTAAAACTCTATTGTTTGTTTCATGAGCATGGGAATTTGGTGGGATGGGGAGGGGAGTTTAGAGGAGCAACTCCCACCAATCACTTACCAGGGGGAGAGGTGGGAATTGGGTGGGAATTTGTTTTAAGTGCAAGATGGATGCATCTACACCGTTGATTATGACTTAACATGCAATTCTCAACCACTAAACCCTTATACCAAACAAAGGATACGGAGTCTCTCTTGAACTCTCACATTTAATTCCCTTCACAAGCTAAACAAGGGAATGGAAGTAAAAATCAAATTCCAAGTGAATTCCCTCTACTAACTCCCACCACTAATTCCCATGCCCCTTCCCCATCAGTCGCCAAACGCATTGTTGGTGGTCGGTAGCAAAAGGAGAAGTGAAAAGGATAAAGATGGGAGTTTGATCCTAGCCATTCATCATCAGTTGGATGGCTCAAATACTCCTACTGCTTAACTTGCAGTGGCAGTGGCCACTGCACCCGATCTGTCCCCCACCCACCCAATGCACTGCAACTCTGAACTTGTCAGTATCAATGGTATCAAACAATGCACTGCAACTCTGAACTTGAACTAACCAGGAACATTACATCGATGATGTTTATTGGGAATAATATTCGAGAGCTAAAACTTTGATTGCCTACAAAGAATTAATGGTTCCAAATTGCCTATCACAAGGAAGAGAATTAATTGAACTACTACTACTACTGCTAACCACTAGTTTTTCACTACTCTTCGTCTCCGTCTGCATCACAAATCTTGTTGCTGCGCTACTCTTCGTCCCCGTCTCCGGTGTCAGATCTTGTTGATCTTGGGCGCCACGACGAGCGGGTTCTTCTTGGCGATCTGCTCGCGGTCGGCCGCCTTGAAGTCGAAGTCGCAGGGGTGCTTGTCCGTGTACCGGTGCACCGAGCAGAAGGTGCCGCCGCAGCGGCACACGAATCCCAGCAGCCCCACCTTCTTGTTGCACGACGCGCACCTGCTCGGCTTCGCCTTCGCCACCGGCGCCTCCACCGCCGGCGCACTCGAAGAGGTCGCCGTGGAGACCTCAGGCGCCGCCGGCTGCGCGGGCGCGAGATCGACCTTCTCCGCCACCGTGGCGGGGAAGGCGGCGGCGGCGGCGGCGGCGTCCTTGAGGAAGCCCCTGTAGCAGCTGGAGCACATGTTTTTGGTCGCCGCGGATCCGAAGAAGCCGCATCCCTTCGTCGCGCACACGACGGGCGCCGCCGCCGACGCGTCGTGGTCCTCCGTCACCGTCGTCTCCGCGGGGGACGAGACGCTCTCCTTCACTGCCACCGCCGGCGCCGGGTCGTCGGCCTTCTTCTCGGCGGCGGCGGGAGGTGCGACGGCGGCTGCTGCGGCGGCGTCGGTGGATTTCGTCACGTGGTCGTTGTAGCACTTGGAGCAGAAGTTCTTGGTGGCGGCGCTCCCGAAGTAGCCGCAGCCGTTGGCGCACATCGGCGCCCCGCCGCCGCCGGAGACCTCCTGCTGTCCCTGCGCCGCCATGGCTGTCGTCGTCGTCGTCGATCGGTGGCTCGCTCGCTGCTTGGGGGTCGATCGGATCGGGTTATTCGGTGTGCGATGGATCAATCGAGATGTGGGAGCGTCGCCCCCCGTTTTATGGCACGGAGGAGGAGGCCGAAGCCAAGCGCGAGGCGGCTTCTAGCTCCGGTCGAGTCGGAACTCGAAACCGTACGTGGCAGCGGTGGAGTATGGTGTAGACTAAACTTGCGAGTCGTTTGTGATTTGACCGGATCGTGCGAGAGAAGGAGCTTCACGTACCCACGCGAAGCCTCGCCAGCAACACGGCATCTGGTAACGGATCAAGTTTGACTAGCCACGTGGCGGGTGCTGTTTGGCTACTTCTCGCTAATCGGCTACCCGGCCGGCCCTAATGTCGGTGTCACGCAACACGTCTCGCCACGCTTTACAAAATTGTGGCAAAAAAAACATTGAGTGCAGTTGTGGCAAGATGATGAGCCAGCCAAGTATGATAATGAACAAAATATTCGTCACTTTGTTTTTTTTTTTTCGAAGGATATTCGTCACTATGTTTAACTTCTGAATTATACCCACCGAGTATCCAAGTGTATTATATACATATACTAAAGGTCCTAGGTTTGGAGCATCCACATGCATCCTGGCCCCACGTGGGACCCACGTAGGGTTATGTAGGACCCATACACTATTTAGGTGGGACCCACACTTGGGACCCACGTAGGGTTCGTGTGGGACCCACACACTATTTAGGTGGGACCCACATACGTTTAGTGGGATCCGCAGTGTTTGGTGGGACCCACTATTGTGGAGTGTGTCTCATAATTTTTTTAAAAAAATTATGGAAATCTATTTTTTCATTATTTAATGAAAAGTATAAAACATATTCAATTTTTTCAATGTATAAAATAAACCTAATTTTGTATATTACTTTCACCTATGTTGGCTCTATTATTTGAATTTTGCTTTCAAATCATGAACGCACATAATATAATTAAATTATTAATTCATTGCTAATTTTATCTTTTATTTCTATTAAAACCAAAAAACAATGTAACATGGCACATCAATATGTTAGGTATCTATATCTATTAATGCACAAAAGTCATTGAATTTCAAAAAAAAATATTCCTATCATATTTACAAAATTGTTTGGATTTAATATTGAATTTGATCAGCTTAATTTTAGACTATGTTCTATTTTTTATTTTGGTTCGATGTATCAATGCGATTCTACTTTTGAGTGTAACAAGATAATAAATTCACATTTCATCATTATTTCAAGTTAACATCTTTCATATAGGCGCGCATCGCGCGCCAACCTAACTAGTTTACCTATGCCAATGCAAGTGTGTGTGACGCTATTACATATAGCTTAAACAAATATTAGGTGGCAGCAATTGCCATTCAAACTGTATTGTGCTGATGGTGAGTGTGACAAAATTGCAGAACTTGAACAAATATTAGATGGCAGCAGTTGGCATACAAACTATTGTATGGTAGCATCAGCATAGAGTGTAAGCCAAGAGATTATACACGGCCGTACTTCGTACTGAAAATGAATGGAAGTAAAAATCAAATTCCAAGTGAATTCCCTCTGCTAACTCCCACCACTAAGTGCATCTCCAAGAGACGCCCTATTTTTCGCTCTCTATTTGACTCTCTACTTGACTTGGCAAAAAGATTCCTCTCCATACCAGGTTGCAGACTCCAACAGACTCTCCATTTTTCACTCTCCAAATTTCAACAGCAATCTTCAACCTCCCTCTCCACACACGCTGACGCGTGAGTCCCACGTGTCAGCTTCATCTCCTCCCTTATCTTCCTTATCCTCCCGAGTCTGGCCCCTCGCAGCCTCACTCTCTATTCTCCGCCCCCCCCCCCACCCCCCACCCCCACAAAGGCGGCAGGCTCTCCCTCTCCTTCCATGGCGGCGCGCCGACCCCGGCCTCCCCTTCTCCCCCTCCCCAGCCAGCCCCTCCATCCATGGCGGCACGCGGAGAACCGGCCGGCGGCGCGCGAAGGTCCGGCTGGCGGCGCGCGGGGAACCAGTCCGGCGACGCGTGGAGATCCGGCCGGTGGCGGGCTCCATCGACCGGAGAACCAGCTCGGCGGCGCGCAGAGAACCGGTCCGGCGGCGCCCGGGGATCCAGCCGACGCCGCGCGGAGGTACGTCAGGGCGTGTGGAAGTCTGGCCCGACGGCGCGCGGAGGTCTGGCTCGTCGGCGCCTCATCACCGGCCTTCCCTTCTCTCCCTCTCTGCGTGCTCCTACCCGCTGTGCATGGGGCCTACGCTTGGCAAGCGAGCTTGGCAAGCCAGTTTGGCTTGCCAAGTCTGGCAAGCGGGAGTGGTGATTTGGGGAGCCGGATAGGATAGCAACAGAGATGGAGAGGCTCTTGGAGCTCAATTTGACGGCTGAGTTGCCAAAAATTTGCTTGGCAAGCCATATGGCAACTCTCTTGGAGTTGCTCTAATTCCCATGCCCCTTCCCCATCAGTCGCCAAACGCATTGTTGGTGGTTGGCAGCAAAAGGAGAAGTGAAAAGGATAAAGATGGGAGTTTGATCCTAGCCATTCATCATCAGTTGGATGGCTCAAATACTCCTACTGCTTAACTTGCAGTGCCAATGGCCACTGCACCCGATCTGTCCCCCACCCACCCAATGCACTGCAACTCTGAACTTGTCAGTATCAATAGTATCAAACAATGCACTGCAACTCTGAACTTGAACTAACCAGGAACATTACATCGATGATGTTTATTGGGAATAATATTCGAGAGCTAAAACTTTGATTGCCTACAAAGAATTAATGGTTCCAATTTGCCTATCACAAGGAAGAGAATTAATTGAACTACTACTACTGCTAACCACTAGTTTTTCACTACTCTTCGTCTCCGTCTGCATCACAAATCTTGTTGCTGCGCTACTCTTCGTCCCCGTCTCCGGTGTCAGATCTTGTTGATCTTGGGCGCCACTACGAGCGGGTTCTTCTTGGCGATCTGCTCGCGGTCGGCCGCCTTGAAGTCGAAGTCGCAGGGGTGCTTGTCCGTGTACCGGTGCACCGAGCAGAAGGTGCCGCCACAGCGGCACACGAATCCCAGCAGACCCACCTTCTTGTTGCACGACGCGCACCTGCTCGGCTTCGCCTTCGCCACCGGCGCCTCCACCGCCGGCGCACTCGAAGAGGTCGCCGTGGAGATCTCAGGCGCCGCCGGCTGCGCGGGCGCGAGATCGACCTTCTCCGCCACCGCGGCGGGGAAGGCGGCGGCGGCGGCGGACTCCTTGAGGAAGCCCCTGTAGCAGCTGGAGCACATGTTTTTGGTCGCCGCGGATCCGAAGAAGCCGCACTCCTTCGTCGCGCACACGACTGGCGCCGCCGCCGACGCGTCGTGGTCCTCCGTCACCGTCGTCTCCGCGGGGGACGAGACGCTCTCCTTCACTGCCACCGCCGGCGCCGCGTCGTCGGCGGCCTTCTTCTCGGCGGCGACGGGAGGTGCGACGGCGGCTGCTGCGGCGGCGTCGGTGGATTTCGTCACGTGGTCGTTGTAGCACTTGGAGCAGAAGTTCATGGTGGCGGCGCTCCCGAAGTAGCCGCAGCCGTTGGCGCACATCGGCGCCCCGCCGCCGGAGACCTCCTGCTGCCCCTGAGATGCCATGGCTGTCGTCGTCGTCGTCGGTGGCTTGGGGATCGATCGGATCGGGTCACGATGTATGGGAAACCTAGCGCTAGCTTGTTCTGTGGGCGGAGCGGAGCAGGCGTCTCGCCCCCTTTTTATGGCACGGAGGAGGCCGAAGCCAAGCGCGAGCCGACTTCCTCCGGTCGACTCGGAGTTGTGATTGGATTGTATGGTGCGAGACCGTTCCAGAAGAATCACGTACTACCGACGCGTAGCCTCGTGCGACTCCATTTTGGCTCGCGGCGTTTGACCAACCACGTGGACACGTGGCGGATTCTCGCTACTTCTCGCTAATCGGCAAGCCGGATTTTCTTTCCACAGGCCGGGCCCTAATGTCAGTCAGTGGCACGCAATGTCTCGCCAGATGCTTTACAAAATTGTGGGGGAAAAAAGGATAAAACACTGGGCGCAAGGAACTCTTAAGCGGACTACAAGCAAGCATCGTTTGGTAACAGTGACAGGAACTGAAGATACAGCTGGCCTGCCATCTACGGCAGAGAACTTCTTTTTTTGAAAAGGAGGCAGAGAACTTCTATTGATCATTTATATCTCACGATTACATCACACCACCAAAAACCGTTCTGCCGGCGCTCTGTATCATGACTGCCCACGCACAAAATCATAGTTACAACTTACAACAGCAGTTAAGGAACAACATGGCACAGGGCGAGCACGGATGCTGCTGCAACCCACATAGTCCTATCATACACAAGGGCTGCTGCTTGAACTCCGGTTACTTCTGCAAGGCCGTGCAAAGATGCATGGTCGGCCACCGGGTAAAAAGGACCAATTTACGAAAATCTACATACACGGTTCCTGGTGCTCCGCTGCAGAAAGTCCACCCAACGCCGATGCGCGAAGCTCATCGGTTGACCCTGGTTATGATGTACCGGCCTTTCTCCATGCCGTAGATCGTCTTCAGCTGAGGCCTTCTCCACCTCAGGATGGAGAATGCTGTAAATACAACCACAGTTGTAATCAAGAAAAGTGGTGCCAATCCAGAAGAGTCATAGCTGTTTAGATATGAAACTGATGAGTCTGAGTACTCTGTCCGGTTCAATGTCGTTTGCACAACGAAAGCACCCAATGCCCAGTCAACAGGAACACCGTGGATTTGATTTACAACATCAATCCTGAAACAAAATTCATGTAAATACCCAGTTTGAAGCAAAGAATAAAACTGTAGGGAGGGCTTCACCTCTTATGATCCAGCGGCATTTTTAGAGTATCATGAAGTAAAGCGATAATATATGCTGATGAGAAACAAAAGAGAAGCAGCTCTCCCTCATTGAAAGAACTGTACTTCTTCTTAATCTTTGACCAATCCCCATGGCAAAATTTCTCCCCAGCCACCATCAGATCAGAAAGGAAGGACTTTGAACGCAGACCAAAGAACTGTGAAGCAATCAAATATCAGAAATGATTTTTGTACTCATTGATGTGGCTGGATATTGAACATGAAAGAAAATGGAGAACTGAACAGTATCACTCCTGTTGTTTTTCCTGCAATAACTTTTTAAGAAGACTCCAACCAATAGAAAGGATCACACCTTAGAAGTATGGTAAAAATTTTCCGTCGCTAAAAATTTCCCTTCCAGCTCTGGTACAAATGCCGCTCCAAGGCGGCATTCATGATATGCACATCCCTCTGTAAAGAGCACTCAGTCACCTTTATTATGTCATGAAACAAACTGAAAATGAGAGTACACCAATACTTATATTCATAAGACCATCCTTGGAGAGGTACCACTATTTATAACTTGGGAATCACTGAAAATTGGATCCTCATGCACCGATTTCGGTATTTTCCCAGTTATAATTTTAGTACATGCCTTCCAAGGGGTAGGGGTCTCAAAAACCTCTATGTACATTCAACTGTTTAAAGACAAATTGCAACTTCTGCAAGTCGAATTTACTAACATTACAAAATGAGTTTAACTGATAAACTGGCAACTTAGCCATACACAGTAAAGTATCCTTAAATCAGAGACTATGAACAATTCAACTATCTTTATTCCAAAAAGGCTGTTAGTAGATGAAACCATGTAGGTCACTGTACCCATCTTCCTTTCATCTCATACAACAATAATTTAATGTGTGGAAAAGAATCCTTATTGTTCAAGACAAACAGTATAGAAGTTTTAAAGTTGATTCCTTCAAACACCATGTGTTTAATTTAGTTAACAGTTATGGATTGCCCAAGTGGCTTGATCCACCAAAGACTTTGTGGGTTAGGGGAGTTGAACTAACCTGGTTTAAACCATTTTTACCCCTTATATTAATTCAACCAAATCCTTTGGAATAGGCTAAAATCCATTGTGATTAACCATCCTGACTCCAGAGTTTTCTTCCCTCTACTGCTAGCCCATCGAATCTAGCCAAACGGTATTTCGACCCAACTAGTTTACTGCCAAACACAAAATGATAAATCAATCTAATCTGTCTAAGTTAAGGCTAGCTAGCAGAAATTTTTTGAACCCTGAGGTGAACACAGGCCAATTCTCAGGAGTAATGCAGGATTCTTTTTATCTGTAGTAGGCAATTGTTTATACAAAGTACAGTCTACTCTCAATGTTCCCCGCTGAATTCAGCAAACAAATATGAAGAAAACAGGAGCACTGCTGAAGAAGCGGGAGGAAACAGAGATGTAAAACTCCATGGGGCATAAGAACAGATGGCTACCTCTTCCTTTTTGCAGTAGTGTTAGCGCTGCCGATCTACACTCAGAGAAGTTCCCCGCAGCATGAGCAAAAGGTCTGTACTCAACCTTTGGATCAAGAACACTAACAGGAAGTTTAACTGGTCCCACCTTACTTGTAAATCCCCTTGGAGTGCAAGGATCTTTGTACTTCGTTTGAGTAATTAAATGCGTGGCCACTGCAAAACCAAATCAGACATGGGCATGTATAGTAGAGCAAGTCATATCACATGGACAGAGGAAGAATACAACAACAATAGAGCCTTTTGTCCCAACCAAATTTTTGAGTAGACTATAGATGAAACCCAAAAAGAGAGAAAAAAGAGAGAATTCTTTTTTTGAGTATAAGAAAGTATATTTCTGTTGTGTGTGTGGTTCTTTGATGTCTGCTGTGCTGTCTGTGAGTGTATTTTAGTATGTTGTGTTGGTGTTTGTGCGTTTGTATTGCTCTTGTAATCTGTGGTCTGCACTCTGCAGTCACCCCTATCAACAAAAGTTAAGGTGGGGATGCTCTCTCCTGTGGTTACCATAAAAAAGGATTGTAACTTAATGGAATTCAAACAGCATATACTTGTGTGTTATTGTCATTTCATATTGAAATGTGACACGAATTGAACAGATTGACTTACTTGATTTAAGGGCAGGTGAAGTGAGCAAGTCATGAAGTGACTCATATGCTACATTCTGCAGATAAAATCAGAGAAAACATTCAGAACTTACAAAATAATAGCAGCGGTACACTTAAAAGAACATAAAGTGTGTCGTGGGTAAGGTGCAACTTGTTCTAATACTTCTGTGGAACTTTGTGGTATGCAATTGCAATTTAAGAAAAGGCTCATAATAGATAGTGGACATACAAGATATCAATATCTATGCACACAACTCACCAGACCAAGTTGCAAAAAGCTGTGGCTATACAGATTATATGAGACATCACCGAACTTAAGCACATGAGAGAACTCCGGAGGCAAAGGTTCACCCGTAACAAAAGTCACCTGTTTGATCAAATATGAAACCAGTAAAGACCCCACAATGTTTCAGTGTAAGAGGATCAATTCCTTAGTATGAAAGCAATACACAGAACCTGAACAGAAGCCCCACCAAGCTCAATTATCCCAGTGGTATCGTGTGGATCACCGCCTAGTGTCCCCAATGCATAATTTGCAGCAACCCATGCATATATCCCTTCCTCAGCCCCTACACAGCATTTCAACGTACTTGCATGATCACCTTATTAAAGACACGAAAATCAATTCAACGAAATGTGCACTACAAGTCTACACCAATTCAACAAGTGTGTCCAATTGTACTGAAATGCAAGCTCCCAAATTCAACGGATGTACTTCAAGCTATACTGATTAACTGATCCATTGCATGCAAGAGCTCCAATTCAACAAATTTCCATAATACAGAACCGAAATCAGATAAATCTGAGCAATTTACTATGTTATACATGCCTGAGATCACGGTGGCCCATTTGTTCTGAAACAGGAACCCAGACTGCCGAAGCACGTCCCTGCATGACTCCAGAACGGACTCTGCCACCGCAGCATCGAGAAGCCGGAGCCCCGCCGTGGCCATGAGCCGAACCTCGGTGTCCGCCCATCTCTCCCGCGGCACGCGGCGCCGCGCGAAATCCACCAGCGGGGCCAGCGACAGCCCCGCGCCGCGGGGATCCGCCGCGAAGGACGAGAGCCCCGGGTTGGCCTTCAGCGAGGCCGTGCGCGCCCAGTCCAGCTGCGGGAGCGCGCCCGCCCCGGCGCGGTAGGCGATGACGTGGACGCGGCTCCCGGTGCTGCCGGCGTCGATGATGACGCCGTACCTCGGGGGCGCCGAGCGGGACGCGAGGAGGAGCAGGGCGAGCGCGGACGCGGCGAGGAGCGCGAGGGCTCCGGCGACGCGGCGGCGGGAGCTGGGCTGCCGCCGCTGGGCCGCGCCCATCTTGGTCGGGGCGGCGGGGGAGGAGGGGGCGGGAGCTAGGGTTTGTTCCTTGGGCTCGCCGCGGGCATTGGGGCGGCGCATCGGACGGCGGGTGCAGATCGGCCCCCGGCGGCTCGGTCGGGCGCTCGGGGGGCCGCGGCGCGGCGCGTCGGCGGGGAGGTGGGGTGCCGGCGCGCCGCGGCGAGGTGGTGGCGGGATCCGGTGTAGGGGGTGAGCGTGGGGGCCCGGGTGTGGCGGGCAGTGGATGGGGGTAATTGACCGTTAGAAGATGGTTACCGCGGACAGGTGGCAGCGCGGGAGAGCTTCTCGCTTTACGCCGTCTTCTCCGGTTGGAGCGCTCGTGGCGAGCTCAAGGCCTCAAGCTACCGTGACCGTCCACATCTTTTCCGCCTACTTTCGGTTCCGTTTCGTTTGAATAATTTCTTCAGCGCTACAAATGATTGGATTGGTTGGCAAACTTGCATTAGCACTTTTGTAGTTTTGTTGAAGGGGAAAAAAGAGGAACCATCTAAGAGCAGGCCCAACGCAATACGCTTGTCTTTTTGAGAGCGGGACTTGATTAGCCGCGTCCTCCACATCCACATGGACCACATGAAATGTTCATATCACCAAGTTAGCATGTGTTTGGTTCGAAGGCAAACTGAGACGGGATGGTCCTATCCGGGGAAAGTGGGACGGGATGGTCCTGTCCCTATTTTATGGGATGGGACCATCACATTTTGTGTTTGGTTAAAATGGAACGAGTGCGTCCCTTTTTCTGTTTGGTAGGAGGAATGGAAAAAAAATGGGATGGATGGCGATTTTAACACCGTTAGTCACATTTGAGTGGGGCCAACCTGTCATAAAAATAGGCCCACATGTCATTCTCTGCAGAACTTTTTTTATTAGAAAAAATATGTCTCTTTTTTTTACCTTATCCCTTCCCAGCGTGCTCATCTTCTTCAACTCCCCTGCCCGATTTCATCCCGCCGGCTGTGACACCCTCAAATTTAAAAAGAAATTAATTAAGATTTCTTTAGGTTAATCCTTAGATTTAATAGAGTAATTATAGAATTACAGAAATAAATATGAATAATAAACTATATATAACTAATAGGGAAAATAAAGGGATGTTTCATATTTTGCAATGCTAAACTTAGTCTTTAAAACCCTAGAATAAAATTAGAAAGGATTTGGTTTGAATTTGAAATCAAATTCCTTTTGAAAACCTTTTCAAATAAATAGAAAAAGTGTTTAAACGTTTTGGGCCGAAACCCCGGTTTCAAGCCCAACATCTCTCCTGCTGAGGTCCACTTTACCCCCTCCAGTTCTTCTCCTCGGTCGCTCTTTCCCCTCCCTCGCCCAGCGCGGCCCGCTCCTTTCTTGGCCCGCTCGCGGCACAACTCCCGCGCGCCGCGCCCCCTCCCTCACTCAGGCCAGCAGGCCGCGCAACCCAGCTCCCCCACTCGACCCACCAGCGCTTCACGGCCCACGCGGTCCGCCCCGCCTCGCGCGCGGCCCACGCCGTCGGGGCGACGTCACGCGTGACGTCACCCGTCCCCCCGACGTCACCCTTCTCCTTCCCCTCCGAGCGCCGCCGCAATCCACCGCCGCCGCTCGATCCGCGGCCGTCGGCCGGGATCGACCCCAGGAGGGCACGCGTGCCGCGTGTCCGCGCCTCCGCGCCCCACCGCGACGCGGGTGCGGCGCCGACCACCCCAGACCCCGCCCGGCCAAGGTCCCCGCCGCCGGCGCTCGACTCCTCCACGGCCGCCGCGCGTCCTGCTCCGCCGGCCGCCCCTATCTCCTCCGCGCTACGTGGCCTCACCCTACGCTCCCATTCCGCCTATAAAAGGCACCCCCGGGCCTTGCTCTGGGGGCACCCCAAGCTCAACCGAGCTCACTTCCGCCCCAAGCATCGCCACGCCGCTCCGCTTCTCCTCAGCCTTCCCACTTCCCACCAGCGTGCTCGCCGTGTCCCCCTCGTCCTTCTGAGCCCAACCACACGGCCGGCGGCGAGCCGTAGCGCTGCTCCGGCGTCGTTCCGGCGAACCCCGCGACGGCGCGCATGGCGTCCGCGGCGGCGCCGCCCGGCCCCGGCGTGGAAGAAGGAGCCACCGTCACCAGCCGTCACCTCGCCGTTCCCTCCTCCTCTCTTCATAAATCTGACAGGCGGGCCCAAGCGCCAACGCCGTCACCTCTCCACCGTCACCACCTAGCCGCTAGATCCGTACGCCCGGTCCACGTGGACAGACGACCCAACGGTCGCCTCGGCCCACGGCCGGTCCACGGCACGGCAGCCGCGCCCGTGGAGTGGACGCGGTCCACTGGGCCGTCGGCCCAGCGGCCGCGGTCCACCACGCCCACGGCGCCGGCGCACAGAACAGTGCGCGCCGTGGGTCCCACCGGCCCACGTCAGCCGGCCCACCTCTGCTGCGTCAGCCCCTAGCAAATGCTAGGTACACCCCGGTAAGTGTACACGCAAGTGTATTTAGAGCCTTTCCTCACTTCCAAAAATTCCCCAAAAATACCTAAAAATCCTAGGATTATTTCTAAGCCTATTAGTGCCATCCAATCCTTTTTAGCACCTCATTAGAGCCTAAATCCCATTAGGCTAAGTTCTAAGCCAATAAGGAGCCTGCCATTAGTATACCCCGGAAATCCCCTCTCCACATCTTAGCCCCATAAAATCCCCAGGAATTTCCATGAATACTAGGGATTATTCTAAGCATTTTCATATGCTTATTACCCTGGTATCCATCCCCTGACTCCAAAACCCAGTCGCACACTTCCAATGCCCTGCCAAAACCCCGTCTAAGCTCCACGGACGTCATTTCGCCGTCCGATCGAAACCCCGGAGTTTTGGTAAAATCCTAGCCGGCATGTTGCCCACAAACACATAAGGATTTCTAGAAGTCCATATCAAATATTCGGGGTTTATTCCTTAGAAATCTATATAAATCCCGGAATACTGATGATCAACGTTTCAGCCACCGTCCGGGGAGTTATTTAATAATTCTCTTATTCTCATCCTTTAATCCATTAATTATATAAAATAATTAATGGGTTATTAATCCAAATCTCTAGTCATCAGCCCTTAGGCAAATCCTTTAACCCTGGCCTCCCTTTCCTTTCTCCTTTTCCTTTTACGATTGGATTGATGTATTGTTATACTGATTGTTATTTTATGTGTTTTATCGATAGCATGACCGGGCCCGACAAGACGACGAGACGACGAAGCTCCAGAAGACCCGAAGCCCAAGCCCGGTCACCCTACGGAATACGCCCGCGTAAGAATCGCCTAAGGACGACAATGAAGGCAAGTCTCACCAATAATATCACTCTAATCACTAAAATTTACCTTATGTGCAGCATAAGCTACAGGGTGGGCATGACCGGAGAGTATGCCCCGCATCGCTGTAGGCATAGGGTGCTGATTGGGAGTGGAAGGAAGATCCCAATGAAGGGGATTCTGTCCTAAGAGCCACTCTGATCCCAGCTAAGGACCGGTTCACGGGAGAGTCTTTCTAGTGCCCAGTACAACCTCGCATGCCAAAAAGGCATAGCCTTCGGGAATGCCTATTTATGTGAGGCCTTGATTCACACCCCACCAGCTGAACCTAGTAATCCATCCCAAGGAAGCCGTATGATTGGCGCAGAGTGTTGACCGGCGAACTGGGACCGTCCGGTGCCGGGTCGAGCAACCGCCAAGTCGGGAAACGGGCATACTGGAGACAGCCCCAGACAGAGGGCTGGGACTGGGCGGCACGGGTTGACTAGGATACAGGGTCAGAGACCCTGAGGGCCAGAGGCCCGATGAGCTCATCAGAAAACCCGGGTTGATATCCGCGAGGCGGATGATTAGTAGCCCCTGTTTAGCCCCCAGTATGCACGTGGCTGGACCTAGGGAATGCTGACCAGCGATGGTCACCGGTGGGTACGAGTCTCGTAGGTCGGTTCCGCCGAGGTACCTGGCACGGGCCGACCGAATGCGAGGTAGATAAGTACGACCTCTGCAGAGTGTAGAATCTATCTGGATAGCCGCGACTCCGGCAAGAGTCCACTTAGTCAAAGCCCCCGATGATTAGTTTTACTATTTCTGTACGGGGAACCTGAGACGGCGAAGGTACCGTTGGTCAGGTTCAGGATAACATATCGGGACTAGCAGGGAGGAAGTGCCCCTCCAGGACCGACCCTTTATATTTAATTTAATTTAACATATTATTGAATTTGTGGGATTTGCTGGGTATTCTTTTCAGAATACTCACCCTTGCTCTCATTGTCTTACAGGTTTAGGCCTTCAGGGCGAGATGGTGCTGCAGCCCATTCCGGTGGAGGAATGAAGTGCCTTCCCGCTCTCCGCTAGTTAAAAACGGTGTTAAAATCTATTTCAAATACACGTTATTTACCTTTCTGATACTAATCTGTGACAAGATCTGTATCAGTGACCGATCCAGGGCCTGATACAGGTAATTAGGGAACCTCTGGATAAGGGGTCCCCACACCGGCCATGGAGGACGTCGGAGCTGGAGCTCTATCCCGTCGCTCGTTGGAGGTGCGGCATGCGGAGCTGCCCCCTGCCGGTCATGGCGGGTGCGCGGAGGCGCTTCCCCGGTCTGCGGTACAGCCCTTATCAGAGCTGGTCGCGCGGCCCGACGGCGGAGCTCCGGCTCGCGCAACCCGGCGGCGGAGCTCGGCTGGCGTGGCCCCGTGAAGGAGCTCTAGCCCACGGCGCCCCCTGTTCCTCCCGATCTGCCGCAAGCCTGACCATGGGGAGCTCGACCTCGCCGTCCTGGGGCCCGGCCGCGCCGCTGGAGCATCCTCCTCTGCACTGTCGCCGTCCTGCAGCCCGAGCCCCCACCCGTCCGCGTGCCGCTTGAGCCTGCTCATGGCGTTGCCGCTGTAGGAGGGCCGGTTGTCGGAGGAGCCCACGTGGCCACCCGTGGCTCCTTGGCTCGTCGACCCTTGGCCATGGCTACCGCTGGCACGAGGAAGACGGTGAAGGGAGGGGGACAGGGGACCCAACGGAGAATAACGGCGCAGAAGAGGGATGAGCCCGTCCGCTCGTTCCCGGATCTCAGCCGAATATTCCTCAATAGGGATGGCTCCATCCCATTCATCTTCCAACCAAACATTCTAAAAAATGGGATCATCCCATCCAGTCCTATCTCATCCCATCCCTGAAACCAAACACATGCTTAGTGGCTCCGCAGGGTGTCAGAATACCTTGTACCGATTGAGTCGACGTTCTGGTGTTGCGCACTTGCACTAGTGAGGCCTGACCACTCATTTCCATGGTCTAAGAGCAAGCCTTACAGTTTCGCCTACTTGCCAGCGAATCGCGTGCCAGCTCGGCATAAATGCAATAAAAAAATAGGACTAAGAAAAAGGGAAATTGTGTCTAAATAAGGTACTAGCGACCCTCTCCTACTTTGTTTTCATTTAGTTCTCAATTAACTCAAAGTTCATTCTTTATCCTTAAAGAATTCTGCTTTTCTTAAAATATCATAAACCAATCCAACAAAAGTCCTTAGTTTATTTCCTTTTTGTATCTAATTGCATTGTCTTTCCATTGACAAAGGTCTATTAAACATCTAGAATTTGTAGATAGCTGGGTCTCTTTATCGTCGCTCCATATTCGGTATTTCTGTCTACACTTCGTTCAAATAATGGGGTTGCACCCCTTGCATGTACTCTCTATAGCTTCTATAGAAGATAGAAGATTTTTTTATTTAAAGAAAGAAAAATTGGCAAAGACAATTTTGCCATTGTGATTGGGGCCCGTGTTTGTGGTGACGGGCTCCACCCGCTTTTAATGCTCCACGCGCTTCTAGCTACTACGTGAACCAATGGGAGGCCGATAACATACAAAATAGTCTCACGTGCTATCTACTATACCTATATAGGAGATCCCCACTAGCATATTTCTCTGCGATTTGGTTAAGCCACATCATCAGAGCCCCTTTGTTCTCCGCTTTGCCTCTTGCAATTATTCTTCCGTTACTCCCTCGGTCCCCTCGCCCCTCCATGGCAGATCAACAGACTGCCGATTCTTTACTCCATGGCATGCAGATCGAGTCCCCTGTTCTTTACTCCGTCGGTCCCCTCGCCTCCCTCTTTTATACTCCATGGCATATAAAGAGACCATCTCTTTCCTCTTCAGATGAAGCGGCTGGCAGACCGGGGACCGTGGCCAGGTTCACGGCGAGGTTGAGATCCCGTCGATAAAGCAAAATGTTGATGGGATAAAGCAAAATGGATCATCCATATTCCATTAATCGGACAACATATACCTTCTTAAGCTGATGGGATCTCAACCTCGCCATCGTCAATCTCCTGCTGCAGATCCTTGGGGTCCGACGGGATCTCAACCTCGCAGTTGTCGATCTCCTGCTGCCGATCCTTGGGGTCCTTGCCGTCAACGGTGCAGCCAGCGCTGACGCAGTTGCCGAGGGTCTTCTTGACGGTGCCGGCCATCTCCCATGGACCGGGACCTCATGGTCCTGGCGATCTCGATGACGTCGTCTAGGCTGATGTTGCCGCTGTGCTTGATGTTCTTGACCTTCTTGCAGTCTCTCTCGGGCTCCTTCAGTGCCTTGATGACAAGCGCCGCGTCAGAGGGCACGGCGGAGACCTTGCCCTGCCGGTTCTGGACGGTGAGCTTGACGGTGGATCCATTTTGCTTTGTCGTTTTCTGTTTATGCTACCTTCATACGCTTTATTTTCAACACAAACTCCTTTCATTCGTACTGGTGTTCTATCAATGTTTACCATGTCTGTACAATATTTTCTCTCAATAACATTTCTATTTTATCAACTACATATGGATCCGTGTAACATAAGGATATTATTGCCTCATGAATATTATTTCCTCCGTGTAACATACGGATTACAAACATCTTTCTTTATTTGCTTTTCTTATTGCCTACAATATCAAAAATACTAGTCAGATTAGCGCGCTATGCGCGCTAACTATAAATTTTTTTATGTTCTGAAATATTAATAAAATAACATATATTACTTGTATTTTTTATGTTCTGAAATATTAATAAAATAACATATATTGCTTGTATTGTGTTAGTAGTAACATAGTATTGATTATCAAATCAAGAAATCAATTAAAATAATTAAAAATTTAATTGATCAGTATTAGAATATAAATTCATCCCAAAATAGTTATACCTTACATCATTGGTTATTTGAGTCTGAGCGCCATACAATAATTTTCGTGATTGAGAATTTGATAATTATTAGGCATTTATGTTATTGGTTCTTTAAGCACGATATAATATTTTCAAAAATTGTAAGTCCTGTTTTGCAAAAAAAAAAAATATGGTGGGCCCCACATATAGTGGTCCGTGGGTCCCACGTACGGGTATGCGGGTCCCACATATGCGGGTCATGTGGGCCCCACACACGCGTGTCACGTGGGTCCCACACATGATGGGTCCCGTGGGACCCATGAATAGTAGCATCTAGCCTAGGATTGCTCCAATTCTTGGAGCTTTAATATATAGGAATAGATTATGACTTTATTTAATGACATAATATCTGAAATATTATTACCACTTTATTACTATTAATTTCAATTTATTATGCCATCGACACAACATTCACTGCAAATTAAATATCTCCTTCCATTGATCCATTATAAAATAGACAGGCTGAAGTCCATATTTTCAATACTTTATCCCCTCAGCCCTGTGTTGTTATACTGTTCATGTCCTACCAAAAACAATGTTGCACCAACAACAACAATTCAAAAGGTTGTCTTGCTACAACTTACCAAGATTAATTCCTTTTTATATAAGTATCTCTGTGCATTGCTTCTTATTTTATATTACCAACACATTTACATCTTTGTTTAAATTTTTTTTCACATCATATCTTCTCTTCTAACAAGCAAAAATACAATTTTCAATTATAATGCCATATAAACCCTTATATGTATCTTTATTTTACTCTTCATACAATTCTTCCGAGAAGATGCGAAATAGATAAGTCCAAGCAATGAATAAACTCAACGATGATACAAGCCCAAAAGTTTGTGTCAATCTCAATGGCAATTCTCATAGCAAAGACATAACCAAACACCTACCAATTCAAAACCACACGATCATTGTTCAATACATAAAAAGTAACAACCATACATGCAAGCTATTTTCACTGAAAATAGCTCCAAGGTCAAAACTGAAAAGTGATTCATTCATTGCAATTGTATGTTATTTAATTAATAAACTCCATATGTACCCTCCTCAATTAACTATTCAGTAAAAACTATATGAAGTTTACATTAAATAACCATAACAAATTACGTAAAATGTCCCGCAGCAACACGCGGGGAATCACCTGGTTCACATATATTCTCTCTCCCTACGTGAGAACGCTGCTGATGTGTCTTGCCCGTCCGCCCGCTCACGTAGATTATATATTTGCTCGGTAGGACTGGAGAAGAATCTGACAAAGTGCGTTGAGAGTAAGATAGGCTCCATCGGTTGCAGTTTACGTGGATTGTATCTTTTAGATGAGCCATACCGTGTTGGTAGCATGTAGGCTTGTTTTAATAGATTTATCAGTCGATTGATAAAAGGGCAAAACACTTAGTACGTGCAACCTATCTTCTTTTTGTCAACCTCGTAATCACACTTGTTGATTTACGAGTTACTCCATCCGTCCCATAAAAAGTGCAATTCTAGAGTTTGAAAAAAAAATCTCACAAAAAATGTAATTCTAGAAATTGGATCACAACTACCTTCCTAATTAGGTGGCCAGATTTGATTTGCATGCAAAAACTAACTAATTTAGGTAAAAAACCGAGGGCATACTAATCTGTCAAAAAAACTAGAATTGCACTCTTTATGCGACAGAGGGAGTATTTTTTTAGCCTCCTCTTCACATTATCATTATCCTAACTGAGATCTTCCTAATGGTAAGGTAAGAAAACTGTTATAAAAGAGGATACCTTCGCGTTATGTAAACTAGAAAGGATTGCGCGCTAACGCCGCGCCAGTTATAGATTACATATATAATCACTTTGTCATAGAGTTTTTATATTATTTAATTTTGGTGATCAGCTGCAACATACATGAAAGAATCTTAGGACCCCTTAGTAAGTTCAGATGGCGGCAAACGCAGATGTTCTCGACCATAGAGAGTGTGACAGTGTTGATACAGAGTGCACACCTATGAGGGCCTTCTTCTATTGTTGCGCTAGAGTTCCTACGAATTGAGGACCGGAACGACGCGTTGTGACATTGGTAGCCTGCTAGCTGGCGACAACAAAGAGAACTGAGAGGACAACCTGAGAGGAGGAACTACGGTCTAGCGAACGCATTGTCCAAAAAACGGTGGCAATGTGCTGCACACGTGAAGTTGATAAGCATGAGAAGGGTGGTGCCTCCTTCCACGGTAGCGACACCACCTCTGATCCGAGCAAAGGCTCTAGCAGGGGATAGATATGGCGAGTTGACACGTGAGGGAGAAATTAGATGAGTAGCAGAGGAGGGCAATGTGTTGTATCTTGTTCTCAACTTCGTGAGGGAGATAATCACGGCTCTCTAATGCGCAAGGGACACCACAATTTTATTTGCCAACAATACAAAATATTAATATGTGGCGACCGAGCAATTACGTAATAGCGCAATGCTAGAAGCCTAGAACAACATGGCATGTCGAGATACCAGCACGCAAAGTGCAACATTGAAAGTCTCAAACCACGTGTCTGGTGAGAATGCACCACTCTAGATGGACACGTTTTTTTGTGATGTAGATATACTTATTTTTTAGGCAAAATTGAAACAGTGCTTAGTATGAAAAAACAAAAAAAAAGAAAAAAAGAAAAAGAAAAGAAAATGAAAATGAAAAAAACAAAAAAAGGAAAAAAAAAACAGCTACAGTATCACGGATGCTGGGAGGCCACCAATCCTCCCAGCGATATAGAGATAGTTATGGGTTTGTTTGTTTTGGAAAAAAAAAATCAGATTGCGACTGAAATGTTGGTTCGTTTTGAACTTTTGACCGTGCGTCAA
This sequence comes from Urochloa ruziziensis, assembly GCA_015476505.1. NCBI lineage: Eukaryota > Viridiplantae > Streptophyta > Magnoliopsida > Poales > Poaceae > Urochloa > Urochloa ruziziensis. The sequence continues at coordinate 44,164,447 of CM027124.1, forward strand.
CGGCTAAGATTGTGTCGCTCGTGGATCTGGCTGTGTGCAACAGTAGGATAGGTTTATATCACTACGTTACCTGCATGAGATCCTTTGCAGTCACTCGTGGCGTGACTTTGGCCCAGTTTTATTTCCTTCATTTTGTATAAAGTTTCTCTCTTGATTCCTGTACCCCTTTCACAATGCACGTCTTCTAATGCATAAACTTTCTAGATCAGGATGACAGGGGAAGAGAGTGGAGAAAGGACCATGGGGCCCACATGTCATAAAGAAAAAAATATTTAGACGCTAACATGTGGAGCCCACCTGTAATAGTTAGAGTAGGGGCTCTTAGGTAGAGGCTATTGCTGGAGTTGAAAAAAAATACACCCCAGAAAGTTTCTGGGGTTGTATTTTTGTGTCTAACTCCAGCAACAGCCCCTACTTTAACTATTACAAACGGACCTCACAAATCAGTGTCTAATTTTTTTTCCTTTATGACATGTGGGCCCTACTATCTTCTCTCCTCTCGTTCTGTATCCTTTCTTCCTCGTCCATCCATCTCGATCTAGAACGAGCCATGGCGGTCGACCAGGGCATGGCTGTGGGGACCCCTTACCGGGACGTCCCTTGATTACCTGTATCAGGTCCTGGATCGGCCGCTGATACAGATCTTATCACAGATTAGTATCAGAAGAGGTAAATAACGTATAATTTAAACAGATTTAACACCGTTTGTTTTTAACTAGCGGAAAGCGGGTAGGCGCTTCATTCCTCCACCGGAATGGGCTGTAGCACCTCATCGCCCTGGAGACTTAAACCTGTGTGACAATGAAAGCAAGAGTGAGTATTCGGAATTGAATACCCAGCAAATCCCACAAATTCAATAATATAATATATTAAATTAAATAAATGTAAAGGTTGGGCCTGGAGGGGCATTTCCTCCCTGCCAGTCCCGGTATTAAGCCCAGAACCCAGTCCTCGGCGCTCCTGCCGTCCGGGTTTCCCATGCAATAAAGTAAATCTAATCAGTGAGGGCTTTGACCAAATCGGCTCTATGCCGAGAGCTGCGGCTATCCAGATAGATTTTAACTCTGCAGAGGTTGTACTTATCTACCACGCATTCGGTCTGTTCCCACCTCCGCGAAAAGCGGGCGTCGACCTATGAGACTCATGTCCACTGGCGTCTATCTCTAGACAGCCAATCACTAGCTCTGTCCACGGGTGTTGCTGGGGCCTAAACAGGGATCGCATATCTGTCCACAAAAGGACCTTCCCGGGGAATAGGTGCACCTTATATATAAAGGGCATGCATCTGCATCGCCCTTGGGCCCTACCAGCCCTGTCACATGCGACCCGTGCCGACCAGTCCCAGCCCTCTGTCTGGGGCTGTCTCCAGCATACCCGTTGCCCACCGTGGCCCCTTGGGACAGTTTACTAGTGCTGACTAGTGGGGTGTGAGTCAAGGCCTCACATAAATAGGTATTCCCGAAGGCCATACCTTTTTGGCATGCGTGGTTGTACAGGGGATTGGAAAGACTCTCCCATGAACCGGTCCTTAGCTGGGATCAGAGTGGCTCTTAGGACAGAATCCCCTTCCTTGGGATCTTCCTTCCACTCCCAATCAGCGCCCTATAACTACAGCGGAGCCAGGCATTCACTCACGTGATGCCTCCTCATAGCTTATGCTGCAAGAACGATAAACTTTAGTGGTTAAAGTGATATTATTGGTGAGACTTGCCTTCATTGTCGATCCTTAGTCGTTCCTTACGCAGGCGGGCATCGTATATTGACCGGGCCGGGCTTCGGGCCTTCTGGAGCTTCAGCGTCTTGTCGGGCCCGGTCATGCTACCGATAAAACACATAAAATAACAATCAGGATAACAATACATCAATCAAATCGTGAAAGGAAAAAGAATAGAAACAAGGCGGGGATGGAAGGATTTGCTAAGGGTTAAGGAGTAACGGCTAGAGATTGGATTAATAACCCATTAATTATATAAAATAACCAATGGATTAAAGGATGGGAATTTGGAAAAGAATTATTAAATGATTCCCTGGAAGAAGGCTGGAATGATGATTATCGGTATTTCGGGAATTATAAGGATTTCTATGAATAAGTCCCGAATGACCGATATGGATTTCTAGAGAATCCTTATCTGTTTCTTGGGCAGCAAGACGACTAGGGTTTTATTGAAACCTAGGGGTTTATGGATGGTCGGTTGGACGACGGGGATTTAGACGGGGTTAGGGCTTACACGGTGGTGTAACGGCGGGGTTTTGGGTGGTTTAAAGGCATGGCTAAGCTTAAGATATAAATATTAGGGAACTAAGCATATGAAAATGCTTAGAATAATCCCTAATATTTATGGGAATTTTCTGGGGATTTATCGGGCTAAGACAGAGAAAGGGGGATTTTCTGGGTACACCGGGGACAGCCTCTTATTGGCTAGAACTTAGCCTAGTTGGATTTAGGCTCTAATGATGTGCTAAAAAGGATTGGATGGCACTAATAGGCTTAAAAATATTCCTAAGATTTTTGGGTATTTTTGGGGAATTTTTGGAAGTGGGGAAGGGCTCTATCTAAAAGTTCGTGTATACTTACCGGGGTGTACCTAGCAATTTGCTAGGCGGCTGCCGCAGCAGGGTGGGCCGGCTGACGTCGGCTAGTGGGGCCCGCCGTGCGCACTGTTTGGCGCGCCGGCGCGGTGGACATGGTGGACCTGGGGTGAACCCTCACGGTCCACGTGGGCCGGGTGCACCCGAGGCCCGGGTGAAGGGAGGCTGTGGGCCAGCCGTGGACCGAGGGAGGCCATGGGCCTTCGGTCCATACGCGCCATGTCCACGCACGGTGGGGAAGGGGCGGGCCCGCCTATTGGCCGTGGAGAGGACGGCGTGTGGCTGCCCGGCCCTCTCCCTCTCCCGTCCGCTATGCTCTTTTGCCCCATCGAGCAGGGGAGGAAAGGGGAGAGGAGGATGGCCGGCAATGATGGGGGGAGAAGGGGCGGCCGGCGGGCGGCGCGTTGCGGCGGCAGCGCCGACGGCGACGCGGGGCACACGCACTGCATGCGGCGGCGCGGGCACATGGCACAGCCGGGCGCAGCGCGGCGCGGTGCGGGCCGGCGGTGGCGCCGGCGTGGTTGTGGTGCTGTGCCGCGGTGCTAGGGAGGTCGCGGCGCGAGGAGGCGATGCGGGGTTGCCGACGCGGATGGATGGTGGCAGTGCGATAGGCGTGCAGCCGGGTGCGGCGGCGCGCGGTTGGCACACGGCGGAGCAGGGGCCCGCCGGCGGCGTGCGGGGACGAGCCGCGGCGGCTGGCGTTGTATGTGCGGTGGCAGTGTGTTGCGCAGAAGAGGAGGGCGGGGACGCTCCCGGTGGCGGCGCGGGCGAAGGCGCCGGCAGACGGCGGCGCTGGGGAAATTCCCCTCCGGCGGCGGCGGCGCGGGGTGGGGACGACGCGGAGGGGGGGTGCGGCGGTACGCCGCTCGCCGGGGCGACGGTGGCGTGGCACAGTCGGTGGTGTGCCGCGGCAGGGTAGCACCGGCGGTATCGCGCGGCAAAGCGCGCTCAACGACGGGGTGGCGATGCGGCCGGCGTAGGGCGGCAGTAGCAGGGGGGGGAGGGAAGAGCTCGGCTCTGGTGATGTCGAGGGAGGAGGAGGTTTACCCTCGAATTTATAGGTCAGGAGGGGCCGTCGGAGTCCGACACGTCGCGCCGGGCGGCGAGGGTGGCCGCCGGGGCGGAGACGCGTGGCGCCAGGGACTTTGTCATGGTGACGGCGGCGACGACCTCAACTTTGGCCGGCAGAGGTGGTCGGCGCCGCACTCCGGATGCGGTGGAGTGCGGAGGGGAGGACACGCGGCGCTGGTGCTTCCCCAGGCGGCATCGCGGCCGCGGGGCACGGATCGGACGACGGCGATCGATCGCGGCGGTGCGGGAGGAAGAAGCAGGGGAGGGAGGAAGGAGATGGGTGACGTCACCCGACGTCACCCCGGGCGAGAGTGGGCCGCGGTGACGAGCTGGGCCGCGGGCGTCGACGGACCGGGGGGGGGGAAGGGGAGAAAGCGGACTGGGCCGCAGGGGGAAATATGCGGGCCGCTGCGGCCGCGGGCCGAGCGGTCGAGGAAGGGGGAAGGAGCGGGCGAGATTGAGAGTTGGGGGAGCGAAGCCAGACTTGGCTGGTGGGCTGGCGGGGTGAGCTGGGCCGGAATGGGGATCGTGGCCCGTTTAACATTTAAACACGTTTTCTATTTGTTTGAAAGGGTTTTTGAAAGAGATTTGAATTCAAATTGAACCAAACCTTTCCTTTTCCTAGGGTTTTAGGGACTTATTTTGGCACTCAAGTTGTGAAACATCCCTTTTATTTCCCAAAGTTATTTATAGTTTTATTATTCATATTTATTCCCTTTTTAAATCTATAATTTTCCTAATAAATCTAGTACTTATCTAAATGAACCCTAAATTAATTCTACTTAATTTTGAGAGTGTTACAATGGCGGCCATCCCGGGCCGGATCTCTAGGCGGTGAAGCCCGAGCGTCGGGCGCGCCAGAGCTCCGAGCTGCGGAGCCCGAGCAGTGGGCGCGCCAGACCTCCGGGCGGCGGAGCCCGAATGGGGGGCGCGCCGGACCTCTCTGAGCGGGGGCGGTGGAGGCCGAGTGGCAGGCGCGGGACCTCCGGGCGGTGGAGCAGGGCGGCGAGGTGGCAGGGGCGGTGGAGTCCAAGCTCGAGCTCAAGCGGCGGCCATGGAGTATGTGCTTGTCGGGATGGCAGGGCATCTTTGGTCCTGGGTGCGATGGAGATCCCGAGCTTGGTCTCGATGGTAGTGGCGGCGCCTGAGATCAGGCGGCGGTGCGGCGACGGGGGAAGGTGCGGGGACGAGCATGGAGATGGCGGCGCACACGAAGGCTGGGAGGTGGTGGTGGTGGCGCGAGCACGCGGGAGGAGAAAACGGCCACAGCTTGTAAAGTAGGGAGGCCCCTAGCCACCCGTGGGAGATGGGGCTGGGAGGAGAGGATTTGGGTGCCTCTCTACACTAGGGACCCGAGTAGGGGCCTTGCTGGAGTGAGTTTTTTCGCTCTCAGTCTATACTTTTTGAGTAGAGGCCTTGCTCGGAGATGTTCTTAGGCCAGCCTCAACAGTGTCGCTAAGCCTTCTATAAAGCTTCGGCTTTCACTAGGAAAGAGGAGTAAGGAGAGAGAAGCAGTTGCCGCCAGGGCTGGCGAGGTGCGCTAGCACGCGTCCCCGTGCTGAGCTGACCCACGATGCATGCGGACGAGCGTGATAGTAGAATAGATCCATCTGATCATTATTTTTCTTTCTTGAAAAATGGGCTAAAAGATAAGCTGTGGGTGGATTATCTTTTACCTTGCCTATTGCTGATATGGAACGTGTTACGGAGGGGAGGCTATCTATACCATTGCGGCTGCTCTTAGAGCAAGGGCAATGATTTCGCCCGCTACCGGCGAAATAACTCCACGATGGCAAGCAGCTGCACTCTCTCTCCTCTGTTCTCTCTTGATGCAACGACATGCAGCCAATAGAAAATGGAGAAGCGTGCGCACAATGGTCTACGCCCGCTTTTTGCTGGCGCATCGGCTGACGTCCGCTCCACTCTCTCCTACTTTATCTCTCCTCCATATCACATACGGCTCACTTTTAGCCCATCATAATACGCTATTACGGAACTAAACATGCCCTTGACTAACGCGTGGGCCCGAGGGCGTTAAGGCTGACCTGCCAGCGAAAGTAACGGGGGCAGTTGACTGCAGAGGAGCGTCCACGGATACACCTTGCACACGAAATTCAAAGCGGAATCTGTGCCGCGGGCCATGGCATCGACATCGCGCCTTGCGCGCGCTCCCCGTCCCGCCCCGGCGTCCTCGTCCCCCTCCGCCGCCACCGCCGCCGCGCTCCTCGCCTCCGCCTCGGCACTCCCGGCGCGGCGCTTCCTCCAGCTGCACGCGCACATCCTCCGCACGGGCCTCCTCGCGCTCTCCCCTAGCGCCGCCGCCACCCCCGCATTCCTCTACCTCGCGGCGGCCTCCCTCCCGTCCTCCCGCGCGCTCGCGGTCCTCGACTACCACCTCGCCTCCCCGTCTACCTCCCTCCCCTCCACCTTCCAGTGCAACTCCATCCTCCGCGCGCTCTCCGACGGCCCCGGCGCGCTCCGCTTCCTCCGCCGCATGCGCGCGCTCGGCCGCCGCGGGAACGCCTTCACGCTCGCCATCCTCCTGGGGCCCCGCTGCGCGCTTCCCCACGCGGGCCAGCTCCACGCCAATGCCTTCGCTGAGGGCCACCTCCGCGACGCCCTCCTCGCGACCTCCCTGATGCGGTGCTACGCGAACGGCGGCGACGGGGACGGCGCGCGCAGGCTGTTCGACGAAATGTCAGTGCGGGACACGGTCTCTTGGAACGTCCTGATCACCTGTTACATGAAGAACCGAAGGACGAAGGACGCGCTGAAGCTATTCGAGGAGATGAGGAGTAAGGAGGGCAAAGCAGAGCCGGACGACGTCACCTGCATCCTGCTCCTCCAGGCGTGCATGAGCCTGGGCGCGCTCGACTTCGGGGAGCGGGTGTGGGCATACGCGGAGGAGCGTGGCTACGGCGGCGAGCTGAAGGTGCGGAACTCGCTGATCGCGATGTACTCGAGGTGCGGGTGCGTGGAGAAGGCGTACCGGGTGTTCTGTGAGACTCCTCGGAAGAGTGTGGTATCGTGGAGCGCAATGATCTCCGGTTTGGCGGCGAATGGATTTGGGAATGATGCTATCTCGGCGTTCGAGGAGATGATTAGGTCAGGTGTACCTCCTGATGAACAGACTTTTACTGGCGTGCTTTCTGCTTGCAGTCATAGTGGGCTGGTCGATGAGGGTTTCAGGTTTTTTGATATGATGCGCTGCGAGTACCGATTGAAGGCAAATGTTCGCCACTATGGGTGCATTGTTGACCTTATGGGTCGTGCTGGCTTGCTTGATGAAGCTTATGAGCTTGTGACAAAAGAGATGAGGGTGGCACCAGATGCGACAATTTGGCGAACTCTTCTTGGTGCCTGCAGAATCCATGGTCATGTTGATCTCGGGGAGCGTGTGATCAGTCATCTGATTGAACTGAAGGCGCAGCAAGCTGGGGACTATGTTCTGCTGTTGAACACGTATGCAGCAGTTGGGGATTGGGATAATGGTAGCAGAAGTCAGGAAGTTGATGCAGGAAAAAGGAATACAAACTACGCCTGGCTGCACAACTGTAGAGCATGATGGTGAGGTTCATGAGTTTATTGCTGATGATGATGCACATCCAAGAAAGGTGGAGATTTATAAAAAGCTTGATGAGATAAACAAGCATTTAAGGATTGCTGGTTATGTTCCAAATGTGTCATCGGAGTTGCATGATTTGGATTCAGAGGGGAAGGAAAGTGCACTTACCTATCACAGTGAAAAGCTGGCGATTGCCTTTTGCTGTCCTTGTGACGCCGCAGCACAGACCAATAAGGCTTGCCAAGAATCTTCGTGTCTGTGTAGACTGCCACAATTTCACAAAGATGTTTTCTGGTATTTATAACCGACTAGTTATTGTCAGGGACAGAACACGATTCCATCATTTTGAGGGAGGAAGGTGTTCATGCAATGATTATTGGTAGTCCATCCTTGCTTATTTGTTGTATTTGCTGCGTATCCCATGGATGTGAAGTTACCACACATACACTGGATACCAAAGCGACACTGAATGCTGGAATTGGCAACCTTGATATACACTTGGTGAGCTTTAATACGATGATAAGCAGGTTTTCACACTAGTGGTTTCTGGCTTGTTTGCTGTCAAGAGTGTACGTCTTCATTGTAGGTCTGAAGGTTCAGCCATATCATGCGATTTCAGGATTTTGTACTAGAAAATATTCAGGATCTTATCTACAACGGCAATATCCAAGACTCGGATATTGTCTAATTAGAGGCATCATTTATACTGGTGATGGAAACACAAACATGGCTTATAACATGATATGATGTCTTCACATAAAAAAAATGATATGTTGCCATGCCTTAGAACATCTTTCTGTAAAAGAAAAAAAAAGGAAGTGATTACAAATCATGTGATTTTCTTGTTAGTCTGTCAAGATTGTCTCGCTTCACTGACAAGCTCAAGTTCATTGCGCTTCAAACTAAGGAAATGAGTGTGGTGGCTACTGTGGCATGGTGATCACTTAACATTTTGTAGATGTGCAATGGCTAATCAAGTTTACAAGCCTAGATTACGTATAGAACACAAGGAGAGATTCTCATGGCAGCAGCTGAAGGTCCACTGAAATCTTATGCATCAGGAACAAACAATGGTGTAATGCAAGTGCACATTTGCATTGTCAACTGAAGAAGTTGCCCCATAGGTAATATTGATACCAAAGGTATGTCGCTGCATTTTTTTTAATGCCAGAGCTGAAATCAGATTCTTGTTTCGATTGATCATACAGTACATTTTGCATTAATATGTCCTTCAACACACGATATCAACTTCAAAACGCTGCATCCATGCTTTAGTACTTTAGTGTACACATATATCTGTGCAAATCCAACTGCCTGCATTTGGCGGTAATAATACAAGTGGTGCTGGCATCCATGAAATCTAATAATCTAGTGAAAATTTTATTCTTTACTCGTGTATGAATGCCTAAGGCCTGCAAAATGTTCTATCTACACCAAGCCAAGTGTACTTTCTCCAGTGCATCTGGCATGTCGATACTTGTCAAGAATGAATATATTTTTAAGGGAAAACACATAGCCTCTATGTTTTTGCTCCCTGAACAAACAATGAATTTCTGCAGAGATTTATTTTATGTTAGGTCACTTGGTTTGTGTGGCTTGCTGCTTCTGCTTTTCCCACATTGATCTGACTTAAGTATTAGTGCTGCAATTCCTTGTGAATTTCTAAGTTCTGATAAGGAAAGTGTCTACTTGCACTGTTGCACAGAATGGTTTACTCTGCCAGAAGATCCTGGAGAGATGTGATGTTTCTACTATGGATCCCCACAAGGAGCATGGTATATGCATGTCCTGAATTAGTATTGCTTACATTTTTTCTCCAGAGCCAAGTCTTAATTGGCGTAGCATAGCCGGCGTCCACTTGAATCAATAAACCTTTGCCCTCTTGCGATCTTTCATGACATCATCTACTGGCTAATCATGAGTTCTTTTCTGGATTGCAGTTGACCCCAACGCCAGCATCCACATCTTTGATACATTGATGATTGTTGATGTGATGGCGGAAAGCTTGGGAATCAGGTCGCTGGAGGTCAATTTGGTTAACATAATCTAATTTTTCAGTTGATGCCGATGAAATGACATCTTCTTAGTTCATATTCATACTACGAGTTGTGGGTCACATCCAAGTTATCCCAACTGCTCCGCTAAGTTGAAGCTGAATGTTGTTTAGTTTTCCTCCATGTATGAACACTGCTGGCTCCAAGGTCTGAACAGGAGTACACAGAGTGAATTCAGTCTGTGCACAATCATATGAAGGCTCCCTAGTTTATTTGCGTTGATGTGGACCTTGTGACACGTATCTGTTGTTTCCTCTCATCTCTAACAGGCATATCCGGAGCACAGTGGAATATCTCCATGGTCCCATGAAGAAGGTTCATATTTGATGCCTCCTGATTCGGCGTCCATCATCAATCATTGTTCCTCGTTTCTGGCATGTATGCTTTGGTTGTTGATAGGAGTTAGCCATGCTTCGGTACGTGCCTACCATCGTCGTACTGTGATTGAGCAAATACACGTGCTTTTTTGACCAAAATTTGTGGAGGCATCTGATATAGTCTCAAGTTAGGTGCCCTTAACTAAGCTAGGAGATGCTTCCGTAGCCAAGCAAATACTCGCGCGTATCTGCACGCAAGCGGCATCGCATCCAGTGTATTATTGGACCTTATTTTTTTCCAGAGAGATTATCAGTTTGTTAATGTATTCCTTTTCGAGTGGCTGTCGTTTACCTTAACTGAGCAAGACTTAGAAGCAGGGAAAAGGAGACGCATGAAAGCAACTATGTCACGTCCAACGTTGAACGTTTCTTCAACCAACCTTTGAAAAAAAAAAAACGGTGTAAAGCAACGACAGACTTGGCGTCTCAGATGAGAGATCAGCGAGACGAAGCAACAACTTTTTAGTGGACCACAAGTATCTCATTCGGACCTAATCCTGAGACTTGCTGCGCGTTAATCCTTGTTGGATCACGGACGACAGCCGACCACGTTCCTCGCCGGTGACGTGCTGGATCTCCGGTGAAACTCTGCCGCTTTCGCTCCGCTAATCCTGCCATGGCCACCCGCTAATCCTATGCTCCATAACTAAACCTAACTACTCTCTCTGTTCCAATTTTTAAGTCGTTTTACCCTTTTCTCAATTTATAACTTTTGTTATGCACCTATATAGTTTGGAATTGGTGGAGTATCAAAGCAAGTTCACACTTTCTGGTATAGAAAAATTTCAGTTAAAATTAAAGCATCTACCACCGAAATTTAGCATCTGGCTGCCATGGTGCCCCGTTCCATGCCCTGTCCTCTTATCATCTGTCCCTCTCGGACATGCCGGCATGGCTTGCTCTCCTTGGCACGTCTCTTGGCTACTGGCGAGTGAGATGGCGTCCGTGCTCCGGCCGCCACGTTCACGGGCGCTCTCCCATTTCCCACAGTGACAACGAAGTCTCACCGGCAACAGCAACACACGGTCGTACGTAGCGCTGGCATACGTTGCATACTTAGGCCTGGCAAGGCTCTGGCTTCTCTAAAAACGGCTCTGGAGCTGAATTTGTTGGTGGAGCGGATTTATTAGTGGAGCTGAATCCGTTTTGTAAAACGTTTGGCAAAATAGCTTCACTTGGATGTTAGATATGGATAAAACAGGTAAAATGACTACCCTACCCCTCTATTTATTTTCATTTTTTTTCTCTTCTCTTCTTCTCCCCTTTTCCTCTTGCTTATCCACTCTGTCTCTCTCTCAATCTCTCCGTCTCTCCCGACTCTTCCAGGCCGCCGGCCCTCCACGCCACCTCCGGCGGCCTCCTCCTCCTCCCCGCGCCGCATCTTGCGTTGCCGCCGGCCGCCAGCCGCTCCGCCACCAGTCTCCTCGTCCTCCACGCGAAGCCTCCCCGCGCTTCATCTCGCGCTGCCGCCGGCCGTCATCCGCTCCGCCGTCGGCCTCCTCCCCTTCCTCCTCCACGCGACGCCTCCCCGCACTGCTATCTCGCGCCGGCGCCGGCCGTCGTCCGCTCCGCCGTCGGCATCCTCCTCCTCCTCCACGCGACGTCTCCATGCGCCGCATCTCGCGCCGTCGCCGGCAGTCGTCCGCTCCCCCGCCGGCCTCCTCCTCCTCCACGCGCCGCATCTCGCGCCGCCGCCGGCGGCCGCCGTACGCGCAGCCTCCCCGCGTCGTCGCCGGCCTGCCTCCTCCACGCGCGGGGTATGCTCGTCCACCACAGCGTGGGGCCGGGGCGGAGCCGGCGGAGCCACGATTTGTGGCTCCGCCTCCCCAGTGGAAGCCGAAAACGGCTCCACCCCCGGATCCACCCCTGAATCCGTCTCCCAAAAAAGCCTTTGGCAGGGCTTCGGCCGGAGCCGCCGGTGGAGCCGGAGCTGGAGCCCTGCCAAAGAGGCCCTTACATTTGAAAACGCACTCTAAACAGCAGCACGGCCTCATCTACATCTCCATCGGTCGACCACACACACGGGGGTCCATGCCCTGCACGGCTGCACGAGACGGAAAAAAAATGTCAGCTCCGAAACGTCAAACGTGCCAACAAGCGCCATGTCAGAGACGTGCATGCGTGCGTGCACAAAATTTTCATTTTCGTTCATTAACTTCAATTCAACGATTTGCGGAAATGCATGGACACCGAAGAAATAAAACTTTTCTGAAGACGCTCCAAGCCTGATTATGTCTTGTGGGCTACAAAAATTGCATGTGTGACTCTGTCTCTAGGTTAGATTCAATTTGTATTATGTTGATTGAAGTGCTTGCCAATATAGTCAGATATCCTATTGAAAGTATCATATACTAGTCTGCTTCAATTACCGGATAATACATATCTGTCATATTTTACTAATGTTATATCCTACTTTCGTATATCTATACACAATCGGATTCAAATTATCCATATCCGCATGGATATCATAGCAAAAAATCAGAATAGAATCGGATGAAGAAATTATCCGCACCACTTTTCCTACTACCAATTCCATCCCTACTTCGGAAGTAGATGTTGCTAGAGAAAATCCTATTACATTTTCCATCCGTTCATTAATTTCAATTCAATGATTTGTGGAAATGGATTCCGAAGAAATAAAAACTTTCTGAAAACGCTCCAAGCCTGACTATCGGCGTGCCGACTGCCGCCGACCCACCCATGCCTTTCCGATCGTTTTGGGCTCGACCTCCTCCGACCTGTCACTCTCCAACTGGACATCTCGCCTCGCCTCGCCTCCAGTCTACTTGCCTTCCATTCCACACCTATCATCCCCTGCCGCCGTCCCGGCAGGCTGCAGCAAGCAAAGCAATAAATCCCTCCTTGAATTGCAAGATTATATCTTCCTCTCTTTTTTTTTATCCCCTTGGAACGAATATGCTATCGCCATTGCCCATTGCTACCTTTCCTTCCTCCTGATCCTCCACCCAAAGCTTCCTATAAATTCGCACCCCCGGGTCCTCGCAAACCTCATCCAGTATCCACCATCGCCTCCGTTTCCATATCCTTGCAATTGCAACAGCCTCTTTGGATCGATCGGTCCGTCTCCAAGAACAATCCCTAGCGCAGACGGAGCTCCGGCCATGGCGGCGCGCCTGTCGTCCCTGGCGCTCCTGCTGGTCCTTGCCGTCGCCGGCGGGCGCGCGGCGGCGCAGGACTACGACTTCTTCTACCTCGTGCTGCAGTGGCCGGGGTCCTACTGCGACACGAAGCAGAGCTGCTGCTACCCAAAGTCCGGCAAGCCGGCGGCGGATTTCGGCATCCATGGCCTCTGGCCCAACCGCAACGACGGCTCCTACCCGCAGAACTGCAACCCTGACGCCGAGTTCGACCCCTCCAAGGTGCGACGCGGATCATTCTTCTCTGTTTCCATCTTGTTCCCCCTTCTATATTGCCATGCGATTGCTGCTCTGCATGTGTACGTCTGATGCCGGCGGCGTGTGTTCTTGGATTTCGCGTGCAACACAAAATTCTTTGTCTTCACGTTATGGCTTGTGTTCTTGGCGCTTTGCTGTTTGAGGAACATTTGTTTTTTTTTTTTTTGTGCTATTGGGAATTCGTGGGGCCTAGTTTATAAATCTTTCGTTGCTTTCGACACCTCTTTAATAGTTAGGATGGTCCTAGTACATCTCGAATTTCATCCTTTTGGTATGGTTTGAAATTCAAATCACGCATTAGCGATGATGTGAGAGGAAGGACACAAGAGTTGTTCCTTTGGCGTCACTCCACAAGGCCAATGTCATCCCATTGAATTATTGTCCCTCCAAAAGCGACACTATTTTCTCTTTTGTTCTTTTTTTAGAGGAATTTTTTTGCAAGGTTCTTAGCAATAGTTTCCTCTTCTTTTTGTTTCTGTTGCCAGTGTTCTGTCAATGTGAAAAATCTTTGGATCAGTGAATTCCTTTATTGTTAATTAAATTGAATTTATCATCATCCCAGTAAAAAAAACGCCCAATCACATTCCTGCTCGTCCCAAGCAAAGCATTATTGTACGTTTCGAATATCCGTTGCCGTTGGCACACGGTCCATACCGACGTTATTGTTGGCACGCTGACATGGTATGTGTATGACGCGTTTTGCAGGTGAGCGACCTGCTGAGCAGCATGCGCGCCAAGTGGCCGACGCTGGCGTGCCCGACCAACGACGGGGTCCGGTTCTGGGGCCACGAGTGGGACAAGCACGGCACCTGCGCCGCCGACGTCTTCGACGAGCACGGCTACTTCGCGGCGGCGCTCAGCCTCCGCGACCAGCTCGGCGCCCTCAACGCTCTGACCGCCGGCGGCGTCAACCCCGACGGCGGGTACTACACCATGGACCAGATCAAGGGCGCCATCCGCGACGGCACCGGGTTCGAGCCCTACGTCGAGTGCAACCGCGACGAGTCCGGCAACTCCCAGCTCTACCAGCTCTACTTCTGCGTCGCCGCCGCCGGCGACAGCTTCGTCGAGTGCCCCGTCCTCCCCCGCGGCAGGCCGTGCGGGAACAGGATCGAGTTCCCGGCGTTCTGATAGGAAGATCTTGTGCTTCCGGTTCTTCAAGGGAACCGTTTGATTTCCTTTTGCTTTGCATTATCTGCACGAGGATATGATGGTGGTGGTGGAATGTCCATTTCCTAATTCATGGTTAGTTTTGCTGATAAAATAAGTGCTCATGTGCTGGGGCGAATCCATGTATATGAGCTGATGCAGAATCAGTATGATTATTGTTTATTCACAATTCAGAGATCAATTAATTGGTAAGTTCAGGAAAAGCATTGTTCTTAATTATTACGCGTATTCTTACCGCCTGAAACTCAGGTGATGCAGTAGATGAAATGTGCGTGTGCCTCACAGATGCCTCATTGTCGACACAACACGCCACGCAATTGTGGCCGTGAACGAGAAACCATGGCGTGCACGGGCAGGAATTTCCATTTCCAGGTCCCCCGGTCCTGAAGGATTGTTCTAGTCAATCAAAACTGACGGAAACGCCCAATTCATGAATATGGTGCCGAATTGATGTAAACATGTCAAGCTGAATATTTTTCACACAGATAAGTTAGCAACTTTAAAAGGAGAATCATTTTTCATGTGATAAGTTAGCCCAATTCATGAATATGGCGCTAAATTGATGTAAAAGGAAAATCTTTTTTCATGTGATAAGTTAGCCCAGTTCATGAGTATGGTGCTGAATTGATGTAAACATGTCAAGCTTAATATTTTCACACTCTGAGAATCGTTTTCACGTGACAAGTTAAGATTGTTGTTTTCATGTTTGGTAGTTTCTTGAAGATAAATCAAAATGGATCAATCGCGGTTTCCCTGTCCTGATCTCGGCACCAACTTTCTGCAGCTAAAGGAACATTGATCTTTCAGTATCGGTGCCGTTGAGTCAAGCTAAGCTACAAAGTAGCAGTTGACAGATGCCTGTGTTGTCGACAGAGCCCGCAATTGTGGCTGACTGGCTGTGAACGAAACCAGTGGCGTGCACGGGCAGGCCAGGCATTCCATGTCCAGATTACCCGTCCAAGCTAAAAGATTGTTCAACAGCAGAACAGACGGAAACGCCTGACCCCCAACAAGAAAAACGAGCTAGAGACTCTCAAGTCTCAATCAGAATACAGGACAGCAACAGCACGATCAAACTCAATTCTAATAGTACTTTGTTGTATTGCTTTGGTTGCGAGCTCCGAATCTACCAAGACATATGCCAGCTTCCAGCCGTCCCTGTCAACATAGAGGTCTAACATACCAAATTCGACAAGTCGGTCCATTGGACAATTACAGACAGAAAAGCATAAGTAGGCAAGGAAACAGAGTTGCATTGTTAACGGCAGGCAACAGAGGCAGTACAGACAAAACCACAATAGCATTGTTGAACATCACTTTCGTAAAAATGCTTTTATTAGCTTTCTGGTAGTTTGTAAACTCCAAGCTACAGACACAACCACAACAGAACAGGGACAAAATTTTATGTGTTGTGTTAAACATGGCCTGGTTCAGAAAAAGATAACTTGGGGGGCATCCAGCCCCCACACACGTAACCATTAGAATCTAACAACAGCCACAATTGTAGCTCATCTGGAGCACCTTCCTACTGTCGACACAAAAAATTCTAGGCTGCAAAACTAAAAGCCATTCTGGATTCTTGATCATTGTTCCTTTATTCTCTTCTTGTGGATTTTCATTTCACCTGCTTCAAACAGATGCAGCAGCTTCCTGCTGTTTGTTCGCGAACGCAATGCCCTTCTCAATGCTTCCCTTAAGCTCAGCCTTCAGCGCCTCAAGCGCCTTGGCCTCGTACTCAGTCAGTCCCTCGAGGTCAGCAGAAACAACAGATTCAACACCATTCTTCCCGAGCTTGACTCTTGATGCAAAGAATGGCAGATCAGTAACCTCGGACTGGATAAATGTGCACTCATAGACATCTGGGTCGCCAGCCAATGCACGGAGAGATGACTCAACAAATCTGGCAGCAGCGTAGGCCATGGACAGGGTAGCAGACCCTGCACCAGCCTTGGCCTCCACCACCTCTGTCCCGGCATTCTGTATCCTCTTTGTCAGCTCCTCAGTTTCCTCTTCCGTGAAGGTGACAGATGGCCTGGTCTTCGACAATAAGGGAAGAATTGTGATTCCAGCATGGCCACCAACAACTGGGACATCAACATCAATGAGCTTGAGGTTCTTCTTCTGCGACACAAATGTGTTGGCCCTGACAACATCAAGGGTGGTAACACCAAAAAGCTTCTTGGGGTTGTAGACACCCTTCTGCTTCAGAACCTCAGCAGCAATTGGCACGGTGGAGTTCACAGGGTTGCTGATGATATGGATGAAGGCCTCTGGGCAATTGTCAGCAACAGCTTCAACAAGCGACTTGACAATGCTCGCGTTGATGTTAAAAAGGTCGTCGCGAGTCATGCCCGGCTTCCTTGGAACACCAGCAGGGATGACAACAACATCCACGCCTTTCAGGCAGTTTGCCAATTCCGAGGGGCCAGTGAAGTCCAGAACCTGAGCAGGCGAGTTGCAGTGGCTGAGGTCCGCAGCAACTCCCTTGACATTGGCAATATCATAGAGGTGCAGTTCTGAAACCAGAGGAGACATCTTAATCAACAAGCCCAACGGCTGACCAATACCACCGGCAGCACCGAGCACTGCCACCTTGTACGATGCCTGTGGAGATATCTGAGATCCGGACTTCGCCTTGGGCACAATCCTCGGAGCGACAGACACCCTCAGGGAGGCATTTCTGCCCAGGAATGGCGACTCCGTTCCAAAGCTAACGGATGATGACGTCTTAGGCCCGCATAGCTCGCGACACCTTGGTTCCTTGGCTTCTGGATCAGCCCAGCCTGAGCGCCGACTGAGCTGAAGGCAACGGTTGACGCCATATCTAACTGCAGTAGCAAAAGTTCAATTAGATTTGTATGCAGGTGAGGTAGCAGATAACAGATAGAACTTGAAGAATCAGATTTAAACGCAGCAATAACTAATAATGAAAGGTGTATCAAGCAGATGATCTAGAACAGTAAAAATTGCTTTCTTCAAAACATCAAATAGTCTAACTGAGTGACATTAACATGGGATCTGTGAGGATTGAGGACCTTGAGTGACATTAAATTAGCATATATGGGAAATGTTCACGAGTGGGTCTGACTTGCAGTCATAACGTGAACCACCCAACAGAGTTAATCAGAACAAGAGTTCTCAGTAGGGTATCTACGGCGAGATTTGAGAGCATGCCTACGCCACCTCACTTACCCCGCTGCTGAATCATGAGGATATCGTGTCATTCCTATTCCCCGTATATCGGCAAACAAATCCAGTTACCGTGGTAGATCAAATTGCCTATCCAAACCATCGCGTGATACCCACCGAACAAGCTATCTATCGAAATCGAACCAAGCATCTGCTGTGAATTCTACTTCGACACAGACGCATGGAACCATGCAGAGTGCCGTCCGGCGCGAACGGGCCAGCAGTCACCTCGCCCCCGCTCAGATCTACGCACGGCCCGCGGGGAGGAGCGCGGCCGAGAGCGAGAAGAAGCAGAGGAGAGCAGAGCTGACCCGACCTGCGGCGGCGCGAGACGGGGCGCGGCCGGCCGGGATCCGATCGTGGAGGGGAGGGCGGGGAGGCGGGTGTTCCGTCGGCTTACCTTAGCGCGGCCGCGGGGTCTCCTCCTCCTCCTCCTCGGCTGGGGGATTTGAGGATCCTCGCGGTTGGCTCGTTGTGGCGGGGCGGGGCGGGGCGGGGGGCTCGCGAGCAGCGGCAATGGCCAGCAGGCACGGAAAAGTGCTCGTCCCTGTGGCCCGCCCCCCACTCGGTTGGTCGAAGAAGAGAAAAGGCGGCAGGGCAAGTAGCGGCGGCGCGTGCCGTGGTTTCTTTATGGCGCGCGGCTCGACGGACGGACGGACGGGGACGGGAGCGGCGAGGGCGACTTGCGGCCTAGGCCTAGGAAACAACGGCGGGGGATCCGTCCGCCTCCGACCCAACTTGCCCGCCCGCGCGCGCGTGGACGGTGAACCCGGTGCACTGAGCGGGTGAGCCTGGGACCTCTCGGGCGCGCGGGGCGCCCTGGTGCGCCGGGTGTACGGAGGCGGGAGGGTAGGTGGGCCGCGCGCCGCGCAGGTGTTGGTGTGTGCCTGCGAATATCCCGGCGACGGCGCCGTCCGTGCACGGTGGAACGCACGCGCGGGGAACGCCGTCGCTTGCTTTTCGGCACATTTTTTTTCCCCCCTTTTCCTGTAGTTGGTCATCACTTTGGTTCGTGTGGTTGGTGGTGCGGCTGCCGGCGGGAGCCGGGAGGGACGCGTCGTGTCTCTCGACGTCTCTCGTCGATATTTTCAAAGCTCGGTGTGCGCCCGCCCGCGTCCCGTTCCTCCGCGGACGGAACGGACGGCTCCGATGGGCTTCCGTTCTGCTTACTCTTTTTTTTTTCCTCTTTTTGAGTAGCACTTTTCTTTTTCTTTGATTTGATAGAAAGAAAATGGGCTTTTCGTGAAGCGGTGCCTTTCCGGCCCGATCGACGATGTTCTCGTTCACCGAATAATGCCTGGGCCGGAGCAAGTGCGCCGGAGCGTGCGTGTTACACAGCAAACTGAAACTTGGGCCGTGAAAGTGGGCCTGGGCCAGGCTTGGAGCAAGCAAACTGAAACTTGGGCCGCGTTTGTGGAATGGGCCGTGAGACATAAGCAGCCCATTGCGCACACTTTTTTCTAACTAAAGAAGAGTAGTAGCGCCTCTCTCAAAAAAGAAAGAAAGAAAGAAGACCATGGCTAGCAAGCACGCAGGGAGGGAGATAGCCTCATCATTTCGAGCGAGGAAGGGAACGCACTGCTGCTTCTTTGGCTCTTCTTGGACCCTTGGCAAAGCTGGGCACAGCACAGACGCCCGCTTAATTCTCCACACCGAATCACCGATCGACTACCAAACAATGGCTTGATTCACTGAGAGAGAGACGCAGGTCTCAGATTTCAGACACGCAGGTCTTCATATTCGCAGAAGCCACCGCGGCAGCAGGCATAGCAGCAGCTTTTTCGTTCGGATGCATGTACCTTTTTCGCGGATCATAGAGTGCTTGTTGACACCACAAAGCAGCAGAGCGATCGAGCCACGTGTCCATGCCGCGCGCAGGTCGTTACAGGAATTATCATGGAGACTGCATGCACGGGCATTGCGGCATTTGCGCCAGTGAATAAGGCCGTGTCCGCGGTGAAAAGATTTTGCAAGAGAATCTTTTCACATTTGAAGTATTAAACATAGACTAATTAAAAAACTAATTGCAGATTACGTTTGGATTTCGCGAGACGAACCTAATGAACCTAATTAATCTGTCATTAGCACATGTACTGTAGCATTACTGTAGCAATTTAGTGTCTAATCACGTCCTAATTAGACTCATTGGATTCGTCTCGCAAATTCCAGTCCATCTATATAATGCTATTTGTTTTTTACCTAAATTTAGTACGCCGTACATGTGTCTAAACATTCATTTTGGATTTTGAATTTTGGAACTAAACAAGGCCTAATCATGATCCTTTTTTGGCACTCGATCCAGGGGGTCGCCTGTACGTTGGTGCTTGTTGGGGACCTTATTTGCTTTGACAAAATGCAATGACACACATGGGCAAAAAGGCACGCAGGATCTGCAGATAAGCCTTCTCGATCCCTCGCTTCTACTTTCCAGAACTACGTAGCTAGTACGTAGTATTTGTAGGTGGAATTAATAACAATCCAGAAAAAGGTTATTGCTGGTTGGCTAGCTGCTGGCTTATGTTTTGCGGCCGAATCGTGTCGCAGAGGGAATTCCTCGTGTGCTGTGGATTTTGGCAACACGGCGTTCTTCAGACATCACTTCTTCTGGCACCGCAGTGATGAACTGAGCCGGCCGGAAACATGCAGTGACCATATTATGGCCGGAAACATGCATGTGCTATTTTTGCGGCCGGATCATCAAGTGGCCATCGGCATCAAGAAACAGCTAGCTAGCTAGCGCAGTCGTAGCTTAGTGATCGACAGTGGATTGATCGGATCTCCCGTGCATTATAATTCGACGATCCTTTTGAATTGGCACGCGATCGATCTTGTCTGCCGCCATTCAGTGGCGGTACGTAGCGTGGTGGTTGGTGCTTTGTTGGGGCCCTTATGCCTTATTGCTTTGACAAAATGCAGTGCCACATGGGAAAAGGCACGCAGAGGGTTAGATGGCCCGAATTAAGGATAAGATGGAGCGCCTTCTCTCGACCGATCGCTCTCTCGCTCCAACTTTTCCGAGCAAGCATATGTACACATGTATATGTGCGCTGTAGCTGGAACCCAGAAAAAAGGTTAGAAAGGATTATCGCGTTTGGTTGGCCGATGGCACATGCCGGCCGTGTAACACGAGTAAGGAGTACTCAACGTACGTGTGTCACTTGTCGGGAACTTTTTATTTACTGGTTTCCCTTTTTCTGAATCGGCGCAGTGTGACATGCATGCATGTGTTCCACGTACGATGCGCGCAAACGTACTCCACAGTACGTGACGTACGTAGTAACTTCCTGCCCTCGTGAAATGATGGTGTATCGAATAATCTAAAGAAGCTTAAAGAAGCTTCTTTGGATTAAGGTGAAGTGAAACGTAAGCCCAGGTCATCTCTCCGAAAAATCGACCCTATCAAAGTTGGTAGCACGTCCGAAAAACACACATCGCTCCCAGCAATCTAATCAGGGTCACTAGTAAAGTGGTAAGCCAAAAAGAATACTACCTCACATTAAAATATTTGTTATTGTCAAATTTTCTCACCACATTTGGCCATTTCATTTTATTCAAACCTCATATTAAAATATTTGTTGTTGTCAATTTTTCTCACGACATTTGACCATTTCATTTTATTGAAAAAAGTTATGCAAGTATCGTTTATTTTGATTGTGACTTACTCTAATATGATAGGCACTTTAAGCATAATTTGTTTTCTTGGTATATCTAAATAAAATTTTGAAATGAATGGTAAACAATTGTGAGCGCAAGTCAATAGCGACAGATATGTAAAGGTTAACATCGATAAATATTTCGATACGGAGGCAGTATACTGTATCGAAACATTTGCCAATGTCGATTTCTCTTCACGGCGCTTCACTATCCGTCTTATTCAAAAAAATTATATACAGATTATTTATTTTATTTTGTAACTTATTTTATCGTTAAAGGTATTTAAATTTTAATCTATTCTTTTGTATATTTGCAATAAATATTTGAATAAGATGAATGGTCAAATATTACGAGAAAAATCAGCAACAATAATTATTTCGATACGAGCTGGAACTGAGTTCTATACTTGTTTCCTTAATTCACATTCTTCTGGCACTGTACTGAACTGAGACACTGAGAGGCAGACATGCAGTGATGACGCCGAAAGCCAATGGAGATCAGCCCTCAATCTCCTGCTGTCTTGCAAATACTTCTGACAGTGGGAGCCGGCAAAGACAAAGAGCGACCCCAGCCCACAGCATACCCATATGCATGCATGCATTCAATGGTAGTCTTTTTTTTGAGATGTTCAGGGTGTTTTTTTTCTTTGCTTTCCTATTACATTTTGAGAGGTAGATAGGTGCTCATATCTCTAGCAGCCAGTAGCGGTGTAGTACACATAGACGTGTGTTTTTTGTTGCATGCATGTGCCATTTTTTATATAATGCGGCTCATCAGATCAGGTATAACCAATTGGCCATTGGCATCAGGAAACATCGCAATGATCGACGGTGGATCCACATGTCCATGTCGTTCGTGGTAGCAGGAGAAAGAGAATACTTGGGCTATAGTATATGGCGGTTGGGGGCCTACACCTGCTTGCAAATGGCACCAAGCAGTGAATAATGACCTCCATTTTAGGCACTCCATTTTGCCTGCTGCCATTTGATCAATGGTCGCCTACTCGCCTGGTTGGTTGGTGCAGATGCTGCTTGATGTGGCTTTGCTCTGACAAAATGTCGTGCCACGTTTCAAAAGATGGATAAGATGGTGTCAGAGATGAAGGCATGGAGCCTTCTCGGTGGCTTCAACTTTTTTCTGAACAAGCGGCCTTGTTTAGTTCCAAAATCCAAAATCCAAAATGAATGTTTAGACACATGTATGGCGTACTAAATGTAGGTAAAAAACAAATCGCATTATATAGATGGACTGGAATTTGCGAGACGAATCCAATGAGTCTAATTAGGACGTGATTAGACACTAAATTGCTACAGTATGCTACAGTAACATGTGCTAATGACAGATTAATTAGGTTCATTAGGTTCGTCTGCAATTTGTCTATGTTTAATACTTCAAATGTGAAAAGATTCCCTTCCAAAATCTTTTCACCGCGGAACTAAACCTAAGCCCCGGAGTAGGTGTAAGTGTAATCCAAAAGACGGGTAGAAAGGCTTGTCGTAAATTGGCCGGCAAATGTCGTGTACACACGAGCGAGGAGTGTCAACGTGCCGCCTGTGTCGGAAATGGCCCGGCCCAACTCTCGTAATTAAAGGGAGCTCTCTTTTTAGTTTATTTTTGTGAATCAGCTAAAGATGCATAGTATGTACATTCACTGGATTGCTATACTGCCAGGTGCCAACACACACAGTGATATGGCTTGTGTTCCACGGCACAGCATATAGAGCATCGGTGTTCGTCCTGCGTGTGCTTTGTGAAATGCTTACCTCGCTCGACGCCCATGAAAGTTGGTGAAATGTATGTGATATCAGAAAGAATCTAAGACAACTGCATCCAATCATTATTAATTAACATGTGCCAAGCTCGGCTCATTAATTGTCCTGATCTCAACGATCCAATGCGAGCCCCTAATTATTTGACAATCCAGTTTATCTACTAAGAAAACAAGTCTTTACCTAAAATATATCCGTACATCTCTGCCCTATCATCATGTAAAACTAAAACGTACTTGACTGATCGAAAGGAGAAGCAGCAAAGGTTGAAACCAATAGATGTTGCCAATACAGCACACATTGTCTGTACAGCGACTTGTTTGGTGCGAGGGCGTGCATCTGCAGTCTGCATCTCCAACCCAAGGCCGTCGGCCTCCACGCCCACAGACCAACTGCCCCATGCTTCGCTCTCACCAGAAAATTAATGGAGTCGAAAACGGAATGCGTACGGCTGCGCAGAGAGACACCGACAGATCAACTGCCCCATGCCTCCATTTTAGCTCGATCTGATCGAGCCCTCCTCCTCCAGCTCTAGAGAAACACGCTGCGTGTTTTCATCGGCCGGTGCGCGTGCGTCAGCGAGCGGGGGCGCGGGCGCGGCACGTGACGTCAAGGCGCAGACGTCATGCCATGGCACTCGCGCGCGTACGTGACACACTTTAATTAATTCTGCGTGTGCCCGCGGCAAGTGACACTTCAATTTTGCGTGCGCCCGCGGATCACACGGTCGAGCCAGCACTGCAGTGCAGAGAAGACTCAGGTCGCCCGTACGTCGAACTCGAACCAGCAGTGCTCGATCGAGGAAGAGGATTGAATTAATCACTAGAAGAGAACGAGGCATCCGCAGAGCACATAAACAGAGGGCCATTTCTGGACCCGGTGTTAATGAGGTATTAGCACCGGGTGTAAAGGTTGGGAGGCTCAAAGGAGAGCTGGAGAGGCTTTTAACACCGGTCAAAAGCAAAATCCGATGCTAAAACCTATCTATCAGCACCGGTGCTAGTCACCAACCGGAGCTAATTTGCGACAGCACATTTAGCACCGGTTGGAGGCTAGCACCGGTGCTAAATGTGTGTCCGGCGGGCAAAACGAGGCAGCGCGAGAGAGAGCCCAGGACTCTTAATTCCCCCTTTCTCTCCTCAACCCTATCTCTTCCTTCTCTCACATCTTATCTCTTTTCTTATCCCTTCCTCTTCTCTCATCTCAGGTGTGACACCGGCGAGGGAGTGGCCCGGCGGCGTGGGAGAGCGCGCGGCGGCGGCGGCGCGCGGGAGGGCGCAGCCCGGCGGCGCGTGGCCCGTCGGCGCACGGGAGGGCGCGTGGCCCAGAGGGGCGCGGGAGGAAGGGCGGTCCGGCGGCGCGCGGGAGGGCGCAGCCCGGCGGCGTGCGGCCCGTCGGCGCACGGGAGGGCACGTGCGGGCGCGTGGCCTGGCGGCGCGCGGGAGGAAGGGCGCTGTGGCGGCGCAGGCGGTCCCGCAGCCGGGCGGCGCTGGAGGACTGTGCATGAGGAAGATGGTCATTTTTTCTGAAATTGCAGTGGTTGGATCTGTGTACTTAGATCTGCGTAAATTTTGGATCTGTGTTCCTTATAATTTTAGGTTAAATGTTATAATCCTAGGGAAGTTCTTTCTACTTCTCATCACTTTCATTCTCTCCCATGTTTCTTCCCACACTTCTTCTTTTCTGTTCTTAAAGAACACGAAGAACAGAGAAGAAAGATATGGTGGCAGAAGAAAAAGAAAGGAGAGAAAGAGAGGAGAAGTAGAAAGAACAATTTAATTTTTTTACACGTAAATTCTTTAGCACCGGTTGGTATTGGTACCCGGTGCTAAAGGATATCTTTAGCACCGGATATTTGACCCGGTGCTAAAGGACCTCCCCTTTAGCACCGGAAGATCTGCACCGGTTGGGAACCCGGTGCTAAAGGGGGCTTTGCAACCGGTGCAGATGAGTACTTCTCCACTAGTGAATGAACATGCATGCTAGGATAACGGATGACGAGCTAATCGAGTTTAATTTCTTTTCAACCCGTTCAGCTTGGCCTCTAGCGTTCATTTAAAAGAGAGGTCAAGAGTGTCAGACATCTGAGTTTAAGCGCCAACAGAAATGGATGCTGCTTGAGGGCGGAGCTTAATCGTGGCCAGCCACGGCCCTTGCTAATAATAGAAAATTTCTTTTGTGAACACTAATGCACAAAAGATTGTACCACTTGCACGCCAACAAGGTTGGGTTTTTGGTTTGTTTCCGTTGTACCACGGTTTATGCTAAAGATAAAGTGGTAAACAAAAAGACACACGTGATGGTTTCTGTTTCACCCGTTTTAGGTACCTCAAAGCTATATTCCTTATTCCAGCTATGGATGGTTTATATAAAACTAGCTAGGTTGCCCGCGCTATTAGCGCGGGTAGCTAGTTTTTTTATTCAACAATATTTAGATTTCTTACTTCGGCATAAATGACTATATTAAGTAGTTTTATTTAGTCATTACATTGTAATTATTTTTCTTAGTGGATCATATCAAGTTGTATTTTTTTCATTTTCAAATTATGTGGCATAGTTTTTTTAAAAATCATGAGTAAAGAGAATACCTTATACAGAAACATGTTTCTAGTATTTACTGAAAGAAATATAAAAAATATATTCTTAATATAAAAATAATGATTTTTAATTTTGGAGGCGGTGAAGTATTTTTTTTGAAATTTTTAGTTACAATGCAGCATAAACTATTTTTAGAATCGTATAAGAAGATCTAGCTGAGTGGTTCAATTATACCACCTTTTGGTTTTAGTTGTCCCCCAATCTCACACAGGATATGGTTTTAGAAATGCATGGTCTCATACATTCCTAGGTATAGTTTTCTCCTTTGTACTTGTTCTCTATTTACTACTTCTGCTTACAAAGATCTCTGCCCACTATACCGCGGTCATAGAAGATACATCCACGATGGTGCATCGTTCACTCCTATCGATCACTATTTGTGCTTGCTATGGATAGGCGTCCGTGTCAAATATTGATTTTCTAAATGGTTCGTATTAGAATGCATTATCACTTTGCCGTGATTGCATTATCATCTATTGATTCTTTTTTGACCATCACCGACTAATCACAATGCTACATAGCAATACATCACTATTTTTGGTGCTTTTCGTTGTCGCTTGTGGTGATTGCCATGCCTTGAGACGATAACAATGTTATCTGTGTTAGAGTAATACTCTATCCGATATAACCCGATAGTTGGGATGATGTGTTGCAGCTATGATATGGTTAGTCTGCCATGCTATCATTAGCATACCCTTAATTTTTGTTTGTTAGTTATTCTTGTACTGTGCATTTGTGTCTAGTGACTCTCGTTGGCTCATTACTTTGTGGATTGAAATCACTTGTTAGCCCTGCGGATGTATCCTCTTGCAAGTTTTACCCTAGGTTCATCTCTACTGATATGTGAGGATGATTAAGCCTGCAAATAAGTTGTCACTATCATAGGAAGCATATATTCCATATAAGTATAGGTTAACATCACAATTTGGAGCATGCGAATTGTGAACCATTGTTACATCATGGTGATCATAAAGCTTGTAAGTTACACATCAGTAAGAGTGATTTGTGCTGCCTTCCATCATGCTGCTAGTGATTCATGTATACTATGAACAAAATTGCTAGAGTTCGTTCTAGAATCCGATTTTCTAGGGGCCAATTGAAGCATGGTAGAGAGAAACTTTATAACTTCAATGTTATTAACCACATCTTATGATAATTATATGGTAGTATGCTACGATTATGCCTAGCCGTGAGTGATGTTTTTATTACTCGAGCAAGTCATCACCCATAATTTATTGTTTTTACCACTAACAATGTGTACAATATTATATTTTCATCAACAAATATACTAATTTTTAATTCCCTAAAGGAACGTGTTGGCTTCTATTTTGCTTTCCACCTTGTATAGAAATTAAAACAGTGTTATCAATAATTTTATTTTGAATATATTGTTTATTAAGTATCAATCATGTTCTCTTTATTTATATATACCATTATATCATCATAAAATTTAATAAACATTATTTTAAAATTATTAATTTTGATGCTTTATCTGTTGTGGATACTCCTACCCTAATGGCGTCGTCGCTTGTTGCCGTGTGACAACAACCTTGTCCACGCAATGTGCCACCTAGCCGTGCTCTACCAGCTGGACTGCATCATTGATGACTTCCTGTTCTGTTGGTTAATTGTAGTGCTCAAGCTGCAGTGCAAGAAAGACATCGCAGTCTCACAGCTCATTGTGTTGTTTGTCTGTGTCGGAACACAGATTGTTTGGCAATCTCGATTGTTGCATCACACTTCGGTGCTTGCCAATGCTCATCATAGATCTTGTGCTCTCGACATGTATGTGTTGCTTTCGATCCCGATATCAACACGATCGCATATTATATCGTGCTAACTGCCGAGCAATACATCAAGAGGTAAATATGGATGTGTGGCATGAAACTATTAGTAATATACAATTGAGCCAATTACTGAAACTCTAATGGATACTGTGCGGTTACCATGCCGTGGTACGATGAAAAGAGGTAAAATTAGGATTGGACTCTAACTAATACACGTCGATATTAGATTTCATCTCTAAAATAGAAAATAATTTAATTGGTACGTACTCTTTGGCTTAACATGGGCTGTCAGATCATCATAAATTTTAATGATGTATATTATTTATTTTAAAATTTTAATTTTGATGTTTATATGTCGTATTTGACTTGGACTCAAGTTTTATGTATTTTTTATTTTTTAATTCCGAATTTTGTTCTTTTCTTATATTATTTGGCATGGACTCTTTAGACTAATCTAGACCGTTAGATCTTCATAAAATCCTACGGCTTATATCCTTCTCTTTTTTAGATTAACGTGGGATTTTCTAGGCCCTCTCGGCGAACGTGGTGGCTCCTTTTGTTTCTGCTTTATTAAGATAATAGATAGATGGTGGAAAGAGAGGAGGGCCCTCTAAATATATACTGTGCAGAAAGCTTGCTATGCTTTAGCGATAATATCGCCTTCGACGACTCTGATGAAACGACTCTCTTTTTAGCGATAATATCGCCTTTCTAGCTATCATATCTTCTCAACGTTTTCTTGGATTTTTCGTTTCGTGAAACAACTTATCTTGAATTTCGATGTACATGGATGGGTTACTAAACCCTAGCGAGAATTACTTTCAATAAAAGCATAATCGATACCTACGCACGCTAGTGCACGGTCTAATGCCGACCCAATTAAGCAACAACCTCCCTTCACATGCGCGCGCAGATTCGCAATGTGATGACTCTTGTCACACTTGCAATAATGTATGACTGCGTAGCTTAATTTAGTAGAGGTAATTGATCATGCATGCATATGGGCCGCGTTTAGATGTTTCGTGAAAAAAATTTACAGTATGTCGGGCACACATTTGAAGTATTAAATATAGACTAATTACAAAACTAATTACAGATCATGTCAGTTCATCGCAAGACAAACCTAATGAGTCTAATTAATCCGTCATTATCACATGTTTACTGTAGCAATTTATTGTCTAATCACAACCTAACTAGGCTCATTAGATTCGTCTCGCAAAGTACACTCCATCCATATAATGGGTTATTTTTTTCGACTACATTTAATATGCCATGCATGTGAGGGAACATACTCGAAAAAAAATTCGCGAAACATCTAAACAGGGCCATGGGCCAGCAGCTCTAGCTGGAGTGTGTACACCACGAGGTATGCCGGCCTTATGCACGAGCACGACCTGTACGATGGTGGTTGTGCTGTGCACGCCATGGACTAGAAGGGAGCTGGCTCTCCACAAGCTTTCTTAAAAAAAAATAATCCACAAGCTTTCAATACGAAAGCCATGCCGCACTCTACAACTACTGTACCTACCTATCCACATGTGTAGTACTATGAATCTATGATCGAGACACTGCTCGCCATTGATGCTAGTCCTTTTGTTTCCCTACGCTGCCTCGGATCCTCGATCGCTGGCACTTGGCTCCTTGCGTGCCATGATTGGGAAGGAAGGATGCATGTGGCAACTCAATTTCCTGGGACGATCAAGTCCTATTTTATCAAATACAGTGGATTCCTGTTTTTTCAGACAGAGAGCTTATCAAGTGGATTCGATCTCTGAGTATTTTCTTTCTTTGCGTTCATCAGCCATGGAGTCGTTTAGCTGGTAAAACTGTAAGTGTAAGGGAGACAGAGACACAGAGGTCTTCAGCCCATATATGAGGGTCCACAGATGGTGTC
This sequence comes from Urochloa ruziziensis, assembly GCA_015476505.1. Taxonomy (NCBI): domain Eukaryota; kingdom Viridiplantae; phylum Streptophyta; class Magnoliopsida; order Poales; family Poaceae; genus Urochloa; species Urochloa ruziziensis. The sequence continues at coordinate 44,193,580 of CM027124.1, forward strand.
TGTCGCCCTACTCCTATTCATTGCACAAGCGGCCGGGCCAATGAAACGCGACTTTGAGAGTCCCTCCGAGGTGGATTCAGATCCCCTGCAGTCGGCTGCAGCGGCTGCCACGCGAGCCCCACGGGTGCCAGGGGCCACATGCAGTGGCAAATGCACCCTGCAGTCGACTGCAGGGGAACCGATCCTCCGAGGTTCAGAGAATGTTTACCATCAACGGGTCTTCCTCCGTGAGGCAGCTCTTTCAAAGGACACTGACAAACGGAAAGCAGCTTCGCAGCGACCTCCTTTGGCCTCCCGGACCCGGCGACGACGACTCTGGGTCTTGGGTTTTGTACGCATCTCTCTCTGTTCGGCAGTGAAACGGAAGCCTCTGGGCTGAGGTCTGAGCATGCTTTGCAGCCTGAAACTAGCTTCATTTGCGCATCTCGTGAGTATCAGGCCATCACCATCAAGGTTCAGCTTGTTCTTCTTTGTACCTTTCAGAAATCAGATGCGAGCACAGTAATACTTTATTACGTACCTGGCTTGGAGCATGATCACTTGAGAGTGCTCCATATGGCTGCTTCGATTCGGATCTGTTGTGTCGCCAATTGGATCTGGAATCGCCGCGAGACCAGACGCGGACAAGTTGCCAGCTAGCAGCGGCGCTAGCTTCATCCCTTGTCCTTTGTCACTGCTCGTGTCCTTGGCTCCTTGCCGGACCTTGGCAGTTGGCACGGTCGCCGCTGCTTCGTCCGTCCCCTCGAGTTTCACCCTCTGTTCCTCTTCCGTTCACGTCCGTTCAGACCCCGTCTCGGACTTCTGAAACCTGAAGCCTCAGATCAGCAGGAAACAATGGAGACTCACACTGCACGGAGAAGTGAAAGGGGAACGCCGATGCTGGCAAAAGGTCACATGCCACCAGTGACTCGGGGTCGCCTTGTTCCCCCACGTGAAATGCGCATCGGCTTTGCCGGTAGAGAGCGATTGATGTCTGTTAGACCGTGTTTAGATCGAAAAATGATGAAAAGTATAGAAAAGTACTATTTTTATGAAAACATGAGATAAAAATGAACTGATACGGTTTTTTAGATGGATAACTTTTTATGAAAAGAGCACGTTTTTTCTTGGACGTAAACAGGGCCGTAGCTTTCTTATTACGCCGTCAGTACAAAGTACTGCCTCCATTGTTTTCACCCATCACATCAAAAGAGAATCTTATATGCATGGAGTATTAAATATAGACGAAAACGATGAAAAGTTACATAGATAGGTTGTAAATCGGGATACGAATCTAATGAGCCTACTTAATCCATGATTTGCAACAGTAACCATCCGCTAATTATGAATTAATTACCCTCTAATTACCATCGTTAGATTCATCTCGAGATTTCCAACCTATCCATATAACTTCCACCTTCTTATATAAATTTACTACTCTTAAATCGGTAAAATCAAAATCCGAAATAAAAACACGGTACTCCGTTTCGAGGAATCTCCTTGACATCCTGCGTGTTTGTAGTCAGAAAGTTCTTGCTCATGTTGATCTGTCACAATTTTTTCTTCTTAATAAATTAACTTGATATGGCACATTCTGGGGGGAAAAAGTTCAATCAAGATAATAGAATTAATAGGAGCGTGCCATATTTCCTATGCACGCACCAATATGTTGGAAACGTGCCCTAAAAATGTTAGAAGCGCGAAAAGGTTACACTCATAAACATGTGACTCAAACGTGAGTAGGCCCGCAACATATACCTTCCTCCTCGTCTCGGCCGCCATCAATTAAGTTCAGGTCCATATATGTCGAGTAGGCCCGCAATAATCAGTATTAATGCCAAATGCATCATAAATAAATCCTGATACGGTAAGTAAAGTGTAAAACTGACATATCATTTTTAAGGTTTAATTTCCTATACATAAACCACCAACACCTTTATATATATCCCCCCCCCCCCCCCCCCCCAAAAGAAAATGATTGTGAGAGGCTTTTGGTGATATTTCTTTTGCCATATTATTAGATGAATAGAGAACAATGCACGAAATATAGGGGGAAAAACGAAATGACAAAAATTTGTACGATGCAACCCCAGCACGTCTTTTATTCCTCGCTCGAAACATTCCACTTGTTGTTGGATCAATCAGGGGTTCTTTGCAAAATTGGGATGCCGCGACAAATCCGTGACCGGTGACCCCTCAAATAAGCCAATTTCCTCATTTGTGAACATGGGTGTGTCATGTCTGGGTGTTAAAACTGTGAACACAGGGGCAACCATGGGGCTCATAGCCGGACAGGGGACAAGGCCCGGATCCTGCGAATCACACACCGCATTGCCCATTGTCTTTTTTTTTTTTTTTTTTTTTTTTTTTTTGAAAGATCACCCCATTGGCCATTGTCATTGCCTCATTGCCATCTCAGCTGGGCCAGTCACCACATCTTCCGTTCCTCCCCTGCCATTTCCCTTTACCTTTTTCTACACCAATGATAGAGGCAATACCAAGTGGCCCCAAAAAACCACGGCAGTCACCCCTCACCAGTCACCACCCCGTGTCATCAACCACTCCACTCCATTCAGGCATTCACATCACACAGCCCACAGGTTGATGCCTCTCAAGTCTCACTGCCATGGCCACCATGTAATGTAACCATGCATGATCTGCACTGACTGACCCAGAGCTCACCAACCACCAGGTAAACCGGAATTAAACCTGCCCAATCCCATCTGTACGCAGCAAGATCCTGCCCATCTCCCCGCGGAGGAATAAACAAAAACACAGCCAAGAACAGCATGTGCACACACCCACGCGCAGAGCCAAAGCCACCACACATGAGCTGAGCTGAGCTGAGCATCGTCGTCCTCCGCGCGTCCCCATCATGGCTGGCCGGGGGGGCACCACCACCTCCTCCTCCAGTCCTCCACTCCACACGCCTCCTCCGTCCAAGCTATATATCCCCTCCCCTTCGTACCCTTCCCCCATCTGCTAGCTGGCCGCCCGGCTACCTAGCTAGCTAGCGGATCGACCCAGCAGCTCGCTCTCCACCTCGCCTCGCCGCCCGAGATCGATCTCCAGCCCAGCTGCCCGCACGCGCGCGCTCTTGACGGGCCGTCCGGTCCGCCGCCCATGGACGCCGCCGGCGGCGGCGGCGGCGCCATGAGCATCATCGGCGAGGAGGCGGCTCGGCTGTGGGCGGAGCTTCCGGTGCGGGTGGACTGGGCGAGCGTGGGTGCGCAATGCGCGTGGGCGGCGTCGCGGGCGCGGGCGGTGGTGGTGGTGCCGGCGGTGCGGCTGCTGGTGTTCGTGTCGCTGGCCATGACGGTCATGATCCTCGTCGAGAAGCTCTTCGTCTGCGCCGTCTGCCTCGCCGTCCGCGCGCTCCGGCTCGGCCCCGACCGCCGGTACAGATGGGAGCCCATCGCCACCGGCGACGGCGGCAAGGCCGCCGGAGACGAGGAGTCCGGCGATGGCGGCGGCGCGGCCAAGTACCCCATGGTGCTGGTGCAGATCCCCATGTACAACGAGCGGGAGGTGAGTCATGAGTGTACGTGGCCGGCCGTGTCTCTGACCGATCGGCGGCGACTGCTGCCGCCGCGATGAGCTGGTAGCAGACTAGCATGCAGAGTGAATTAATTTTGACTAATCTGACCACATTATACGAATTAATTAATTCCCGGTTGCATTTTGCATGGCGGTGAAAAAGGTGTACAAGCTGTCGATCGGCGCGGCGTGTGCGCTGGAGTGGCCAGCGGAGCGGTTCGTCGTGCAGGTGCTGGACGACTCCACGGACCCCGTTGTAAAGGTACGCCGGCGACCTTGGCCATCCATGCATGCATCCCTGAGTCCCTGACCTTCTCTTTTGCATCCTGCAACTGCAACGACCAATCATATGCGTGTCCACACGGGTGCCCAATTGGCCATGCTGCACCGTGGCTGACGCGCACGAGTTTGTGCGTTTAGCGTTTACCGTTACAATCGTGCCCGTACCCGTCCTTTTCACATGCGCGTCACAATCTCTTTGTTGCGATTGGAAACTGGAAAGTGGGCACTGGCGGTGCGTAGCAGCTGAGAGTTGGGACGACGATAGTGTCAGTGTGAGACGGTCAATTCAGGGAGGAAATTAAAGCACTCGTACCACGCACCCACCACACGTTGGCATGGCATTCGATATCCATCCCCGTCGCCGGCCGCCGAGTAGGAATTAGTAGGAAATGACACTGGGAGCCGAGAGTAATTTGCCTTGGCCTGGCACGCCTGGGCCGTTGCCTGTGTGTGTCGTTGCCATGTAGGCACGCACGCACACTCGGTTCAGCTTCAGCCTAAAGCTCTCCCGGTTGCCACTAGCTTAGCTTCTATCGCGTGGGCCAGTCGCACTCGCGCGTGGAGCGGGCACAATGAGGCTGCCGGTGGGGCCCGGCCGTCGGCGGAGGTCAGGGGTTCAGGAACTCGTTTGGATTGCTGCCAAATCCAGCCCGACCAATTTTAGGCGCGCCCTCACGAATTTGGCCACCGCTTGGTTCGTGGCCAGCGCATTGGCGCGCCAAGGGTCCGACGCCCGCACCAACACTCCCGCAGTTCATTTTCTCGCCAACGAGCTGGCCAATTTGCTGGCGCCGAAATCATCCGCCCGCACGTTGGCGAGCCGATTGTTGGCTGGGACGGCGGTGGGCTAAAACCAAACGAGCCCTGGGCAGGGGCGCGCGGCACGGCACGGCACGGCCCAAACGCCAGCGGCGCGCACGGCACTGGACCGGTGTGCGCGGGGGTGGCATTGGCGTGCCGCGCATGGCACCGTGCAGGGTCCTGCCGTGCACCATCCAGCGCCGTGCGGTACGAGGAGAGCTCCAGTAGCCTACTACTGGCTGGGTTGAGTGCCGATGCGAGCGATGGATGCCACCGCCAATAATTTACTCGCGGCGTGAGCAGCAGTATAGTAGTGGGGAGCGGGTCGGTCTCGCTCCGTGCTTGCCGGCTGAGGAACGTGCCAGGGCAGAACATGCCGGCTGACACGTACGCCGTGGACCGTGGCCGGGCTTCCCGTCCGTCCGGGAGTTAAAAAAAAAAAAAAACGCCCACTGGCCGCGCGCGGCCGTGACGAGAGCGTGCTTGTTTCCTACCGACAGAAAACTGCCTGCCAATGGAACAAAGGTAACAAGCGAAAGAGTAGCGGGTGGCGCGTGCCGGCGGAGAGTTGTGTAACCTTTTGTTGCTTGCATTGGCAGCTCCCTCTTTCGGGCGCCCCGTTTCCCGGCCGGCCCCCGCGGCGGAACGTACGCCGGCTGCCGGCCCGCCGCTAGCGTTCGCGGTTGGCGGCCGGCCGGCGGATGGGTGCAAAGCAACTGGTGGCGCTCGATAGGAGACACACGTTAACGAGCACGACCCGATGGTCTATCTGCGGATCTACGGCCGGATCCGTGGCAGGCTGGCAGCCACCTGACCGGCGATCTGTCCGCGCTGGTGGCCCCTCGAACAACAAGTCTGCGGCGCAAGCCAGCCATGGGCATCGGGCAGTGGTCCGGATACCTTCGGCCCGGCCCCATGTGCACCGATCGGTCCACGGTACCTTGCTGGATCTCGCGGCGATTTCTGTCCACCGGAGAGGTCAGAGGGAATGTACCACGCTGTGTGCTCCCGTCACCTTCGCTACCGTCTTTTCTTCTCTCTTCTCATCACAACAAAAGGGCACAGGAGGCCTAGCACGTGACGACGCACGAACGTCCCCTTCGTGTCCCCTGGACGTATACTTAGGCCTTTGCCCAGGGTTTGCACTTGCACAGAGCCGTACGTCGCCGATCTGTGAAAATGGGCAAACAGCCACAGCCTTTGCTATCGCCTCTCTCGCAACATTCCACAAACCAAACCAGCGCACCAAAAAAAAAAAAAAAAAAAAAAAAAAAAAAAAATCAGGCGGGAAAGCCAAGTGTGCTGGACGCTTTTGTTTGCATCCCTCCCAAAAATAACTCGCGTGCTCCAAACCGTCCCTCTCCGGCGCAATGTGTGAGTGGGTGGGAAGCCACGGCCGATTGGCCATATCGTCGCCTAGTCCAGCATCCCAGCCACTCGATCAGCCGTAACCGGCCAGGGATGGGGTTGCGGCATGCAACAAACGACGCCGGCCGGCCGGGCGGAACCATACGTACATTACGCATGGCGTATTCGCGCACCACGGAAAGGGACGTGCTTGTACATAATACGCGCACGCGCATGGAACATACGGCGAGAGGCGAGACGCCGCCGGCGGGTTCCCACTTGCGCCTGCCGTGCGGCGCGGCGGCATCTCGGACGCCCACCGGGCTGGAATTTAAAGCCGTGCGAGCCGGCCTGCAGGGCAGGCAGGCAGGCATGGGTCGTCATAACATGACCGTGACTCGTGCTGCTGTGCACGTACGTACTGCAGATCAGACGACGGACGGGACGATTGCGAAGCCCCCCACTGGCCACTAGCTAGCCACGATTCGCTGCGAGGCCTCCCTCCTCACATGGAAGGCAGCGAAGCTGTCTCCCCCCAACAACTGTTCTTGTACTGGCGCACGGTGGTCTCCTCCATTAAAATCGACCACTGCTCTTGCCTCTTGGACCTCGCTCGTCACTTTGATTTACTGCTGGATGATACTACTCCGTATTTGGGAGAAGATAGATGACACTCGACACATCCAACCCTGTATTTTGGCTTAACTTTTTGGTAGCCAACCAATCAGACCCATCTTAAGTATCAAAAAAAAAAAAAATCAGGCCCATATTGCCAAAATTTTCACACTGGTTCTGGAGTAAGAAACAGATAAATAATTTCCATACTGGGCTGTAAGCCTGGATGCCGTTTTTTTTAGCAAGGCTGCAAGCCTGGAAGTTGTTGCTTGCTGTGCTGAATGCTGCTGATAGAGAGATGTGGGCTTTCCATCTCGCAAGCGTGTAGGCACATGTGGGTTGGGCTGCAACATCATGGGCTTACTACTACGGAAGAGTTGGCCGCCCTAGACGAAACTCCGGCGAGTCCCAGCCTGCCGCCGACGCCTACGCCGGATGTGGCAGCGCGGGGACGCGCGGCGAGCGCCGGGGGCCTGGGGCCGTGGAGCCGTGGGGGAGAGCGGCGTGCGCGGGTGGTGGTGTCGAGGGGGTGGTACAGGGATGCGTCGGAGTAGGATATCCGATGCGTCGTCAGGGCGTCTCGTGCCTCGCCGTCAGAGGTATATGACGCGTTTAGATTTGGTGATTACTACCTACCTTGTCTTGCTGGTGGTACTACGTGTGGACGGGTCCATATCATGTGGATTCCGTTCCTAGAACTTAGTTTGTCGGTTCAAATCTCAAATCCTTTGTTATGCAAGCTATGCGTAGTGTTTGATTAGTTATTCTGAATTTCTGATACAATAGAACACTGACCAGCATTATGAGCACAATACCAGTAATTCACTCTTTGGACTTTAATTCCATCAAGCATTAGAGATACTTCCAGTGAATAAACATATTAACCCTTTTTTTGTTTCCATTATTTAGGACTTGGTAGAGATGGAGTGCAACAGATGGATGAGCAAAGGGGTGAACATAAAGTACGAGGTCAGGGGGAACCGGAAGGGGTACAAGGCCGGCGCGCTCAAGGAAGGATTGAAGCACGACTATGTCAAAGACTGCCAGTACATTGCCATGTTTGATGCCGACTTCCAGCCCGAGTCCGATTTTCTTCTCAGGACTATTCCATTCCTCGTGCACAACCCGGAGATCGCCCTCGTCCAGACTCGCTGGAAATTTGGTTAGTACAGATGTTGCTGTAAAATGTTAGCTTGACAACTGACAGAAATGATATCGCGAGAAACTTTAGTTGTTCTAAGCATGATGAACCATATGTGCAGTTAATTCTGACGAGTGTCTGCTGACAAGATTCCAAGAAATGTCCTTGGACTACCATTTCAAGTATGAGCAAGAGGCAGGGTCATCAGTTTACTCTTTCTTCGGCTTCAATGGTACGTCATGTTTCCTCGTATATATATAATTCTACTACCAAACTCAGAAAATTAAATGATCTGTTGACCTTACAAGAGCAATGTTCAATTCATCTTTCAGGGACAGCTGGTGTCTGGAGGATTTCAGCGATTAATGATGCTGGGGGATGGAAGGACCGAACAACAGTGGAGGATATGGACCTGGCTGTCCGCGCGATGCTGAAGGGATGGAAATTCGTTTACGTCGGTGACATAAAAGTATGCACCAGCTCCTTTGCTTGATTCTAGAAAATTCGAGAACATAATGAGAAATGAACCTAACAGTCCACAGAATACTGCATATGTTCGTGCTTAGGTCAAGAGTGAGCTACCTAGCACATTCAAGGCATACAGGTTTCAGCAGCATAGGTGGTCGTGTGGACCAGCAAACCTGTTCAAGAAAATGATGGTAGAGATTTTGGAAAGCAAGGTCTGTGTTTTCTTCAGGTTGCGTCTACAAGCGCAATGTATCACAGCATTTGTTGACATGTGTAGCTTTGTTCTTGTGTAGAAAGTATCATTGTGGAGCAAAATCCACCTATGGTATGATTTCTTCTTCGTCGGGAAGGTTGCTGCTCATACAGTGACATTCATCTACTACTGCTTTGCGATCCCAGTGTCAGTTTTGTTTCCTGAGATTCAAATCCCACTCTGGGGGGTTGTCTATATCCCAACAGTTATCACCCTCTTGAAGGCTCTTGGCACACCAAGGTATGTAACAAGCGCCCCAAGATTCAAGTTTGAATGGCAATACAGTTGCCAGGTTCATATGACACCTGATGACCTGAAAGCTTCTCGTTGTTACAGTTCATTTCACCTAGTGATCCTCTGGGTCCTGTTTGAGAATGTCATGTCGTTGCACCGGATTAAAGCTGCAGTAAGTGGTCTTCTGGATGCTGGAGGACGAGTCAATGAGTGGGTTGTCACCGAAAAGCTGGGTGACGCCAACAAGACAAAGCCTAGCATCAATGGATCGGATTCTGTACAGGTAATAGATATAAAGATAACAGAGCCTGATGTGAAGCTAACAGAGCCCCTTGTACCAAAGCTTGTGAAGAGGCAGACAAGATTTTGGGAGAGGTAAGTTTTTCTATATCATTGAGATTTTCATGAAGCTATCATTCTACCCTCTGTTCAAAATGTAAGGTTTTAGTTGTTTTTTTCCTTAGTCAAACTTTATAGAAAAACGAACCGACGTCTACAACATCAAATTAATTTTATTAATTCCACCATGAAATATGTCTTGATAATGTATTTATTTGTTCGTATTGTAGATGTTAATATATTTTTCTATGAACTTGGTCAAAATTATTGAAGTTTTTCTTATGACAGAACTAAAACCTCTTAAAGTTTGGAGCAGTGGGAATAGAGACTTTCAATACACTAATATAGGTTTTGATGTTGTTATATGAGAATGAGGGTAGTGTTAATAGCATACTTTCCAGTGTTTTCAAATGCTTATAAACAATCTCTATATCAGGTACCACTGTTCAGAGCTTTTCGTTGGAACCTGCATAATTCTGTGTGGTTGCTATGACGTGTTTTACGCTAAGAAGGGATACTACATCTTCCTCTTCCTTCAAGGCACAGCTTTCCTTGTTACCGGCTTTGGCTATGTAGGCACACTACCTCCTTCCACTGCATAAGCTGCCTTGGACGAAACTGATATAACTGCCTATGAAAAATTGAGTGCAAGCAAAGCCCCTCTCTCCTGGACATATCGAGTATAGAAAATACAGTGGTAATGAACATTCTTCCCTTCAGTCTTGGCCACATATGATCCAATCATTCTTTTATTGCCAAGAAGATTATAGATAGCATGGACATTCTTCCCATCAGTCTTGGTCAGCTTTGCTCGAACCATTCTTTACTGCCAAGAAGGCCGCATTCAGATAGCGTTGCCATCCTTCAATTCTCTCCAGACCAAAGTCTTGTTCAGATTTGATTCATCCATTCTTTAATGCCAAGAAGGCCATTCAGATGGTATCATCATTCTAAATGTATAATAACAGTGCTTACTTAGCACCCTGACAAAATAAAAATGATTGGTGCAGCAGCATTTGGTTCAGATCCTGTAGAGATGCATTTCACAGTTGGAAGAATCGCAGCAGTTGTAAATGTAACAGCACCAGCTGCCAATTTCTGTAGATCTCTGAGGTTATAGTTTTTTTTTTTGGTAATTTAGTGATATAGCTTTGTCAGAGCTCAGATCCATAAGGGAAGATTGTTGGCTTCCTCAGTTCATAACCCGTGCAGGTTTAAAGCTAATGTACATCATCTCATGATGCTCATAATTCTGTCGAATTCTGGCAGATTTTGAAATGCAATATAAGTGTAGCATGTAAATTTTGTTCTGCAAGAAGCCTTGCCTTCCTTATGAGCAACATGTCTGATCAGGCATTTAACATTTTACTTGATATGGACTAGTGGATACCATCGAGCAGCAGAATACCATTCAAGTTAGAATTGAATTCAACAAGGCTGAGGTGTATCTGCCAATTACTACCAATTAATTGTTTGTCCTCCGAACCGTGTTTGTGTTTTCGCAACTGGTGTTTTATTTTACTGAAATGTTGTGTTTTATCACCTGGGAAGCACCCAGTGTCGTTAAAGCAAAATAGCTATATTTGTAACTGAGCCAACATTGCAAAGTTGATTGACTGAATCTAAAATTTTAATAGAAAGAAACGCCCTTTCAAATCAAGGGTGAGCGAGTACCAATAAAATGATGATCACTAACAAGTTGCGTGCACAGCACCAACATGGTGATAGACGATAGGCTTCCCCGTGCAAGTTCTTTACTTATTTTAAATAGTATAGTTGCTGATTAAATAGTATATCATCATAAGAACAAAAATAAACTTGCTGTACCACCCACCAGCGTTATTATTTTTGAACTTGGTACAGGAGTAAAATTCGAACCGAGTAAAAAATTTACCGGAATGAAATTGAAAGGAGGAAAGGCTCTGATGGGCCACTGCAAGACCCAGCAGGCCCAAAGGCACTGCTCTTCCAACGGGTAGGACACTCGTAGGCAGGGTTTTTTTACCGTTGGGAACCGGTCCGGTAGCATAATAGGGCCGGTTACCGCTCAAAACCGACCCTACCAAACCGCTCCTACTGATTAACCGGCCGGTTTGACCGGTTTACCGGACCGGTTTTTATTCCAAAAAACCGGTACTGTAGCGAAAAAAAACCCTGCTCGTAGGAGCTTGATCATATCATTCAACGGCGGCGCTCGCCTGCCACTCCGCCCTGCCGGGCAGGACGCGCGCGGACGCACACGCGTGCGGCAGGCCGGCAGGTGCGGAACGGAGGGGTGGCGGCGCTCCCCGACCCGGTCCTGGACTCCATCCAGCTCGTTAAAACGGAGCGCAGGGCACATCCATCACTATCATCTCCGATCCTCCACCAATCGTTCCGGCGATCTGATCTCCTCTGTCCGTGCTAGCTACACCAAGCTTCGCATAGTCTCGATCGCCGGCCGCTCCGCTTGCGCCGCCAGGAGCCCCTTGTGAGGAGGTGAGTGCAGGCGTCCTCCTGAACGTCCGTCCACGGCGCGCGTCGCCGTGAACGGCCGGATCTGTGCTTCAATAATAATGCATTCATGCATATGGTAGGTGCACGCGGTGGTCAGCATGGTGACCGGCAGTGCGCAGGTCGCGGTGCTTGCACTGTGGTGGTGGTGTTCACGCCTTCGTGTGCGAGGGCAGTGTTTAGTTCCGCGGTGAAAAGATTTTGAAAGGGAATCTTTTCATATTTGAAGTATTAAACATAGGCTAATTAAAAAACTAATTGCAGATTACGTTTGGAATTCGCGAGACGAACCTAATGAACCTAAATAATCTGTCATGAGCACATGTTACTGTAGCATTACTGTAGCAATTTAGTGTCTAATCACGTCCTAATTAGACTCATTGGATTCGTCTCGCAAATTCCAGTCCATCTATATAATGCGATTTGTTTTTTACCTACATTTAGTACGCCATACATGTGTCTAAACATTCATTTTGGATTTTGGATTTTGAAACTAAACGAGCCGATATGCAGGCGGCGGGCGCAGAGTCCGTGGCGGCGTTCTGCTGTTTGGCGACTTCCGATCCTCCCCGTCTGTCTACCGTGGATAGTAAGAGTTCGAACATCACAATTGTTTTTACCTTTTTTTTTTGACGCGATTTCTAAATAACGGTACGGTGCCTATATGTTTCATTTTCGTGTTGCATGTTTGAGAGGGCCAAAGTGAGATTAGTGAGACACTGTAGACCATAATCCAGGTGTAATTTGTGCTACGTATATTATAAGCACCATAATCCATTGTACATCTTAATTTGAATGGATCCAACGCGTATACTATCTTACATGGTGTGCTATCACCCATCAACAAACAACAACCACCTTGCACATATACTCATAAAGTGCTAAACCATTCTTTATGGACGCATATATGATAAGTGTAGGTTGAATCAAGAACCCATTTATCTTCAAACTTTGCACCTAGCAAAAGTGGTAATCACATCACCCTCGCTACCACTTTTAGCTGTGACTAAAACTTTACCCTCATCTTTTATTTTACCATTAGGATTCAATATGTTATTTTCCCGTTGCTTAATTTTCAACATATACTATTCTTATATATAATGAGTTTTTTTTTGCAATAATTGTAGAATTTTCAACCTCTAGACACTGGACGACCCCTATAGCCATTTGAACTTTTACCTCTAGATCCACTATAGAATCCTCTCTTGATTTGTTTGCCATGAACTCCTTTTGCTTGTGAATTTGAACTCTCAGTATATAACATTCATATCATCTTTTCCTTGGCTTACAAGGCATCATAAACTTTCTTAGGGGTGAGAGTATCATGACTATATGATATGGTATCACTAAAGTTTGATTATGAACTAAACATGAAACAGAAGATAATAAGACCAAGATCCTCCTCGTGATATTTTACCTCATTGACTCAAGATCAACAACAATCTCTTTAAATTCTGAAAGGTGATCCAACACCTTTCCTCGTGAGATACTTTGTCATACACAGCTGCTCCATCTTTAATCAAAGTGCGGCAACAATTGTGTGCATTAACACGTCCTATAAAATACTATTTGACAAATGAAGGTGAATTTGAGACAAAGCCTTACGATCTTTTCTGTTTTCAACATCGAACCAATCAGTGGCATTCTTCCCACTGAAATGCTCTAACACATCATCTAGGTTAGTATGTGCCAAAATTATCCGCATCTTGACTTGCCATAGAGAAAATTGTGTCTTGATCTAGTAATGGAAGATCATAATTCAAACACAGCATGTTGGAAAACCCTAGATTGAATATTACTCAAGTGGAAATTGTTAGTGTGTTTGTGGCTTCTTCCTAAAGGGGTTCCCACTTAAACTAATGTTTCTCATGGTTGCAATCATACTTGGTTTGCTAGATATTTTTATGTGGCAGTACCTATTCAATCCAAGCTTCTTTGACATGGTATCCTATAATTATGACCTTCCATAGCTAGAATAAGACACACGATTTTCTCTAAGGCAAGCCAAGATGCGAGTACTTTTGGGGCATGCTGATTTGGATGATGCGCCAGAACATTTTGGTAGGATGTAATACAATGTCTGGTAGTTTTGGCATGTGCCAATTTGGATGATGCAATAGAACATTTTGGTAGGATGAAATATAATGTCTAATGTGATGATGAAAAATAGAAAGACTGTAACACTTTATCTCAAATTCACCTCCATTTATCAAACAATATTTTGTGGGTGTTAAAGGAGACGATCAAACTGTACTTTGGTCAAAGTTGGAGCAACTCTGTATGACATATGATCTCTCGAGAAAGAATGAAAGATGCACCTTAAGTAAATATATGTTTTTGTGCAAGTTGCAAAATGGAGGAAGGATGTTAGAGCATCTTTTAGAATTCAAAGCGATCGTTGCTAATCTCTACCTAATAGTAAACCAAGCAATGTCTCTGCCCAAATTGTGGTACGTCAACAGCAAAACTGGTTATTAGACCGTTAAACCAAGTAAAAACCGCCCAGTAGGCCACCGAACCGAGAGAAAACTGGAAAATCAACCGTGAACCGGTGAGTCCTCCTTATAACCGAAGAGAAAACCGGGAAACCACCGCTGAACCGGGCTAGTACTGATAAACCGGGCGTTCTAATAAACAGCATCCTGAAAAAATAACTAAAATTGTGGGCTGCAAGGAGATTAGAACCCGCGACCACCACCTCCAAATTAAGTAGGCTTACCAGTCAAGCTATACTAATCTTGTGATTATTGTTCACATTACCCTTTACATATACGTAAAAAATAATGGGTTGTTTCTCATGATCACAAATAATAGCGCCATTTATCTCTCCATGCACAATGATTTCAATTAAAGTAGTAAAATAAAGATATTTAGTTATGAGTTGAAAACATAGTTGTGAGGTCATGTTCTGTAGTACAATATGTAACATAGTTATGAGTTGAAAACATAGTTTTGCTTTTCGAAAAATAATAAAGATATGACAAGTATTACGAGAGTAGGAATTGCACAAGCTGAAGTTAAAAATAATAAAATTTTAAGAAAATATAAAGATCATTTTGCACAGCGGCAACTAACAAAAAAATCCAAAATATTGATAAACCTAACATGTGGTATGATGACGACGAAGTTGATACAATGCATTAATAATAATAGTTGCCCAAATAGTCTAATTATTATATGTTTTAATGTAGCAAGAGTGTAAGATGTATCTCTTAATCGAGATGATTTTTTCATAGAAAAATGAGACGTTAATATAAAACCTATAACTTGGCCCGTAGCAACGCACGGGCATTTTGCTAGTATTGAATCAATAGAGGTAAAAATATGAATCAAATATTGTCTACTAAACATTCAAGGTCACAAAATAGTAGGCTTGTTTGTATGTGGTAGGTAAAAGGAGAATGTATCCTATAATACATGTAGAAGTAAAAGTTCAAATGCAATAGGGGACGTTTAAAGTCTACATCAAGGGTAAGAAATCCTATATTATTGTAATTAAATACTCATTATATATCAAAGTAGTATTAGTTTAGAAAATGAAAAAAAAACAAAATGACATGTCTAAGCCTAATGGTAAAGTTAAAGATGACGGTAAGGCTAAAATTTTAGCGAAAAGTGGCAATGAAGGTGATGTGCTTGCTGCTTTTTGTGGGAATATGAAAGATTGGTGACAGATGCCTGCTTTAACATGCACTTTTCATCTACGCGTCCATAGATAATGGGTTAATACTTATAAGTCATCACAATCTGGTGGGTGATAACACACCTCATAAGATTGCATGAGTCGGATCCATTCATATTAAGTTGTATAGTGGTATTATCATGACCTTGGATGATGTGAGGCACGTTCCAACTATGACAACAAATCTCAACTCACCAAGTCCTCAGAATATGAAAGGATTTAAATAATAACTTGAAGGTGGAATCTGAGAGTATTAAAAGATTATTCTTTTGTGATATAAATAAAAGGTTCTTCTTTTGTGATATAAATACAAAATTAGCAAATCATCCAACAGAGAGATGACTAATAAATGATACACTTCATGCCATTGTACGTTTTCCAAATAGGGCCAAACTTAAAACATATGCACAGAGGAGTCCTAGGGTGGCACAACCAGAGGCTCAAAGCCAGTGGGGACGAGCTATGTGCATATAGCCTAGGCCAACGGGATGAGTTTATGGGTAGTGGGGAAAAGCTCTGCGAGGGGCCAAGGCCGACGCGGGTCAACCGGGCAAGCACCAAGAGCGGCAATGCCAGGACCGATGAGGATGAGCTACGGGGGTGGCGAGGCCATGACCATTGAGAACAAGTTCCAGTAATCCAACTCCCATTGGAGTTGGTTACCTTGTGGGAGTCAGTGAAGACGATGCAATCATAGAACTCACGCATGCAAACAAAAAAAATTGTTTTAGTGCGGCCTCAGCTTGCCCGCTTTTATGCTCTTCTATTTATAGACAAGACATAAGAACATGCAATGGCCACTCAGCCACGACGTGCACGGTGCGCCATGCTCGAATGTGAGTGGAGCCATCCCCCGCCCTGGATCATGTTGTGATGCATGGACTCTACGACTAGTTCCCGCGTGAACTGCGCACGCGTTGAATGTGACTAGGGCGCGCCCAAACAAGATAACGTGCTCATGAACAAATCAAGGGAAAACAAACTATCCTATCTAAACATGAACATGCTAGACTTATTCAACAATCTCCCTCTAATTTTGGCATCTTTCAGTTCAACTTGGTGACACCGATTAACTCGCAAAGCTCTTAGAACTTGTACCTCCCGAGTGCCTTCATCATGATGTCCCGCGAGCTACCCTTGGGTGCTCATGAACGTCAGGCGCACCATCTTGCCATCCACACACACTCAAGAATATAATGGAATTTATATCAATGTGCTTGGATTGATCATGAAGTATAGGATTCTTGCTAAGGGCGATCATGGACTAGTTGTCCATCTTGACTAGCGGCGGGAACGATTTGGCGCCAAGCATGTCTTGAAGAAGCCGCTTGAGCCAAACTCCCTGGCATGCTACAGTTGCCTTGGCAATGTACTCTGCCTCGCATGATGATAGCGCCACCACACGCTGCTTCTATGACTGCCAAGTCATCGGGTTGCCGTCGAGGAAGTAGACGATGTTATTCATGCTCTTCCTGTCATCCCTTATCGTTGTAGCCCACGAGGACAAGCCCGTCATCGCTCTTGGTGTACGCCAAGCTATAGTAGATCGTGCTCGCGACATATCGGAGCCTATGCTTCATGGCCACCATGTGCTCCTACCTTGGATCTTCCATAAACCAGCTTAGGTATCTCACGATGAATGTGACATCTGTCCATGTGTTCATCGGCAGCTTGTGGTACTTGATAAACACACAACCAAATCTTGTATTCACCGTGGGATACCTGACCCAATTCATGGAAGATCCAAGGCATGAGCACATGACGTTCATGAAGAATCTACTCCGATATGTCACGGGCATGATTGACTACGGCTTGGCGTACACCAGGAGACACACCGAACTTGTCCTCATGGACGACAATGACATGGCAGGCGATGTCGATGATAATAAGAGCACGAGCAGCATCATCTACTTTCTCGATGGTAACCCGGTGACTTGACAATCACAGAAGCACCGCGTAGTGGCGTTGTCATTGTGCGAGTCGGAGTACATCGCCAGGGCAGCTGCCAGGGAGTGTGGCTCGATCAGGCGGTTTCTTCAAGATATGCTTGGTGCCAACTCATTCCCGTTGGTACTCAAGATGTACAACCAATACGCGATCGCCCTTATCAAGAATTTGGTACTTCATGGTCGATCCGAGCAGGAACAACAACAACAATGTTGAGTACCGTCAGGAACGGTCGATCCAGACACATTGATATAAAATTCCATTACATTCGTGAGTGCGTGGATGGCAGGGATGGTTGGGGCGGTGCGCCTTGTGTTCGTGAGCACCTAAGGGCATCTTGCGGACATCACGACGAAGGCGCTCGGGAGGTCCAAGTTCTAGGAGCTTCGCGAGTTGATCGGCGTCACTAAGTTGAAGTAAACGACGTCAAAATTAGAGGAAGATTGTTGAATAAGTCTGGCATGTTCACGGTTAGGTAGGATAGTTTGTTTTTTCTTGATTTGTTCATGAGCCCATTGTCTAGTTTGGGCGCGTCCTAGTGACATTCGACGTGTGCACAGTTCACGCGGGAACTAGTTGTGGAGTCCGAGCATCGTGGCATGATCTAGAGCGGGGGGATGGCGCCCCTCACATCGGAGCATTGCACGCCGTGTGTGTCGTGGCCAAGTGGCCACTGCATGTTCTGTGTCTTGTTTGTAAATAGAAGACCAGAAAAGCGGGCAAGTTGAGGCCGCACCTAATTGTCTTTATATTCGCATGCGTGAGTTTTGTGATCACGTCATATTCACCGACTCTGGCGAGGTAACCCAATCCGACGAGAGTTGGAACATCGGAACTCGTTCTCAATGGTCCTGGCATTGCTGCTCCTGGTTCTTGCCCGATTGCCCCACATCGACCTTGGCTGCTCACACCCCTGAACTCATCCTGCCTGCCTTGGCTATACCCGCAGAGCTTGTCCCCTTCGACTGTGACCGTGCCACCATGGGACCCCCTCCCTCCATGCATATTTTTAAGTTTGGCCTATTTGGAAAATGTACATTGGCATGAAGTGTATCATTTCTTAGTCATCTATTTTCTCTGCTGGATGATTTGCTAATTTTCTTTCATTCGACTTGCATTATATGCAAATTTTAATTTAGACATAGAAATAAGACTAACGCGAGTACCAATATTTATCAGTTTTCAACTCTCCATCTTTTCAGCCCTGGCTCCACCGGGGACTCCTATCTCTACTCCTTCTAAAACCGTAATTCCGCGGAGCCTCCCCCGCGCCCTCGCCTCCCCCGCGCCTGGTGGGACCCACAACCTCCACGTCCAGATTCTGATACTCAGGCTATTCGCCTCTGCTTCGCGCCCGCGCAGCTGCTGCGCTCCGCCTCCTCTCCTCCTCCGCTGGCCACCGCAAGTAGGCGAGGGAGAGGGAAAACGGGAGGAGGAGTCGTGCCCAGACGAAGCAGAGGAGGAAGGCCATGGACGGAGAGAGCAAGGACGGCGGTCGGAGTGGAGGAAGGTCGCGCGGCCGAGCAGAGGCCGCCGCGCGAGGCCCGTCCGCCGTCGCCGGATCTGGGAGGCGACGACGCCCGGATTTCACAGCTGTCGCGCCCGATCCACCGCGGGCGGCACGGGAAGGGTAGGAGGAGTCGACGGGGAACGGGAGGAGGTGCCGGGAACGGAGCTGCCGAGCTCCACCTCACGCCTCGGAGAGCGGCGGACGGCGCCGAGGAGGAGGCAGCACCTCGCCGCGGGCGCCGCCGGCCCGCGCGGACGAGCTCTGCCCGAGATCCGGCGTCGAGCTCGAGGTCCTCCACCCTAGGCCCGAGATCCGCCGGGCGCGCGCGGGGAGCCGGCCGCGCGCGGGAAGGAGGAGCGAGCTCCGCCCGAGCTCCGCCGGCCGCGGGAGAGAGAGAGAGCAGGGGCGAGGAGCTCGAGGCCGTTGTCGCCTGGAGATGGGGAGGAGGCCGCTGCGGAGAGATGGAGGCTGCCGCTGCTGCCCCGCGACCTGTCCTCCGCCGCCGGCCTCGCGGAAGGCCTTTCCCCGCCGCCGGCCCCAGGGAACGGGAGAAGGAGGAGGCGCGGATGGCGCGAGCTCGATCCGCGAGCGAGGAGCCGCTGCACCTCCACCCGTCGGCGGCCCTCCCTCCTGCATCGTCGCTCGCCGGGGAAGCCGCGCGCCCGCGCCGACACTCACGCAGCGGGCGGCGAGCTCGTCGGGAGCCCGTCCCTGCGCCGTCGACGCTCCAGCGGGCGGCAAGCTCGCGCAGGGAGCCTGTTCCCGCGCCGCCGCTCGTCGGGGTCCTGAGAGCCTGTCCCCGCATCGTCACTCGCCGGGGAAGCCGCGCACCAGCGCCAACGCTCACGCGGTCGGCGAGCTCGTCAGGAGCCCATCCCTGCGCCGCCGCGGCTCACGATGCTGTTTTTTTTTTTTTTTTTTTGAAAACTCACGATGCTGTGTCGAGGATGGTAGAAAAAAGAAGAAAAAGAACGAGCTGAACGGAGGGGACAAGGTACATGAGGTGATGAGGTGGACAGGGGATAGGCAGGTGGACGGGAGGGCAGGCAGACGTGTCAAGTTAGAATGCGATCCAGCCTCCACCGCTAGACATGAATTTGTTTTGACAGCTTGTAAAATATTGACAGTGATCTCTACAATGATAGTGCAAATTCCTATGTGTTCGACCGTTGTTCATATCAAAGGCATATGTGTCTTTTCGCTCTTCATTTAACACTATTAGCTTCCCTTCACAGGAGCAAATGGATAGTTATGTTTAAAAAGGCAGGGACAAACATGCAAAATTTAAAAAATAGAGGCAAATGAGTAGTTAGGAATGAAAATGGGGCAGTTTATTAATTGGTCCATTCTTTAAGGAGGCTGTAGATAGAGGTGTACGAGTGCGGACGGCCGCCTTATATAATTGTAAGTGTGTGTTGTTTTTGGCTTGTGTCTATTATTTACTTGCAAAGTTTTTGACAGCCTACCAAACATACATCTCTCTTGAACGACTTGTAACTCATATCACAATGAGGATTTCGTTAGTTCAGTGTACGATGTTAATGGCTTCGCAATATCTTGTGCAAGTTGGACCTTTTTTGCCAACATGTTTAGTCCTGTTGATTAGCATCTTGGTTGTGTTACGATTTTTTATAAATAGTTATAATTTCATTCAACTTTATATGCCCGTAGCAACGCACGGGCTATCACCTAGTATGCCTTAAAAGATGGTTAAACAACTTATCTATAAAGCCCACCAAGACCCATTCAAAGATAGCCTATTCAACATTTTACTGAAAAATTATTGAATAAAAATGTTGACCAATATTTTTTTGAAAAAAGTTGAATCTACGAATTTTTTAGAAATGTTGACCCTCAACTTTTTTTCAAAAAAGTTGACCAATATTTTTGAAAAATGTTGAATCTTAACATTTTTTCGAGGAATGTTGACAAAAAATGTTGAACCTCAACATTTCTTCTTGAAAAATGTTGACCAACATTTTTGAAAAAGTTGAACCTTATCATTTTTCCGAAAAAATGTTAAAAACATTTTTTTAAAAAGTTGACCTCAACATTTTTTGAAAAGTTGACCTCAACATTTTTCACTTTGGACCAACATTTTTGGAATAAGAAAGTTGAGCGTCTTCTTCGTCTCTGGCGCTAGCGAGTTCCGGCAACGGCGAGCGGTGGCACGGTACGACGGCAGCCGCGGAGCCCGTTCGAGCTCGTTGGACTGCGCGCGCTGGCTGCCGCAGAGCCCACGCCGAGCTCAGCCAGCGGCGGCGCGTGGAGCTCTGGCGCCAAGCTCAGCCGGTGGCGGTGCACGGCATGGGTAGCGATGGAGGCCGCGGAGCGCACTGCGACGGCCGGCGTGGCCACGGCGACGGCGAGCAAGCAGGGGAGGACGGGTGTGGTAAGTTTAGGGTTTAGACTGGTGGAGATCCAACAGCCCATGTTGCCCGCGCGAATCTCAAACATTGGAATGTGAGTAAGAAAAAATATTCAGATATATAGGATTTTGGGGCTCCACCACTATTGATTTTTTTTAGAGGACTTCGCCACTTATTGATAGTGACTTCGCCACTTCTCTCTTTCAGGTATAGTACAAAATAGCCGGCTATAGCTCCGCTATCTCCCGCTATAGCTGATTTTAGAGAGGTGTCGCTATTTGCTTCTACGTGTAATTTAGCCGCTATTTGACGCTATAGCTCCATTTAGCCCGCTATTAGCTGTTTTTGGAGACCTGTCGCTAAATGGCTTAGCCCGCTATTTTGTACCAGTTTCAGGGCTTAGGCGCAGGTTCATCTGGGCCCAATTAGATTGCTTCCAGAAATTTTGCATCAGATAGGCAGCAGGCCTTTCCTTCTCTATGCCTCCTGATTGTTGTTTTTGGATGTGCCCGCTAACGAACGGATTTAATCCGCATCTAGCCAGCCCATTTATATTTAGGCCCAAGACGCTGCCCGCTGTGGAGGAACCAGGTCTCAGCGCGAACACAGCGATCGTCGAGTTCGAACGCTGGAGCACCAGCGGCGGCTGCAGCCGGCGAGCAAATCGCGGTGTCGTGCCGAGTCCTCTCTTCTGCCCGTCCTCGCTTCACACTCACCGTCACCGGATCGACACCATCCCACCTACTATGGAGTATGGAGTACTGTCCTTTTTTATTCTGTGCGAAGGAACAGTTGAACGGGATCCGATATCGTGCACGTTCTTTGTTTATGATCTGATCCATGGTATTACACTACTGTTTCAGACACTGGGCCGCCATATATATGAGATGACTGTTTAGTGGGTATCCTTTGTGGCACGGCATATCGCGCGATTTCCTCTGACATATTGAAAGAATTCTGAATAATTGCTGCGCATTGTCCACCTTGTAGGTCCTTTTCATTTGATTATCTTAGCGGGAACTAGTCGGACAATGTCATGTCCCTGCACCTTTTTCTAATAAAGCTATCTTCAATGGCCTCTTCCAACCAGGAAGGGTCAACGACTTGAGAAACTAGGAGACATGATCAAGAGTCAAAGCCTAATACTTGCCATTCCTACTGAAGTTGAAGTTCAGGGCTTGGAAGAGGTAGGATATCAGATCATTAGTGTCTGTCTGACAGAGCATCAAGCAGAGGGGAATCAGCTTACGAACAGCATAAATCTGGAGCATATGCCAAGTAATTAACCAACAAAGAGGTTCCTGTCACTGAACAACCACGCGTTGATGGAATAAGACACTGATCGGGTGGGTCGCCGTCATCTGAAAGCAAAAGTCTCTAGAGTTTTGAGGCAGCGACAGGGCCACGGGATTACTGATAGGGGAAATTTCTCTTCTTTCTTTCATGGAAACCATGAGGACTAGCCACCTTATTCATCGGTGCTTGAGGATTTGCCATATGTCGAAACAAGAGTTGTGGCAAATCCTGAAATGTCACTGAATGCATCAATATTCCCTTTCTGGAAGAAAGAACTGATAGGCTATCTTTCGGCCATTAGTCAGGTTCAACACCTTTGTGCATAATTTGTCGTTGTGCTGTACTTCGTTATGTGCTCTTGACATGATTATGCGCAAAGAAAGATTGCTAATTATTTCATTTGTTTCTTCCCTTATTAGTCTATTGCATTCCTGGTCATGGGTTTGGTCTGGTCACTGAGGATAGGAACAGCCATTCGTAGCAACTAGCCAGGGAATCCAGCAGGCTAGGCCGGCTCTTATGTCTCTACATGATCCGTTAATATTCTTTGATTCCTTTTCCCATCAGGGGCACGCAAATATGAACAATGTGCATCGAATAAAAAGTTGCTGGAATCAAGTGTCCACGCTTGTAGGATTAGTGAACTGGGAAGAATATTTCAGAAGTGGGGTTACTGCCTTACTGGACGGATCTGAGCCACTTGGCTCTAAATTTGGAGTGGACTTTAGATGCCAAGTGAAGGAGTCGCGACAGGTGAACTGGCGAAAACAGAAATATTCTTCAAAAACTTTAGGTTTAGCTGTTTCTCATGATAACTGTGTAAGATTCTTTGGTCTGTCGGTTTCTAGGTGTATAGTCAGGTAAAGGAAATATGATTAAAACATTCAATTGCAATTCTTCAACATAAATATTCCTTGCGTGGAATTTCATGTTTCAATCTTCATTGCGTATGCAGATGATAATTTGCACACCTGTTGACTTTAGAATACTGCACTTGTGCCTGCTTTTTGCTGCCTTATCAATAGCTACTGATGCGAGAGCTTAACTAGTTTATTTATACTCACTCCATTCCAGATTATAAGTCGTTTTGGTATTTGTTTTTTTCAATGCATCATAATATACTGTTTCTTGTTATGCAGAGAAGAAGCCAAGTTTGAAATTTTAATCTTGAGTTACATTCCAAACCTCAGTCCATTGCCCTCTTCAAGGCATCAATCTCACTGGTGGCTGCATACAATGATACTAGCTACCACAGTTCTATACTATACATACATATCCTTGCATTGCACCTCAAGCGTTACTGCATGTGCCTCACCTGCACCTGGGCCTGCCTCTAGTTCCAGTCACAATAATTTTTTGTTTTTTTACAGAGGTAGACGAAACACAAGAACCATATGCATAAATGAAAAATATAGATGTACTATCATACTACTATGGAACGAACAGCAGTGTGTTTGCTGCAGGCTCGCAGTGTAGTAGCGCCACCAGCTGTTGCAGCATCGGACATTGCCGAAAAGCCTGGTCCCAACCTTGGAGGCCACACCAACACCAATCATCCTCTGTTCCCGATGCTCGGCACATGCAGCAGAGAGAGATGCTTCTGATCGTGATTGCGATCGTCTCCTTCTTCCCTCCCTCCCTCTACCTGTTGAGATCGATCTCTGATGAGCTGCCGTCCTCTGCTTCGGCGTCAGCGTCTGCGTCGGCTTCCTCCTCTGCCTCGTGGTCGTGGCTCTGCAGGAATGTCCTCTTCCCCTGCGCCGGCTGCTCGACGGCGGCGCACGTGCACGGCCTCTTGGACCCCAGCTGGCTCTCGGCCTCCGAGGAGGAGGAGGGGGACGTGACGCAGCTGCCGGCGCCGGCGGCCGAGCGGCGGCGCGGCGGGGACGGCGAGAGGGAGGAGGAGGAGGACAGGCACCCGGACTCCACGGCGGAGGCCGCCGGCGAGCCGTCGGCGAGGGCCTCGTACGCCCGGCGCAGCACGGACTGCAGGTACCTCCCCTGCGCTTCGATCCTCAGCTGCAGGTGCCGCTGGACCTGCCGACCACAATCATGGAGTTGGAAGGAGCCAGTAAGCTCTGCTTGATCAGCAACCTGAATTTCACTGTCAGGATGGTGACTGTCTGATTGATCGATCGCTTATTATGTTACCTCCATCTGCTCCTGCAGATTCCTCTGCACCTCCCTCTGCATCCGCGCCATGCTGGTAGCTTCTTTAGCATCGACGGCGCCGACAAATGCGCCACGCGGCTCAGCGGCGGCGGCGTCCTCGTCGTGCTCCTCCGGCTGGCTCTCCGACGAGGATGATCCGTTGTCGCCGGGCGAGGTGCCGACGAGCCCCCGGCTCACTGCCAGCCGGTACTTCTGCAGCAGGAGCAGTCAGAACCTCAGAATTCAACTCGACGAAGAAGAGGAAAGAATCGGTGATGAGCTGGTGATGGCTCTTGCCGGAACAAGCAAGAATTTGCCGGGCGCGAACCTGGAGGTGGCTTTTAAGGTGGTAGAGCGTGAGCCCTGGCACGGCCATCACCCTCAGCACAGACTTGGGCGTCGCCTCTGCAATGCCAAAGAAACAGAGGTCGTGATCAGAGATTCAGAGACCATCAAAGCAGAGTCGAAGGGCCAGCGAACGAATGAGCCAAGACTTACTGTCCGGGCCGCCGAGCTGGGCGACGGCGAGCACGAAGCGGCCGTGCAGCTGGCGCGTCCACCGGAGCCGCGGCCTGGCCTCGCCCGGCGATGACATTTCCACCGCGGCGCCTCGTCGTGTCTCAGCTGCAGCAGCAGAGTCGCCGGCGTGGCCAGCATGAGAAGCCGCAGCGGCCGGAGTCGAAGACGACGGCGGCGGCAACCGCTTCCAACAGCAGCGAGCTCAGCTTCCGGACAACCTACGGCAGCAGCAAGCGCGATCGATTCCGACGGGAGGTGTGGCGCGGGGTGGTTCTTATAGGCGGCTGGGTTGGGTGGGTTCCTTCGGTTGGACTCCACCGGGTGGTGGGGAGAGGAGATATTCCGGCCGGCCTTCCGTCTCCGGCTCCGGCGGTATATGTATGGATACGACCGGGTGGCGCGAATCGAATCGGCGGGGGGCAAGGGAAGGGAAGGGAATATGGCGCGTGAGGCAGCTGGGGGCCAGGCCGTGGGCATGGCGGCATCTCCTTTTGCATCCTCCATGTCACCACCTCAATTGTTTGCTGCTTTTGCTTTCACTTCTTTGACCTGAAAGAGGGAGAATCTTTCAGCAGTAGGCCGGGCAAAAGCCAAACAGTTCAACTCTCTTCTCTCTCTCAAAAGGATAGAATTGGGAAGGGCAGAGATAGAAAGAAAAGATAGAAGGGGGGGAAAGGAAAACTGGAAAATTTTATTATCAAAGAAAAAGTTGGAAAAGGAGGGAGAAAAAAGATGAGAGAGAGAGAGAGAAGCAAAGGGGTATAGGGCATTCGTTGATTTCTTCTCTCTATCTATCTCGCGCATGCATTGCTGTTGTTCTCTTGCTGTTCTCTCACACCTCTCGCCTGCTTGTTTCTTGGCCTGGATTCTCTCAGCCCCACCACCGGCACCACCGTCTCCTTCCCACAGCAACGCCTCCCTCGGCTGATCTTCAGTGCCAACGCTTTCCCGGCACACGAAAACTTGCTTTGAAGTGAAGACACGAAGCATACGCATCGCGGATGGGGCAATCTGTCTAACCTTGCTTTGATCTCACTGCCTGCCTGCCCGCTGTAAAAATCCGTCCGGTGCCAAAAGGACCCCCGGGGGAGCCGCGCGCGTGCGCAATCCGCCAGCACAAGATTAGACGGAATTCGTGTGTGGACTGGACAGGTAAATGTCAGAGAGGCCGGCAAGGATCAGGAACATATTTCCTCACCCTCACCTAAAAAGTCCCCCAAGAGTTTTTTTTAAGGAAAAGTCCCCCAAGAGTTGAAGAGAATATTATCTGATGAGCTCTGCGTTGCGTTTCAGGTTTTCTTCAGAGGGCACTGACGAGGCAGGCAGCACCAAAGCAGCAGGCAGCAGCCGTGTCCTGATCGAGCTCCTAGTCCTGAGGCGCAATTGGCAAACAGCCCTTGGCTTTTGGCGGTGACAGGGGAATCAAGGAATCTAATCCAGATCTCGGCGCACGCAAGCGAGCGATCGGGGCCGTAGCTATCGGCATGGATCAAAAGGAAGCTTCTGTCGAAAGGAGGCATGCGTTGTGCTGGGACTGGTAGTGGCTCAGACTGGTCACTAGTAGTGCAGTGACATGGCCAATATTATTCTCCCTGGCAATTGACGTTTTCATCCCGTTTATTCCATGGAATATGTCGTGTTTGAATGGAATGTGTCATGTTTTGACGGAAATATGGCAAGTTCTAGAGGTTTGTTACAGGTCCCAACTGGTATCTTTCTGCAATTTTGGGGGGCAACTGCAATGAACCAAAGAACGGCCAATGGTAAGCAGATAGTCCATGAAAGGACGAGATCTTTGAAAGGACTCGTCGACTTTTTTACAGTTTACTCGCGTACATGCGCAGCTTTGCCTAGCAAATTCTCGAAGGTCGAGAAATCTGCAGGGCCCAAGCATCAAAATCAGGGAAATTTTGGGAGGAATATGTCTGTCTGTGAAGGAACAGTTCAGAGTAGCAGCCCGGGCATATTCACGCTGTACTTGTGCGCTGGGGCGTTGGCTGCAATCTCTGGACTCCAGTCCCTTTGCTGCGACTGAAAACAATGGCCTTTCAGACATCACAGATTCACAGTGCCTGACGCCGTTCTCATGCATAAAATGCAGGGAACTGAATGCAAATGCACATGCAGGGAACTGAATGCAAATGCACATGCAGGATAGGAAGAGCTTCTGCATTATCTTTGCCCGCAGTAACATTCTCTTTAATTGCTATGCACTGTCCCATTGTGAGCTTCATCTCGTGCTAATTCAATCAGCCATCTGACCAAAGAACATGTCGGTCATGACAGCGCCCTTTTAACTTGTTTTCGTTTCAGTTTGAGGATACGGATTGAAGGGTACGAGTACGAGCAGAGGTTCCAAGATGCCAAGTGGGTGAGGAGGGGTCGTTTTCGTGGTTCCACTCCGGGGAGCCCCCCTCTTACTGCTGGCTTGAAAGATGCTGTCAGGCCGGCTCCGTCTCGGCTTCTAGACAGATAGGATCCGTCTACTGATGCCCTCCCCCTGTTCAGGCATCTCATGATTACGCATTTGCATAAGCAGTGTCCTGCATGGGACGGCTAGCCATGGGCATGCTCATACTGTCATTTCGGCATCTTATTCCCATGCTGCTCCCTTGTGTTTGTCTGAATTTCCAGACGAATATCCATGCTGAGGGCTAAAGCACAAACCGGAGGATCGAAGGCGATATACGCCGAAGAATTTTTTTTTTCCCACCGGCCTCACTTTGTGCTTGTGCAATGTTGAAGCTGCCTCCAATTGAGCATGAAAGGAAGGGCCCTGCCTAAAGCTTGAGCAACATTCTGGGAAGGAATCAAGAAAGGTTAGCTTTGCTTTAATCAATCCGATCCGATGATGCGCTAGCGTAAAACCGGCCTCTTTTCCGCGTGTTTTCGTGC
The DNA here is from genome assembly GCA_015476505.1 of Urochloa ruziziensis. Taxonomy (NCBI): domain Eukaryota; kingdom Viridiplantae; phylum Streptophyta; class Magnoliopsida; order Poales; family Poaceae; genus Urochloa; species Urochloa ruziziensis. Next base: position 44,221,438 of record CM027124.1, read on the forward strand.
TCGCCTTTAACATATTCCTGACCGGGGAAAAGCAGATTCCTGAATGATGCCCGGCGAGCGAGCAGGGCAAGAACGAACTGAGGCACCCCCACTCACTCACCGGCTGGCTGCCACAACAAGTCACAGGCCATTTGGCAAAGGTGAGCGCATCAATAATTCCTTTCTAAAGAGCTCATCAAAGTCTATCACCAGATTGTTTAAAGGCATCAGGGAGGGAAAGGGGGGATTGAGAGAGTGTGTCGTGGGCCCAAGGGAATCGGGAAAAGCGGCCCGGCAAGATGCCAAGGGTAACCCACATGAGAAGAGGAATTCCTATGCGCCTGTCAGTGAAGTGGCATGATTGCTCCCCCCAGGGTAAGCAAGCACATAATTGCTGCATAATTACCTGATTATATGGCATTATGGCATGGGGGCAGGTTTACTGCTTTTTGTCCTTGCAAAATGTTGTTTTATTGGTAAATAATACGTATCATGTTTGTTCTCATGCACTGTTAATCTGAGATTGTACTATCAGAGAAGAGTCATTTCTGACGGTAAAAGGAAACATAGAGCAAATGATTGGGAAGGGAGCTCTGTGTGTCCTGGCTTCCTGCACTGCAACTGTTATTCCCTGATGGATGGCCTCTTTGAGCTCTGATGGTTTCACCATAAGTTGTCCTTTGCCACCTATATGGGAATCTTGCTTTGTGGACTTTTTTGGAGAGAAAGTTTGTGATAGCCTTCTTAGAATTCACTGGTGGGTAATCAATCTTAGCAGAATAAAATAAAATGGACAAATCTTCACTTTGAAGAAAAGGCTAGGAGATTGTAAAGGATTTTTCTGACGACTAAATGTCCGAATAATGGTTTTTTTCTTTTCTATCCTAAGAATAATTGAATCAGCATCGACCGGTTGCAACTACACGCAGGTTTCACACGACTTGCGATTGAAGCTAAACCATCGGGTAGGTTCTGAATATACTGAAAAAACTTTGCTTTAGCACATATGTCTTGCCACCTCTTGAGGGATAAGGTAGGCAGGATTCCAGTGATCCACTAAGGAAAGGCATTAAACGAATATAATCGGAAAGAGATGAGAAACCACAGGATCAAAAGAGGATCAGCGAGAAAAGAAGGCCGTCGAGAGGATTTGGGTGCCGCGCATTAGCTAAAGATAACTTATCTGGATCAAAGCCCACTGAAAATTTTTACCAGGTGTTTCGTAATCCCAGGATGAATTGCAGGGATTGTTCACTACTTCACTGATTAGGCGATCGGCATTTTGTCGGTGCACCATCTATCTTCTACTTTTCCTGCATAATATCTGACACACAGCACCCAAAAGTTGCAATATGCAGAGAACGAGTGACCGGCATATCAACATGCATGGCTGTGCATAATTCGTCTCATAGGATGCATCTGGGGCCTGGAGAGTCCTCATGATCTCCGATCATTGAAACAGGAACCAGCTACCTTTCAGACACAAATTCAAACCCAAGACAGTTTAGGCACTGTTCGCTGCCCGATGCTCAATTCCTGGTCCAGTATTCAGCTCTACCAACTGTGTCCTCCGGTTCAGAATATGTGCTGCCCTGCTGGTGGATGGATACGAATTTAATTGTATTCAGGATCGAATCTTGTTTTGACCTGCTCACCCAGTAGAGACAATTCATATAGGAACTGAGCAACTGTTCCACTTCCAGAACTGGAAATCTGCAGTAGTCTGTAGCTAAATGGATAGCCATGTAGGGCTATCAACTTTGCATTTTTCAGAGGAGGCTTCAGTGTCCAAACTCAATTCCCTCTGTTACTTACGCAGTCACTGGATCACTGGCTATCTCATTGAGCACAGCATGCTACATTGCACAACCGAGTCGCCAATGATCTGGGAGCGTTCCAGCAGAGTGTATGAATAACTGATAACTTTTGTTAAGAGAAAATCAGTGAGAATATTCAGCTCAAAACTGTGGGGATGAAGTCCTGGCATGCATTCCTTCATCGTCATCTGCATTCAGCAACGGCTCATCAAAGTGAGTTCCTGTGAAACAAAGAGGAGCAATGTCATCCACACAGCCTCCTTTCTTTCTTTCAGGCATCCTAGACCGAACACAACAAGCACGCGCAAAGTCACCGAAAACCGATAAACCGAATCATTCAGGGAGGACATGTAGCACAATCTCCCATGCCGCCATGCGTGTAGGTTGATGGCCAAGCGATATAACTCCGAACAAAGCAAGGCCAAGAACGAACAAAAGACTCGACAAAAGCAATGCTCTTTGCAAAGATCCGCACAAGTGGGCGCATTACCCAAAAAACAACAACAACAGAACACCAGAGGAGGTGATCGATAAGCAGGCACATGAGTGGTGCCGTCTGCATTTCACTCTCTCAATAATGATATACCAATAAGCATGATCAGACACTCGTCAAAATTTTAAGGGCTTGTTCGGTTGACAGGTATGGGTTCCCGGCTGGGAACGGACGAGCCGGGAATCAATTTACTTATGATAAGTAGAACAAAAGAGTTAGATTGGTTTCCCACCTCTTGACTAGTGGATTGATTCCCGGTTTCTTGTTGTAATTGATTCCGGCTCGTTAAATCCCGATCTCTTTTTATATATATCAAGGATTTCTTATTATATCTACCGTTTCTGGCCGGAAACCAATACCTGTCAACCAAACAAGCCCTAAAGATTTTGTTTTACATTTGCATTTTGAAGGATGGGAAATTGGTGTTTTGGTGCATCGTCGCCATCAAATGATTTTACTTTTTGTGGGGGGTGGTGGAGAGGTGACTGGTACGAGAAGAGCACACCGGTTTCGGGGCGGGGAACTCCTGGTTTCGGAAACCTGGTGGCGTCAGTGGCGCCAGCAAACACGGCGGTCGCCGTCGTCGTCGCTGCGGCCGTCGAGGCTCGAGATGAATGAAACGAAGACCAAAGTTTGGACGGAGTTGGATTTTCCGGCAAGATATGGTCCTTTTTACGGGAGATATGGCTCATCCCATCCACAGGGAACGAGATGAGATGAACTAGCTAGCCCTAGTGGCTTGAGAAAGGAAGATTGATTATAGTGCACGGGAAAAAGTGTTGTCTATAGTATAGTGCGTGTCTGGAATGCCGATATCGACCAGATAAACAAAGCTCTGCTCTGTTTTTTTTTTTTTTTTGTAGATTTCAAAAGGGGGGTTGAATTTGTGTTCTGAATGGAGGAAACTTCGGCGTTTCGGGGGAAGAGCCGCGTCCATGGCAGGCACGGCCGAGCGTAGGCTAGCGTAACGAATGGGACACCATGAGTGTGCCGAGTGCGAAGAATTGGCGTGGATGAATGGAATGGAACCTCGTCGTTCGACGAGACCGGTATTTGGTTGGTGCTGGTCTGGTAGCAAGCAACGCGCGCTCTTGGAAGAGAGCATGGTTTCCGAACTGTTTGGTCATGGAGATTGTTGCTACTGCTTTGCCAAATGCCAGATACTGTGTGTGCGCAGACTGCAGAGTGCGGAGAACAGAGTTTTTTTTTTTGAGATTTTTTTTTTTGGGGAGAACTTAAGAACAGAGCATGTGAACCAAGTCGAAGTCGCGGTGAAATACAGGAGCTGCGTTGTTCGGCCCGCTCAATCCACCTGAAAGAGCTGTATTTCGTGATCTTTCACGTAGCACTAATTGGGCTAGGATTGCAGTCTATCTAGTTATTAGGCCCATAAAGAAACGTCGTATGGCCCATTTTAGATGACGATTCGGCCTGCCTCCTCCTTTGTTGTTGTGTCGCGCGCGCGCACACACAGATTTTTTTTTTTTTTTTTTTTTTTTTTTTTTTTTTTGACAAGATGTTGTTGTTGACCCGAAACATAACAGTGCGGCCCTGCTCGTCTCTCCCAGTCTCCCCGACCGTGAGATTGAATAGAAGAAGTCCCTGTTCTTTCTCAGAAAAAAGAAGTCTACCCCAAGTCAAAGCTCTCGGCGCGTTTCTCTCTCCCCGGACGCCGCAGATCAATCCGCCGCCGCTTCGCGCGGCCGTCTCCGTCGCGCCTCCGTACGCCGGGTAGCACCCATCTAGCGCCGCCCCCCGCTTCCCCTGCCTCCGAAGCCTGAAAGCTCGCTCGCGGGGAGCAGCACGCCACCTGTTCGACGGAATGCGTCGCTGAGACCCGTCGCCCATCGGTGACTCAAACAATGTCCGCCACCGCGGCGGCTCGTCCGCTCATGCGGCTTGTCACCATGAGCAGCGAGCCGATCCTGCGGCAGCTGCACCTGGAGGAGCGCCTCCTGCGCCGCACGGCCGACAACTGGTGCGTCATCAACGACGGCACGGCGCCCCCTACCATCGTCATGGGCGTGTCCGGGTAAGGACATGGCTTTCCTCCAGGATTTTTTTTCCCAGGAAGGATGGATTCCGTCGTGCATTCGCCGCCCCCTACTCTTGTGGCTTCCGTCGAGTTGCTAATTCGGCTGTCGGCAGGAGAGTCTCGGAGCTTGTTGAGATAGAACCGGTCCTCCGGGACAGGGTGCCGGTGGTGAGGAGGTTCAGTGGAGGTGGTACCGTCATTGTTGATCAGGGGACGGTGTTTGTTACCTTCATATGCAACAAGAGTGCTGTTGCCGGGTTGCAGCCCTTTCCACGGGACATCATGTCATGGAGTGGACAGTTATATGGCAAAGTGTTTGACAGATTTGGGGAATTTCATCTCCGTGAGAATGGTATGGCTAATCAGCACCAAATTTCATAGTTTGCCATTCGAATTACTCATAATGAGCAAGAATACCATGTTTTAATGCATTGTATTCCTTTGTATCTTTTAAATATCAATATTGTAGTCTTTGTTGATTGCATTAAAGTAGACAGTTTATTATCCTTGAATTAACATATCTGAATTCTTATTTACTTTGGTACAAGATTACCTTAGCACCAGTATGCATCCCAAATATGTAGTGAAACTGATTTGCAATGTTCAGGATCTGCAATACTCCTCAAGAGACTAACTTGTTATCGTTTGTTTTTCAGACTATGCATTTAGCCATCGCAAGTTTGGCGGAAATGCTCAGTCAATAACAAAAAATCGTTGGGTTCATCACACATCGTTCTTGTGGGATTATGATGTGAAAAATATGGATTATCTCAAAATCCCAAAGCGTGCACCTGAATATCGACTGGTATGATCCTAACTGCTTATGTTTTGATCTGATTTGCAGCATGCTTTTCAGGTGGCATTTAGAATGATGTTTAGCTATGAGCATCTCCAATCAGATTTTCAAGTTTGAGCATCTTTAGTTTTGATATATGTTTGCGCAAAGGTAGACAGGTAGGAAACTAGTACATGAGTAGCGCCGTGTGCTATCATGTTCACTTATTTTCTAAAGAATACTAGATCTGTAAAACACTGAACAGCTTTTTAAGTCTTTGCCAGGTAGTGTTATAATGTTTTCCACAACCATCTGAAGTCAACTTTTGCCCCTAATTGGCACGAACCATCAATAATTGTTGTTATCCTTGATCTGTTAAGGTCAAGAACTGGTGGTAGTTGGCTAATCATGGCTTATTTTACCCAACATTAGTGATTACTCATTACTCGACTAGAAAGGATCATGCATGTATATTGTGTAAGAAAAAGTTTTAAGGATCATTGCCAGACCAAAGTGTTGAGCAGTACCTGGAAAGTTTGATGGATTCTAATATATGTGCTTTAGTGTTGTACTTGAGCGATAATCTAGATTGCAAGCAAAGCGCTGGCCACTGGGTAGAAAAGGCAGACTGGCATTTTTATCGATTGTTTGATGCAAGGATGTAGCCGTCCCCAAAATAGTGCAATGAAGTCCAGCTGTGCCAAACTGCAACTTAACTTAACTAGTTGATTTCTAGTGGAAATATTGCCTAGTAACCTTGTTGCAGTCATTGATTGTTACAGAAGAACATGCTTTACTGGTTAATAATTTCCAGTTTGTGATGAATCCATATAAAGGTGGAACGACAAACTTGTAAGAGTGAAACTATTGCACTTGTATCGCCGTTTTTATCATATAACTTTGATTGAAATACCTAAGGAGTTAGAGTTCATTCTCTATAAGAATTTTCTGGGCACACGTGAACAAGTTGTCGAGAACCATACGGTAATATACTGCAAAGTGATATTGTCTTTCACCGCTAGTTGCTGACTGTCTTGATTGTTGATCCGAAATAGTGTGATGCCCATCTTTCAAAAAAAAATAGTGTGATGCCCATGGATTCTTGCTGGGAATGAGCTGATTTTGGTTTTCAAAAATGGTGGAACTCTGCCTGTGTTGCTTTATTCTCAGGCTGCACAACGACCCCTCTTCAGATTTTAACAATCTTGCAGATGAACTGTGTACCCATTTCAAAGACAGTATTACTAACATTCCTGCCGTTTGTGTTTTACACTTACAGTTGAGGTTTACAAATGGCAATGCTCAACTTAAAATGTCCCCTATTAATGTACATGTCTCATTTCTCTTTTCAGGAAAGAAACCACACAGATTTCTTGTGCCGCATGAAGGAGTATATGCCTTCAAGATCAGTCTTCACCGACGGGGTCATCAGGGCCCTGGGAGAACAATTCACAGTCCAACCCACAGACCTAGAAACAGTGCTTTCTAGCGACGAAGAGTTGGTGCCTTCAACAAAGCTGTTATCTCAACAAGACCTAGCGGAAATCATTTCCTCCAAAGGATCCTCCTCCCTTCGACTACAGAAAGTCGAGGAAGCGTGATCGTGATTATTACAATGAGAGGCTCCATTCCTTTTGTGAAATCCGCAATCGATTGCTCGCGAGCTGTGGATTCGTCCGACTTGGAGTCAGATCTCAGATGACATTGTGCTCACTGAACCACTGGCATGGATCCTACTTTGTCCAAGAGATTCTGCGCATTTATTTACCCAGATTTTTATTTTTTATTTTTCACTTGGGAGTCAGATGGCATTGCGATTATTATTGGAAGCAAAAGCAAGGTTGGGAGTTGGGACGGTGAAGCAGGAAAATACGTAATCCATTTCTTGTGCCTTGGTTTGCTTCTTTGTGTACCGCTGACAACACAGAATTCACTTGTGCAAACATTTTTGCATCCCATTGATGACGCGAACGAGCGACCTCCCGTCCGTGGCTGGGCCGCCGTGTAGTAATCGATCATAGCGTGCAAAACCGGTCTCGAATGCAGCCGCCTCTGAGCGGCCACCGCGTGCAGCTCCTCCAGATTCTTTCACGAACCCGCGCCGTTCCCCCAGGTGTGAAACGAGCGCCAAGCCTGCCCGGCAACCGCGGACCCGCCGCCGCCTCAGGCTTTAAACCGCGGCGCCGCGCTGGACAGCAGTTTTGTGGTGCGCGCAGCGCCCCATAACCAGGGGAGGCAGGAGGCGCGCACCGTTCGTTCGTTCGTGTCGAGTAGTACGAGATGACGCCGGCACAGTGACGGAGGCGGTGGTGGTCCGTGGGTGACGCGCACCGGCCAACGCCAGGCGCCGCCGCGTCATGCACGAACGCGGCTACAGCGGCGGCGGGGGCGCGTACGGGTACATCAGGCCGGTACAGCGCGACCCACCGGTGGTGGTGGTGGGCGAGGGCGACGCGCGTACGGCGGCCAGGCGACGCAGTCAGGCAGCGGCCGTGCGCGAAGCGAAAGCCGAAAGGCTCACCGGCATGGGCCCCCGGCCGGCGGGGACGAACGCACGGGCCGTCTCGAACGCCGAGCCGCGGGGATCGGATCGGACTAGCAAGTGGATACAGCGGTGGTTGCGCACACGGCGGATAGATCATAGGTGCCCCTCGACGGCCCGGCACGGCGTGCGGCCGCCGTAGAGGATCCCGGGAGGCTGGCTAGCAAGCGAGGCGCCCGACCGGCGCTGCTGCCGGGCAGGCCCCGCGGCGCCCGTCACGTCCGCCTCGGCAGGCACTGTGCCCTGCGCCTGCCGTGCGTGCGTGCACGAGGGCGGACCGGCCGAGAGAATCCTCAGGCAGATCGGCCGCCCTGCGGCCTGCCGGTTGCCTCTCTCTGCCAGTGCCTCGGGCCGGCCGCCCGAGCGTGCGCAGCCCAGCCCCGTCGTCGTTAACACCTCGCGCCGGCGCCGGCGCCGCCGCCACGCCACGTGCGGCCGCGCGACGCACCGATAAAAAAAAGGCTCGAACGTGTCGCCCGCCGCCGCCGTGCGCCAGCCGCCAGCACGCCACACGCGCGCAACCCGAAACACTCGCGCCCGTGCGCTCGCGGACGAGGGAGCACCAGATATGCCATGCCGATCACATGGTCCGCGCGTGAGCAAAACCGCCAGCCGTGTGATCTCTCAAGCAGTAGCCCAGCAGCAGGTGGTATCGCGGGTTTGTTTAGCTTGTTCCTCCAGACGGGGGTCCACGGTCGAGGCTGCCGGCCTCTGCCAGCAGGGGTTCCTGTTCGCACGTACCGTACGTACGGCTGATATCTCACGACGTGGTCCGCGCGCGGATCGTCGGCCGAGGACCAGATCGATCATGCGTACCAACACGTACGCGGGAGCAGGGCCGCGCACCCACGGCAACCGTGCCGGCCGGCGTATGTACGTCGCCGATCGAGTCCACACCACGGGATCGATACACACGAACGAAAACCACTGTACCAGGACCGGCGACAGCCCCGCCGGCGGCCGCGCCGGCCGGCAGGCGCAAGCCGCGCCGTGCGTGGCACGCGGCCGCGACGGCGACCCGAGCGCCACGGCCATCCTCGTGCCGCGCGTGCGTGGCGCAGTGTTGGATTGGATGCATGGCATGGATCACTGGAACACGACGTCTGTGTCATATGTCACGGCCGCCGCCGGGGACGCCGCGCGCGCCATGGATGGACCGTGCCCGTGTCTCGATTGGCACCCGCAGCCGAACGCGCACCACACCGGGCGGCCTCGTGCGCGGGCCGGTACCGCCGCGGCAGGACGACCGGCAGATATGCCGCGTGGAGTCGCGGCCAGAAATCAGTGGCCTATAAACAGTAGCTTTGGCCACGTACTCACACAGGTCACGACAAAAAAACAGCATTGTACTAGGGCCCATTGGCGAGGAATATGCGTCGGTGATGATGCGCACTTGACTTCAAGTGCCCATCAATACGGGATTAGAGCACGAGCCGGTCGTGCTTAGTATTTTGCACTGCCTCCTCCCTCATCGTCCTGCCAGATATGCTGCCACTGACGTGCGGATTTCAAAGCAAATTGGACAAGTATTGACTAGAAGGACTGCTAGCTAGTCCTTCTAGCAGGTGGCCGTTCCCCCGTGTTGCATTGAGAAATTTTGGGAACAACTTCTAAACATGCAAGTTTCCATCTCCAGCCATTAATCGGTTTCAATTTCACCCGACCAATAAGGCAGCATCCGAGACGTTCCCCTGTTTCAGACTGGAGTTAGTGGCAAATCTTTGCCGGAAACAATTCTAAGCTCCGGTTACTAAACAGAGTGTCATATTAGAGCTTGTTTGGAAGGGCTGCGGCTTCATCGAAAACGGCTACGGCTGTAGCCTTATTTGTGAAACGGTTTTTTTTTTTTTTTTTTGTGCTTTGGCTTCATCTACATGACACTTTATGCCGACACATTCTAGGCACCGAGGAAAACAACGTTAAGAGGCTATCCGCAGCACCCATCGTTCGCAAGAGAAGCGCGATGGGGCCGGACGTCGTCGGCCATGCATGGTCAGCGCCGCGTACGCCGGCGTGCATGGACCGTCTCACATTAAACGGCTGGGTGTGCATGGATGGGCATCTCCATCGGCTTTGGATCGGCAGATGTGCACGGCCGGACACGTTTCCGTGCATGTAAGGTCGCGGCCTTGGAAATCAATAATGGATTCAGGGACAAACCTATATCTGAAGCTTGTACGAGCTGAGGGTCACTCTCACCACACACTACAGTGTACAGGGATTTATGGGTTTTCACGACCGTGGCTAACGATTTGTTATTCGTGGGGCGCGGCCAGTTTGGGCGACGGTGGACAGCCAGTGTGGGTAGCTAGAGCTTAGCTAGAGAGGGTCATGGGTTAGAGAGCGGTAAAAGTTATATATAACTCTTCTACTTTGCATGTGACGATATATATACTTTGAGAAATACATGATTTGGTTACTAATAGCATCTTGACGCTTGGCACATGTAGCTAAGATTTTTCTTACCTGGATTAAATGTTTTTAGTGTGCCAGTGAGTTTATTTAATGTTGTCCGTGGCTATGTACAATTTTCATTGCATCATTTTGATGTATATCCATCCTGAAATTATAGTAGCTGCTCCTTTGTTGGGCTCGAACAGTAGTACGTCCAGCCCAAGATATACACGGCTCAAGAAACGTTAGTCTTCGAGACATTTTGGGCATGTTTGGTTTGTTACCAACATCAACCTTACCAAAAAATTAGCATGCCAATAGAATTTGGTAGCAGCTTGGTTTCGAGCCCTGCATTGACGTGCCAACGAAAATTTGGCGTCTCTAGTTCATTACGCGGGCGAGAACTGGGGCGAGCAAAACGCTCGCCCAGGATTTGGTCACGCTGCATGCCAATGCATGCTGACGTGTAAGCTCATTAGTGGTTGCACGAAGTATGAAATCCTTTGATTTATCATACTCAAAAGCTATTATCTCTCAAATGGTGAATCTGATTTATAATCTGATTTAACATATATGTTCCTTACAATTAAACCTACAAAATAATATCTCACTTGACTATATTCCAATGCAAATAAAGAACAATGACATGTGGACCCCATATGTCATACTAAGAAGTTGGCAATAATTGGCAAAGTTGAAATCCAAACGTATTTTTACCAACAATTTGGCGTAGCCATCAATTTGGTCGTGACAAAATTTTGGTGGGGCAGCTTTGGGCACGAACCAAACAAGCCCTTTGTGCCCTTCCTCTCAATATACAAAACAGTGTAGATCGAGCGCATGCGGACTCGTATTTACAGTCCTCTATGTACTTCTGAGATGTTAGCAGTTCCGGCAAATGACGCTTCTAGTTGCGCGCCGTGCCAGGCTGCCAGGTGTGGCATATCGCCCATGTGCGTGCCCAGCTACGGCCACGGCGGCGCAGCGGCGTACGCGAGGGTTCTGATTCGCCGGCCGGCAAGTGGGCGCGGCCAGTCGCCGTACGTCGTCGTCGTCCGCGCCCCCACCGTACCCCGGCCGGCGCCAACGTGGCGACCGAACACCAGTACAAAGAGCGACGTGTGACGTGTGCCTATGCCTGCATGCATGCAAGAGCTAGCGCGAGGTCGTGTTGCTGTTGCTGGCAGCTAGCAGTTGCGGATGGATGAGTGCTACGTGCTCCTGTATGCTGCTACGTACGACTGTACGAGTACGTACGTCCGATCCTAACTACCGGCCGGTACGTACGTACAGTAGCTAGAGATCAACGTCGTGGCCTTTGCTCCGACGTGTACGTGTGTGCGCTCTCGGCCGGCCGGCCGGTGCGTTTCCCTTGCGCTGCGCTTGCGTATCTTGTGCGGGGCATGCATGTGGCCGACAGGTCTAATCGGGCGGTACGTGATAGCCGCTTATCATGCTGGTAGCGAAGTGCGCGTGTGCATCGCATGCCCGGCGGAGACTACAGTACGTCAGGAAATGGACGCTACATACCCCGACAAAACAAACTGATGGTGTACGTCCATCGGACTGGAATGGGATCGCACGTAACTGAATACTTATTGATGTGGCAGTATACGTGTATTCCCATGGGGGTTGCAAAATTGTCGTTGGTTTTCCTTTATTTATTTTCTTCATTTAAAATTATAAATGCTCCTCTCTCATAGTTCTATTTTCTTCTCAGTTTTGGCAGGCCACTTAAACTATTTAAAAGGGGACAAATAGATAATACATAGTCTACTTTAAAATTATAAATTTCAAAATATGTAGCACTTGACTTTGTGGGTGCTATTAAAACAGAATATTTACACATCATACATTGTACATGTGCTATATATTTTAAAACGGAATATGTGCTATATATTTTAAAAGGGGATAAATGGATAATACATAGTCTACTTTAAAATTATAAATTTCAAAATATGTAGCACTTGACCTTGTGGATCCTATTAAAACGGAATATTTACACCTCATACATTGTACATGCCAAATTTCGAGACATTTAAAATTTAAATACTATTTTATTAAGATAAGCTAAAGTGAGTAAGTTTAACTTGTGCCCGAAGAGAAATATAGGCATAATATACTTTGAAATTATATATTTCAAAATATATAGCACGTAGACTTGTGCTTGTTACTAAAATGGATCGTTTAGATCTTAAATATTGTGCTCGCAAAGTTTCGTGGTATTCGAAGATCAAACGTTATTTTATTTAGATGATTCAAAGTGGATAAATAGGACGCGGAGTCTCCTGCCGCGCCAGGGGTGGGGGCGCGACGAGACTCCTTCGCCGCGCCACATGCAGTGGCGCAGCAAAGGGCCTCCACGTCGTCTGGCCGCGCCACGTTGGCAGGCCCGCCGCGCCGACGCATGCGGCGCGGCAACGTTATCCTGCCGCGCCGGGCCCACCGGCGCGGCCAAAAGGGTCATACCTGAAAATATTGTTCTGAAGGGGTTAATTTTAAAATAAAATTAAAAAAGGTTAAAAATAAAAAAAATCTTCGACAATACAAAAGTGAAAGTGGTTTTGCGGAAAAAAAAGTGAGATTAGAATAATTTTTGTCATCGGCAGTTGAATGGTACCATTTTTTTTCCAACTCGTTTGAGATACAAACCTTAATTTCTCCTAAAAAGCAGCATCTCTGGCGGGTATCCAATAAATTTCCCAAACATGGATTGCCACTGTATATCTATTCTATTGTCACCGCGAGAGCTGTTTTTATAATCTTCTAATTATTTCATCCCAATCAAACTACCATATTGGAACGAGTTACAACTCCACCTAGGAGAGTTGGAGTGAATTTTGATTTGTCCAAATAATTATTAGAAAGAGGGAAAGATAAAGAGGGTCTGCTAGTGCTATTTTTGTTTCACCAACTCTTCCAACATAGTAGTTGGATTGGGAAATGGAAATGTCCTGGAGATGCTCTTTTTATATTTCCTGTAGAGAAAGTCAACAAGGTTCTAAGAGCATCTCCAAGAGCTATTGTATCTTGTTTGCTAAATTTGATGATTATACCTCCTTTGTAAAAATAGAAAACTCCCTAATTCTATGGGGTAATCCAAGAGACTAGCAAAAAATGTGATGGCTATATTTAAGATAGAAAGCGGGTAGCGTTGGAGAAAAATGGCAAGCGAGGATGGCAAGATACCAAGCCTCGATGGATGGCCAAGCAGATAGATGAGCTGTTGGATGCAAGTTTTTTGAGCCCTTTTTTTTTAGCCAAGAAAAGCCCATATACAAGAGCTCTTGGAGATGCTCTAAGTAAACAATGTTCCTTCCATTTTGAAATGTTAAAAAAAATCAAAACACAATATTTTGTAATCAAAGACTGAAATAGTTGCCCAAAGTGTCAATTATCTAGGGAGTAGAGGAAGGAAAATGGTTTAAAATTTGATCTTTGTCAAAAAAAATCGATTGTCAAACCAAACCAAAATACAGTGAAAACCGAGGGACATTCTGTTTACCACTTCTTCGACAGCATAATTGTTCTAGAATTCCTACCAATCAAACTTCTTTTTAAATTTATATAACCATCAATGTACATATATAACTACAGCAGACATGCTATTACACTCATTTTGAAAACTATTGTCATTAAACAACATTGTTCTCTTTATAATCACACTGTTAGTCAAAGTTGGACTTTGTAGATCATACTAATGTTCAAAACAATTTACATTTGTGATGGACAATACTTTTTCAAGAATTTTTCTTTGTCGGTCGTTTCTTGTCTATTACAAGAAAGACACATACACAGCCACACATTGTCCACGCACTCCCTCTAATGCAACTGTTATCAGTTATCACACAGGCCCAGAGGGCCAGAGGTACATGTTTCGCAATGGGCATTGCCCTCCACTTCAAAATTTAATTAAGACGCTATAGTTTATCCTAACTCATTCTAACTAACTTTGATCAAGCTTTTACAAAAATATATTAACATCCACAGTGCCAAATAAATACATCACCAATACATACGGAGTATTTAATGCAGAAATATAGTTATACTCAACCAATTTCATCTTGTAGTTGTAGATGATTGCTGTAGTTGTTTTAATAAACTTGCGTCTTCCCTATACATGCTCAGCATTTTCTTGCCGGTTGAGTTTTTTTTTAAAAAAAAACTTGATCATTGATAAATGATTTACGATAAAAATAAAGCCCATTGCATTTTGAAAATGAAACAGGGTTTGAACTGTTCTAGGCAGAGTCGCGCAACCGTGATAACAAGCACAAAGTCAGCACTTCCAAAATAACAGGGAATCTGTTGGAACAGCACGCGGTCTGCCCGGGAACAAATGCCTAACTATACTGCGCTGTGCTTTTCGCTGTGTTCATCAACGGAGAGACAAGGCCATTTATACCCTGGAGGACGAATTGTTATCTGAGACGTAGGACGTCTCAACTGACTCGATCAGTCCCTTTCCTCCCAGTTATGTGCCTGCGTGCTGGCAAGCTAGCTTTCGCTCTCGCTGACTGCCTTCGGGGCACAGCACCAACTGTGTGGACGGACAAGCGGCTAACCTAGCAGCGCATACAGACAAAACCCGGCCGTAGTTATGATTACAAACACACCATGTAGACTAGTCGTAGTGGCCACTGTGGCAGTACAAGAAGAATTAAGCTGGCCAGCCCTAGCTAAGGATTATATTAATTGTGTCACTCATCATGAGACAGTGAAGTGAACAAGGAGCATATTAAACCGGTCCTCCAGCTAGCTAATGTAGCTAGTACCGCACCTTAATGATATTTGCTTTTTGCCATTGATCCACATTGCGTGTAGCTCCACGCATGCCTCCATGAAGTCCAATGCCCTACACTTACCTAGCTAGGGTGGCCTCTTGAACTCAACTGGATTTAGTTTGATCGTTTGAAACCATTGAAGACTCGTTAGATTCAGATTACTATTTTTTTATAAATATATTTTTATACATAAATTAAATACGTATCGAGAGTAATTCCTGTCTATGCATATTGTCCTAACGAAACAGAGGGAGTATATGGTCACCGTTTCAATTGAACTAACTGTAACAAAATGATTGTTTTAACATGTGTTAGAAAATAAATTTCTCAGATACTTTGGCAACTTGATGTTTTTAGGTTCTATCATCATACTTTTCAAGCTATTACATTTAAAATAAATTTAAATACCAAATACTTAACGGGAAAATTAACCGTCAAAAGACATGCTCGGAAAAAGAACATTCTCAGGTACTGGGAGTAACATAAAAGTAGTAAATTGTAGCAGTACAAGGACAAAGGAAGCAAAATAAAAAAAATATGTACCACCACCCTTGGCTAGTGCATCTACCTAGCTAGGCTTTCAGTCCCTCCCCATCAAAGAATCACTGCAGATTAAATTTAGCTCTCCAGTTCGCCATCATGCGCAGATCTTTCCTTTGCTTGCATCGCATACAGCATATACATGGCCGGGGGGCTAATCAAGTAACTAAATCCCAAATGATCAAAGTCCAAGCATCCCTCCCCTCTACAAAGCCCCCCAATGCAAATGAACTAATCAAGAGATCTCCCTCACCACCATCACCACACTCCCTAACTGGATAATACACGTAGTGCTACTAGTGCTACAAAGGCTACGCCATGGATGGACTCATATGGCAACTGCCAAGCTATAGATAGCTAGTAGAGGCTACTAGAGCTCTCGGCGAGCTCAAGCTACTCGTCCTTGATCCACCTGCAACTGCAACTTCAAGCTGATGCATGCACGAACAAGATCCTGCGCATTCATGTGGCTCCGACCCCGAGGAAGTCTATGAACGCTGGCGACGGCGCCGCCGCCACCGCCGCCGCGGCGTCAAAGTGCGCGCCGCCGCCGCCCTGTCTTGTCGCCATCCCTTCGAACGCCGCCGCCGCGCCCGCCATGTCGTGGCCCAGGACGAACTGATGACGCGGCCCGTGGTGGCCGCCGACGCCGTCGAGCCAGCCGCCTGGGACGACGGGCGGCAGCAGGAGCGGCGGCTCCACGTACCGGCCTCCGCCGCCGCGACCCGCGCCACCGGCCGCGTCCGGCGACAGCCAGCTGGGAAGGCTCCTGTCTGCGTGCGCCGCCGCGCCGCCCGGCCCTGCATGCCATGGATCAGAAGACGCAACAGGTTACTTTGCAGCTCGCGCGCGTGAGCCGAGGCGAGACGACAGTGCCCGGTAGCGACTGGTTTCTAATCGACCGGAGAGCGACGTTCGCCATGGCGCAATCAAGAGAGTAATACAGCTCCATCAGGCCGGAGTGAGGGAACACAAACAAACAAAGAAAAGGCCACAAGGAAGAGATCTCATGTGTGGTGGAGGTGAACAGGAGAAACGAGGCGCACAGCAGGCGAGCATTGATGGCGGGGCATCGCCTTGGCACGTCATCTAAAAGCCTCACTGCTCGCTGCCGCTGTGCGACATGCAGTGCGCGCCACTGTTGCGCCGCGCCCAAAGTCCAAGTCTTCCTTCTCGGGACAGAGAGAGAGAGAGAGCCAGGGCGTCGTGCGTGCCCGTGCCCCCTGCCTGCCTGGCCTCCGATGCCGACGGGATCCCAGGCCGCGGCGCATCCTATTTCGAGCAAAGCCATGGCATTAATTTACGCCCGGTTGCCCGGCGCACGGCCGCCCTGTGCTTTGGCCTGTGCGTGCCAGGATCGGAGGCCGTGCACCGCCGGCCGGCCGGCCCGGGACTGATTCCTTTCCTCCCTCTCTCGTGTGTGTGCGCTGTGCCTATCATGGAATCATGGCTCGTCGATGCTGTGCGCCTGCCCTGCCTGAATGTACTGTGTGCCCAACCGTGCCTCCCGTCCGATCCTCCACAGTGGAAACGCTGCAGCCCCAACCGTACTCCACCAGCGCCAGGTATAGCGGGATAGAGATGGGTCTCGTCACACTCACACGGGCACTGTAACAAGACCTGGCTAGGGCACAGTAAAATCCATGCCTCTCAGAGGGCGATTCACTGCCCAGCTGCTAGGACTAGGAGAAGAGAACAGTTCCGTGACACTCGCTGACACGTGGGCCCCGGCTGGCTAGCTTAGCTTTTGCGTGCTTCCCGTTCCCGGGCTCATCTCATCCCATCGGTCACTCGCTCGCCATTGTAAATGTGCCTAATGGCGGACTAGTTAATAAGCAACGGGGTGCTATCTCACCGGGGAACAAGCAGAAGGGCGGCGGCGGCGGAGGGTCCTCGGCCGACGCGGCGGCGCCGCCCGGCGGGAACGGGAAGCCGCAGTAGTGGCGGAAGCTGAAGCCGCCGTAGGGGTCGGCGGCGCCGAAGCCGTATGCAGCGTCCTGCGCCGCCGCCGCCGCCGCGGCAGCAGCAGCCAGGATGTGGTGGTGGTGGTGGTGGTGGTGAGCGCCGCCGCCGCCACCGGCGTCCAGGCCGGGTGACGACCCGGCGGCGGCCGGCGGCATTGCGCCGTTGGCGGCGGCCTCGAGCTTGCGCTGGACGGCCTGGTTGAGCTTGCGGCGGCGGTAGGCGGTGGACTGCTCCCGGTACTTTCGCGCCATGATGACGTGCCAGTGGTTCTTGACGGCGTTGTCGGTGCGGCCCGGGAAGAGGCGCGCGATCATGGCCCACTTGTTGCCGTAGAACCGGTGCGCCGCCATCAGCCGCTCCTCCTCCTCGTCGCTGAACGGCCTCTTGCTTATCCGCGGGTCCAGCTGGTTGAACCACCGCAGCCGGCAGCTCTTCCCTGCCATTCAAGCACACATCACACCCACGCACACATATATATGTATGTATATATATATGCTAAATAACCATATCGATCGGTCGGGGCGACGGCGACCAAGGTGGTGAAATGGTGAATGGACACATTATTGGCACGTGCGTTAGTTATGGTTACCGGATCTGCCGTCGAGCTTCTCGGCGATGAGGTTCCAGTTCTGGGGCCCGTAGAGGGCGACGAGCTCGCGGAGCTTGGCGTCCTCGGCGGGGCGCCAGTGGCCGCGCGCGGCGAGCCGGGACTGCCCGCTGCTGCTGCTCTCCTGGTGGTCGCCGGCATTGCCGCCGCCGCCCAAGGCGGTGGCGCCGCAACCGCCGCCGGTGTCCATGGTGGTGGTGCCGGCCGTGAGCACGCGGCCGCCGCCCTTGGACGAGGAGGACGACGAGGCCTGCTGGTCCGCCGCGGCGGACCCCATGCGCAGCAGCCACGCCGGCGACGAGCACGGCATCGCCGTCGTCCTCCGGCCACAGGAGATGATGAGGACGGCGACGAGCACTGCTCGCTCGCTAGCTTTTTTGCCTTCCTTCCGCAGCAGGAACGAACCCGGCCGCACGCCCGGAGAGCCCGCCCGCCCCAGAGCTAGCTAGGCTTCTCCTTTCCCTCACTCTCTCTTCAGGTCAGAAGAGGGATCACTAATCAGCAGCTCGGCCGCAGCCGCACGCACACCCTGTCGCTAAAAACGCAGGCCGGCGCAGGAGGGACGGGCCGTGTGCTTTTCACTGTTGGATAGGCTAATAGCTGCCGCTGGGGGAGGGACGGGAACGGGAGGGATCGTCTGTGCTGGCTCGAGGGTCGCCGACACCCATTTATGCGCGCCGGTGGAGGCTGCTAGCTCCGGGTCGGGGATTACAGGGCACGGAGCCCGCGAGGACGATAGCTCCCTCTCCTCCCTACGCTGCGGTGGGGGCGTGGCACCTCACTCGTCTTTGCAAAGCCTACGTGTATACGTACACGAGTTGGATGGATTTGTGAAAAAAGGTTTGTTTATGGAGTCGGAAACAGGGACATGGCTGCAAAATGAGTTTTATTTACTGGGGTGTGTGATGGGGTGCGGTAAAAGTAAAGTAGGGGAGGAGGGGCGCTGCGAGGAGCAGAAGATCTTACTGCACGCAAGGCTTGTCACTGTCCCAGCTGTCTACTACCAGTCTACCACTACACCCGCCACGCACTGCTGCCACCTCTCTTCTCGTGGCTTTCACCGAGAGTTTAACAAAGCACCGGGGGGCGTCCCCACCGCACGTGTAGATGTCATCTCACCACATGTGTGGCTTTGCAAGGACACGCGCACAGCCAGACACCAGAGGGAAAGAGGGAGAGAGAAGCAAGGCCTGCTGCTGCGGTGATGCCTGATCGTCTCACACACATTCATTTTTCGCTCGCAACAGTGGATCGGTACGTCCGAATGTACGTGTACATGCGCCCAACAACAGTACGCCGTCTGCGGCTTCTTGACTGTACCACGGTAAAAAAAGGTGAGTGCACACGGCTAATCTGCAGGGGGGAATGTACGTAGTATACTTTTACAAACAGTAGGCCGCGTCAATGAAGAACCTCTTGCTATATTATTGGAGCTGTGGGTGTGCGTGGAGAGGTTTGTGAAAACTGTTATATCTCATTTGTTACTATTCCTAGCATTTATTGCTCATAACAAAATACAAAAACGACAAACAAATAAGATTCAAATAACCATAGATAGAGCACCAACGGATATGTTGTATTTTTAGAACTATTTTATTTTTAACTTCAGACATTTCTAATTTATATAAATTATCTATATTTTTTATTTAAATTAAAACTTTTCATTTTTTTAAAATGCAAAACAACCATTAAAACCACCCACAGAGCTATGTTTGTCCGATTTTAATAGTTGGATTACTTGGATGCTCTTTTTTTTTACGATTTTGTAGAGCTAGGTTGAAAAACAAAGGCTTGCAATTGAAAGTAAAAAACATGAATTTTTCAAAAATAAAAGCCGGACTACACATGAGTCGGCATGGATCTACCTCTTTGGTTAGCAGGAGGCTACACCAAACCATAACACACACGAGCCGTCCCCTATGGACTCGAGGAAAAATGGGCAAGTGGAAGGACATACTCCTTTCCACGTCATCCTTCCACTTGCCCAACGTCCCTGAGCCACTATTTATGCATATAAACATATACGGAGTAGATGGTGTTTAGTTTCATCCGAAATCCAAAATATTTTCACCTAAAGAATTGTCAAAATTGTGTCAGTTCATTTCTTTTCATTGTGCACGCAATATAATCTAAATTTTCTTCCACCTATTTCGTGAATTAAAGACCCCCATAATACTGTATTGGCTTCACCGAATACACTAACGAGGAAGGACACCTTAGGGACACTACGGCATATACAGTACTTAATTAAACACTTCTGTCACCTTTCCGTTGACTGAATTACTATTTGTGTACAACTGTAGGACAAAGCAAAGTACTCAAGCGAGACCCTCTTTAAAGCAGGCAGAGATTGCAATCTCCTCGCAGGAATCTCTCGCAAGTACAATCAGGCAAGTGCAACTTAAAGACACGCTGATGTCTGATCAGGTTCGCACTGGATTCTTTTTTCTTTGTGTGTTTGGCAAAATACGACCGGCCCTGCGCATTGTTAAATGCTGGGTACTCGTATCGTTTTTTTTTTAGAAAAAACGAGTATTCGTATCGTACGCCGGGGGCATGCAGGTGAGGTACGAGTACCAACAATAAACAGGCCGGCCGGCCGGCTGGGGTTTGCTTGACTTGCTTGGCCGAGTAGACGATCGATCTCTCCCTCCCTGCGCTGGGATGAGCCGCACCCTGATGCCGTGACAGGACATGCATGCCCTCGCAGTGCTGTCTGAATGAGCCCCTGCAACCACTACAGGCACCTTTCTTTTCAACTGCACGGGGGGCAGCGCAGGGCCAGAGCCAGACCCCCAGGCCGCGCGCACTGTTGCAGCCCTGCCCGGCCTCTGACCCCCCGGGCCAGCCGCGCACGCCCGGCTTCGTCCCGACCCCAAACTGCCAAACCCACATCAACACCACTGACCACTCTCTCGATAATCCAGCCCAGGGCCGTCACTGTTACCCGGATTTAGGTCACCCAAAACCCTTCTAAATCCCAAAAAAGAAGTGTCGAGATCTGCATGCATGCATGTGTGTCGTGTGCTACCTTGCAAGCGCTAGTGAACGCAGAAGCGTGCACACACGGTACACCATCAGTCGCTGAGAGCAGCCCTGCGCTGCGTACGTGCATGTGTGTGTCCGGCACGTAACTGTACCTTGTTTGTCACTGGGTCTACGTTAATAGCGCCTGACACGGCACGACGCATTGAAGCTCGCACGTACGCGCGGTCGGGCAGGCAGCGGAGACGAGAGCGCACACGACGGACCGGAGGGCACGCGCGTGCGCCGAGCAACCGCCCACCGGTCAACAGAGAACGAGCTCTTCTAGTTCTAGTTTAGGCAGCAGCGCCAGCGGTGGCCGGGTACTGTTCCAAAAGGGAGCCGGCTACTTGGTTCCCTTGTTTCCATATGAGGAGCACGGCGCAATTGCGATCTACCGGTACCAGCATGCCTGAGCCGAGGGGGATAAGTTAATTTGGGTTAGTAGCTGACTGGCTGGTTTACGACCTATCTATGTAACTTTTTACATTTTTCGTATACATTTAATACTTTATGATTCTTCTTTGGTGTGATGGGTGAAAAGATTTCATTTCACAACTAACACACGGGCTTAAGGTACTTCCTTTTGTGTAAAATTAAAGATGTTTCAAGCATTAGCAACCGTGATGCTTAACATGTTTCAACTAATGGTACGAGGATTGAGGAGAGGAACATACACAACAACATATTGCCCATTTTATCGGATGGCTTTATCATCATTGAAATGAATCCAAAACTCCATTCACGTTTCACGTACTACATCCTGTGTCCTTTGGATTGGACGGCCTAGCAAGCCAGCGCGCTGGCCACAGCTACACCACGTAGGGCTTGCTTTGCTGCCAGATGTACAGCGAGCTCCTGTACTCCTGAGGCCTAGACGTAGCTATCTAGCTAGCCCTAGGTAGCGCCCCCATCCATTTTTATGCCCTTGACAACGTTCGGCGGGGGGAGGATCCACCCTATTGCCCGCAGGAATCGCGGCGCACCGGCTTGCACAGCGGGCAACTCGGCGTGCCGCCCTCTGCGAGTACCACCGAAACAGAGAAAAGCCGGCCGCGGAGGTGATCGGCGCCCCGGCCCTGAATGAGGAAAAGCGACACGCAATCGCACGCGAGATTGTTCCGACGCGGGCAGCGCCCGTCGCGTTGTCGTGTCTCGCTCAGCTCTCGCTCTGGGCGTCTCTGCGAGTGCGTGCGTGCGTGCGGGCAGTGGCGGCAGGGGGCCGAGCCGACGTGACGCTGATCACTGATCAGCGACGCCGGCCATTGCCGTCCGTCCTGGCCCCCTATGCCCGGGCCCTTGTTTTTGCATATCAAGGGATACACACACCTGTCCTATAGTATATATATTTATATATATGTGTTATCTTTATATATAGGTACAGTATATCAAGCTCAGGGGCCTGCCCTAGAGCAAGATTGGCAGGGGTAGCGGGCTAGCAATGCCCTAGAGTAACACAAATTCTAACCCGCGTTTAGATCCCGTACCTTTTCAAAAAAGTTATGCACCTAGAGAAACCGTGTCAGTTTATTTTTATCTCCATGCAAACTTCTATAAAAATAGTACTTTTTCATACTTTTTACCCCTTTTACTCCATCTAAACACTACGACTCCCTCCTCCTTTTAACCCTAATGGAAGACCTCGTCTTTTTCCTCCCGCGACAGCCCTTTCATCCACCTCTTCTTCTTCCTCCGTCGATCTCGCTTGCCCGCCGCCGTCCCGCGCGTCTTCTTCCTCCGTCGTTTGCCACTGCTCGTCGCAGCTGCTCTTGTTAGGGTTTTGGGGTCGCCGCCACCGCTCAGTTAGGGTTTCGGGGTTGGGGTTGGGGTTGTGGTGGGGGGAGGGAGGGGGTCACCGGCGGCGAGATTTCCATTGCTGTCAGGATGTTGAGGGAGGATTCGGGAGCGGCAGTGGCCCGGCGGCGGTGGCGATTTGCCCAGCGGTGGAGGCGGGGGAATGATGGTGGCGCGGGCGGCGGTGGCCGGCCGGGCAGACGACGACGTCTGGGTTAGCGCGACGGCGGTTGGCAGCGGCGGATCCGAGGTGGGAGCCGCGAAGACGGCGATGGCTAGCAGCTGGCGCGGGCGACGACGATGGCCGGGTTAGGGAGGCGACAGAGGCGACGGAGGCGGGAGCGCCGGAGCCGGACAGTGGTCGTGTGCGGCGGAGGAAGGCGATGGTGGAGGCGTGTGAGTGCCGGAGCCGGGTGGCGCTCGTCAACGGGGGCGCGGCACCGGCTATGTTCGGACGGCGATGAAGGAGGACAACGACGGAGGTGCGAGGGCGCTGAAGCCGGCCGACAGTCGTTGGCGAGGGAGCCGGGGGAAGGGAGGCGACGGCGTGCACAGAAGGTGAGAGGGGGGAGAGGAGGAAGACGGAGGCAGATGAGAAATGGGAGAGGGTCACGCGATAACGCTGAAATGAGACCGCTCGTTTTAGTCGCGTCTAGTACCATGTGTATACGTGTTTAAATGAGTGAAAATTGGTAAAAACTAAAAAGTGATGAAAATTTTTTCATTGGATCGCGTGCACTAAAAGAAACAATAAACTAACACGGTTTTTTAGGTAAAAGCTTTTGTGAAGTTTGGAAAAATAAACAGACCGAGCTATCATGTGAATCACTTACTGGGAAGTACTAGCTTGGCAGGGTGGTACGGCGAGAGGCCCTCTTCGGTGCTACTAGTCGAGACGCATCCGATCCGTCTGGTCCATGAGAGGGCATTGTCAAGGACCTAACGCCGAACGGTGAATAAATACAGTCCCCCTGGGCTGCAGGAGAGAGGAGGAGAGCTGTCACCGATGGATCGAACCGGTCGACGCGCGCTGGCAGGCGGCCATGCATGCGATGCGACCTAAAAAAAGGAGTGCTGGAAAGCAAGTCGCGTCACCCCGGAACGGCCAATGCGTCCGCATCACCGCATGCATCTCCTATAGTCCTACTATTGGTGATGTACCTGCCATGTGATCCTTTTTTGTTTGAAAGTTTTGTTTATCAGCATCAGCGTATGCATATCCAGTACGTGCGCACGCTCCTTCATGCAGGTACAGAGGCACACATGGCACAAGTAGTACTCTCTTGTTTTATGCATGCTGACGATTAAAATTTACTCCAGTACAGTATGGTCTATGCGACTATCGGACTATGCCACTGTAATGATGTAATTGTTCTATGGCAGATTTTTGCTTACTTTTAAGCAACCAAAGAGAGCAAAAACATTTCAGTTTTCCGTTAAAAATAGTTTAAAAAATCTCAATGGTTCCTAGGAAATGTATGATAGTGATTCTTCGTAGATGTATTATGGTGATTGCGATTCTGTTGTTGCGATTCTTATTGTGATTTTTATTGTGATGTAATTTTTTTTTGTAAAATCTCTGATATTGATTCTTATTGTAAAATCTGTGGTTTTTGCACCGTGGGAAAAGAAAAAGGAAAAAGTGAGAAAAGAAAAAAAGAAAAGGAGAAAAGGAAAAGAAAAGAAAACATAGGTTTGGAGGCAGAGCCAACACCGACTAGTACTAAACGATCGCTTTTAGTATCGGTTACTTTGACAGGTACTAAAGGGGCAGCATGGCCAACTTGTACCGGTTCGCTTGACGAAAACTAACGTAGCCTAATGACCAGTACTTATGTGAGATTTCTGTAACGTCTCGCCTCTTCGAGGCCGGGCCCGCTTACACCTGACAACTCCATAGGACCTATAGAATTTCTTCACAGACCAACACACGTCTTTTTCGTACACTTTGTCCTCGCTCGTGCGCACCCGAGAATGACTTCCCGGTCGGTCATCCATCCCTAAATTACTCCGGGCCAAGTACGTTTAACCCTGAAGTTCTTTTGAGATGAGCGTCCAGAAAAGAATTTGCAACTTGCTGTTACGAGTATTCTATCAATTATATTAAGCCCTATGTTGTCACAATCTCACCCCCTTAGGAGACTGACGTCCTTGTCGGTCAATCCCAGCATAGGAACGTCTCCTCCTGGCCACGTCCGTGTGCGTGCATACCCGGGATTCGGCTCGGCCCATATGACGTATGACATGCATACCCGGGATTCGGTCCAGCCATCTGGCATATGACCCGCACGCGCCATGGCACAACGAGAGTTGGCTCTTATACCAATGTATTGTCCCGTCTCCTTGAGGTCGGGCCCGCTTACACTTGGCAGCTCAGTAGGACCTCTATAATTCACTCACAGACCAACACACAGTCTTTCCTACGCACTTTGTCCTCACTCATGCGCACCCGGGAATGACTTCCTGGCCGGTCACTCATCTCTAAATTGCTCCGGGCCAAACAAGCTTAACCCGGAGTTCTTTTGAGATGAGATTCGAAAAACAAAGTTGCAACTTGTGTTTCTTTGATTGATGACGTGGCGGATTCTGTTTCTTTCATAGTATTATACTATATTTTTGGATAGATAAATGAGCTCAAATGAATAAGTGTCCAACTACAAAGTTTTAAATCTCAAAGAGCTCTGTAACTTTAATATAAAAGTTATTTACATCAGAGGTCATTTAAAAATTAAAAAAAATATTCAAATTTAAAGTTGAATGCCTTATATGATATTTTGAAGTGCAAAATAATCTCAAATAACAAAAATATCAACTAAAGTATTAGATCTTAATGAGCTGTACAACTTTGGTATAAAACATATTTACACCCGAGATCATTCGAAAGTTTTAAAATTTATGATTTCAAATTAGATAACTTATAATAATGTTTTAAAATATTAAGCCATCTCAAATACAAAAATCGACAACTACAAAGTTTTAGATTTCATCGAGTTGTACCACTTTGGTATAAACTTTTAGGCATATGAGATCATATAAAAAGTTTGATTTCAAAAAATGCATCCGCTAACTCTCTCATATACAATCACACATATTGACATATACTTCTTATGAGATGTTTCGATTTTGTAAACATCATCATGATAAAATGTGTGAAATCTTCTCAACTTTTTATGACAACCTTCACATGTGATAATATCACATCATGACAAATCTCATGATTTTCAGACTTTATTTTGTTTTTGTAAAATTTAAAAATCATTCGGACACACGTTCGTGGTCGTGTTTCATGAAAAATATGTTCAAAATTTCTTTTTCATTTCACGGGTAAGGCCTCAAATTGGGATACATATCATGAATAGAATTTTCCACATATTTTATTATATTATTTGAATCACTTGTAGTTCAAATTTGGCTAGATTAAAAAAATTGTTTGAAATGTAATTAATTAGCTAAATATAGCAAACAAACATAAAAACGTACCAAATTTTAACATGGAGTACCACAAGTTATATGTAGAGAGTAAAAAAATTAGAGATGAGAAGAGATTCTTTTTTGCATTACTTTGTCGTGTGCCAGCAAAAAAAACACGACAAAGCTACGACTTTACCGTGGGCCAACAAAAAGCACACGGACAAAACATCTCTTTGCCGTGTGCCCGAGCTTTTGCACATGGCAAAGCCATAGGCACACGACAAAGGGCAAGTTTCCCGTAGTGAATGCAGCCTAAAAAGCATTGCAAGATTCTTTCCTTAGATTTTTCCTGCCCCATAAGCACAACTAGCACTAATGCGCTAGCCTATTTTTTTTTGTTTTTTAAAAGCGCAGGGCGAGGGAGTTACATGGATAACGCTCCCGCGTCGCCCTCCGCGCGGGTGACTCGGGAGGCCGCCCCGTCGCCGAGCTTCCTCCTCCCTCCTTCGTCCTCGCCGCTGCCGGAGGGGTCGGCCGGAAGGCTCGGCGGCCCCTAGGAAGGCAGCGGCGAGGCCTTCGCCTAGGTGATCGCATCTTCCCCGCGCGGTTGGTGGAGCTCTGCGGCCTGAGCGGCGCCGGTCGCGACGGGCCCTCCCGGCGGTGGATCCGGGGTGCCGGCGGCCGGATCCGGGTGCCCTGCGACTGGATCTGGATACGGTGGCGGCCCCTGTGGCGGACGGCGGTGGGGTCTAGCAGCGCCGGGGGGCGGCGGTGCTGCCGGCGGCTTCCACTGGTGTGGGTCGCCGGCCTGGAGTGCGTCTGGCCTGATCGATCTGCTGGCTCGCTGGTGGCGAAGGAGTGGAGATTCGGTGGCGGCATGGTGCCGTGGCCGCGGTGGCTTGCGTGGGCCCTTACTGGCGGCGCCATGGACGCGCGGCTAGCACCTTCAGGCTACCTACGGCTCTGACGACGTCGACACAGGCGAGTAGCGGCCCAGCGATGGCGCGTGGGGCGGCATGGTCGTGCAGCGGCAACGGAGGTCACAGCCACGGCGGCTCCTGGCGGTCGTGCACTCAGGGCAGCGTGTAGGTGTTGGTGGTGGCTTGGGAGTATGGGAGCTTAGCGGCATGTGGGATGGTTCTCCTGGCGCGTTTCCCTCTTGGGGGCGTTGTTTTGGAGTGTCCTTTCCCTTGGCGTCTCCGGTGAAAATCTTGCCCATGACCTCGTGGGCGAGCAACGGCGGCGCTCCGGAGCGTCGTGTTTCCTTCCTGAAGGCGTTGCTATGGAATTACGCGTCGATCTTCGCACTTGCCTAGTAGCGGCGGGTTCGTGCCGGGAAGCGCGGATCTTCTTCTATCTCGCCCCTCTCTCTGTGCACTCATTGATTGTGATGGAGACTAGGTGCCAATGCTTTGAGTGATCGATTCGCCTATGTCTCCTATGTGTCCTGGTGGCGATCGGTCAAGCATGGCGTCGGCCGATTCGGTGTCCGGATTTCTTCCTTGCAAGGGCTTTGGGGTTGGTGCTGTTACGAGTGTGCGACCCTGTGGGTGGTGGCCCGTGTCGACGACCCAATCCGACCGGGCAGAGTGTTGCGGTGTCGATGTTCCAATCCGACCCGCTAGTTGTTAGTCGTTTTTTCTTAGTTTTTCTTTTTCATTTGCCTGATTATGGCCTTCCAGAGACATAGTCTCGTATTTTCTGCTATATCAATGAAACGCACACGTCGTGTGCCGTTCGTTCAAAAAAAAGCGCAGGCAGCACAGCGTAGGCAGGACTACGACAGCCCAGCTAGTGCTGCCGTGGTCCTACCTACCGCGCCGCCGCTAAGATCTAGCCGAGCAGTCGTCACCATCCGGATCTCGTGCTGCCGTCACATTTTCATTATCTGGATACGAGTATTATATCAATCCTATTAAATCTTGTGCTGTCACAATTTTCGTAGCAGTGATACAACTGGGCGCCATGGATGGTTATGACCTTTAAGGGGAGCAGAACAGAGTTAGCATCAATGATTTCTTCTCTATTTTCGTCTGGTAGGAATTACAGACGAAAAAATTGCTCGCTCGAGCAGAACAAATAAATTTCCATTATAATGGGAATTTTCTCTATCAAGTTGAATATGCAGCTTTGTCTACGCTCGTGAAAAAAAAGATACCGGTACAACATGAACACCGCCAACATTGTAAATTGGCTTATTAATTTCTATCTCCTGTGCAGTAGCAAATTGACTCCACGAATCCCATCGCATTCTGTCAATGATGGGAGGAAGACCTATGGTTTCAGCCAGCACGTGGCCGTTGCCCGTCGGATCGGATGAATCGATGCCAGAAGGAGGGGATCAGTTCGCCTGCAGGCGACTGCAGGCTGCATTTGTCACTGAATGTGGGCCTATTCACCCATCTGGCCCACATGGCAGCCACTGCAGTCGACTGCAGGGGATCTCAACCCAGAAGGAACTGGGCCGTGCAGGCCAGGCGGGCGGGCTGAGAAAATAACACATTTAACATTTAGCATATTTAAGTGTTATAATTGCTTAAAAGCATAAATATAAATAAATTCTCAAAATGGTAATTCATTGCAAAATATAATTAAATTATCTTTCATGATTAAATATACGCAATGGATTTATAATATTTTTCATGAAAAAAGATAAAGTTGCCTTATTGATCACGGTGAATCTTGTTATGGGAACATATGCTTTAAAATGAACAACGTGATACATTAAAATTCTCAAAAGTATATATCATTGTATACAAATGTAATTAATTTGTTTCTATCGATAAACATACTAAGGGCGTGTTTCGGGAAGCTCTAAAAGTTAAAAGTGCTACTATCACTTGCATATCACTAGAGAGCAAAGAGTTAACTACAAACATGTGCTCTCAAATGAACACCAAATGAAGCAAATCGTTATCTGAATTCGATTTTTGTAATGAATTTCTTTTGTTGGAGTTATAAGAACGTATGTTGTTCCCATTGCAAAATTTACAGGTTTTCAAGATTTTTTGGGTATTACTAAATTTTGGAAACTATAAAGTGACTATGAAAACTAGAGAGCAAACTATACAAACATTTGAACTTTGCCTTACAAATTCACAAGTGGGATTCCATTGTATGTATGTAGTGGCACATATGTATTTTTACAATTTAACAACCATTTTTGCAAAACATGTAGTTAAAATGTGAAGTAATTCCAATAGATATGGAAGAAATACATTTAATTTCTCAAAACAATATATTGCATAAAAATGTAATTAAAATTGCTTTTATGAACAATCATAATTAATCAAGATTACGTAAGTTTTAGTGCAAAAAGAATATAAAGTAGCTACTCACCATAAGAAATGACTAATTTCATGTGTTGCAAACAAAAAAGAAAACTGGTAATTTTCTTGTTGGTTTTATGAATTTCTCTACGTGTTCTTTTAAAACCGACAAGGAAATGGATAATTTTTCTGTGGGTTTTATGAATTTTCTTGTGTGTTTTTATCTAACACACAGGAAACTGGATAATTTTCCTATATGTTTTGGTATTTCCCTGTGTGTTTTTTTTAAGCCAACAAGGAGAATCGAATTTCCTTGTGGATTTTTTTCATTTCTCTATGAGCGCTTTATAAACCGATTGGAAAATTATAATTTCCCTGAGTTTGTCCAAAAAAATCTACATGGAAATTCAAACCTATCAGTAAAATTCTAGTTTCCAGTAATGCATATTCCCCATCCGGCATCTACTCCACCTGTGCCACTATATATACCTGTCCGTACTGCTACTGAGCTATACAATTTTCTTAGAGTAGATGTCGCATGCGTCGATCTTATCCAAGTTTATTTTCACCGAAACCCATTGTTTTTGCAACAAGATTTTCTATGTATATATCATGTGTATATATGTATTAGGGCACAACAATCCAATAGCTCACCTAGCCTAATTTAGACGCTGCTCATAAGAAGTCACATCGTCTCGCACTCGCTCGGCACCTTGTCGTCGTCTTCGTATCTTGCTCGTTCGACAAAATCAAAATCCTAACTGCACGTGTGAGCGCACCGCGGCTGATGGCTTGCGTGGATGACGAGGTGGAGCTGCGTTGCTACAGAGGTTGGCCATCGAGCGTGCCGGCGTGGACTCACACACCAGGGGCGCTGCGGTAGTGGGCACAAGGCACCACGGCGCCGGCTCACGCCAGCCATCAATCTCCCATTCTCCCCTTTATCACTTCGCGCCTTCTTCCATTCTTCATTCTCTAAGGGCAAGTACAACAGTGCGGATAACTATTGTCTTTTTAACACAAACCAAACAGCTTATACAAATAGGTTGCCTGTTTGACTGTCTGCAGGGTTTTAATTCATCTTTTGACACATAAATTACAGTGATCTAGTGCATACTTGATCTTTATAGCCATTTTAGTGCTATTTTGCAACAGACTAAAATCAACAATATAATATTTTAAACAAATATTATATTTAACAAAGACATACAACAAGATTAATTCATAACTCAAAAGTTAGTGTGTAACTTTGTGCCATCTTTTTACAAAAGCCTAAACATGTCATCAACTACCACATATCCAAAGATCAAGTCAAACAAATTTGTAGATATCAAACTATGCACAAATTTATCCAAACTGAGATTTGATTTTAATTTAAAAATTAAGCATCATATATATCTACATGCTTTCTATAAAAGATCACATTCTTCACGAGGATTCCAGAACAATTTAGTTTACATTTTTCGGATGTTTCTGTAGCTTTTTAACGGATTTTATAAGTTGACAGATTTGGATCTACACTTTAAGTTACGGATTTTATGAACACACCTTGGAACGTTTAAAAGCCTTACGAACAGGTCCCTACGTTTTACACGAACACCCCTGCCTTCTATCTGGTTATAACCTTACCACATCAGCAATTTTGATGACATGTCATAGAAATTAGTGCCCATGAAACGTTTATGAAATCCCCTATTGAGACTGGTCCAATGGAGTAGTTCAACAGGGCCTGCGGATCAGTGCACAAACGGCAAGCAGCCTTCAGGCAAGCGGCCGGCCGATCAAACGCAGTCTGACGAAAGGAAATAATAATTCGCTTGTCAATTGGGAGTTACTCGTACACAGAGTCGCAAGTAGAAAAGTAACCAGAGGAAGAAAGCAGGTCTTCTGAAACTCTGCGAGCGTTCTGCGTGCCCAATTGTGACGGCCATTACACGATGGGCCTCCTCCTCGGAACGCAACAACGCAATCTGAAACGCTCAGCCGCCATAGTGCAGGGAAGTAAACCGCTCATTATCAGTCAGAGCACTTTACCAACCAACAACAAATCCTGATCGAGGGGAGACAAAGCATTTGCCTATTCACGCACACACGGACCGATCGCCCATCTCTGCATTATCCTGATCCCTGGAGAGAGCTTTTCGGCTTTGGGTTGGGGTTCCCAGTGAAACCGTGAAAGCTAGGCCGAGGGCCATCATTCAGAAACCCTTTCGCTTTCGCTTTCCAGCGTTTGTTTCACCGAACTGTGCGGGTGAAACCGATGCCCTCTTGCCCTGAACAAAGCTTTCAGGCTTTGGCCTTTGGGAGCAGATGAGATGGCCACCTGCATTCCTGCATGGGATGGGAGTAGCAAGCCCGGCTCTGCAGGTTAGTGGACACACCGGCCAGGATTAGCAGCAGCCCCTGCAGGGTGGGCGAGCTCGCCGTTGTCCGGACGCCAGGGCTGGAACGGCGACCAGAGCCCATACATTCCAGGCAGGGGTCCATGGGAGCAGGAGCTGAAGAGTAATTGCGAAGAACGGGGGCGGGCAGAGGGATGGGTTGGCAGGCAGGCCGGCCGGCAGGCAGAATGGACGCGTTGCCGCATGGTCCACATCGATCGGCCGGCCATCATGCTCGAAAGTCCCATATGCTCCAATCTGTCCACACATATGACAAGGCGCCATGCCTCGGCGCAGCACATTCCTTCAGGAAGCCGATGCGAGGTGCAAATGCAGTGCCCCAATGATGGCTGCTTCCTGCCTGCAAAGCCAGCCTCGCTCCCCGCATTTATGAGACTGCCGCCAGCGTGTTCTCTCTTCTCTAACGGCCTGGGATCACTATTCAATGCTGATGGAGCTCGAGGGCATGCATCGCATGGCGTGGCATGGTTCTCAGTAAACTGAAGGGCACTGTCTAATGGCCATTCTCAGGATGTGAACTTCGTATGAACAGCCATGTGAAACTAACCGGACCGGTATCATGTGTGCGCTTGTCTGCAACACCACTGATCTGTGCATGTCCTGTTGTGACCGTGATGTATGAAAGTGGTTGCAAGATTGTTACAAAACGGAACATGATGAGCATGTCTGCAGGTATGCCATATATGCTTTGGAGGCCTGCCTGGAAGTGAAAAGCAGGCGAGCAATGGACTGAAGCAGTAGAAGGAATAACAGCTAGTGTTGATGAGGTAATAACTGGAGGGAAAGAACAAAAGGGTTCCAATTCCGTCGGGCAGGAACCCAGAGCTCCCCAGCCATAACAGCATGTGAGACCTTTGTGTCCCTGTCCTTTGCCTCCTGCAACGGCCGGCCGGCAATCCTGAGCACAAAACGCATGCATACATGCATGGCTCCCCTGCCGCCGGCCCAAGCTGGGGCGCCACCGCGCCAGCCCTAAATTCGTCACCAAACCACCAGTCGCCCCCACCGTACCGCCGCATGTGAAGGATGACGCGGCCTCAGGGGCAGTATGTATCATGACCAAAGTGCACTGCGAGGGTGATGATATGAGGAGCTGTTTTGTAGCTCTAGCTATAGCTACTCCTGTCCTGCAGTGCAGTGCGGTCCTGCTTCAACCTTCAACCTATGTAGCAGTAGGTTCCTTCTTGGTGAGGAAGAGCCGGTTCCATTCCATCAACTCCCTAGTCCGAAGTTGCGCGTGTAGACCTCTTCTTCAGATCAGACTACTGCGAGTTAACTCCAGGAATCCTGTAGCTGTATGTGGTAGAGTACTAGAGTGTGAGACCTAATTATAGATACTAAATTGTGGCACCACGCAGAGTTTGATCGTGCCCATCCTAACCGGGATCGGTCGATGCAATGCAATCATGCTGGTGAGGATTGGGGACACACAGATCAGATGGGTCGCTGGCAGGTAATTGTGGGCTTCTGCCAGCCAGAGCTAGCCCTCCCGTCTGTCACCAGACCTCACCAGACATGCGTTCATGCATGCTCCGCTGCTGGGCGCTCTGAAACCTGAATGGGGGCAGGCAGGGCAGACGGCAGACTGCCACATCGATCGTCATCGATCTGCAGCGTAAACAAAACACCATGTGCCGTGGCTCATGCATGCCTGCCTTCTGAATGCCGCCACTGCACTGCACATTCTGAATGCCGCCACTGCACTGCAACATTCTGAATGCCGCCACTGCATATTCGTTCTGAGAAACCACCCTGCATTCAGCCAGCCCCCTCGACCAGACCGCCGGATTCTTTGGCCCTCCTCCGTTCTCTGCTGCGATCGGGGCTCGAATTGAAGCAGTAACCGTTAAACCCCCATCAATGAACAGTCAGAGACCAGACTGATGCATGCCAGCTGCGTATGCTGCCGATACGCGCGTGCTCCCTGCCCGCCATGCTCCCCTAACCGGCCGGTACGTGGGTGCGTGCACGCGCGCGCACGCTGCCATTGCGTCTCGATGGACGGGGGGCGCGGCCGGACCACACCGCGTGTTGGCATCGCCGTGGAGGCCGGCCGGGGTCCCCCCCGTCCCGTCGGCGGTCGAGCGAGAGACAAGAGTTGGCGATGATCCAGGAACGGCGCGCATACGGCCGGGACGGGGCTTCAATGCTCCAGCCGCTCAGGCAGCGGCGGCTAACGATTATTGAGGCTCGCTTGCCGAGGATAGGAGAATGGCAGATCAGATCGATGGTGCATTTGTTCACACGTGCCGTATAAGCCCCATGCGTGTCTAGTACTCAGTATTCAAAAAGCACCCAGCAGCTTATAAGGTGTTATATGAGGGCCTCCAGATCTAGGGTTTTGGACCAACATTTAGAGGCCACTACAAAATAGAGTCTTGTTTAGAAGCTCAGCTAGAGTAGTTTTTTTTTACTTGAGAGACTAAAATAGGTATAAAGGTCCATTTAAAGGCTGAGCTGGAGTTGCTCTTATGCCTTTGTATTTTAGGACTATTCGAAGCAGGGATCGACGAGAGGACCGGCATGATTAGTTGTTGACGCGCCGGCTAGTCATCTGTGTCTGTGTGATCTCTGTCGGTGCAGCTACCCCGGACGCCGGCCGGTAGCAGCTAGCTATGAAAACCAACGAGCTGATAGGTGTAGTAGGACATGAAGACGTCGTCGTCGGCACGATTTTTCAGAACACAGCGTGCGTGTGTTATGGCTGAAATGTACTGTACATACCATATTCTTCGCGCTATAGGTATACCGTATACGCCGGGATCACTGATCATGTACGGGTTCATGATGGATGGATCATATACGATGGCTGCTTCACCTTCATTGGCATATGCCCTTCTAGGATAGGATGGTCCCTTGACAGATGTTCTTCATCGTGCCGAGAATGCGGGCGTGTACGGTGTACGTAGCTTCCCTTTGTGACCTATGCTTGCCTGCCTGGTACCTAGCTAGGACGACTATCTAGGAGTACTTTCTGGAGCTGTCGATCTCCTCTTCAAATATTTAATATTAATATGTATCATTTTCCCTAAAAAAATACTTATATGTATCCATCTTTGCACAGTAGACTTCACATCCAACGGTCAGAATCGGCCCCTCACGTTTCCGTATCTTTGACTCAAGCACAGAAACTCTCGCTTCATCTTCCTCCGTCTTGCTGGACACCCCGACGCCCTGCCTTCCCTCGCCGCCAGCACATGCCTAGCTCCGACGGTCTCCGACGCCCGACGCTAACTCGTTCGGGCCCGACTTTCCCAGCGTCCGGTTCTGGTGGCGCTACCACTCGCCGCCGTCTCTCCCGTCTTCATCTATCGCAGGCGGCTAACCTCCCTGGAATTCTCGATCTCTGGACCTGGAGGAGAGGTTACAGTTAACCCTGTTGATTTGTTGAGTTATGATCCAAATTTAGCACATATAAAAGGCCGACTTCTGACGGAACGTAGCGGATGCCTGACAGAGGCCGAAGGCCTAGGCCTATATCCCGTTAGGGTTTTCCCTTTGAGATCATTCTCTCGTATTCTTGTTATCTTGTAAGCCGCCGCCGTTGACGTTGTAACCGGACTCCCCGACACAGTGAAGCTCTTGCAAGCTGGCGCCCGTGGTTTTTCCCTCTCGCATTGAGAGGGTTTCCACGTTAAATCTCGTGTCCCTTTACAGTTTTGATCTTTTACTTTCACCGATTATTTAGCCATCGTTTGTAACAAACCTGAAACCCTCAAATCCTAATCCCGGATATTAGTCCCCAACTCAATTTCTAGTTCAAGTTTTGGGCGATTGATGAATGACAAAATCAAACGTTCGATGAGTAAAACTCTTTCGGGAATAGCATGGTTCGTACCACTACATACACCAAGAGATCTATGAAGCAGGGGTAGTACCACTCGTTAAGTGTAATTAAGTTCTTAGCTAGTAATCTACTATATCTTTATAGAAGATTCTCACTACAGGATTTCTCTTAATCCTTCTTAAGCCACGTCATCCTCTTTCGCACAACCCTTCGTCTGGTGTGCAGCCCAACATCTCATCTCTTGCACGAGTTAACGTTTCATCTTTTGGTCTTCTTGAGTCAATGACGGTGGTGGTTGTGCGGCCAAACCCACCAAGCCAGAATCGCCGGTGAAAACACAACCACCCTTGAATTAATTCGTTGCAATAACGTTGAGAAAACCAAAGGTCCAATACATCTCTATATGTTTCACCTCAGAATGATGTATTCTTTGGTAGGGTGAGCAGAGAGTGCTCGTCGTCTTCTCAACGTCCGGTGGAACTTGACGTCTCGCCGCCGGCAAAAAAGGTGAAGATCATCTTAGTGTCTCCATTAATTTAATATATCGAGCTACAATCATGAAGAAACAAAATAATATTTCTCCCTCTTTAATCATGTATAATACTGCAAAATTCTGACAAATGCAGGTTAAGAAAAAAAAAGAATAAGCAAGATATTTGTCTTACTGTCACTGAAGAATTACATGCAATCCCTCATGGAGCCACCGATTGAAGAGAAATGTGCCAACCTCTGCTCCGTTGGAAGGCATCAAACAGGGCAACAAATGTTAGTATTTCTACTTTTAAATTTACCTTATTTTTTTTAAAAAAAATATCCACACACTACCGGAAATCCGCTCTTTGCCGTGTGTCACGCTCTTTGCCGTGTGTTTTTTCTCGGGACACACGGCAAAGATTCTTTACCGAGTGTTTTTTTAAAAACACACGGCAAAGAAAAACACACGGCAAAGAGAGGTCTTTGCCGTGTGTCAAAGCAAAACACACGGCAAAGACCTCTCTTTGCCGTGTGTCAACCTTTGACACATGGTAAAGACCTCTTTGCCGTGTGTTTTTTTAGAACACTCGACAAAGAAAATGTTTAAAACACGTTTTGAAGCCCTAAACGAAATCAAATTAAAAATTGTTGAACTACAAAGTTGTATAACTTCTAAAGATCTACAACTTTTACTTTGATCATTTGTTTATATAACAAAGTAGTACTAAAAGTATTTATAAATCATACACCTCTCATATAGTTTACTAAAACAAGAAGAGAGATGTATAAGATTTGTAAACAATCTTACTACCGGTATGTTGTATGAACTTTTGACCAAGATGAAAGTTGTTTAGATCGAGAAGCTATGAAACTTTGTAGTTCACAATTTTTTATTTGAAATCATCTGGTCAAAGAAAAACTAAGTTTATATTTCTCAAATTTGAAATTCAAATTTTGTAAACAATCTCGGATGAACTTTTGACCAAAATGAAAGTTGTCTAGATCGACAAGTTATGAAACTTTGTAGTTGACCACTTTTTTGTTTGAAGTCATCTTGTCAACGAAAACTAAGTTTGAATTTTTCAAATTTGAAAATTCAAATTCTATAAACGACCTCGGATGAACTTTTGACCAAAACGAAAGTTGTAGATCTTAAAAAGTTATGAAACTTTGTAGTTCACAACTTTTTTATTGAAGTCATTTAGGGCCTCAAATAAACAATTTACACTCGAAAACGTTTAATATGAGGGGAATCAAAATGGGATATGGACACAAAGACTCGAGTGGTCCAGTGGTAGAGGAGGCTACGGCGCGAAGGGGAGGGCACGTGGCACAGTGAGAAATGTCCGATGGGGTCCTTCCCCCATTAAAATAAAATGTTTTGCTATTTTATTTTGCGTTTTTTCGGGATCAAAACAATGCCGTGTGTCGCTCTTTGCCGTGTGCCCTGTGATCTGACACACGACAAAGATTCTTTGCCGTCTAAACTTTGCCGTGTGCGCTTTGCCGTGTGTTGCACACGGCAAAGTCTTTACCATGTGTAAAAGGGCAACGGGAGGAATTCCGGTAGTGGCAGCAATGCGTGGGGTATCGCCTAGTATTTGTAAACTTAGACTAGAAAAGACATTACAACCCCAGCTACATTGTAGAAACGGAGATCGAGGCACAGGTAGACTGGACGGCACATGGCTGCACCGTGGATTCAGTGCCTAGATTGGGGACGGCCTAATGGGAACGTACAAGACCAAGGCCGCCCGGCCACCGTGCACCATTGCGTAGATCGTGCGCCCGCAGTGGTGACCGAGCGAGAATATGACCTTCTACCGGAGACGCGACCGCCCCCAAGCTAGCTAGCATCCCCAGCTGAGCGTAGCCATGATGCATGATGGTGCCACACGAGACAAGAAACCGGCCACGTAGCTGTGCGGTGCGCGCCAACCGCGCGGCGTAGGATGGATGCGTGTACGACGTGCCCGCCGCTAGCCGTTAGACGTCGCCGGCGTTGGACGAAAACAACCGCCCGAGCTACTAGCCGGCCGGGTCACGCACGTACGTACTATACATGCGTGCGTGCGCCGCGTGGGTACCCTATATATCTACCCTACCACGTAGCATGTGGGTACGTGTACGGTGCACGTACGTATACGTACATGCTGGTCAGTATCGATGATTGATCCGCCGGACAGAGAGATCTATCGTCGACGACACGAGAGAGAGTACGAGACCACGCGGCGCGGCATGCATGCTGCCGCTGCCGCCGCTCGGCGGGACTTTCTCCCATGCCCTGGGCGCGCGCAGAAGCGAGAGCGAGAAGCACGCGGATCTGGGCGGTAATGTGAGATCACAGTTTTGTTCGCTTCTGGCCGGTGTGTGTGGGCGACACGGCCATCATGGCGGTGGCAGCGCGCGCGGCGCAACGGAGTTATGGCAGCAGGCCTATGCGCTATGCGCTATGCGTGCAGATCGAGCAGAGAGACCACCACCACAGCGCGAAACCAAACCAACCGCAGCGGCGACCCCGACGAGAGCAGCATTCAGCAGCCGGTGGTGCCGCGCCGTGCGATCCCGGCCAATCGGCCATGATGATGACGAGATATATAGTATCTAGCTAGCTACCTAGCGCTTGCTGCTTGCCTTGGCAAGTTGGCAGCAGCAGGGTGTGGCGCCCGCGCGCGCGGAGACACCACACGTCGTCGGCGCAGGCCACCCACCACGTACTGGCCCGCGAGCCGCCTCGGATTCAGCGCTGTCAAGAGGGGCAGGAATATCCCTGACGCGGCCGGCAGGGGATCGATCGGATTTACTACTCCTCGATGGCAGCGAGAGGCCCCCCCCGCGCGCGGCCACGTCCAGTCCAGGCCGGGCTCGGCAGCCGATATGGCCGGCAGGCCGGCCGGCCGGCGCAGACAATGCAAGAACGTACACGCACGGACATGCTCGGTCCGGGGGTTTGCAGGCGCCCTGCACCGATTATTGGCAGGCGAATTGACACGAGGGCCGCCGGGACACCTACGCAGACGGCCGCGGACGCCGGCCGGGCGGTGCGCGCGCGCCACGCATGCATGTCACCGCGGGTCCAGCCGATTGACTTGACTCCGGGCCGGCAAGGCGGCTTTGCGGGTGTGCGCAAGCGTTTTAACAGCAGCCGCCATGGATTGATTTGATTCCGTGACGAGTGGCTTACTAGGTCGGGCCCGACGGTCTGCGTGCATGTTACACATGCTGACATGCCTCCGTCTTGGATCTAGCTAGCGTGATTTCAGGTGGAATTTTCTCTGGCGTGTCAGGGATTTGTGCAGGGCGTATATAACGCATTAAATCGGCTGCGGAAGCATTGAATCAATGCGTCCAATACAAACAAATACTACCTCCGTCAGAAAAAGAATGCATGTCCTGAGATGTGTGCCAGTTAAAGTGGTTCATATTTAACCAAATTTGTAGTGAATTGTATTCGTATTTATGGCTCTAAATAAATTTGTTAAAAACTACATTTAGAAACATATATATTTTATATCATAAATATTTATATTTTTTATTTATAATTGGTCAATCTTATTCTGCAATTTCTCAGAAAGCGAGAAGTGAATTCTTTCTGGGACGGAGGGAGTAGATATGATGGCAGGGGCCGAGGGTTCGATCGTTTGTTATCCAAAGTTTTTAGACACTACCAAATTTGAACTTTGAACAATAATCTGTGTAAAACTTCACCTAATGCAGTACTCAAAATAATAAATAGATCATTATAAAGTATAATACGGCACGACCGTGGGGGCGTGAGCTCGCGCAAGGGGCTGCAAGAGCCAGGAGTTAGGATAGAAGGTTAGAGTTTGGAGTGCCGATCCAACGGTATAGATTGTTTGCACGAACGAATCTCAAACACTATTAGGTGGAGAAGAAAAAATCTTTCCAAACATACATACGATTTTTAGCGTTGGGCGATTGCTATTATTTGCACGAACGAATCTCAAACACTATTAGGTGGAGAAGAAAAAAATCTTTCCAAACATACATATGATGTCGACCGATTGCTATGGTTGCCTATGTGATGGATAGCAATCCATAATCCACTAGATGTCGACCGATGAATTCGGCCCAACGAGTACGAATTAGGCCCATTAGACCTCACGTATACTTTTATTTTCCTATTACTGTGCATGTGGTACCAGTTAGGACAAATGGGATTCATATTTTTCTTTTTTCTTTGTTTTGCCTTTTTTAATATATATTTATTATCGTTTATTGTTGATTTTTTTATGTTTTCTTGTTTGATATTTTTCTTTTTATTTTATAATTTAGAATAGTATTAGGATTATTCTTTTTATATTTAACTTTATATTTAATGTAATATTATAAATATTTCTTAAATTTAGTTTAAATTTATTAATAGTATCTGTTGTTATATTATAATTTATATTATTTCTTTTATTTGTATACACTTGTTTTTATTCTGTGAGTTCATAAACAGCTATAAGTTTATAAAAAAAAGTTAGTTAGTTCTATGATTTGTTCAATATATGTAATGATTTTGCTACGTAGGCTCGTATAATTTGTTTGAAGTGCAGTGAAAGGGTCTCTAGTCTAGTGGTTAGAGCACATGAGTAACATACAGCAGACCCAGGTTCGACCCCTTGTGGTGGCGAATTAGCTGGGTCTGGAATAAAAAAATATGGAAAAAAATAGGTTGGGGTTTCCCCTACTGACTTCGATCAAAAATTTGTTCGAAGTGTACATATCTTTGTTCCGTGAGCTCGTATAATTTGGGTGAGGGGAAAGGGAGAAGGAATGAGAATTCGACATGAATGCAACGAACAAGTTCTGTAACCTATGATTGTTTAATTTATAATTAGAAATTGATTTTATTTTAAAATAATTTCATACACCTCATAATTGATTCTAATTAATAATTTTAGAAAAAATCTAGCAAATTTCAAACTATGGTGTTACTGAGCTCAACTTTTTTTGCAAGCAGGCTATATACACTAGTCCATGATAGGCCATCACAGTCGGTTTTAAAACTACATCACAAATGGTTTTAGGGGGCGGCTCTAATATAGCGGCTGTGAAAGTGGTCAATATATGTTGGACATCCTCAACTTCCTGATCACACAACAAACAACGCTTCGGATGGGGAAGATCTCTCCTTTCCAAATGACCTGTTGTCCAACATCTGTTTCACACTGGTAACCACAGGAAAATTTTGCACTAGGATGGCGTCCAGGTTTCTAGATTCTGTGCCATGGTTCAAACTTGATAGCTCCATTGAAGAAGGTCATGTAGGCCGACTTAGCTGTGTACTGTCCCGAGGCATCTAGTCTCCAAATGTGAGTCATTTTCTTGAGTGAGCATGAACTCAGAGAGAATATCACCTAGATGAAACAGTTCATAAAGCCCAACCAATGATAATCCTCTCTGAATGTCTTGAGCCCATCTATAGTCAACGAAAGCATCAGCCACAATACGTATGTTACGAGTACAAATCAGGGACAGCAAGCTACTACAATTGGTGCAAGGTCACTGATGGAGCTGCCATGGATCCATTTGTCCTTCCAGAAGTTAGTTGTAGTTCCGTTTGTTCTCCTAGAATACAGTTGGTGCAAGGTCACTTCAATTTGGAAGAGAGCAGTCACATTTGCATGGGTAGGAATATCCAGGGACCGACATGGTTTGCTTGTATCGGTTCTTCGGAGCCAAAGCCATCTCATCTGTAAAGCCCAGCCCATGAGCTCAAGGTTTAGGATTCCTAAACCACCAAGTTCGAGTGGCCTTTGCACCTTCTCCCATGCCACCAGGCAACAACCACCCTGTATTTCTTTTCTACCTTTCCACAGAAAAGCTCTTCGAATCTTGTTAATCGCCTTTGTACACCATTTTGGGAACATTTAACGCAATCAATACGTGTATTGCAAGAGCGGATAGGACAAGCCGCACCCAAGTAGCTCTACCCGCCATATTCATCAGATTAACTTTCCAACTGGATATAGCTTGTCGCCGATCCTCTCCAACCAAGGAAAAAGGTCTGCTTTTCTCAGTTTCTTGTCAGAAATTGGAAGACCCAAATAAGTACATGGGAACTCTGAAATAGGACAGATCAAGGTTGAAGCTAACCACTAAATTTCTGCAATTACATTCCATGTGTCCCCTCTGCTATTGGCAATGTGAGTGCACTATTTCTGAATCAGCAATTCATTTCATACCTCTGGAAATTTATCAAGCTCTATTACTGGCATAGTGTTTTGGGAATCATCTGAAACATCACCTTGTTGGTGAGTTGGACCCTTTGTTGTAGCTAATGAAACTCGTAATTTATGTCGTTCTGCAATACAATGAAATCACATAAGTGAACAGATATCCAAGATAAGGAATTAACCTTGATTAGATGACCAAGTTACATCAAACCCTACTGAATTTTTAGCATGAAACAAGATTTATTCAAAAAATAATTTTGGAGGTAAGCACACAAGCAGCATATGAAACAGTACTGTTGTGGACATGTGTGAACAGTGAACATTTATAAGACAACTAACTACACATGTGAGCAAGAAAATATACACACTGAAACAATCCTTTTATTTGTCGACATATCAGACTAGACATGTATCGAAGCCCCTTTTCTTAGTGAGCAACAAATTAAAATTATCGCACAAATCAACACCTACACTACACCAGAATAATATTTTTATTCATCTACAGATCTACAGCAGAATAATATTCCCCACTCTAAACTTGTCTCATCCAGGCCATACCTAAGATTTGGAGGCCCTGGTGCAAAATATAATGTGAGGCCTTGCATTTAAAAAATAAATAAATAAATAAAATATATATTGATTTGATCATAGAATGCACTATAGTTGAGTGTTTGTTATCCTGATAAGTGGAACAGTATGAGATGAGAGGAGTGGATGGGTAGGAAAGTTCATAAGTTATAGCAGAATTGCAAGGAGCATTATTATTGGAGGAAAGATAAATAAACAAGACTATTTTGAGAAGATGAAGCGGATTTAAAGCAACCTGATAACGTGACTAATTCATTTGGCTAGATTTTTTAGAACAGTAACATGTTATTTTAGACGGGAGTTTATGCGTGAAGAGAGAAGCATGCAAAGCTTGCCTTTTGTGAGCTGAGTCAAGAGAAAGGAGATGTTGCATGTGTGCTAACAAGCATTCACTAGTAAGTCAAGCAAATGGATGACAGGGGAAAAGCTAACCGTACAACATGCACGCACATAACTACAGCTAATGTTGCATGCAGAGATTTGGCGGCCCCTAATTTTGGGCGGCCCTGTGTGGTCGCTCCACTTGCGCCACCCAAT
The DNA here is from genome assembly GCA_015476505.1 of Urochloa ruziziensis. Classification (NCBI taxonomy): domain Eukaryota; kingdom Viridiplantae; phylum Streptophyta; class Magnoliopsida; order Poales; family Poaceae; genus Urochloa; species Urochloa ruziziensis. Next base: position 44,264,840 of record CM027124.1, read on the forward strand.
CGACAGCCCTGCCGTCTAGCACCAATCTGGAAACAATACAGCCGCTTTTCTTCTACAAAACAAAGAAAACGACGACGGGCAAAAACCTAAACCTAAACGGTCATAAACTTGCAATCCTGTAAACAGGGCGATATCAACCAAGACAATAAACCAGCCAGATGTGAAGAACAGGGATGCAGAGGCACAAACTCGTTTTAGCTCGCTGCCACCGGAGCCACATCGACCGGCACATGATTGTCCTCTTTGAATCACCAAAACTGCTCGTCATTAGGGTTTAGGAGGACGATGTGGAGTGCCGACGGCGGATGAGTAGACGAGACGATCCGAAGCGTGGTAAGAGATCGGCGGTGGCGCTCCGCGCTCGACGGTTATATTCCGAGGAGAAAGGGAAGGGAGAAAGGAGAAGAAAGGGAAGGGACCTGCCGTGGCGTGAAAGAAAAAAGTCTACTTGAACCCCCTTAACAATCGACGTTGTCCGACTTTCACCCCAAATTTGAAAACCAGCTATCTAACACCCTCCAACAACCAAAATTATCCGCTTTACCCCATCAGCGGTTTCTAGGGCAGTATAGGCTGATGCTGCAGAGGTCCCACATGCCAAATCCTTTCTTCTTCCCTATCTCTCCTTTCTTCCACCCTTTCTCTCTCCTCCTGCTCCTTTCCTCCCTAATGGGGCGCCCGGTCGAGTGGCGACGACGCTGGAGCCTTGGTGCCCGAGCTCGGCCAAGGGCGCCAGCTATTCCCGCTCGCCCGCCCGCGTCGGTCGTTCGTGTCGCCCTCTAGCCACGGCGGAGCAGGCTGCGTCCAGGGGTCGTGCCTGCGCCGCCCTCGCCCTCTCCACCAGGAACCGGGTCGCTTGCGTCGGTCGCCTGAGCCCTCCCCGCTAGGGCTGGGTCACCCACGTTGGCCGCTCGCGTCCTCCCGTGGGGGGCCGCATTGCGCGCCATCTCGCCAGCCGTTGTGCTGGTGTGCCGTGGAGGGCCACGCCTCGCGCCGTCTCACTTGCTGCTGCGTCGTCGTGGGCCGAGCCCCGCGCGTCCCGCTGGGTCCACGCCTCACGTCGTCTCGCTGGCCGTCAGGCCGCTGCAGGAGGTAGGGTCCCGTGGATTGCGTCTGCGCCGAAGGTGGAGAAGCCGGCCTAGAGCTTGTGCGCGACCCGGGCCGAGCTCATGGCGGTGCGGGCGGGCGGCGGCTGCGCATGCTAGGGCTCTAGCGTCGTTGTCGCCTGAGGCCGCCGATCGCCGGGGCACCACATTAGGGAGGAGAGGAGGTCGAGAGAGAAGTGTGAAAGAAAGAGAGGATGGGAGAGAAGAAAGGGCCTGACTTGTGGGACCCTCTGCCACGTCAGTCTAAGCCGCCCGGGAAACCGTCGAGGGAGGTAAAATGGACAGTTTGGATAGTTGAAGGGTGATAGCTGGTTTTGCAGTTCGGGGGTGAATATCGGACAACGTCGATAGTTGAGAGGGATCAAATAGACTTTTCTAAGAAAAAAATTGCACACCAGTAATAGAAAGGCCCAAAGCTTGGGCTCTTGGCCAGCCAGCCTTTTACCGCCGCCCCGTCAATTCCATGGGCCGATTTAGTACAAACGGCCTCAGGCCATCTAAATTGACGTTTGAATAAAAATCATTTCGAGAGACGAGCATCTCCTCCCAGCCTGTGCGTCCGGTAGTTTTGGCCTTTTGAGGCATGTATTGCAGCAGAGCCTTGCTGCTTCTGGTGCTTGTGTAGGATATGGGAGCTAGAAGTCCAAATATCCATGAAGAAATTCCCGTTGTTTTCTCCTGTTATTACACCTGTATTATTTTCTCACCCTCTTATTGTTCAGTAAAATCTTTTGCAGATGCAGTCGTTATTATTAACACCAATTTATTGTCACTACATTGTATTTCATCACTCACTGCACGATTCACGAATGATGAACAAACGTTGCCTTCTTTGTGGTTGTTGGCAGTTGGCATGGTATATTAGGCAGATCCCCCAGCTACCATATTTGTAATCCAAGAATACCAGCTTCCAACAATGGATCTATTTTAGCCGGATGTTATTTTTTTTTAGAGCTCTTTATAAGGCTATTGTATAGTACATGTTTAATTCCACACGGAAGCATTATATTTTACAGACAAGCAAGTAAAAAGACAGAGAACGAATCCCATCGAGATAGATACTGATCAAACAATCTCTATCCTTAACCTCCCTTGTCATTAATGTACATACCAATCACTCCACTCCTCAGTCCTCACTCTCTCTTCTTCATCCACACGCATTACAAACACGGTCTGAATGTCCTCTCCAGATTATTGACAACAGGTCACACAAACTAATCCAGAAAGGAATAATTACACCGATCGCATTTCAATGTACGTCTTTCATCCCGATCCCCATCAGCTCACACGTACGCCTGGATCGAACTCAACCGGAGAAGGTCTGGATGATGGTGTTGTGCCATGGGTCAGACAGGTGCTGCAGCAGGTTGTCGAATGGCCCCTTGCCGGTCACGTTGTGCTGGATCAGGAACCCCAGGAACGCCAGCATCGCCAGCCTCCCTGCATGCACAAACCCGATATGATCAGTAACATTTCGTCAGAGAAGAATCAGAAGTGCCACGGCCACTGAGACTCTGAGAGTACTCTACTGCTACTCACCGTTGGCGAGCTCCTTCTCCTTGGCCTCGAGCGTGGGGGCGAAGTTGAGAGGGTTGAAGACACTTCCAGGGTACCCGCACTCGTGCGGCGGGAGGCTGTAGCTCTTGAAGATGGGGTCCTGGTTGACGCTGCCGGGGTTCTTGATGTCCTGCCACCGCCGGATCTCGACGTAGTGGAAGAGGATGAACTCGATGACGAAGAGCGTGGACGACGACGCGAAGTACTCCGACTTGCCGGCGTCGTACCACTGCGGCGCGTTGATGAGCCCCGCCTTGGTCAGCACCTCCGGGATCAGCATCCCGGCCACGCCCAGCATCGCCCACCGCCCGTTCACCAGCTCCGCCTGCACGAACCACCGCAGGTTCTCCGGGTCCTCCGCCAGGCCCAGCGGATCGAACCCATTGTCCCCCGGCAGGCTGCACACGCGCGCGCAACAATATATATTTATATTTATATATATACAAGTAAGTATACAGCATAAGCTCAACAATATAGTATATTTATATATATGTATATATAAAACACTGACCTGCCGTCGAGGTAGGCGGGGGAAGGGAGGCCGGGGAGCCACTCGCCCTTGGCCTCGGCCTTGAGGCTGCGCCTCGTCGTCGCCGGAGACGCGGTGGCGCGGCCGAGGCGGGTAGAGTGGCCGAGGAAGGCCGAGGACGACCTGAGAGATGCCGACGACGGGCGCAGGGCCGCGACCGGGGCGCGGGCGGTGACGGACGCCATGCTTCTTTCGCTGGAGGAGCTCGAGATGGGGAGTGGCGGAGGCAGGGGAGGGAGATCGATCGAGCACGTTGGTTTTAGCCGGCAGGAGCAGCCTGGTTTGTATTAAACTGGCGGGACGCGCAGGGTGTGGCCAGGAGGCGCCGGCGGTGGCGGACGGCGGCGATCGGCCGCGCGGTCGGATCGGACGGACGGGGCGGCGCCGGGGACGGGTGTGGCCAATGAGAGGCCGCGGCTCTTTATCCTGCGTTATCCGGATGCTGGGATGCGGGGGAATCAAACGGGGTGTTGCCATTGGATGCAGGTGCGAGCCATGGCTAGTGCCGGCCGCCACGTCGGACGGGACGTGCGGGCCAAATGGCTGGTTCAGATCGCTCGGCGCCTAGATTTTCATGATCGTGTTCCTCAGTCGTAACTGGAAAAAATCTGAGTGGCACCGGGTGGCTGACCTGCTATCTCCTTGCACGATGAAAAGTTTTTTGGATCAGTGGTTGACTTGAAGCACGACAATATCCAGTTTACATTCAGTACAAACCCTGAAAGGGTTCCACGTCACATGTACTGTGACATTTATAGAGTTATGGTTACAAACCGTTCCTACTAATATTAAAGTTCCCATACGCATTATGAAAAAGTTGAGCTTTTTTTTTGAAAAGATAAAAGTTGAGCTTCTAAGGAAACAAAATTACAAGCCCAAGCGATCTACTGTTTCAATTTCTGGCCCGGTCGAAACGAACGACCATCACAGGCCGGACCAGATTTCAAAACAGGCCGATTCAATCCGGGTGGAACGAGGCCAGGAAATCCGGCCTAAACGAACGAGGCCTACTTGAGACGGAAACCAGGCAACACTTACAGCAGCAGCGTCAGCCTCTTAACCAATCACGACAACATGGCGGACCTACCAATAGGGCGGGGTAGGGCAGCCGCCCTACCTAACGCCGGCGGTCAGAAACCCCACCCCCTTCTTCACCGAGGGCTCCGACGCCTTGCTGCGCACGCGGCTGCTGCCTGCGTGAGTTCTGTTCGCGTGCGTGTGTTTGTTGGCTGGCTGAGGGAGAAGACAACATAAGCGAAGGGGTATGGCTGTATGGGCCAGGCCACTATAGTCTATAGAAGAGACCATTCAGTGCTCTGCAGTAGATTAAGCCCAACAGCCCAAGCAAACGACTGCATAGTCCCGTGTTGACGCTAACACCGTTGCTGCTGGCCATTGCCTGATCCCTGCGAATTGAATTCCCCTCTTGATAATCGCAGCCTATTGCCGACGTAAATCATATCGTACGAGCATCGCACAAGCTAAACATGATATTTTGGATATGTGAAAGCCAGGTCTAGTATTTGTACTTCATCTTTCAAAAAATAGTATTTGTACTTCTCACAATAATAATTTATTAATCCATTTATGTTGGAATTAAAGGAATATATATTTTTTGACCGTTGCATGAAAAAAATATTTTACTAGCCAGGACACATTTATATGCTTCTTTTCATTCAAAAAAGTTTTCTATTGTTGTTTTTCTACACGTTCTTTGATTATGTTCAAATTTGCTTTTCACTCCGCCCTACCTAAAACTTTTGGCTGGGTCCGCCACTGTCGACAAGCGAGGCATCAACATCAGCTTCTGTCTTTAACAAATCGTGACTAGCAAGGCATCAGAATAACAGATTGAGCTCAACTACATGCAAGCTAATAGATTAACATTTCCATTTTGGGTGGACAGTTTACAGACAACCGGCAGAGGTATACTCGCGAGGCGAGCTCGCAAGTTACAAAGAGCTACATCGAAGAGTTACAATGCACTTCCAAAATTTCAAAGGGGGTGCATGCAAGACCACAAACGGCTGCAGGTAACACAATTGCTCTCTGACAATTTCATCGAATGGTACCACCTTATTTCGGGAAGTACATTGGTTGGCCAGCTGGTGGTGCGTGTGGCGGAGCACCAAGGGGCATACCGTACTGGGGCATCTGCTGTGACGCCTGAAATGGCACCGGTGGGGCGCCTGAACTGGTTCCAATAGCAGGATAGTGGGGCATTGAGTTTGCCATCATCGGTTGGCTCGGGTACGGGGTGGATGCAGAAGCATAAGCCCCTGCCTGCATGTTAGGATTCCAAGCAGGCACTTGTCCAACTCCAGCAGGAGTTGACGCTGCTGTGCTTGCATAAAACGGAGCAGCTGGAGCAGCAGTGTTCTGCCATGCCACTCCTGGAGCTGGTGCTTGTGCAGCAGCCTGCAATTGCGCATTAGGGTCTGAAAGAGTGTAATCCCTACTTCTCTCATCATGCGCCTGAATGCAAACAAACAGGGCCCCGGTTAGAACAAGGTGAATGTAGGCAACAGGAACATGGAAAGCAATGTTGAGAAAGCATACATTGTCAAATTGAACGCACAGCAATAGGTATTCTGTTTTACTAATTGAGTCAAATTCATTATTATTAGTCCACAAGGATATTTACTTCAATCAATTATTTGCTAATTTACACAGCCTGAAACTACTATTTATACCTTTACATTGAGATCAGTATGACGAGAGTATGACAGATGAAGCTTACAGTAACCACCATCATATATGCAGTGTCCCTCCAGCGCTTGTTTAGCAACTGCTGCAGTTGTTATATCTGCAAATATAGCTTTTGTAAGTAAAATGAATCTATGTGTTACTCTATAAAATGATCTACAGCGCCCATGGCAACAGGAAAAACAGAATTAGCAATTCCGCTTGGCAATAAAACAGAATTTACACGGGCCTAATGATCCAGGGACACTAAGTCATAAGTATAGGTGAAAGGGTATTTAAACTTTTTTGTTTCATCCAAACAATTCAATTACAGTAGACCACTAAATAGTGGAAATGGTACTGAGAAGACCATAGATCAGATGGAAAGACACAATTCAACAGCAGAAGGGCTGCTAAGACATGATGACAATAGAAGTGCTGACTACTATCCCCACATTCTAAATAGGCAAACATGCCTAAAGTGGGACTGGGTAAATGTCTTGAGGAAAGCGCACAGAACTGAAGTTTGTAGCAAGCCACTATTAAGAAAGAGTATGATTACAGCAAAAGGTAAAAAATGATCAAGAAATTACTAAAGGCAACTTTATAGCTGTGGAAAGCTGCAGATGTCCATTTTATGCCTTCACGAACTCCGACACCTCTCTGCTGAAGTTCCCAAACTTAGAAACTTGTGATGCAAAATGGGAGAGAATAACAGTGTGCTGGGTTACTTGTAATGCTGACAAGATGAGGAGAGTGAGAGGATATAACTCAGGTAAATGACTGAGTCATTACATTTGCGCACAAAATATATTTTAAAACAAGTTTGAGAAATCACCAGGTCCCAATACTTTCAAACAGAGGGAGCATGATATATGAAGTGTGCTCAACTATGTGTAACAATTTACAACAACATGTGACAGACATGTCTACATGCCAGTGCAATAAATTAAAGCCAAGGCATCTATCTCAGGGAGTCAAGGTTCACCAAGGCCAGAAAACAACCGGTTGGGTGCAAATTGAGTTAGGATATACCTGGATATTGAATTAGAGCCTGCATTCCACCATTCTTCTCAAACATTGCAATTTTTTGAACAGTACCAAAAGCTGAAAACACCTGAAATTATCACATTAATGTTATTATACAGCTTGCCTTCAAAAACGTTCTCTATTTTAAATAAACAAGGTACTGGATTATTCTTACAGTGTGCAGAACATCCACTGTCACAGCATACTGCATGTTCTCAATCGATGCTAGAAGTACATTGCTCTCGGGCTCCTTTATCTTTCCATCAGGACCTAATGTGGGCTGCAACAAATTCATCTTTGTGTAAGGAACAATACAAACCGGCAAAAGAAGCTAAACAGCATAGATATTAGTATATGAAACGAACCTGCACTATCCCCTCGATTGCAGTTTGGTTCACAGGAAGATAAGGATTAGTGTAATCCCTGTTTAACCAACAAAATTGTGTCAAACGGGAGCAATGGGTTAATAAACAGCAAAGCACTAAACCAGGTAATAAAGATTTTTTTAAGTGTTACTAACAGGATACTGAAGACTTTGTGGCTATTTTTATTCAGGATTAGGGGCTAAGTGCAACAAATCACTGTTCCATGATAATAAGAACGGAAAAGATGGAGGAGAGAGAAGACAAGCAACAAACTTTCATACATGCCTTATATTTAAAATGGTTGCAAAACTCTGACTTTAAATGATATGGAGTACACAATATGCAAAAGAGAACTTTAGATCAAATTCGAAGGTTATGCTGCTTTCTTGTACCTGCTGCGATGTGACTGAAATTTGATATTCAAATCCTTATGCGCAGAAAAGGTTATGCGCATGTGGCAGGCACTGATGTGTTCTGGAAGTAAGTATCTGAAAGAGAAAAATTACATTAGTAACTTTGCATTGAAGGTCCGCACTCCACAATAGCAATTAGTAAAACTGTAAAACACATTACTTTGGTATGCTTCTTCCATCCAATGAGTTTTTAGCTTCAAGAGCAGTTGGGGCATCGGTATATTGTATAAGTGCCTGTGAAAAGTCAAACTGTTAAGCTCAACGTACAATGGAGTAACATGTAGGCAACTTGAGAAAAACTACCTTACCTGGAAACCAGCTGCTTTCTCAAAAGTAGCTATCTTGTGAACAAACCCATATGCTGAGAATACCTAATAAATTATATTAGGCACTAAGAACTGTTAGCCTGATTGAGGATATTAGCCTGCTCTTCAACAAAACAGCAGCATAACAAGCACAAAAATAAGCAGAAAATAGATGGAGCACATCAGCGAATCGCGCTGGAGGCATGAATTCATAATGTAGATACTATATCAGTTATCTAGTCCAGAAGAAGAATTCAACAAACGCAACTTATTTATTAATCTTCTTTTCATTTTGTGTTCTCGAAGTACTTGCCTGGTATGCATTGTACTATTATTCTGGGAAGAACCAGTGCCTTGACTTTGGGGCTTCCTAATCTTATATTTCTTGCAGGAACCAGGATATATGCCCTAAAGTTTATAATTTAACAGAGCATAATCAACAGCGATGTTGTACGTTTTATCTTTTAAGAAAGATAGGACTCACTGAGCTTGTCAACCGACAGGAAGATATGGTCATGTACAATCGTTAAGATAGGTCATATTAAGCACAGACATGCTTTTGAAAATGTTTAGCAACTGAAATAACATTTCCTATGGACTGTAATATCACCATCGCAAAAAATTCAATGAGACAATAATAAATAAAGTGATATGTACAGCCCAAGTAATGCAGAAAGTACGTAAATATATGCTTACCAAATGAATGACTTCTATGGTAACTTCATTAGGCTGAACACCTTCAAAAGTGACAAGCAGGACATTTCCAGAAGAATCGCCAGTGCCTTTATTGTTGGTAATTTCTTGCCTGTTTGAATATTGGATATATACAGTTTTACCACGAACTTGAGCAGGTTCTGAAGATGAAGCATAATAAGAAACCATTGAAATTGCCTGGTTTTGATCCGCCTGAAAATGATCATGTTTAAGAGTAAACAATAAGGAACCTATTCACTATCACTAAATCCAGTTCCATACGACTTAAAGAACAAATATCTGCAACTACAAAAAAAAGTATGTGGTATCAACTTCTGCATTGAATCAAATATCTTGTTATGAGTTGCCTTAGGCCCCATGTGAAATTCAACAAATCTTACAGCAAACCACCTTACCCTCAACTCCCCCAAAACATAATTTCCAATGATAGTAGTTATGTAACAGAGATGGTTTGGACATTCCAAAGGAGGCCTCTTGAGGCGCCAGTGCGTAGTGAGGTTTTAGAAAGGGTAGATAATGTAAAGAGAGGTAGAGGTCGACCTAAACTGACTTGAGACGGGTCGGTCAAGAGAGATCTTAGAGAGCGGAATATCTCCAAGGATTTAGCTATAGATAGAAGCGCTTGAAGACTAGCAATCAACGTGCCTGAACCGTGATCTTTGTTTCTTCTTTTGTTTACCCCTAACAGCCTACCCCAACTTGCTTGGGACAAAAGGCTATGTTGTTGTTTCTTTACCCCTAACCTTTAGTCTTGTGCCGTTTTATGTTTTCCTTATCCTTGTTTCTTTTGGGTTTCATCTCTAGCCTACCCCAACTTGCTTGGGACAAAAGGCTATGTTGTTGTTGTTGTAGTATTTATCGTAACAGTTAATGCTGCAAACTTTACATAACTAAACAGGCATTTCATCCATGATCCCAGACAGCCACACCCATACGAACGAGGAACAAATATCTCTTAACAATGTGCAACCCAATCTAGACCATATAATTGTGTTGCAAAACAAGTAGGCACTTTAGATATAAATGTGCATTAGAAGAGATAATCTTCCCGTACATCCTGCTTTCACTTCCGTCACTTGTAGCGCAATATGATAAGTGTGCAAAACTTGACTGCTCACAGATACAATGTTGAAACAAATTATGTTCACGACTATGCAACCAATTAAGTTAACAAACAAAACCAGTAATTCCTTATCAGCATATCATGCGTCCCATGAGACAGATGCAGCCACTTACAATGAATACAAAACTCATAAGCACTCTAGTTTACATTCAATTGGACACAGCCTAGGATTGCCGAAAATCATTTGATGTTACCATACCATACTAAACCACATCAAAATCAAAAGACAACGAGGTTGCATGAAACCTTTAACAATTTTTAATGAGAACAGCATATTTCTAATGTGTACCACAAAGTCAAAGCATCTCATCCAATGGACAGACACTGTTGATGGGAACCTAAGTTGTAATGAAACTGCACACGGTAATTCACCCCCTTGAGTTTGACTAAACAATACCCAACCCCCAAAAAAACAGAAAATAGTAAAATTCAATCATATAACAATAGCAATAAACTGTGTGTAGTTCCCTTGAAGTACAGCAGACATCACTAGACGATTTACTCAATCCTTAAATCATAATTTAGCACACGTTCCACAAAATATCTAGTACCCGACAGGCCAGACAGCATACAGCAGTCTCATCACTAGATTCAATCGTGTAGCCCCTTAATCGCACAGATAATAAAACAAAATTCCCCCTAATCCCCTATCTTCACTACAGCATCCACGGGGCACGAGTGGCTACCGACATAACAATCGATCTGAGAGAGTAGTGCGGAGGGGAAGGGGGGCTTACAAACTCGACGAAGGCCTGGTTGCGGTTGGCGCCGACGTTGCACATGGTGTTGACGACCCTGCCGAAGGGCTTGCAGAGCTCGACGAGCTCCTCCTCGGTGCACTCCCACGGCATGTTCCGCAGGTGCAGCACCTTGGACGGCGTCTGCGTGTAGCGGAACTGCGTCGCCGACCCCGACGGCATCCTCGCTGGCTGGCTCGGGTCCCCTCCTGCGGGCGGGCGGGCGGGCGCGGGCGGTCGTGGCGCCGCGGGTGGCGCCGCAGCTAGGGTTAGGGTTTGGTGGGTTTTCTTATCGCGACGCGGGGAGTTGGGGTGGAGACGAGTCGAGGTGGAGGAACCGCGCGCCGCTGTTGAGAGAGGCCGGTTGATGCCTCGATGGGATTGGGATCGATGGCCGGGTTGGGTGGTTCCAGAAGGAGACGATGCTGAGGCAGGCGCGATCCGGTGAACGGGGTGTGGGCAGGCGCGTGTGTGGCCCCACGTGCACGGCACAAGTAGCGCGGATGCAACTGCACCTGTACCTGTCGCTGATCGATCAATGATGTCCCTAGCTAGCACAATTGCCAAATGCCCGTCCTTCTCATTTTGGCTACTTACTAAAATAACTGTCTTAATAATTAGATACTCTCTTTGTTCTCAAATATAATGATGCTTATAGGACAAATAAATAAGTTTATGATCGTATATGTATGCATAGAGGTAGTATGCTTCACTAGACTAGCAAAATCTTACTATATATTCCCTCCATTACAAATGTAATTTGCTTTAATTTTATAGAAAAGTCTATTTTACTCCCCTCACTTAATTTTATTATGTGTTAAATTTTTCTAACTTTAATCAAATTTATATAAAAATACCATCATTTACAATACTCGTTTAGGTTCATTAAATCAATCATGAAATATGTTTTCATGAAATATGTCTTCCTCATTTGTAATGGCTACTGCAACGCCATCATTTGTAAAAATAAATACTTGTTGCAACAATTATTCGAATTAAAATGTATATAATCCAGCAGATATGTTCCAACAACATCAAGTGATGACTCTAGCAACAAGATACTTGAATCACCATCCTGCACCCAAAAATCTAGCACACAAAATCAAAAGAGGGCATCGCATACTCTCCTCAAAAAACCATTAAGTACCACCCAAATCAACGGCTAGCAACAGGAACAGCTGTACACTTACTTGTTGGGCAACTAGGGAATTGGTGAACTTGGGTGTATGATAACAAACTAATTTGTCATAACTTAGACTTGTTGTCATACTATAACAACATGTTCAAATACATGCGTGCCTATTTGTGAATTGGTAATTCAGACAATATTCTGACAAAGACGGCAAGTAACCACTTTGAGTGAGTAGCCAAATTATCATGAACTTGTGCTTTCTCTTTAAGAAAAACAAGGAGGTCAATATGTAAGTAAGCAATCCTATGAGTCATGAGGCTCACATATAAATACTGGACTTTGGTAAATCCTTTTAAGCGGCCGAAATCAGGGAGCAGGTTCTTAGAATTTGATTACACAAGCAGCTTTGTTCCACTCAAAAAGTAAGATCAACACGTGCCTAGAAAGATGTTGTGTTGTGTCAAAGAAAAATTCCTCGTTTCAGGCCAACTGAGCGGGGAGACTGGACAAAAGAGTACTGTGAGACGGAGCATTACTCAGTTCAGAAGGGGAAGGAGGATCTTTATAAACATACCTATAAGACACCTCGTAAAAAAAATCCAACAAGGCCTATTAGCTCAGTTGGTTAGAGCGTCGTGCTAATAACGCGAAGGTCGCAGGTTCGAGACCTGCATGGGCCATCATTTTTTACCTCTGAAATTTTGATTTCTCTTTTCAGCTCTTACGCTTCTCCGATCCTTTTTTACCTCTGAAATTTTGATTTCTCTTTTCAGCTCTTACGCTTCTCCGATCCCCAGACATTATTTTTTTTTTATACTTCTTTCTCTCTGAACTTTTGATTTCTTTTTTCAGCTCTTACGCTTCTCGATCCCCAGACATTTTTTTTCAGCTCTTATACGCTTCTCCATCACAGCGAGGATCCATGTTAGCTGAGCAAGTCCGTGGATGGACAGACATGTCACAGAAAGACCCCCTCTCGTATCGTACACCCATCGTTTTTCTACGTTTCTTTCTCACAAACAAATGCAGTGTGAACGGTGGGGAGGAAACGTCCACCGCGTGTGACCGTGCCTTCACACCGGAGAGCGGAGACATGACGCGTCCGCCAGCCAGTACGCAGTTTCAGATTCGTTGTCGAGCGAACGCCACATCGATCGGAGGTACGGCTACACTACGGCATAGGCCACTGACTGATCACTTGATCAGGATTATTCGGAGTGTCAGCTGCTAATCTGAACGCTCCCTTGGGCTGCGTTGAACTGATCTAAGACAACAGTCCTTTGAGAATGTTCACACGCGCGTGCAATCACAGTTAGGAGCATAACGGCATGATTTTTGTGACGTATAGTATGCAAAGATCACCGCGCGTTAATGCGATGCAACGCATCATCTACTCTATACGTACGTACGCCTACGCTCGAGTGGTGATTTGGAGTGTTGAGGGGACTGACAGCGAGAGCACTAAATGAGGATCCGCGCGCACGTTCATGCGTTCACACGTACGATCACGGTAAAGTTTTTTTAGATGGGAGCAGATCGAAGAAATTCGTGACCTGGAGGCTGCTTCACTTTTTTTTTTTTTTGTTGCTTTTCATGGTGGCCGAAAAACTTAAGTGCATGTATAACCCAAACATATCTCATGGTTTTGTGAAATTAATTTGATTTTGTAGGAGTTGGGGTATCCATTTTATAAAGTTCATCGAAGTCAGAGAAAATGAAGGACCTATACTGAGAAAGTGATAATGTACATACTATATCATTTCTTGAAACCATGTCAGAGGGGTATATAAAATGTGAACTTTTTTTTTCGAGAACTTCTAAAATGCGAACTGATCCGCACTCTGCCACCTACTGATATACTAGGCTCTGTCTGTAATAAAGCAATTTCTTCCGATAATTCTAGGGGTATATAAGTAATTTAGGTGTCACGCGAAAACCATGCTGACTGCCGACCAAATCTCCATTATATACAGACAGCCAATAACTCACTTTAGGATTTGGCTCACTCGATTAAAGAACCAATCATCCTCACGGGTTTCACCGGCTCACCGCACCAGAACCAGAAGTCCACCACCACTGCCTGCTCCCCCCTTGATCCCAGATTTCTCGGAGCCGGAGGCGACTCGCCGCCGTCCATGGGTGCTGAGGCGGCGCGCCGGCGCGGGGTGCTGGACCTGGAGGCGCAGTTCGCCTTCTTCCGGTCGCAGCACCGGCACCCCGTGAACGCGGCGGCGCACGCGCTGCTCACCTGGCCCATCCTCTTCACCAACCTCCTCATCCTCCACTTCCTGCCGCTGCCGTCGCCGGTCGACCCCGCGCTCGCCCTCGCGCTCGTCTACGCCGTCGCCTACCTCGCCGTCGACCGCCGCGCGGGGGCGCTCGCGGGGATGCTCTTCCTCGCCGCCTGGGCCGCCAGCGCCGCCCTGGCGGCCCGCCTCGGCTTCGCAGCCTCCTGGAGGTTCGTCCTCGTCACGCAGCTCTTCTGCTGGACCTGGCAGCTCCTCGGCCACGGCCTCTTCGAGGTACGGTCGAGAACAGATTCGATTCGACCACTTTCCCTTCCTCCTTACCTTTTCCATCATCAAGATAAAATCGTTGGCAATCGACGGCTCAAATGCTGGTTTAGCACAATCTCGTGCTGGTTCGTTCGAAAAAAAAAACCCGGCTCAAATGCTGATTTGGACTACTGCTTGTTTAATTTTCTCGCGACCCCTTACCCTTCCTCCTTACCTTTTCCATCATCAAGATAAAATTGTTGGCAATCGACGGCTCAAATGCTGATTTGGACTCCTGCTTGTTTAATTTTTCTCGCCGGAAACAATCTTTGCAGAAGAAGGGGCCGACTGTGAGTGACCTCCCTCAGGTGTTCTTGATGGAACCTTTCCTCATCTTCCTGCAGGTAAGCAGTCACAATTCACAAACATGGCTGATTCTTCAGCCATCTGCACACATAGAGCTGGAAGAATCGTGTCAAGCTGTGCTAATTTTTCAGTCTTTGCTGGTTCTTTGTGTGCACAGATACTGAACAAGCTGTTTGGCTATGAGCCATACCCTGGGTTCTACAAGAATGTGGACAAGAAGATGGATGCTGATCTCAGGGAGAGCAGAGAGCTCAAGCAGAGGAAGACCTCCTAATGGATCGGTGACTCGTGCTCGATAATTGTATCATCTATACATGTTGCCTAGCATTTGTGTTGTTCTGTAGAACGGTAAACAGCACGCGGCAGCCATATATGCAATGTGTTCAGCATAAGTCACTACAATTTAGCAGGAAGAAGATACAGAGCGGGATTTAGACGCTCTGAGTATTCACGCAAGATTATTTGTTCATCGAGCATATTGAGGACAACCGGACCCAAATTTGCTGCTGTCACACGTCGTTTAGATCGAACCGATGGTCGGCCTATTGTCTTTGTTGATTTGTATCTAGTGCTGGTCATAGCAAATTTCTAGTAATGCAATTGTTGCCTACAAGGCTATGAGTTTCATATTTGTAGTCTGATAATTTGCTTGTGAGATCGATTTTCTCTTAGTTTTCTGCAAGCTATTGTCCTTTTATTCTAGACATCAGCAACACCCTGTTCGTTTCGGTGGGCTGAGCTGGAAAGTCTGAGAGTAGAATAATCCGCTGGGTTGGTTCAATAATATTATGTGAGTAGAATAATCCGCTAGACTGGAATGATAATCCCAAATGAATAGGACGAACAAATTTAGGACTTTTTAAGTTCGTCCTCAGTGTTGATCCAGAAAGGCATGGTCCTTCTGAGATTAATGATCTTCGCAGTCCACTTAAAAAGGTCCTGCACAACAATGGTAATAGCTACTAAACAACACTAAAAAAGGACAAGTCTCCCACCATTAGTGTCACACCCTGAAATCCATTTTTGGATTTCAGGATGTGACTAGAAAGAACAGTAAAACAACGATTCTATCATAATTTTAAAACTTTTTCAACATTTATTTCTTCACTCGAATTTAGTATGGAAAACAATTTTTTTATAAAAAGTTAATTAAGTTGTTTTAAGTGTGATGCATTCATGCTGGTGCATTTTATTTTTGTGCTATTTAGAACAGGAGGTTGGAGCTCAAAGTGATTTGGAAAGTTTACTTGTGAAGCTTTAGAAATCTGAGGGCGTGTTTAGTCCCCCCACAAAAAGTTTTTCACCTATCACATCGAAGAGAACCTTACATGCATGAAGTACTAAATGTAGATGAAAAAAATAACTCATTATATGGACGGAGTGTATGTCGCGAAACGAATTTAATGAGACTATTTAAAGCATGCCAACAACATCGTGCTTAATCCCTTGCTGCCGACAGCTCCTAATCGCGTGATAATCGTTGTCCATCACCGTGTTCTCTCATCTTGTCCAACATAAGTCATCTCGTATCTTTTTTTTTCTTGCACCGGTTTAGTTGATGAGCATAAAGTCGAGACATTTTTGTTTGATGATATCAAACGAAACTCTACACTCAAGTTATTTCATCGTCGTCCTAGCTCCTCTCGCTAAGAAAGAAGGCAAGATCTGTCACCGAGCTCCCATTGACAAGCTAGCTTTCCTCCCCATTATCACTATGAGATCAATATAGGCCGGCATGACGTAAAGTGCAGTTTACCTCTTTAAATTCTATGCCATATTATTTTATTTCCTAAGTACACTGGTCATCTCATGCCGACATCATCTTGAGCAATATTGCTTCTATTTCCCTTCATCTACATGCACGTTTGCACCCAGCATGCAACGCAATTACTAGATACCTGATCATTTGCGTGATGTCGTGCAATGCATGCATGTCCACCGTCATATTCACGTTATCATATTATTCTCAATATATTGCCATACCCTTCCCTTATCTATACAATCTTTGAAATTCATGTCTTTCTCAGTTTAACTCCCCCGTTCATGGCAACATGTAGAATTTTTAGGCGTGCTTTACTTGTTCTGTTTATCATGATTGGTGTATTGTTTTGAATTTAATTCATTTGTTTGCTAGTATGTCTGCTCTGGATGTTTGATTTGGATGATTGCTAGGAGTAGAGGGAACGTCGTTCGATGATTTTGAAGATCAAGAGTTCAAGAACTTAAGATGAGCAGTTACACTTGGTGAAAGGCAAGTGACCCTAAGCATTCTTGTACCTATGCTTTATAATATCATATGATTTAATCGGAACATGGAGCGACCACCCAGGAAAACAACGCAACCGTAAGTGCTACATGGCTATGACTTTGGCAAGTATCTTGTAAACTTGGTACATTACGAGTCTTACCCAAAACGGGGCAAGAGGGGTTGCATTGATGGGGTATAGCCCGATCCTCTTGGGTTCTATTCTTGGCTAAGGTACTACACTCATTAGGGAGGTTATGCTTTGCAGTGACTTGAAACCTTAGCAGATAAATTTTGTATTAAGGGAGCTTGTGAAAACCTCATAGCGTCCCTATGCGGTCACATCTCGGTAGTGTGATTTAGCGCTTGTGTGGTGCGACATGGTTGGGTTTAAAGTTCTTTGAATTTTTACGCGGCTTATGGTGAATGTGTGCAACCTCTACAGAGTGTAAAACTGATATATCAGGCGTGCTCACGGTCAAGAGCGGCCTAGACCCTCACATGAGTAATTTATTTTAAGATAATATTAAATCACTTTCTGGTTAATTTTTGTGTCTTCCTAAATACCAACCATAAGTGTACTCACCCTTGCTAAACTGCTACTCAGAAGGAAAAGATGTGAAGTTGCTGAAGATGATGCTAGGCGTACGTAACCCCCGGTTGACTGCTTGTGGAGTTTGGAGCCTCCGTTTCTAGGATTAAGCTATAATACTACCCCAGTTGTTGCTGTAGAATACTAGCAGGTTTGATCTAGTAGAGGTGCCACCACTAGCATAGCAGTTGAAGCAGATGAGCAGCAGGAAGCTCAAGAGGAAGAGGAGGATCCCAAGGAGATGGAATACTATCAAGTCGGGGAAGGATACTATGAGGATGCAATTGAGCCTCCGTCTGAGTCGCAGAGTTCAGAGGATCCGCAGCCACCACCGTCAGAGGATTAGACCGTGACTTGTCACTATCACCATGGAGGCAATGCCCATCTTCCGAGGTTGCTGAGGGAGTTGTTCGAGTGTCTCCAATACCAGGTGGAGATCGAGTACATTGGGAAGCGAAGGAGCCATCCTAGGTATCCTGCAGAGTGGAACGCGTCCGTGCAGATCCGTATAGCTGACTACGAGCATGGAGGGACTAAAGAGATGGCAAGGTATTCTGCCATAAATTTCAGAGGTAGCTTTGCAGCAGGAAAAGATGAAGCCACTCTCGAAGCTATTGGGAGGGTGCTCTATGAAGAAGATGACATGCTGGAGGACAGTATATGGAAGTACTTCCCTCGTAGAGCACCCGAGAGTGTGAATAGCATAATCTTCGATATACAGAATCATGTTCATGAAGACTTGAGGGACCAAGCTAAGTGTTGCGTCACTCCACACTTATGCAGCGGGCACCACAGATGAGCTGGGCAACGCTTATGACCTGCTAGTAGCGGAGATATTGGAGAACAAGAAGCTTCGAGCTGCACTGCATGGCGAAGACCCCACCGTCGTGAGGGAGGATGAAGAAATATGTCTCGCGTGCTCACCCTCCCATAGGAAGACTAGTTATGAAAGAGCCAACACCTACATCAACTAGGCTATGAGTTTAAGAATTTAAATTCTTACAGTCATTGGCGTCAGTCGGTCGTAGTTTTAAAATTAAGTCTTTTATTAAGAGTGAACGTGTGCTTGTTATTTTGCTCAATGGATGATTTGGTTCTTTGTAATGAGTGTTGTGCGTTGTAGGGTGATTACCACAGCAACATCAGTTTAATAAAGTGTCTAGTTTGGGGTTATATCTTGTCTTAATTTAATTCTTTATCTATCATGCATTATCTATCTTATTATATATCTCGTTTAACCCAAATCTGTTCGCGTCACTGTCTGACCTTGTTGTACTGTTCGAATTAATTCTGGAGCCCGAGATAAAGGTTTTGGGCGAAACCAATTTTGTTGAATTCAGAATTTGATGGGTTATTTTCTATCAAGTTTTCACGATATTTGGACTTTCTGACAGAGAGCTATGTGCTTGTCTTTCCAATTGTCCGAATCTGTCATTATTGTCTGACATATGCAGCTTGTCAATTTCATATCTCGAGTTCTAGAACTCCGATTTATATGATTCAAGTTGGGTTAGTTTCAAAATTTAATAACCATTGTTCTATAATGTCTCATGATTTATGGATGTTCTATTCGAGAGTTACACTTAATCTATTGGGTTAGTCAGAATCTGTCTTGTTCTGGAATTTTCTGTTGTTATCAAATATGCTATTGTTTATAATCTTTCAGTTACACCTTTATCTGTCACTATCTGAAACTCGTGTATCTAATGCTCAGATGGTGAATACTATAGGTCTGGTTCGGGAGTTGATCAACCAGCAAGGGTTCGTCAGCCGAGGAACACTAATCCCAAGCCGCATCCTCAGCAATAACAACCATCGCCAGTAAGGATGGATCAAGAACAACCACTGCCAGCAGAGATGGAGTAAGAACAACCATCCATCCCTTCTGGCAGTGGCGGTTCTTGTTGTGGATGCGGGTTTGCATTGACGTTCCTCGACTGACGAACCCTTGCTGGTTGATCAACTCCCGAATCGGGCCTGGTGTTCACCATCTGAGCATTAGATACAAGAGTTTCGAATAGTGACAGATAAAAGTGTAACTGAAAGAATATAAACAATAGCATATTAGATAACAACAGAAAATTTCAGAACAAGACAAATTCTGACTACCCTAATAGATCAAGTATAACTCTCGAACAAAACATCCACATATCATGAAAAATTTATAGAACAATGGTTATTAAATTTGAAACTAACCCAACTTGAATCATATAAATCGGAGTTATGGAACTCGAGATATAAAATTGACAAGCTGCACACGTCAGACAATAATGACAGATTCAGACAATTGGAAAGACAGGAATATAGCTCACTCTCAGAAAGTCCAAAAATCGTGAAAAAATTCCATAAAATAACACATCAAATTCTGAATTCAACAAAATTGGTTTCACCCAAAACCGTTACCTGTAGCTCCAGAATTAATTTGAAAAGTACAGCAAGGTCAGGCGATGACGCGAACAGATTTGGGTTGAACGAGATATATAATAAGATAATGCATTATAGATAAAGAAGTAAATAAGAGACAAGATATAACCCTAAACTAGGCACTTTATTAAACTGATGTCGCTGTGGTTATCACCCTACAATACACCACACTCATTACAAAGAACCAAATCATCTATTGAGCAAAATAACAAGCACACGTTCACTCTTAACAAAAGACTAACTAAGTTTTAAAACGACGACCGAGTGACGCCAAATACCGCAAGAATTTAAACTCCTAAACTCCTAGCATAGTTGATGTAGGTGTTGGCTCTTCCATACCTAGTCTTCCTACGAGAGGGTGAACGCGAGAGACATGTTTCTTCATCCTCCCTCATGATGGTGGGGTCTTCGCCACGCAGTGCAGCTCAGAGCTTCTTGTTCTCCAATCTCTCCGCTGCTAGCAGGTCATAAGTGTTGCCCAGCTCATCTGTGGTGCCCACTGCGTAAGTGTGGAGTGACACAGTGTACTTAGCTTGGTCCCTCAAGTCTTCATTCATCTGATTCTGTATATCGAAGATTAGCTGTTCACGCTCCCAGGTGCTCTACGAAGGAAGTACTTCCGTATACTGTCCTACAGCCTGTCATCTTCATAGAGCACCTCCCAATAGCTTGGAGAGTGGCATCATCTTTACCTGCTATAAAGCTACCTTTGAAAGTTATGGCAGAATACCCTTGCCACCTCTTTAGTCCCTCCATGCTCGTAGTCAGCTATACGAATCTGCACGGACGCGTTCCACTCTGCAAGATACCTAGGATGGCTCCTCCGCTTCCCGATGTACTCGATCTCCACCTGGTATTGGAGACACTCGAACAAGCTCCCTCAGCAACCTCGGAAGATGGGCATTGCCTCCATGGTGATAGTGACAAGTCACGGTCTAATCCTCTGGCGGTGGTGGCTGCGGATCCTCTGAACCCTGCGACTCAGACGGAGGCTCAATTGCATCCTCATAGTATCCTTCCCCGACTTGATAGTATTCCATCTCCTTGGGATCCTCCTCTTCCTCTTGAGCTTCCTGCTGCTCATCTGCTTCAACTGCTAGTGGTGGCACCTCTACTAGATCAAACCTGCTAGTATTCTGCAGCAACAACTGGGGTAGTATTATAGCTTAATCCTGGAAACGGAGGCTCCAAACTCCACAAGCAGTCGACCGGGGGTTACGTACGCCTAGCATCATCTTCAGCAACTTCACATCTTTTCCTTCTGAACAACAGTTTAGCAACGGTGAGTACACTTATGGTTGATATTTAGCAAGACACAAAAATTTAACCAGAAAGTGATTTAATATGATCTTAAAATAAATTGCTAATGTGAGGGTTTAGGCCGCTCTTGACCGTGAGCATGCCTGATATATTAGTTTTACACTCTGTAGAGGTTGCACACATTCACCATAAGCCGCGTGAAAGTTCAAAGAACTTTAAACCCAATCATGTTGGGCCACACAAGCGCTAAATCATATGATATTATAAAGCATAGGTAGAAGGATGGTTAGGGTCACTAGCCTTTCACCAAGTGTAACTGCTCGTCTTCAATTCTTGAACTCTTGATCTTAAAAATCGTCGAACAGCGTTCTCTCTACTCGTAGCAATCATCCAAAGTAAACATCCAGAGCAGACATGCTAGAAAACAAATGAAATACAATCAAAAGAATACACCAATCATGATAAACAGAACAAGTAAAGCACGCCTAAAAATTCTACACGTTGCCATGAACGGGGGAGTTAAACTGAGAAAGACATGAATCTCAAAGATTGCAAAGATAAGGGAAGGGCATGGCAATATATTGAGAATAATATGATGATGTGAATATGACGGTGGACAGGCATCATGCACTGCAGGGCAGCACGCAAATGATCAGGTATCTAGTAACTGCGTTGCATGCTGGGTGCAAACGTGCATGTAGATGAAAGGGAAACAGAAGCAATATTGCTCAAGATTATGTTGGCATGAGATCACCAGTGTACTTAGGAAATAAAATAATATGGCATAGAAATTAAAGAGGTAAACTGCACCTTCCGTCACACCCGGCCTCTATTGATCTCATAGTGATAATGGGGAGGAAAATCTGGCTTGTCAATGGGAGCTCGGTGACAGATCTTGCCTTCTTTCTGAGCGAGAGGAGCTAGGATGACGATGGAATAACTTGTGTGCAGAGTTTCATCTGATATCAGCATACAAAATTTCCTGGGCTTGATGCTCATCAACTAAACCGGTGCAAAAAAAGAGAGAGGAGAGGTGACTTACGTTGGACCGGATGAGAGAACACGGTGATGGACAATGATTATCACGCGACCAGCAGTTGTCGGCAGCAAGGGATTAAGCACAATGTTGCTGGCATGCTTTAGTGGTAGATCGATGACGGTGTCTTATGGACGGGCTTCATGGAGGCAGAAGTTCCCGGTGGCGACAGCTTGCCTCAGCGGCGTTCGGCGCGCGGCTGCATTGTTGATCGGCGACGGGTGTCGCTGGTGTTGCAATCGTTGGTGCTCTGGTGGTCTAGATTGGCGGAGGGATGGCACAAGAGGGAGAGGAGGTCGATCGAGGGGATCTCATGTAGGTGCTTACCAACCACGGATGCGGATGGAGACGGCCAGAATTCGAGGCAGGATGGAGACGGCCTGAATTCGAGGCAGAGGCGGAGACGGCGGGTTCAGTCTCCTCGTGAGTCGTGATGACGGCGCTCTGGCAATCGACGGGCGGCGAGAAGATGCAGGTCGCGCGCGGCTTCATGCCGAGCGATGGCGGCCCTCTAGCGCTAGGGCAAAGGGTTGCCGATGCAATTTTTGGGAAAAATAAAAGCACGGGATGGTTATGCAACACTTGGATGGAGGAGACCTGCACGTGAACGCTACATGCTGCTGTCGAGTCGGAGTCTGAGTCGAGCTCGGGTTTTCCACGGGTGTGCCTCACGAGAAGTCAGCCAAACTGGTCTTGGCGTGGGTTTTACAGAAGCAAACGTTCATTGCCCGTGGCATATAGGCAGGTCGGTCTAAGAGGTAAAAGAAAAAGAATAGAAAAGAAAAGAAGCTAAGGCTGCTTTTCAGATTTCTAAAGCTTCACGAGTAAACTTCACAAATCACTTCGAGCTCCAACCTACTGTTCTAAACAGCACAAAAATAAAATGCACCGGCATGAATGCATCACACTTAAAACAACTTATTTATTTTTTTCTAAAAAACCAATTGTTTTCTATAATAAATTCCGAGTCAAGAAATAAATGTTGAAAAGGTTTTAAAATTATGATAATCGTTGTTTTACCGTTCTTTCTAATCACATCCTGAAATCTAAAAATTTCAAGGTGTGACAACCAGGGTTAAAAATCCCGACCGGAACCGGTCCGGAAACCTACGGTTACCGGTGTAACCGGTCTGGACCGGTACCGGTTCCGGTCGGTTACAAACCGGCCCAATTCAAAATTTTTAAATTTCAATTCAAAAAATAAAAATTCAAAAGAAAATCGAAAAAATACCCAAAAATACTTCAAGATGTGACAAATGTAATGGTGTAATTTTTTTTCAAATATTCATTCAGCTTAGTACAGTTTGCGGGAATTCAAAGTTAAATAAAAAAAGAAAAATAAAAAACAGGCGCGACCCGTGAAGGCCCATCAACTCCTACACCTAGTTAACACCCCACCCATTTGTATGCATAATTATAAATTATTACTTTGCTGTGGAATTTTACATTAATATGTGCATAGCTCATGCAAATTTTTTTATAAATTTCTTTTTTCCATGTGTCTGTAACCGGTCCAACCGGTCGCAACCGATTACACTAGGTTTTAAATTTGAGAATTTAAATTCCACCGGTTTGGGGCGGTTACCGGTCAAACCGGTCTGGTAAACCGGTACCGGTGGGCGACGGTTTGGGGTCACCGGTCGGGCAAAAAGACCCTGGTGACAACTAGATAGAAGTCATTCTAACCCTCGAATGATTATTAATTAGGCCCTGTTTGGAATGAAGGATTGTAAAACGCAGGAATGAGAAAAAACGTAGGAACAAAGGAAATACAAAACTGGAAAACTATAGGATTCTGAAACACAGGAATGAAAACTTTGGAGGTGTTTGGAATGCAGGAAACAACTTGCATCATCAAATGCCTCTTCAGAAATAAAAACACTTAAATCTTTAGGAGCAAAATGCATTTCCAATTTATGTTGCTATTTCCAAGTGAAATATATACTCGTCTTAAATTATTATATATTCAGCATGGGCCCACACTACAGTTATCTTGTATACTTCCACCGAGCATTATCTTCTGCCTCCCACATCTGTTCTCATCCCCCTTCGTTCGTTCTTCTCATCTACTTGTAAGCATCTAACAAATTCAATGGGGAGTGGAACTGCCCAGCAGATTTGAGCAGAGCATGGCCATCAAGCACCTAGACTTAGAGCGGAGCAGGGGCAGCAAGAGCATCGCAACATCGAGGTGCAGCTCAGGCAACCCAGCACCGGCGGCCATGATCTGGACACTGACGACGACGACGACAGTTCAGACTCAGACGGGAGAAGCTTCAATTCGGAACAGGTTCTTCCGCGGACGCTTTAGCACTACTCGTGGGAGGGAGGAGAAGCAGATGGAGGGGAGCACCAATCTCTCCTAGAGCACAGCCATGGCGTGAGGGAGGAGGAAAGCGCGGGAGGGAGGAGAAGCGGAGGGAGAGGGCTGCGAGATTCTTTCCCTTGGGTCGGACTGGATTTTCTACTTCCTGTATTTTGCGCAGAGGCTGCACCCTTTCCTGCGGAACGGAGGGATTCGTTCCTTTGTTCCAGACACAACACTTGCGATTTTTCCTCTGGAACCGCTTCCCGTGAAATTTCCTATGAACTTCCCGTGTTTCACACGGGGCCTTAGCCTGTATCGCAATATAATGATGCAATTCTATTTTTTCCTAGCAACACTTCTACCATTTCTAAGTAAACAGCAACGCATTATCTGCACATTTCATTTATCAATGTCCTACATATAAAAATGTTTGTTTCGACGAAATATTTTTTTTAGAGAAAACAATTCATTGAAAAGTTGAAGGAAAAGGCAAGAAGTTGCAATTTTTTGCAAACCCGTCAGTTGCCCAAGCGCTCTCTAGCTAACAGCTTCCGCATCCGACAAGAACTGAAGAAACGACCGCCGCGACGAGCCCCCGGGCACGAGCGCCGCCTCGGCTTCCTCCCTGCGCGCCGCCACCCGCGCCCTGACCTCCCTGCTCCGCTCAGCATCCATCACCCACCTCACCTTCGCCTCCACCTCCGCTGCCCCAACAAACCCCGCCGCGTACCCTTCCACCTCCACGCCGACGCCCATGCCGCCGCCCCCATCATCCGTCATGAACACCTTGTTCATCCTCTGCTCCGCGTACAGCGGCCAGCAAAGCATGGGCACTCCCGACACGACGCCCTCCAGCGCCGAGTTCCACCCGCAGTGCGTCACGAACGCGCCCGTCGCGCGGTGCCCCAGCACCTCCCGCTGCGGCGCCCACGACTTCACCACGAGCCCACGGCACTCCGTCCGCTCCAGGAACCCCTCCGGCAGCAGCGCGTCGAGGTCTGGGTCGGCACGCTGCTCTAGTATCTTCTTTATGTCGGCGGCGTCGCGGCCGGGCGGCGTCCGCACCACCCACAGGAACCGGTGGTTTGATGCCTCTAGCCCCGCCGCGATCTCCCTCAGCTGCGATTCCGGCAGGGATCCCATGCTCCCGAAGCAGAGGAACACCACGCTCCGCTCCGGCTGCGCGTCCAGCCAGTCCAGGCACTCGTGCTGCCGCCTCTCTGCTGCTAATTCTTCCCCGTCGCGACGATCCTGCTTGCCTAATTTGGCGTTGCTGACCAGCGGCCCGACGCAGTAGACCGGAGGCAGCGCGCGGCCGCCCGGGAGGGAGATGGACACGGGATCCCGGAGCGCCTGCACCGCCCGGTTCTCCAGCGACTCGAACGTGTTGACCAGAACGCCACGGGTCTCCATGCCCCGCGTTAAAATGTTGACCATGGCTCTGCACATGGCGTCTTCCTCCGGGTGCTCGAGAAGGTCCTTCACGAGGTGGGACGCCGGCAGGGGCGGCACGCCGGCGAGCTGGAGCGGCGCGTCGCCGAGCTCCTTGAGCCCCGTCTCCCTGCCGGCGAGCAGCGTCAGGACCTGGACGAACACGGCCAGTGCCGACGCGCCGGAGGAGACGAACGTGTAGGCGGGGATGTCGAGCGCGGCGGCGACGTCGAGGGCCCCGACGTAGAACTGGTCGACGACCAGCGCGCGGGGGAGGATGGTGGAGCGGCGGAGGAAGGCCTCGAGGCGGTCGTTGTAGAGGCGGAGGAGGCGGAGCACGAGGAGGAAGGGGTGCTCGGACGAGGCGGCGAAGTCGGGCGGCGGGAGCGTCGGGAGGACGTGGAAGGAGACGGACGGGTGGGCGGCGGCGATGCGGGCGAGGAAGCTGGCGTCGGAGTCGGAGGAGTGGATCGGCGGCTCGATGAGCACCACGGTGGCGGCGTAGCCGTGCTCCAGGAAGAGCTCGGCGAGCTGCGCCATCGGGCCGACGTGGCCGGCGCCGCCGATGCCCGGGCACAGGACGACCGTCGGCTTCGGGGCGGCGCCGGTGTCCATGTCAGTGACTCAAGTGGTGGCGATAGGATCGACTAGGATGTGGGTAGAGGTAGGCCTGAGGTAGAGGAATCTCCGGATCGGTGCTGCGCGGCCGGAAATGGCTTCCGCACGTGCTTAACAAGTGGAGTATATTAATATTCGTTAGATGATTTGGATCGGAGCAAGCAGCAATGTAGCACGGGATAACTGATGATGGAGCTGAGCAGGAGGATGCTTCCAAAGTTTTTTTTTTTTATTTAAAAGACTAAGACATAAGAGGAAATCATGCCAAAGCGTTTCGAATTTTCGATAAGAAGACTTGATTTTTCTACGTTCCAAGCAGAAGGCAATCGTCCCCTATCCAGCAAAAGAGAGCCTTGAATTGAACAGCAGGCAAATGCAACATGAGTCAACCAGAGAAGCAGGCTGAGTGGCTGACGACGGGTGACTGACGACCCACGTCACGTTGCCCAGATGGCGTATTATGTAGAGTCCGCTATCACAGGTCGAAGGCGCCTACACTTAAGTCCTACAAGTAGCCAAAACGATGGCAAAGCGTCCCGTCCCGCCCATGCTCAGCGCCACGCGAGGGCCCCACGTCCTCCTAATCCGCCACCGCGCCACGGCACACTCGCCGCCCCTCTCTACCCCGCCCGCTCGCCATGCTCCCCGCCGCTCTCCTCCCCTCGCCGGCGGGCCGCCTGCCCGCCCCCGCACCACTCCGTTGCCAAGCCCCGACCCAGCAATCCTCCACCGCCGCCGCCGCGGCCCGCGGCCTCCTCCTCCGCGGCGCGGGCTCCCCCGTCGTCAAGCGCGCCCCGGACGGCGGCGGCGGGGGGTGGCTCCTCTGGCACCAGTCCGGCGCGCGCGTCGCGCTCGCCACCTCCCCGGACGGGATCCGCTGGAGCGCCCCCGCCTCCCCCGACCCGCTGCTGCCCTCCGAGGACTGGTGGGCGTTCGACACCGCCGCCGTCCGCCCCTCCGACGTCCTCCTCATCTCCAGTGGCCCCGCCGCGGCCTCGCGCCGCTTCCCGTCCTCCGCCGTGTACTGGCTCTACTACACGGGCTCCACCGACGGGCGGTTCGGCTCGCCGTTCCCCAACGCGGACGTCCCCGCGCTTCCCGGGCTCGCCATCAGCCAGGACGGCGCCAACTGGGCGCGCATCGAGGGGGACCACCACACGGGCGCGCTCCTCGGGGTCGAGGAGGAGGGGGTGGAGCCCCGCGGGTGGGAGGCGCGCTGCATTGCCGCGCCCAGCGTAGTGATGCATGCGGACGGGGACCTGCGGATGTACTACCACTCGTTCGACGAAATGTCGCAGAGGCACGCGGTCGGTCTGGCAAGGTCCAGGGACGGCATCCGGTGGACGAAGACCGGGAAGGTGCTCGAGGGGGGCCGCGCTGGATCGTTTGATGAATGCGGGGTGCGACATGGACATGTGGTTCGTGACCGTGCTGCCGGACGGTATGTCATGGTGTATGAGGGTGTTGATGCGGATGGGAGGGTGAGCATTGGAATGGCTGTGTCGGAGGACGGGCTGAAAGGGTGGAGGCGGTCCAGTGAGATGCCAGTGCTGTGCCCGTCTGCGGAGGATGAAGGGTGGGATGGCGCTGGGGTTGGTTCACCGTACTTGGTGCAAATGGATGGGGCCTATGACTGGAGGCTGTATTACATGGGTGTTGGGAGGGATGGCGAGGCTTCGATCGGGATGGCGTATTCAGAGGGTCAGGCTCTTCAGAAATTCGAGAAGTGTGACGCTGTTCTCATGTAAGGTGAGGTCGAGGGATGTACATGTGTAGTTGGTCTGGCCCTTCTGAGGGTGTTCAATTCACTTGTGACAAAGTTTTGTTAGATAAAAGACTCCCTCCTTGATTTATCCTTTTTTCTCGAACACCTCGTTGACTTATCCTTCTTTGATTACTCCCTCCATTTGAAAATATAAGGTGTTGTTTGACTCTGCACGCTCTTAAAAACTATGTCAGGACCCATGATTTTTTTGTAGTGTAGTGTTTGTAACAACGAAACCGTAGCCATAAGTTAATACTTTCAAATACGAATCCAATTCATAAAAAAATAGACAAAGGGTGGCTGGACCAAAATTTCTTTGGATCGGCAAGGGTAATGTCATAACTGGGTCTTAACTGTAAGTCTGTTGGGGGAGAAGAAACTAATCCTGTATGACTATTGATTTAGATTCTGACTCATAAATGTTTACTTATGATATTTGGTACTATGACAATAATCACAGGTGGATCAAGAACTATTAGTTTGTGTGTGTGTGTGTGTGTGTGGGGGGGGGGGGGGGGGGGGGGGGGGGGCTGGATCTGCCACTTCTGAGAATTGGTAGTCTTTCTAGAATAATCATGCAAAATGGCGCATAAAGTGGCATGTGCAGCAAACATTGTTGACCAAGAGTTCCAGTATGTTCGAACATCATATGCCCAAAATCAAATAATGAATACTTTTCTCTCTCCCTGGATGAGAATATCTTGAAAAATCAGCCTAAATTGCCCTCATTTAGTGCATAGTAGAGTCTGTGAAGTATTCAGAAATTAACATGAATCAGAGCAGAGATTGGTAGTTGTATGATATTGTTATCCTTATGAGCATTTCCGTCTTTATCACTATAAGTTATAGGTCCATGGCTACAAATGGATTGATCTTGTCAGGTCATTTGCACTGGCAAGTTCTGGATCTTTTATTCATGGATATAGATATTGCTGCATTTATGTGAAAAGGAGTTGCTTATTCACAAAGTATATGATTTTGATTTATCTGCATTTTTACTTCTTTACTTAGATTTGTATTTGGTCTGCTGTCTATCTGAAATTATGAACTCTATTACTGGTATTACCCCTACTATGCTATATGCATATGAATTTGGTTTGAAAACTTTACCTTCATTATATGTTGTGTTTCAGCCTCTATATATGCCTCTCTATGTGTTCAGGTTTCTATTTATACATGCCTCTATTGTTATCGATTTTGTTTTGAGCATGAATTTTGAATTGACTGGCCTCTGTTCATCATAATCTGAAAGTCCACTAAGTCAAGATATGTGGATGTATTACTTTTCAACTCTTATCTCCATTCCAAAGATTTAAATTTTATCTCTTATTCCCCGCTAAATTCAGGCATAAAATTTCATTAACATACTTGACCTTCTGAGTTTTGTATTCAACTGAGTTTGTTATGTGTACACAATAGGAAGTGCCTAATAGTGTCATATGCTCCATACAATGTGGCGGGCTATCTTTTTAGTTTATGCAAGCATTTCCCGCATAATGTAAATTTGTCAGTTACACATGGCAGCTGTGTTCTATTGTCTTGGCATAGGGTCTAGTCATGTCCTAGCTGGGTAAGTGGGTAGCATAATAATGAAGGTACAGATTATTAGTCATCAAGGATAACTTTCTTGACGGTAACTTTCTTTGCAACCTGGGTTATAAACCTCTTCAAGGAGGATATATAAGTAATCGTGCAATTTGTTTTATCGGCTGTCCTTGATCATTTAAAATGTGTATTGTAATGTCATGTCATGCCTAAATGATGGAGTGCATTTATTGTGGTGCTAGATTACACAGTGAGACTAGGTCTGATCGCCCTCTAATCTTCAGGCTTCTCTTATTGAGTTTGGTCGGCAAAGCCCCTTACTAGATTGATTCAGTACATCTTGGAATGCCTTAATAGCCTTTAGGCACCAGCTAGCTAACACATCATGGACTAACAAACTGGCTATGACTCTTAGACTTCCTAAAGATAGCAAGAGATGACGTGCTAATATTAAATACTAGGACTTTTTAAACAAAATCTAACCGGCTAGGACTCTAATTTATCTAAATCTGGCAGGGTGATGCACGAATGGTTTTCATAACAGCATTGACTTGTATCAACAGGTTATACCCTTAGTTTTTGCTAGCTCCTTTGCACCAAATGCAATATCTTGTAGCTGATGTTTTTTCATATTAATGGTGGATTTCCACCTTGAATGCCTGAAAAAGAAAAGGAAAATCAAATTTTTACATCATGTGAACTCGTAGCCTATGCAAGCAGTGTGGTTGAAGCACTCACGGATTTCTTGCGTATACATATACGGGTAGCAGTTAGTTCCACTGAAAATGCCTTAGTCTGTACCCACAGCTTGGTAACACCTTTTTGTGTAATAATAAGATACAGTTTTTATGGTAGCTAACATTAGTGCACGGATATCTAGTTTGTAATGTAATTTCTGTTCCTTCTTGTGCACAGTGGTATTCACCATGAACTGATGAACTAGGCATCTCTCGTCACTTTTCATCTTATTTACATTTCTCTCAAGAGTTCTGTTGGCTATTTAGTTTATTTGATTATGTCTTCTATTTTAGCAGAGAGTTTAGCTTTAAGCTGGGTGTATTTGCCTTTAAAAAGTGAATTACATTCTGTGCAACTGATTGATGTAGATACCTACCTACTTTTATGCTTTGAATTTTTCTTAACATACTAAGAAGTTGGTTTAATCCTGCCCTTCTGTTTTCGGCAGTGGGACATGTCTTCCAAATTCATGCAAGTTACCACTTCGTCGGAGCGACTTGGATGATCGGGCCGAGGGCTTTTTAAACCCATCTTCCCTTCGCTCATTCTTTTGATACTATTGCTAATTAATCTGCATGCCTCTATGAAATTGCTCACATGCACAAAGCAATAGACATGCAGAGTGTCTGGTTGATCATGGAAGACCTGCACTGTACTGAATTTCAGGTCTCGTGTAATTTCATTGTGTTCACAGTAGTAATTTTTTTCGCTTGCTTCAAATAACAGATGGCCAGATCATAAACTTAGAAACACAGATGGTAATTTGTTTGAAACAAAAGACATAAATTGTCACAATTAAAAGTGTTGATTGAAATCTGCAATATGGACATGATTCTAAATACAATGGTTCTTGAGACAGAAGGGCAGCCTTCCTGAATTATGATGACTACCTAAGCTTTCTTTTCAGGGATCCAAGTGGTACAGTCATCCTGTCACAAGAGGTTAGGCCATGTGCAGAGGGAAGGACCTGTACTATGGTCTCAATAATGCAATGTTGCATAGTTATTTCAACGGGGTCATGGTTGTCCTTTCTTCCTTCGTTGTGAGGTCAGTGTTTTGTCTTTTGCCTTCCTGTTCCTGGTGTGTCTACATGTTTTCAGTTTTACACAAACCCATGACAAATCAACAGTGGCAATGTATCACAACGTTTGTTCTCCGTCTCCCATGAAACAGTCTCAATATCTTTCTTTTCTTGCCCCTGTACTTTAGCTGAGTTACTCTGTGTCCTTATTATTCTGGGCACTAATTTTCTGGTTAAAAATACATGTTCTCTCTAACAATGATTGCCTTCATTTGTTCCTTTTTTCTTGAAATTCTTCTTGTAACTGTTCACGTTTTTGGTAATGGCTTGCAGTAACTATAGATATATTCTTTCAAAATTTGCTTGACAGTAATGGACACTATACCTACATTCTGTTGGCATTCTAAGAGGACGATGACTTTCATATCTACTGTTGATCACTTTGCATATTTCTTTATTCAATCAAATGAAGGAACATACATACCAAATTGGACTTATTTACTGAAATAACTTATAACTCCTCTTTCAAACTAAAGTGAACTTTATGGTAATAGTACTGCCTAATCATTCTGGGTTGGATCCCAAAGAGAGGGAGACAAGACAACTTGGGCGTTGAACTAACAACTGTAAAGTCCGTGGGTCATGAATGTAGTGTCCCTGCTGGGGTCCTGGTGGCTATCATACAGTTATTTCTAGCACTAGGCCAACAAAAAAGAAACTGACAGAAAATAATATAATTTATTTACTACATCCACACAGTAGCTAATTATTTCACTTTCACGTGCATGGAGAAAAAAAAATCATACTGTTGCAGCAGCTGTAGAATAGGTAGTGCTCTTTCTGTTTCCCTTTTGACTTTTGATGATCCAATAGATTTTGCTCAGAAGCCGTCGATTTTTTTTTTTGAGGTCACTCTAGACCAATGGGGGTGATTGGGGTGGCAGCTCTAAGTTCACCATGCCGAGGACGCCGTTCCAATAATTCTTGTCCTCCTCATCTGATGCTTGGTTGCTGTGGTCAGTTTGGCCATTGCTTGACTCACCCCAGCATTCTGATGCCTCATGCTCATTGGATCCATCAAGCAGCATGCCAGTGAAGCCAGCTCCAACACCAGCTATTCCTGAGAACCACACCTCCTCACAGCCAATGAAGTCCTCTTCCCTCTCCTTGCCTTCCACTCCCAGCACTTGGTTCTTGCTGAAGAACTGCCAATCGCTTTCTTCACCCTCTAGTTCATCACTCCTCTCCCACATCGCAGAGTTGCTTTCCGATACCTCTATTCTGTTGGTCCTGGGGGTTGGCAGCATGCCACTATTGCTCCCTGTAAACGTCAGTGTGGAGGTAGGTGACTCCAGGTCTATCTTTGCACCCTGCCATGCATGCAACACGTCAAGGCATGGAGAAGCAGTGGAGGCATGTACGCTCGGTTGCTGCGCATGGAGTGCGGTTGGTGTCGGTGCTACTGTTCGCATCTTGGACTCTCGAGCCAGCCGTGCCTCAGCCTCCAGGCGGGCGCTTTCCCACTGAGCCATGTGGCTGAGGCTGGCAGCAGCCTTGGCTGATTTGTTGTCTGCGGTTCCGGTAAGAGTGCCACTGATGGATTTGTGGGTGACAGGATCGATCCCCATGTTGGCCAGCCTCTTCTTGAGGTGGGTGTTCCAGTAGTTCTTGATCTCATTGTCCGTGCGCTTTGGTAGATGCGTTGCGATGGCCGACCATCTGAACAGTGCCAGGAAACAAACTTGTGGTTTAAAATTGACATTTTGTTTTCATCTATCACATATTTTGACATTCTTTACTGCAGTACATAAATTAAGAGGTTTATGGATACACAGAAACTGATGGGAGGGAAGATGAGTTGACAAACTAAAAAGTACAGATGCCATGCCATAAGTTGGTAAATGCAGCAGAATAAATTAGTGCACTCAGTGCACACAGAAAATGCACCAAAAAGGAAGATTTCAATTAAGCTAAAATCAGGCACTCACAATTCCAATTTCTCTCGTTTTAAATGCTAATAAAATCCAGATGAGAGCCTTTAATTCATTGAGCATCACTTTCTAATTCAATATAAATACATTGACAATCCTTTCGTGGGTGATGTATATGCTTTGTTAATCGTCAATAAATGGCAGACAGCAGTCTGTACAAGAACACAGAGTGCATTTATCTTGGCAGAAGTAAGTCAGAGAAGATACCTATGGCGTTGCAGCAAAAGGTCCCTGGTGTTCTGAACACTTCAGAGGATATCACTACTGTAGAAATCTGGAGCAGACTAATTTCATTGGTGCTCACCTGTTACCAAGAAGAGCATGAAGCTGGATGATGGTCTGCTCTTCCTGCAAGCTGAACTTGCCCCTCTTGATAGTCCGGCCTCAAGTAGTTTGTCCACCTCAATCTGCAGCTCTTCCCGCACCTCTGCAACCCTGCAGGATGTTGGTGGAATTCTCGCTAACTTTGTTCATTTGCAAGATGGTGGAATTCAGGTTTGTCCACACTCACCTGCCTTCGCAGGCAACGCTCGCCAGCTCCCATGCCCATGCTCCTCAATGTAGGCAAGCAGCTTCTGATCCTCCTCCGGCGTCCATGGACCTTTCTTCAGGCCAATCTTCTCACAGCATGGTGATCGCCCCATTAAAGCAGTGTGGTGTGTTATCTTTCTGAAGTTGAGCTGCTGAGTGCAGAGGGGCTGGAGGATAAATAGAGCAGGACGAGAAGAAGACAAGACGCACTGCTACTGCTATAAATCATTAGCATGACAGGAGCTCTGAGCACTGAATTTTCCATGCCTTATCATGACATCAATGCCATTGTGTTGGTTTGCTTCAGGTTGGCTACATGGTACAGGTAGACGTACATCTCCTTGTTGATCTACTGAACGTAAAAATACAGTAACAAACAAATGCCTTCATTTGAGGGATCAGTTTAACACTGAGGTCCAGTTCGTTATGGCCCATGAATTAAAAATCGCAATAACTCATGGGTGATCAGGTCCCACAGGTGACACCAAGTCCAGGTTGGTGTTGGGGTAAGGCAAAGAAATGATTCGTTTTCTTGGGGTGAGATGGGTCAAGGTTATGGTCCATTGCTTGATTGAGAGGAGCCTTAAAGTCATTTGGACTTAGGCGTGTATGTTTCCAGTAAATATAATGGTAAGCATCAGTCATTTGATCTAGTGGGGAGGTAATATATGGCAATCCCATTGCTATGCTTTGATTTTGTCTGATGTGATGTGACCAATACGATGATTATCTTGTAGTGCCTAAAAATGATTAGAAATGAGGATTTAATCATGGCAAGTCTCTGTCACTGTGCAGTTCTGGTGAGCAGCTATAATTGGAGTCGAATTATTTTTAGCTACGCAATCAGTTCTGATGCAGCTTTAGTTGGAGAGGAACTTGTTCTCAGTAATCCCATTTTGCCTGTATCATATATGATTGTCATCTGGTAAGGTTGAGATTTCAGGACAGATTAACTGAACCTAGCAGGGTACCAAAGTCATTGCTTCTGTGACATGTAGGCAGCCTGTCATTGCAGTGTCACTTTTCAGAAGAAATCAAAGGAAAAGGGATGAATACGGTTGCAGCCTTTCCCAATGGACTGTGCTATTGATACTGTTTGCAGGTGGTGTTCAACTGAGCAGTAAAAAAGGAGGAGCTTTTTTCTAAAGTTGTAACACAAGCACAAACAAAATTCATAAATTGATTATGCTATAGTAATTGAAACAACAGATAATCTGGAATTACTTTGTTCCTATCCAAGGTCAAATAGTAATAGGTGGTGCAAGGAACTACAATTAGGTCTTACGACCTTATGTTGACATTTTAGGGCTGGAGGTGAGTTAATGCTTTGGGGCTAATGTGGGTGTTTTGGTTTGTGGTCCCTTTCAGATATCCTGTGTGCTTCATATCAATATATCAACTTCCTAGTTCTCCACTCTCCAGTATGTCTTATCAAAAGTTCCAGAGGCGTCAGATTTGATTGGTAGATGTAAGGAATGAAATAAAGATCCAATCAAAGAAGTGAACGCCCAAACTGTACCTGTTACCTTCCATTGAAAGGTTTCAAGATTGTTTGCTTGCCAAGATATGAAGGCCTTGTTTAGTTCACGAAATCTTTTCGTGAAAAGATTTCGGGTTTTGATTTTACCGATTTAGAAGTAGTAAATGTAAACAAAAAAGGTGAAAAGTTATATGGATAGGGTGGAAATCTCGAGACGAATCTAACGATGGTAATTAATCCATAATTAGCAGATGGTTACTGTAGCATTACTGTTGCAAATCTTGGATTAAGTAGGCCCATTAGATTCGTCTCGTGATTTACAGCCTATCCATATAACTTTTCACTTTTTTCGTCTACATTTAATACTTCATACATCTAAGATTCTACTTTGATGTGATGGGTGAAAAAATTTTGGACGGGAACTAAACACGGGCGAAGTCGAGCAGGTCCTTACAACATATTTACCCCTCCCCCTGGATCTTACCTTCTGAGATCACTGCACTGCTGCAGGAAAACGTGGAAGGCTATGGAAGAAGCAGGAATAAACTCAGAGCAGGTATATTTCCTGAGGGCTTACTGTGTAGGCCCTGTTTAGATGAAACGCGAAATTTTTTTCGAGTATGTCGGGCACACATTTAAAGTATTAAATATAGATTAATTACAAAACTAATTACAGATTCTGTCAGTAAATCGCAAGACGAACCTAATGAGTCTAATTAATCCGTCATTAGCACATATTTACTGTAGCAATTTATTGTCTAATCACGACCTAACTAGGCTCATTAAATTCGTCTCGCGAAGTACACTCCATCCATATAATAGGTTATTTTTTTACTACATTTAATATGTCATGCATGTGAGGAAACATACTCGAATTTTTTTTCGCAAAACATCTAAACATGGCCAAACATGCACGGCCTCTTAATGGCACCAAATGGTTTGTCTCCTCCAATTACATTTCCTTGAGGTACGTCTTGTTCAACTCAGACATCACTTTTAAGGCGCTCACATAACTCTAGTCCTGTATTGAAAGCGGTCCAAACTACACATGCTGTCAAGCATCCCCGCTGGCCACTGACGAACTGAAAGTTAATCTGCAGCTTCAGGCTCACTCCATTAACAGTGCAGCAAATATGTTTGAGCCGTCCATGGTTTGGACTTTGGAGCATGATGGTAGGTGAGAATATGTGTGGTACTCCTATAGTTGGATGAACAACCGTAGGCAACCTAAATGCATGGTTTTATACAAAGTCAAAGTACTTTCTTGATGATTGATTGGCTCACTTAAATAGTATATGTTTCCTTGACTCTTTTGTGATCGTGCATGCAAAAATGCCTGCACCTGCAAGATGTTTCTCCTCTTCCTGATTGCTCACTATGCATGGACCTGCATGTTGCGTTTCTTGATTTTTCACTAGCTAGCTAGCATAACACCTTTCAATATCTTTGATTAGGTCTTTTGATGAGCAGAGGCAATTCTTTTCTTGTACTACTCTTGCACCTTTCAGTGGTCTAAGCCCTCATGTAGGTATACTATCCTTTACTTATTCTCCATACATTAGATATACGATAACCTATCTTGAGTCTTCTGTAGGAATTCAAGGCAAAAAAAGGTTGGAGTCAAATGTTCATATAGAGAGAATTAATAAAACCTGCACATGCCGTGATGTCAATTAACCACTGTACTGTTGTCAGGTAGAATCAATCTGACCTAATTGGAATTTTGGATCTTGACATGAGGTCCAATAACCATAAAGGCATGACTCATTAAGCAACGTCCTCATGAAGATTAGCCTCCATCATTTGACTAAATTGTTCCTAAACTCCATTAGCAAGTTAGCAACAGGAGGTTTAAGAATCATCGTATAACATAAGAACATTTAAGTACTCCATAACTATTGACTCTTGGGTTTTTTCACACATGATAAATCAACATTAGCAAAAGGTAGTTCTTTCGTGGAAGCTTCAGGCATTGGCTTAGTTTCTTTGCGTCGATTATCATGTACTCTTCTGAAAGCCGGCAACAAGAAGACATCAGTGTTTTGCTACCGTTTTGGCAATGGAAGATTAAAGGCATGAAACAGGAAAGATCGGTGTATACTTTGTGTCGTGTGTCTTATCCAACTAGATTTTTTCTGTGTGTGAAAATCATGCTATTACCGTTTTTGCAGATTCACAGGAGCATGTAAGAAGCAGTGATTTACTGAGACTGAGGTATGCAATATTGGTTCTACTATGCTTTTGACTAGTTTTGCCATTGGATGGCATGCCTCCTCTTTCAGAACCATCAATCCCAGATGGGGAATTTTATAGTAAAACTGAATGCATCCCAGTGTGTCAAATTTTCTCTTGGATATTCAAATGGAATGATCAACTGAACCAAATCCTCAGTCATCTTGGCACCTTGACTTGCGTTCGGGTTTATAAGAAAGTGTGTCACTTGATTCATCTAGGTCAAGATTAAAAAGCAGAATGTCCTTTTGTTTCTTTGTTGTTGCAACTAGCCACTTCCATCGCACAGCACATATAAAATTAGCTACCAGTAACCAGGGCATGTCCAACCTGACATCAGTTGCCTTCCGTCATAAGTAAAGAATGACACGTCCAATCATTATTGTGTTTTGACAACATAAGAGCTGTCCTTTCAGCTTCAGTTTATCAGGAACAACTAGGCATCAATCATATGAGATGCTATATTACTCGTAATCGCTGAGGTCTACACGCTGTTCCCAGGAAAGAGATTGAACCAAGTCATGGAATGCCATATCAGCATGTGACGCAAATCAGATTTCTTCTCCATGACCCCACGGTTCATGAATCCTGATTGGCGACGAGAGATTGCCAGTAACTAATCCAGTTTTTCTAACTTGATCTTTCTCCTGTTGAAGTGATGCAAGCAGCTCGCAAGTAAGTGGGAAGAGCTGATCATTGTATATGGACAAAAACAAATCTGCCTATCACTGATTGTATCACCATTAATTAACCAATCCTGGTCCGATAATTATCTTTATAGATCCATGAACGCAAGGGGAGCAAAAGATCATTGTACTGATCGGTCCTTTTTCTTAATAAGAGTAACTACATATATTTGGAGGTACTTTGTATTTGAAGAACATTACTGATAAGAAGCCCATGATATATACAAGCAAACTTTCTAGTAGTATAATGTATTTGTGCCCACCCAAGTGCTCGTTACACCTATCAACCTGTACTCTAAATGTCAAACTCACACACATTGCAAGTGCTTTAATTTGCAGTATTGTTCAGACGACCTCAGAATTTATGTCTAACGAGCACACATAAACCATAGATATACTGATGAGATTAGATCACACACATTGAATATATTTGCTTTCAGAGACCAAAGCTCCAGTAGAAACCATCGAGGTGAAGGGGGCCAATGGCGGCAGAGGCGATCTCAGCACGTCGGCTCATCTCATCGCTGGTGTCCTGCAACCCCAACTCAGCATTCGGTAAGTTATCACAGCCGTCGTCGTACTCCAGCAACTCCGGCAGATAATAATCTGCGTCGTCGGACTGCATCTGCATGGCTGGCATCGCCGAGCAATGAGCTCCCAGCTGGTGGCCATCATAGGTTGAACCACGATGGCGAGGCACAACCCAAACCATGGCGGTTCATCGCGAGTAGTCGACGATGACGATGATCCTTGTCACTAACGTCCATGGCGTGGGCACCAGTGTGGCTGATCGTGTGCTGTGAGTCGGTGACTACCGGTGGTGGCGCCGCCTCCTGCTGCTCGCTGTCGCAACCGTCCGGTGCCATTGGAAGGGGATGGCATGGAGTGGAGCCCTGGTCATGCACCGTCTTCTCAGTCGTCACCTTCCTTTCGCCGCTCGTCGGATGCTTCCTCATGAACACCTTGCAAATGACCCATTCACTCTGCATAATATGGCAAGAACAAATTCGATCACAATCGGACATTACAGAACTACTACAACTTTCTTGGTGTCTGTCAGCAGAGAGCCACAGGTCTTGCACACACCTGTGCTCCTCTGAGGAGGGCGCTGCTGCTCTTATCGCCCATGGCGTACTCGTGCATGACCCATCTGGTCTTCTCCCCTCTGGGGGCCCTGCCGCCGTAGAACACCAGCGTCTTCCTCGTCCCGACGACGCGGCCGTCCCTGCCGTGCACGGCCTTGTCCTTCCCCGTCGACTTCCAGTACCCGAGCCGCGTCGCGCGGCGGGCGCGCACGCCGGACGGGTACTTGCTGCCTCTCCTGCAGAAGAAGTAGCCCTCTTGCAAATCGGCCGCCTGCTGCTGCTCGGCTGTGAACATGGACATCATTGAGTCGGATAGCTAACAACTTGCTTGTTGCATGGACATATATAGCAAGCTCTTGAAGGTGACCAGCAGGTATACATGGCAGGTCCCATGGCTCGGACTTGTAGAGGTCGACGTCGCATATGGCCGGCGAGGTGAAGCTGGCGTCCATGGCCTTCCTGGCGAGGTAGCAGGTGACGAGCTCCTCGTCCGTCGGGAAGAACCGGAAGCCCGGCGGCAGGAGGTCCTCCGCCATTTCGTTCCGCTGGGAAGCATCGTAAACAAATCTTGATCAGCAAACAAGCAAGATATGCAGACAAATATGCAAGTATATGTGACTGAATGTGCGCCCATATGCAATATTCAGACAAATGCAAGTATGTGTGTGAATCATTTATGGACGTCAAAATCTTGCAGACGCGCATGTGGTTAAGCACGAAGTGATGGAAAAATTGCAAGGGGTTTGTTTTAATTAATTTGGAAGTTGCAGGAACTACCTAGTGCACGAAGGTGACGCACAGCGAGGTACTTTCGGATGATGCAGAGATGTAGATGTGAGTATGTGGCCACTGGCCAGCAGCAGCGTAGGCAGGCCCTCGTTTTATAGTGGCCAACAAGGCCAAGGGCACCGTGTTGTAGTCTACTACGTAGTATTTGCTTAGTCCAGACTCCAGAGCGTGCAGATTGTTCGGGTTGACGTGTACATCTCCTGCCGCTGCGTATGTACACTCTTACTACAGACTTACAGAATCCGAGTGAGATGCCCTGCGTACAGTAGTTAGGACAGCGGCAGGGGCATCATGTTGAATATAGACTCTGCTTTCATTCTCCAATGAGAGTTGCTTATATGAAGTGGCTGTATATGTGACACCATGCATGATTTTTATACGACTTCTCAAAAGATATCATCTGCTCCCTTAATTTTCCTATGGATGGTTAAAATATTTACTAAACATATCGGAGTCTATTTGCGTATAGTAGTTACCATATTATCAACTTCTTAACCACTTCTCTTGATTTCTTAAGACAATATTGAATTTCTTAAGTTCTCTTGATTTCAAGAAATCCCCCTGCACATGTTTTTTATTTAAAATTTAAAAGAGTTAAATACATTGTTAGTATACACAAACTTGGCAAAGAGATGCACTTAGGTGCATCATCTCTCTAATTGCTTATTTGGATACAATAACTTGTCAAGTGGGTGCGATAGATACATCGTCTCTCCAATTAATCATTTGGATACAATAACTTGGCAGGCTAGTGTACATAAGTACATTATTTGTCTCATTGCTTATTTGGGTGTAGTAAATTTTGTAACTAGGTGCGTGCTTGCTCACAAATGTGACAAGCGGACAAACTTTTGACATGATAGCAGAGCAACTGATCTAGCACACAATATGTGTGAAGTTGTGCTGGACTAAGAAAATATTGCTAGTACACCTTTTAATAGTTGATTTCCTCAATCAAGTGTACTTTGAGGTTTCCAACCATGGCAAAAAGGCTAGCGGCAATGGCGATGAACGACACAATGCTCCTCTTCGACAAACATTGGTGCATTGATGAATTGAATGTTGCTGCAAGTTGTAGACGAAGGCAAGATCGTGTCCAATGACGAGATGAGTAGCACGTGGAGCTTACTGAAGAGCATTGTATCTATGGACACATCTTGCTTGTCCATGGATACACGAAGCCCCTACAAGATGGCATGCATCACCCAACACGCTTTTCGTAAATTTGTCATGTACCCCGTGCCATGACTTGGTCGCTATCGTGTGCTCGTACCACACTCCATCCTAAAACAACGATGTTGCGCATGGTGTGTGGAGACGTGCAAAGGTATTTATTTTGATGGTTGTTCCATTACATGAAGAAAGACAATTTGGGATTATGTGACTTCTAGGTATTTAAAAATCTAGGGAAGAAGACGATGTACCTAAATGCACTCATCTACCAAGTTATTGTGCTCAAATAATGAATAATTAAAGAGATTATGTATCTAAGCACACCCACCAGCCAAGTTATTGCACCCAAATGAGCAATTTGAGAGATAATGTACCTAAATGCACACACTCGCCAAGTTTATGTACTAATTGTGCATTTAACTCAATTTGAAAAGAGTAGAAATTTCAACACCTCTATCACCAAATCATTGTGAGACATTCTCCTGCGTACTAGTATATGTTTTTTCCTTGTAAAGGAAGTAGAGATTTGAACACCTGAGCCTTGACATCAATCATCGATTCACCATAAGTTATGCGTGCTTGCTTGCAACTAATCTTAACGGGGGATTCTATCAGACTTTAAGACCTCGTTTGTAACGAAGAAAATTGAAAACATATAAGGTCAGTGTAAAAATTTCCATTAAAGTTACCACAGGGCTAATCATTTGATAGCAACATTGAAGGAAAAATTAACTATGATATCAGCTCATGTTGTTCAGTAATTTGGAGCAAACAAGTAAGGTCAGTGTAAAAATGGGTTATCACCACAAGTAAATCCTTATGATGTCATTTGGAACAAACAAGTAAGGTCAGTGTAAAAATGGGTTATCACCACAAGTAAATCCTTATGATGTCATTTGGAACAAACAAGGTCAGTGTAAGTTCCCTTAAAGTTACTACGGATCTGAGTCATTTGATAGCAACTTTGAAGGAAAAAAGAACTATGATACCACCTCATATTTTTCTCGTCGCAGATTCCTATTTTTTTTCTATGCTCCCTATTTTCTTGCAGCAGTTTTTGTTCCCTATCTATCATGATTCATAGACGATCAAACTTATATGACTTTGAAATAGTGCGTGCGTGCGAAGTAGACACGAAGTTTCAGTTACTCTGACCTCTTGCTCCCATTGTTACTAACATATATATATATACTAGGTGATAGCCCGTGCGTTGCTACGGGCCCACTAATTTAAACGGAATCAAAATTATCAAAAACACCATGCAAAGCTTTACAACATGCAATTATATTCATTCAAAAAAAGCAAATGTATTGACCAAATTATTCTTAAAAAAGCTATGGGCTAGTTTGGCAAAACAACTTCATCTGTATTTTAAAAAATATATATGAATGATATATTTACCCATGGCTGTATTGTTTGTTTGAACACATGAATGAAATGCTTAAAATTGCTATATGATTTGAGTTTACTTGAAATTAAACAAAATAAATGAAAAGGCATGATTATGCAACCCTCAATTTATAATCTAATTTATATGAAATAAAAAGAGATAAATATCCTTTTGGCATGACTCTGGCTTCTTTGAAAAATAGCTCCGGCTCCGACTCCGACTCCACCAGTAGAGCATCTTATTTGGTCGAGTTTGAAACTGTTTTGAAAAAGTTTTTGTCAAAACAATTTCTTCTATATTTTGAGAAATAGATGTGGGATATTAAATGTCCAATGTACCCTTAATTATAGTGGGATTATAAAATGAATAAGAATACGGGTAGAATTGTGAATCAACAATAAGTATAGGCTTGTTATAGTAGCAAAGGATACCGATTATATTTTTTTCCATTTTCTTAACGCAACAGTTTAGTAGTAGCAAACAATCCGGTCCATTTACTTCTCTTCTTTCCCGTTTCAATGCATCTCATTCCTTCCAGGTCCATCCCGTCACTTTCCTCTCGCCCATCGGCGGCCATCGATCGATTCGTCTCCTCACCAATCCCTCATCCTCCGATCTGCTCATCCGCTCCCATGCCATCGCCCCCATCTTCTCGGCCCTCTCCATCCTCATCCCACCCAAGCCCAATCTAGGGGGAAAGCGGAGCACGAGCTCATCCAGGCCATGGCCATGGCCGCCTAGCTCCAAGGCCGTCATCTACAACCGCGTCAGAGGTGTGAAGGCAGCGCCGTCTACGCCCTCTGTGCTACCACCGTCTCGCCCGCACCTCCTCGGGGGCAAACTTGGGACATTGGTCCCGTGGAGGAGGAGGAGTCGCGCGGAGCTCCTCCCCCTCGTTCCGCAAGCGACGGCGGGAGAGCTCCAGGGCGCTGTGGTCGGCAGGGTGCGGGTGCGGCGTTCGACACCAGCGGGTTGCGGAACCGCCGGCGGGGAGCTCTGTGGCGGCCAGATTTTCTTCAACGTTGGGTGAGGAGCTCCCCACAGAGCTCCCCATGGTTTCTGCCGGCAGACCCACGGGGGTGGACGAGGATACCCCGTTCTTAATAGTGGTAGAGATGTTATATTTATCTATTATATATGTTTACGCATATTTGCATTGGCTATTTGCAAAGGTTTGT
The DNA here is from genome assembly GCA_015476505.1 of Urochloa ruziziensis. NCBI lineage: Eukaryota > Viridiplantae > Streptophyta > Magnoliopsida > Poales > Poaceae > Urochloa > Urochloa ruziziensis. The sequence continues at coordinate 44,308,914 of CM027124.1, forward strand.
CGCCACTGAATTGCGTCAGGTGTGTAAGCAGCACGGTTTGCTCTTAGCTCACGCAACACCAAGCTACCCGCCAACAATTCCGACAAATTAAGCACGTAGCATAGTAGCATTACACGCAAGCACATGAGGAGTATTGTTTATGCTAATCATGACAAAGTCATGCAAACTACTTCTCGCAAAAATAAATAAATAAATAAAAAGAAGTCATGCAAACTACAAGTTGTAACTCAAATTGGGCATACTTTTACTCAACATAGCACCTTGATCGATGTATTATTGGTGTGGTCATTGTTTAGCCTATATTTTTAGGATATAGCTTAGGCTAGCCAAGTTGTTTATGCTTTTAGATGATATAAATTAATCAGTGATGTGATGAGCTGATCAAGTGACTATTTGACGGCCGGAAGAGGACCAAGGATTACTTGCTACCATTTGCTTTCACAACTGGCCCCTTGCCTCCGCCCCCTCTATTAGCTTATTACTTCAATAGATAGATTCTCTCTATATAGGTATGTTTAGTTGTTCTAGAGGCTAGCCAGACGTCGGAGGAGGGGACGGGCGGGGCCGCGCTGCCGTAGGCGCCGGTAGGCTGCGTGCGGGCGGGGCCGCCGCCTGCAGGCCACAAACAGCTGGGGCTCGCCGCCGCGACCTGCCGTGCAGGCCACGTGTGGACAGGGAGGATTGGAGCTGGCGGATGGAAAAGAATGGAGGGAGGAGAAAGAAGAAAGAAGAAACAGGGAAGAAGAAGAGAGTGACATTGACATGTGGGGCCAGGGGTATATCCGTCTTTTCGCACCTAAGTTAACATCACATGAAAAATGTGACGGAATGACATTGAAGACATAAATCAGAACTTCTATGGCACTGAGAAAAGTTTTAAAAATTTTATAGCACTGAAGTTAACATCACATGGAAAATGTGACGGAATGACATTGAGGACATAAATCATAACTTCTATGGCACCGAGAAAAGTTTTAAAAATTTTATAGCACTGAAAGAAATGACCTAAATTTCTATGGCATTGAGGGAATTTACCGTGTAAAGCCAAGCCAGCTCAAGCCTAGCTTTGAGAATGCAACTTACTGATGTTTGGTTGCCTGTATTATTGAAGTCTAATTCTCATCACCTCCACTGTGTTGTGCACTACGGCTTCCATAAATAACATATTCACCAGTGAAAACCAATTATAACCAGCACAAGATGGTATTCAACTCCCCTTTCACCCGTCAGTCAAAAGAAAAAAAAATGACCAAGCATATGGATAGGAGAATTCCATCGACCAGAGTCAAGAAGCAACTAGTAATCAACCGAAAACGGGCTGTCACGAATCCTCTTGGGCCGGCATGACACAAAAATAATCCGTCAGCATATTTGTAGCACATAGTTCTTTTCATACAAACTAATATATAACTACCACCGTAGAAGAAAGTCACAAATCTACATTTTAAGAATGAAATCGTGACAATGGTGGTTAATAAAACTGCAATGCTACATTGTATGACCACACACAGATAACTGCTCCGGTACTTCCTCCCAATTTTTTGCATGAATATTAAAGCAGGCCCACAAGTTCATTAACTTGTTTATTTTCGGATGGGTTTTGATTGGGCCCGACCCTACCCTTGCCCATCCTACCCCGTGATCCATCCCCTCCTTTTGACTGGATCCCGTGCGAGATCCCCTTCTTCGGCGTGACGAGTTCATTTCGCGTGCGGCATCAATCAAGGTGATCACCAGAAGAAAAATAAAAACAATTTTGTCGAGACAATGCAAGGTGATCACCAGAAGGCTAAAAAAAAATCATATGATGTCATTTGGAACAAACAAGGTCGTGTATAAAGTCCCATTAAAGTTACCATGGAGCGAGTGTTGACGCAAAAATCAGGCGGAAACAGATGCGCGAACACACGAGCAAAGGCGTAACCTTGAAAACCGAGGCGTGCCGGACAATCTGACCTGTTGATTGTCAAGGATGAATCAGACGTAAGGAACAGCAGTAAAGCCGATTCTTTTCACAGTCAAAATCGGACAGACGTAACCGATTTCAAGATAGAGAGAAATAGCTAGATCAGTCGATTCCGATAATCAACCAGCTGAAAACCGATTGAAGCAAAGCAATAGTAGATAACTACTGAAAGCAATCTAATAATGCTAAGCTAAGCGACACTTAGAACACAGATCTAATCAGATATCAAGATAAACCTCGAGATTAAGCTATGACAGGAGCCGATTACAATGTATTCTAAGCTGGATAAATTGTGACAGCGGCCAAATTTAAACAAGAAAAACCTTGCAAAACCTAACAGATGTCGATAACTATCTTATAAATCTAAAAGAAGCAACAACGATGCAGATGCTAAAGCCTAGATGTTACTCAGTAGCAACGAAACTTACGAGAAGGCCTTGGAGATCGAGACCGCCTTGACTTGGCCAGAAGAACTCGTGAAAAAAAGAGAAAAAACTTTGACGAAGTCGCCGACTTGTATGAAAATTGCAAGTAGTAAAAGCAAGTATGAAGGATTTGTTTGTTTGATGTGTGTATCCTCTTCTCACGACCCCAAGCCTTATATTTATACCATGAAATTACAACTTCTAACCGGTTATGGCATACACATTGTAACGACCCGGGTTTCCGATTTCCGAAAACCCGACTCCCTGTACCATTGTGATACTCCCTGGATCAAGTAGATATCACGTACAGAACTCATCACAGCAAATATCACATCCATACCACGAATAAAGTACAAATATCTTAATTATTACATCATTCTCATGATAATACGTCTGATACAAGCCCTCAGGGCTGAACGACAATCAAAGAAACATCCAGCGCAGCGGATCTAGGCATAGAAGCCTCCATCTTCACGAACTCCTCCACAGGCAAACTTGCGCGTCAGGACGACACCTCAATCGTACCATCCATCGTAGTTGAACTCGTGCTCATCATCTGATCCTGCGTACTCAAAGGCTATCCTCAAGGAATGGGATAGGTTCACGTCACCAACCGTATATGCAAGCTTTAAGTGGACTATCATCTAAAGGGATAAAAGTATAACAAGGAACAAGCAGTGGTTTCCTATGCAGCAGCAACATAAAATAAGTATCTCCATATCCATCCATCCATACCTCACCACATCGGGCTATTCCGGCACACCGGACTCCCGTCTCCATCTCCACACTCGTCTAAGTCGATGCGAGAGCTCCCTCCCCTCGCACCTCACCAACTACGACCGGATCCTGAAAGGAAAGGGAGCAAACTTCCCTTCTCCCGTCCGTAGCTGCGAACCTTAATCACTCTCAAATCTGGCTAGAAAGGGGAAGGTAGAAGATCCCAAAATATGAGAGGTAACAGGGAAAGTGGCAATGTCCATACCGAGGACGCGGCTATTACAACTGGACCCACTCGGGCTGCGAGATGGTGGGCCGCCATCTCGAGACGCAACCCACAGCACAGACCCTAAGCGCGACCATGCCCGCCTACTCTTCGGTCTCAATCCATCGGCTCGCAATCCAATGCTTCGGAAGCTGTGTCGAACTCTCCCTCATAGGGCCAGACGGGGCCATAGTCCTTCGGGGAGACGGTCTCTCCCGTTCCCGTACACCATCCACCTGATCTTCTCGCAATCCGGGCATCGTGCTAGTTAGGCTGGCTGGAACCCGTTCATATGGGTAAGCGGTAAGTTCGTGGGGCCCAAATAAAGTTACCCCACTCGGTTTCAGACCGGGGTGAGCGTCATCGTCCCAAAGGTGTACCTTCCGAAGAATAACGCAAGTCGCAGCACCCACTATAGGTACCACCGTCAACTCCTATGCTCCTATCCATCCATGTACCCGCCACAAGTACGGTGTGGGACCCCCTCGAGAGCAGGGGTCTCCCGGCACCTCGGTCAAAGACCGAGTTGTTAAAGTATGCTCACCCCCTCCAAGTTTCCCCAAAACACCTTCTCCTGCCGGTTTTATCCCCACACATGCCAAGAATCCTAATCCACAATATCCCATACACATGCAAGCAGCATAGCATTCATATATAGTAGTGTATTAGGAAGCAAGGCATTCACGGAATAAATTATGGCTATGCAAGGCTCAAGCATCATCCAATTGCAATAAGTAAAGCGCTAGCACATCTAGTTGCAATGTCTAATAGGCGTTCAAAAGATGGGCTGGGCGTGAACCTGAGGGCAAGTTCTCTTCCTCCACGAAGTCTTTCGGGTAGTGCTCCTCTCCGGTCAGCTCCTGGCCGTCGGTAGGTCCTATGTACGTAATTAAAGTAAATACCGGGGACCTAATAGCAAATAACTCCAATAAAACCATTTCAAGAAAGATCCAAATTGTGACACCCTCAAAATTAAGTAGAATTAACTTAGGAATAATCTGGTTAATCCCTAGATTTATTAGGATAAATATAGATGTAAAAGGAATAAATATGGTTAATAAACTATAGAAAAATAAGAGGGATGCTTCACAACTTGAGTGCTAAGATAAGTCTCCAAAACCCTAGAATCAAATTAGAAAAGATTTAGTTTAAGTTTGAATTTGAATTCCCTTCAAAAACCCCTTCAAATAAATAGAAAATTCTTTTAAACGCTAAACGGGCCACAGTTCCATTTCCGGCCCAACTCCTCTTCGAACCCAGCTCCAAAGTCCGGTTTCCCTCCCCTATTTCCCGGCCTCACCCGCTCTCCCTCCCTCTCCTTCTGTTGGGCCAAACTCCCCGCGGCCTAGTCCACCCCCTGGCCGGCCGCTTGGCCCACGCGACGCGGCCCGTTTCCGCTCGGGGTGACGTCGGATGACGTCACCATCCCGTTCCTCCCTCCCTCGCCTTCCTCCCGCGCCGCCGCAACGGACCGCCGCCGCTCGATCCTCAACCGCCGGCCAGGATGAGTCCCAGGGAGGCACGCGCGACGCATGTCGCCACCACCAGTCGCCACCGCACCGCGACTACGGCGCCGACAACCCTCCACCGGCCGGGATCGAGGCCGCCGCCGCCGCAGTGACGTCGATCCCCGGCGCCACGCGTCTTCACCCCGAGGGCCGTCCTCGCTCACCGGCGCGACGTGGCGAGCTCCACAGCCTCCCCCGCACCTATAGAAGGAGGCATACCCCTCCCTTCTCCCCGCACACGTCGAAGGCGAGCCAAGCTCCGGCATGCTCCCATGGCCGCCCCTCCTCCGCTTGCCTCTTCTCCCAAATTAGTGCCGGAACGAGTTGCCCCCGTCGTCCTCTCCGTGCCCGTGGCCTCCCCACAGGCCGCGGCGGCCGGAGCCCCGAGATCGGGGGGGGGGGGGGGGGGAAGTCCCGAGCTCCACCCCCACCTCCCATGGCGCGGACGCCAGGAGGAAGAAGACGACCCTCTGGTCGCTCTCCCCTCCCGCGCCATGAGGATGACAGGCGGGCCCGGCCCCTTCCCAGCCAGGTGGTCCCGGTCCACAAGGACCGGAGACCTGGCCACGCGCCGGTCCACAATCGGCCCACGGCCTCCCGTTGCCCGGACCCCGCGTAGACCCGGTGCACGTGAACCCCGAGCGGGGACGCCGCGGTCCATCGGCCCACGGTTCCAGCCCACGGAACAGTGCCGCTGGCGGACCCCACATGCTGCGTCAGCCACCAGGAAATTGCTACGCGCACCCGAGTAAGTGTACACAAAGAGTTATTTAGAGCCCTTCCTCACTTCCAAAAATTCTCCAAAAATACCCAAAAATATTAGGAATATTCCTAAGCCTATTAGTGCCACCCAATCCTTTTTAGCACATCTTTAGCACCTAAATCCAATTAGGGTAAGTTCTAGCCAATAGAAGGCCGCCATTAGTGTACCCAGGAAAATTCCCCTTCCCATGTCTTAGCCCCATAAATCCCCAGAAAATTCTCATAAATATTAGGGATTATTCTAAGCATTTCCATATGCTTACTTCCCTAATATTTATATCCTAAGCCCAGTCTAGCCATTATGCTACCCAAACCCCGCCGTTACGCCCGCCTAAAACCCCGTCGCCACACCAACCATCCGTAAACCCCTAGGTATCAATCCCAGCTGTCATACCACCCGTCCATACATCCCTAGATCTCAATGAAACCCTAGCCGGCATGCTGCCCACAAACACATAAGGGTTTTCTAGAGATCCATATCAATCATTCGGGAATTATTCCTTAGAAATCTATATAATTCTTGAAACCCGATAACCATCGTTCCAACCTTCTTCCAGGGAATTATTTAATAATTCTCTTCTAGAATCCCTATCCTTTAATCCATTAATTATATATATATATTTAATGGGTTATTAATCCAATCTCTAGCCTTTAACCCTTAGGCAAATCCTTCGAATCCCTGCCTCCCTTTCCATTCTTCTTTTCCTTCTACGAATTGATTGGTGTACGGTTATGCTGATTGTTATTTTATGTGTTTTATCGATAGCATGACCGGGGCCGACGAGACGCCGAAGCTCCAGAAGACCCGAAGCCCAGCCCGGTCAACATATGGTATACGCCCGCGTAAGAAACGCCTAAGGACGACAATGAAGGCAAGTCGCACCATTAATATCACTTTAATCACTAAAGTTTACCGTTCTTGAGGCGGATGATTAGTAGCCCCTGCTTAGCCCCCAGTATGCACGTGGCTGGACCTAGGGAATCCTGACCAGCGATGGTCACCAGTGGGTACGAGTCTCGTAGGTCGGTACCGCCAAGGTACACGGTACGGGCCGACCGAATGCGGGGTAGATAAGTACGACCTCTACAGAGTGTAGAATCTATCTGGATAGCCGTGACTCCGGCAAGAGTCCACTTAGTCAAAGCCCCCGATGATTAGTCTTTACTGTTTTTGTACGGGGAACCTGAGACGGCGAAGGTACCGTTGATCAGGTTCGGGACTGCACATCGGGACTGGCAGGGAGGAAGTGCCCCTCCAGGACCGACCATTTACATTTAATTTAATATTATATTATTGAATTTGTGGGATTTGCTGGGTATTCTTTTCAGAATACTCACCCTTGCTTTCATTGTCTTACAGGTTTACTCCTTCAGGGCGAGAAGGTGCTGCAGCCCATTCCGGTGGAGGAATGAAGTGCCTGCCCGCTCCCCGCTAGCTAAAACGGTGTTAAATCTATTTAAAATATACGTTATTTACCTCTTCTGATACTAATCTGTGATAAGATCTGTATCAACGGCCGATCTAGGACCTGATACAGGTAATCAGGGAACCTCTGGATAACGGGTCCCCACAGGGTTGGTATCAGAGCTGTAAATAAATACTTAATACCATATAAGACAGCCCACACGCATTAGGAAGCCTTAAGCCTTCTATTCTTTTCATATTTTCTGAACTTTGTCGAAAAACCCTCATTTTGTGCCTCGAATTCCCCTTATCTTATGCTTAACTCCAAATGTTACTCTGACAGGTATGGATCATGAGAATAAAGTTCGGAAGATGATCCAGAACATGGAAATAATGAGATGGAAGACTTGCCAAAGAACAAATGCTATCCGAGTAACTAGAAACCAAATTACGATAATAAGTATTTTATAGGAAATAAGCCTATGACCTTATAGCTACGTACTTTTGATTGAATAATGTTTGATTAAACCCCGGTTAATAGTTTTTCCCTTTCCATATACTAGATATGGATTTGATTGGTAGTTGATTATAGAATTGCGTGGATAGAACCACTCTTTCCTAAAACCTAAGGATTATCCATAGCTCTTGACCTTCCAACGTCGTCAGCATTAACAGAATTTCAGAAATGACAGAGATTTCCGAAAAAAATAATTCTAAATGTCTGATACGGAATACGGGATCCAATCCCTTTAAGTGGGGGTAGATTCCGAAGTAATTAAGACATTTTACTTGGAAAATTTTAGGGTTCAGGAGAACTAATACATCCCAGATCTCAGGAAAATATGGAATAATCACAGTAATAGTATAAGACAAGTCTATACTATGAATGTGACCAGGTTTGAATTCCTGAATAACTCTTGGAACAGAAACCTGTGAAAGCCGAGGAAACCAATAACAAGATATAAGGATTTCTTCTTAGAAACCCTAACCCCTCAGTTCAGAAATCCCTAAACCACTAGCGAAGAAGGCCCACTCTTTTCCCCGCTAATGTCAACTTTATCCATCACAAATATTTTCCGGATTAGCCAGCAATTTCCTTGATTTAGGGCTAGCTATATCCATAAGATCTCGAAATCCCTATCGATTCCCGTACCACCCACAGTCTTCCAGAAAATCCTGTTCATCAACCCTGTACCCTGAGAATCTAAATACCGTCTTCACCATGTCCACTCTCACCAAAGACTCTGACGGGAATAACCCAAACCTTCACCTATTCTTCAAAGCAATCCAACTCTTATGAAATCAGACCACCAATCGTCCCTACCGACTCCTCAGAAATCCAAATCCATTCCTCCTGAGGACTAGCTACACTTGCTTCCTCGCCAATGTCGACGCACCAAGTACGTCGACAATCCTTTCCAATCAAACTACGCCATTCAATATCCCCTGAGAAATCTCCATCCATTTCCTCCCACACCGACAATACTAGAGAAGTCCATACATTCCTCTCTCTAGTAAAACATTTCCCCTCTAACCCATCCTCCCTTAGAATACCATCGAGCCTCCAAAAGAAAATCTGGTATATCCATCATCCCGACCTCCCACTTCACTCCATATACTCCCTCCCAAAATATTCTGAGAAACCTGCCTCCTAACTAAACTGATACTCTGCCAAAATACCTTGGCCACCACAAGAACCCACCGCTCTTAATAGGAAATCATCTTGCTTCTTGGCAGATCATTGAAGCATGCAAGCTTCTCTAAGCCTGCCCCTCTCCCGTCATTCACCCACGAAAACCTCAGAACCAACCTGGGAATATTACTCCATCACAACTCCGCCCAACCATCATCGTCCGATCATCCCCTCCCCATCACTGAGGATAACTACCTAGGTTATACTCAAAATCACAGAATCTGGCTGTAACCATCCTCCCCTTCCAAATAAAGACACACCTCCGGCCACTCCATAAAATCACCCTCCCATATCTCCTCAAAAGAAATGGTCAACCAAGATCACTCCTTTAGAGCCACCACCCTAAACCGGGAAACCCTCCTTCCTACTAGAAGAGCTACCTTAGCTTTCGTAGATCACTGAGGCATGCAAGTTTCTTTAAGAAAAATGCTCCTCAGTCACATTCTTTTTCCCTCCATAACCAAGAACTCCCTAACCACCCCTATGAATTATCCCCTCACCATTTCCAGCAACTGCCATCATCCAACCATCCATTCTTAGCCACCATAACTATTTAGGGTTATACCCCAAACAAACTCTAACAGTTTCAAGATTAGCCATGACCATTATCTCTCTCCGAAAAAGACAAATCTTCGAACACCTAGTAGAACCATCCCGTCACACCCTATCTAAGGAATGGTTAAACCAGGCTCGTCCCCTGAAGCAACCATTCTAGTCAAATACCCTAGCAATAAACCACCCAACTTTAGCAACTTCTCTAAGAGAGTTGAAGATAACCATCTCCCGGTAGAAGAAACATAAGGAAGGAATCTTAGTGTAATAATTGGGTGATTTGGCAGAAGAATCACCACAAAAAAAATTGGAAACCAAATTCCACTAAGAATGGTTAGCAAACCCACCAACCCAAGATCCATAACTACCTACCCATTCCAAGAGGAGACACTTCTCAATCCAGAAGAATCACCATACCTAATTTTCGGATGAGAAGTAGTCACCCAAGTTTCTTAGCCTAGATTTCCTTTTCCCCGTCTGGTAACCCCGAACCAATTACCAAATTCCTTGTAAACCTAGCCTTAACCTTCCCCGATCCTAACCACCCCAGATGAAGCAGGATTACCAAGAAGAGAACTACGGCCGAGACAGTTGAATGATCAAGAATAGGACATTGAAAGAGTAGTAAAACCAAATATGGACATATCCAAGTAAGGGAAAAACTTGGATAAGGAGTCTAAACAGAAATCCCAGGAAGATATGGAAATCCAAAGTCTCTATTTGGAAAAGGATACAGAAATCTGAAAAATCCGCTTGGCGGGAAAATCTGAGATTAAGATCAAGGAAATCCCGAGTTGATCCTTTTTAAGTGGGGTAGTAACCCATGTGATAGAAAAAGGTATTTAACCTCAAGAACTTGAGGATTAAAACAACTCCGGGAAAAGTACTCCATCAAGTCGCCCTAAGTACGGCAGAAATTAATTGGATATGCCCAGGGAATAATGGAAACAAGCGTCAGTAATAATATTCCCGTCTACGGAAAAGAGAAACAAGCAGTTATGAGAAAGAAAAAAAATTCAAGAATTTAAATGGAAGAAGAAATTCCTTTTAATAAATATGGGAAACCCTGATTGACGCTAGAAGAATGTTTGGAAAAAAAGCTTAGACCTTCTTTCTAGCCTTAAATCTCAGGACGAGATTTCTTTAAGTGGGGTAGATCTGTGACACCCTCAAAATTAAGTAGAATTAACTTAGGAATAATCTGGTTAATCCCTAGATTTATTAGGATAAATATAGATGTAAAAGTAGTAAATATGGTTAATAAACAATAGGAAAATAAGAGGGATGCTTCACAACTTGAGTGCTAAGATAAGTCTCCAAAACCCTAGAATCAAACTAGAGAAGATTTAGTTTAAGTTTGAATTTGAATTCCCTTCAAAAACCCCTTCAAATAAATAGAAAATTCTTTTAAACGCTAAACGGGCCACAGTTCCATTTCCAGCGCAACTCCTCTTCGAACCCAGCTCCAAAGTCCGGTTTCCCTCCCCCATTTCCTGGCCTCACCCGCTCTCCCTCCCTCTCCTTCTGCTGGGCAAACTCCCCGCGGCCTAGTCCACCCCCTGGCCGGCCGCTCGGCCCACGCGGCGTGGCCCGTTTCCGCTCGGGGTGACGTCGGATGACGTCACCATCCCGTTCCTCCCTCCCTCGCCTTCCTCCTGCGCCGGCCGCAACGGACCGCCGCCGCCCGATCCTCAACCGCCGGCCAGGATGAGTCCCAGGGAGGCACGCGCGACGCGTGTCGCCACCACCAGTCGCCACCGCACCACGACTACGGCGCCGACCACCCTCCACCGGCCGGGGTCGAGGCCGCCGCCGCCGCAGTGACGTCGATCCCCGGCGCCACGCGTCTTCACCCCGAGGGCCGTCCTCGCTCGCCGGCGTGACGTGGCGAGCTCCACAGCCTCCCCCGCGCCTATAAAAGGAGGCATACCCCTCCCTTCTCCCCGCACACGTCGAAGCCGAGCCAAGCTCCGGCATGCTCCCATGGCCGCCCGTCCTCCGCTTGCCTCTTCTCCCAAATTAGTGCCGGAACGAGTTGCCCCCGTCGTCCTCTCCGCGCCCGTGGCCTCCCCACAGGACGCGGCGACCGGAGCCCCGAGATTGGGGGGGGGGGAGTCCCGAGCTCCACCCCCACCTCCCATGGCGCGGACGCCAGGAGGAAGAAGACGACCCTCTGGTCGCTCTTCCCTCCCGCGCCATAAGGATGACAGGTGGGCCCGGCCCCTTCCCAGCCGCGTCGTCCCATTCCACAAGGACCGGAGACCTGGCCACGCGCCGGTCCATAGTCGGCCCACGGCCTCCCGTTGCCCGGACCCCGCGTAGACCCGGTGCACGTGAACCCCGAGCAGGGGACGCCGCGGTCCACCGTCCCACGGTTCCGGCCCACGGAACAGTGCCGCTGGCGGACCCCACATGCTGCGTCAGCCGCCAGGAAATTGCTACGCGCACCCGAGTAAGTGTACACAAAGAGTTATTTAGAGCCCTTCCTCACTTCCAAAAATTCCCCAAAAATACCCAAAAATATTAGGAATATTCCTAAGCCTATTAGTGCCACCCAATCCTTTTTAGCACATCATTAGCACCTAAATCCAATTAGGGTAAGTTCTAGCCAATAGAAGGCCGCCATTAGTGTACCCAGGAAAATTCCCCTTCCCATGTCTTAGCCCCATAAATCCCCAGAAAATTCTCATAAATATTAGTGATTATTCTAAGCATTTCCATATGCTTACTTCCCTAATATTTATATCCTAAGCCCAGTCTAGCCATTATGCTACCCAAACCCCGCCCTTACGCTCACCTAAAACCCCGTCGCCACACCAACCATCTGTAAACCCCTAGGTATCAATCCCAGCTGTCATGCCACCCGTCCATACATCCCTAGATCTCAATGAAACCCTAGCCGGCATGCTGCCCAGAAGCACATAAGGGTTTCTAGAGATCCATATCAATCATTCGGGAATTATTCCTTAGAAATCTATATAATTCTCGAAACCCGATAACCATCGTTCCAACCATCTTTCAGGGAATTATTTAATAATTCTCTTCTAGAATCCCTATCCTTTAATCCATTAATTATATATATATATATATATATATATATATATATATATATATTTAATGGGTTATTAATCCAATCTCTAGCCTTTAACCCTTAGGCAAATCCTTCGAATCCATGCCTCCCTTTCCATTCTTCTTTTCCTTCTACTAATTGATTGGTGTACGGTTATGCTGATTGTTATTTTATGTGTTTTATCGATAGCATGACCGGGGCCGACGAGACGCCGAAGCTCCAGAAGACCCGAAGCCCAGCCCGGTCAACATATGGTATACGCCCGCGTAAGAAACGCCTAAGGACGACAATGAAGGCAAGTCTCACCAATAATATCACTTTAATCACTAAAGTTTACCATTCTTGCAACGTAAGCTATGAGGAGACATCACGTGGGTGAATGCCTGGCCCCGCTGTAGTTATAGGATGCTGATTGGGAGTGGAAAGAAGATCCCAAGGAAGGGGATTCTGTCCTAAGAGTCACTCTGATCCCAGCTAAGGACCGGTTCACGGGAGAGTCTTTCTAGTGCCCAGTACAACCTCGCATGCCAAAAAGGCATAGCCTTCAGGAATGCCTATTTATGTGAGGCCTTGATTCACACCCCACCAGCTGAACCTAGTAATCCATCCCAAGGAGCCGTATGATTGGCGCAGAGTGCTGACCGGCGAACTGGGTAGCGCCTGGTGCCGGGTCGAGTACGCGCCAAGTCGGGAAATGGGTATACTGGAGACAGCCCCAGACAGAGGGCTGGGATTGGGCGGCACGGGTTGACTAGGATACAGGGTCAGAGACCCTGTGGGCCAGAGGCCCGATGAGCTCATCGAAAAACCCGGGTTGATATCCGCGAGGCGGATGATTAGTAGCCCCTGCTTAGCCCCCAGTATGCACGTGGCTGGACCTAGGGAATGCTGACCAGCGATGGTCACCAGTGGGTACGAGTCTCGTAGGTCGGTACCGCCAAGGTACACGGTACGGGCCGACCGAATGCGGGGTAGATAAGTACGACCTCTGCAGAGTGTATAATCTATCTGCATAGCCATGACTCCGGCAAGAGTCTACTTAGTCAAAGCCCCCGATGATTAGTCTTTACTATTTTTGTACGGGGAACCTAAGACGGCGAAGGTACCGTTGATCAGGTTCGGGACTGCACATCGGGACTGGCAGGGAGGAAGTGCCCCTCCAGGACCGACCATTTACATTTAATTTAATATTATATTATTGAATTTGTGGGATTTGCTGGGTATTCTTTTCAGAATACTCACCCTTGCTTTCATTGTCTTACAGGTTTAGGCCTTCAGGGCGAGAAGGTGCTACAGCCCATTCCGGTGGAGGAATGAAGTGCCTACCCGCTCCCCGCTAGCTAAAAACGGTGTTAAATCTATTTAAAATATACGTTATTTACCTCTTCTGATACTAATCTGTGATAAGATCTGTATCAACGGCCGATCTAGGACCTGATACAGATAATCAGGAAACCTCTGGATAAGGGGTCCCCACACAAATGGACTCATACTTCACACCAACGGCTTAGTCATGATTTTAGAAAAATATAGAAACTGGTTTCATATTTTTCTGAGTTAAAACGAATTAGTTATGAATTCTCTAAGTTTAAATCCTTTTCTGAATTTTAAAACCATTCCAAAAAAGAAAAGAAAAGGGGCCAGGGCCCTATTTGTAAATAGTGAGGGACCTATTTATAATTTTAGAAAAGTTTGGGGTTTTCGATAAAAAGTCTAGGGTCGGCCGAAATGCTGATGTCAGCAGTGGGCCCTGCTGACGTCAGCGTTGACCGGCCAACGGTCAAAATGACAGGTGGGTCCCATGCTGACGTCATCAGTGGGCCCGGATGACGTCAGCACTTGGGCCAAGATGTTAAACCTAAAAAGTCCAGGGGGCTCGGTGTAAAAGTAACAGGCCAGGGACTTGATTGAAAGGATTTTGAAACTCCAAGGGCTAAAGTGTAAAAAGGCAGGGACTTGTTTGAAAGATCGACCGGCGTAGATCTGGTGGAGGTGGTTCACGGTGAGACGTGTCACGGGTTCACGTGGACCGTGTCCACGGGATCGATCTGCGGCCAGGGCGGATCTGCTGCGACGCAGCCGTGTTACCTCGCGTGCGGGCGCACCAGGGCGCGACGCGTGGCGTCGCTAAGCTGAGCGCGCGCGAGGTGCTCGATCAAAAGACGAGCGAGGAGCACGCGCGCACGGCGGCGGTGGCTCGCCGGCGGCGCTCCGACCTCGGCCAAAGCCGGCGACAAAGGCACGGACCGGCGCCAAATGGCCTTGCACACACGTTCGAGGGTGAAAAAGCTTAGGCCTTGGCTCTACGGGATGCTACGGCTCAAACAAGGGGGTGGTTTAGGTGCACGAGGAGTGCTCGATGAAATGCCGCAGAGCGGCGTTCATTGGGCGGCCGGGGTTTAGGCGCGGTTTTGGGCTCGGTCTCGCCGGGACCCTGCACAAGAAGACCCCTGGCTCGAAGGCCAGGGCACAGGCATAGATAAAGGGCCGGGCTTGGGTTGGTTTTGGCTATCTACAGAGGGATCCTCGGCGTTCACGCCGACAGCAAGGGGAGGAACGGGGTAGCGGCTGGCGTAGGCTCACCTCAGGCTCGGTTTGGGGCCTGGCGAGGTGTAGGTGACGTCGTCTTGGGGTAGGCGAAGAAGAACAGGGCGTCATTGTCTTCTTGCTTCGGGTGGACGACGCGGCGGCGGCGGCGGTGCTCCGGCGACGCGGCTCCACGGACGGCTCCCGCTTCCCCTTCTTCTTCTTGCCTTCGCCTTCTTCTCCTTCTCCTCCTCTTCTCCTTCTCGTGCGACGGCTAGGTGGAAGGGCAGAGAGGCAGGAGAAAGAAGAAAAAGCTGACATGCAGGCCCCGCATGTCAGTGGGAGAGGTGAAAGGGACGGGGGAGCGGTGAGATGCGCCGCGCGCTGGGCTGTGGGGAGAGAAGAGAGGGAAAGGACCAAGGGTGTTAGATGGGTCGCGGGATTAGTTGAGGGGCCGAGTTTAGACTTTGGTCAGCGGGCTGGTTAGTTAGTTAGGGCCCAAGTTAGTTTAGGTTTCTAAACTTTATTTGATTTGGAATTGAATCAATTCAAATTCAAATCACACCCAAATAAATCCAAATAAATTCCAAATAAAATCCAAATGTTCACACTAAGATATGGACACCTTAACAAAATATTTTATTTATTATTTAATTCTAAGAATTTTGGAAAAGGTTCAATGAAGACAACCTTATATTTTTCCTAGCTAGTATTAAATCCACGATAAATTTTTAATCCACATTTTTAATAACATAAACATTCCAGAAAAATCTGGGATGTTACAGTCTCCCCCCTCACTAGAATCTCGTCCCGAGATTAAGATCGTACCTTGGTCTCGAATAGGTGTGGGTATTTCTTTCGGAGGTCTGCTTCTTTCTCCCAAGTAGCTTCTCGTTCTGCGTGATTACTCCATAGCACCTTGCAATATGGAATTGAGCTTCTGCGGGTCTGCTTCTCGCCTCTTTCTAAGATCTTCACGGGGTACTCCAAATACTCAAGGGTATCTTGCAAGTCGAGGGCCTCGACTGGCACTGTCTCTTCTGGTACTCGGAGACATTTCTTGAGTTGTGACACGTGGAACACGGGATGCACTCCTGCGAGTTCCTCTGGCACCTCTAGTCGGTATGCGGCTTTGCCAATCTTCTCTGTGATGAGGAAAGGTCCTACAAAACTTGGGGCAAGCTTGCCCTTCACGTGAAACCTCTTGGTTCCGTGAAGCGGGGAGACCTTAAGGTAGACATGCTCCCCCACCTCAAAGGACAACTCTCGCCTTCTCTTGTCTGTGTAGCTTTTCTGCCTGCTTTGGGCTACCTTCAAGTTCTCTCTGACCTTGGTCACGTTCTCTTCTGCTTCGGCAATAGTTGCGGGTCCAAAGAACGGTCGTTCTCCTACTTCAGACCACATGAGCGGGTTCTACATTTCCTACCATAGAGTGCCTCGAATGGTGACATCTGTAGGCTAGCCTGATAGCTGTTGTTGTATGAGAACTTTGCATATGCTAGGCTCTTCTCCCAATCCTTGCCATAGGTCATGGCACATGCTCGGAGTAGGTCCTCCAAGATCTGATTCACTCTGTTTTACATGCGCACAGGAAAAGAAAGAAGAATAAAGAAGAAAGTGGAATCAAAGAACAGACACACTCATGACTCAAGGTTCGGCCTTGGAGATGGGAGGTCCGGTTTTCACGGAGCGGCAACTGAGGCGATTGCAGGCGATCTCGTCCTCCTCTCGTCCCTGATCGGCGTTTCTCCTCCTTTGACTTCCCTATTCAGTGGGTTTCTGCTATGGATCTTCACCTGGATCTTATGCACAAGTTGGATTTCTCGCCAGGAATTGCTTTTCAGAAGGATGTGCTCCACCGCTTCTGCAAATCGGTACACCATCCCTCTTCTTCGCTTGATGGATGTTTCTTCCTTTTGGCAACTTTTCGTCGATATACTTTTCGTTTGACGGAGGAATCAGTCGCACTGGCTCTGCAATCTTGTTTGGGGGGTTCAGCGCATGGTTTTCATGTTCAGTTCATCAGTGATCGACACTTCCGTTTCTCAGTTTCTTGCAAGTCAGTGGGTTTTCATGTTTATTCCCTGAGGCGCTTCATTAGTTCTTGTTTTGATGTTTATTTCCACCTGTGGAATAATGGTTCGGCTTTCCGTGAGTTCGACAAAAAAAATTGGGATAAAGAACAAGAGGAAGAATGGACGGTGGCAATGTCCAGAAAGAAGCGTCGTGCTTTGTCCCGATCCCAAAAACCAAAACCAAAGCAGCAATGGAAGAAGAAAAAAAATTGTCAAGAGGGTTCGCTTTGCGGAAAAACTTATTCAGGACTCTCTGGCTCCTCTTCACCGGCCAGAACCTGTACCGTTCAATTTGGTCATTAGGGATTTCTCTATACCGATTTTTGATGATGCTCCTGGTTTTCTTCCACAAGTCTATCATCCCAAGTCTAGTGATTCTGCTCCCAAATTGCAGAAAGTTTTCAATGATGCTGTCGCTTCAGAAATTCCAGTTCAGCATGTCTTTGATCGGCTCAGCAGCGATCTCAATCACCGGGCGTATTCCCAGCCGTGTTCTTCGCCAAGGGCGGTATCCGGGGGGTTTTCAAACTTTTTTGGATCTCCAACTAGCTGCAATCGGTGTCTGGCTTTCGGTCACTGGGCCTCGGCCTGTAAATCAAAGATTCGTTGCCTTACCTGTTTCCAATATGGGCATGTCCAAAGAAAGTGCTGGCGACAAACCAGGCCCAAGAAAACCTGAGCCCAAAAGAAAACAACACGGCGCGTTAATACGGAAGGCACCACAACACCATCGCCGGTTTCCCTCGATACTAGTGCTGTTTCCGCGGCCGCTTCGCCTTCTGCTACAGAAACTCCCCCTCCGGAGAACCCGCCCCCCACCTGCAATCCACAATCGCCGCCGCCCTCGCCCCCATCTCCTCCCATGGCCAACTTCCCCTGCAATCCAATGCTCTATGTACCGATGGGCATGCATGTCGAGCAAGGGTGGCTACGCCCGGCACGGTCTCGTGTCGCTCTTGGGGGAGAACCTCCGAGACGCCATGAACAGTATGCAATCATCCGTCTGGAACCGGAACCGGTGCAAGAGCAAGTTCTGCAGCTGATTGATGAAGTTTCGGAGATGCTTGCACATGAATACCCTGTTCAGGTTATTTCAGCATTCCCATCTCCTCTAGGTTTGGGGCTTTTTGAGTTTGCGACACCCGTGCAATGACAAATTCTGTTGGATATATCGCCAATCCCCTTCGCACAGGGCAATTTGATTGTTCAGAAGCATGATGAGACCACTAATCTTAGAGCTTGCCCGTACATCAGGCAATGTTGGGTCATGTTTCTAGCTTTTCCTCTTGACTATCAGAATTTGGATTTCATCAAAGCATCTGTTGCTCCCTTTGGCCGGTTGTTGAATTGGTTCCCTGGACCAAATAAATCTAGAGTAATGACGCAGTGTCTGCTTCTGTCACCTGAAAGAGTGCCAAGAAGTGTTGTTATCTCTCAAGGCTCTCAGCTAGGTGGCAATGGCCGTTCTTGGTCTGTTCCTGTTTTCATCCTTGGTGGCCATTTTCCCGATGCTTTCCCAGGTGATGAGGACCCAATACCCCCTAATGGAAATCCCCATCCGGTGCATGGTCCAGAGGTGCAGTTTAACCAGAATGCACCACAACATTGGCATCATGAGCATGTAGGGGGTGCACAGCACAATCAGTTTGATGCTGGTCTTAATTTAGGACAGGTACAGGATGCTCAGGATGATATTCAAATCCCAGAGCCTTTTGGTATGGGTGAGTGGCCTGCTTGGCCGGAACAGCAGGAAGATGATATTGAAGCTGAAGTGGCAAAAATTGTTCCTCAACACCCTGATCAACCACAGGACACTGTATCTTTTGATCAATCAGGTTCAACTGCATGTTACCTCCGGGCTCATGGGCCTGATATCACCTTGAGAGTTGAAGATGTGCTGCAAGGAAAATATGCATCTTCCTCAAGTGAATCTGACAATTCAGAACCAGAAGTTCAGAGTCATCTGCCCTGTACAAGTTTCCTTGTTGTTGAGGAAAATGCTTTCAAAATGCTTACAATTGGTTCTATTCATCAGCCTGTCTTGGGAAATCCTGTCCTGGAAAGGGTGGATTTTACAAGAGTGCCCACTTTTAGCATTGACAAGAGCCTTTTTCAGTCTGCTGCCACAGAGATAGATGACTCAATGGCAATTATCCCATATAACCCCACTTTGGCAGCAGTTCTCATAAGGATCTGGGCATCTTCACAACCAGACCCCTTTGTACTTGATCATCAGGAAACTTTTCTGTCAGAGCCTAATGACAACACCCTCCCATCAATGACTGTTGCCATGGAGGAAGCAGACATTGCAACACTCTCTTTGCCAGCAAAGATATCTGAGAAAAATCCTCATGCCGTTCTTGAGGAATCATCTGTTAGGAGAAGCACCAGACTAAGCCAAAATAAAGATGGCTACAAGCACATCCAGCTGGAGGATCATCCACGCAAGAAAAGAAAGGTATGGACTGAAGTGCCTTTGACTAGGAAAGAGGCAATGAAATTATTGGATAAGACTATTGAGACAGGGGATGATATTCCAAGCCAAATCCCAAATGACATCCTCAGAGCTTGGGGCATAGAATGTAATGTGGCTCCTGAGGAGCTAACTGATGAGGCTCTCTCCAGGAGTGCAAATGACGGTGTTCCCAATGATGATACAGCTGAATGAAGCAGAGGCCCTTGGGGATGGGTGGGAGTATTTTGTTGTTCATGCTTTTATGATTGCCTGGGATGTATCTTACGTCACCGTTTGTGAACTGTTCTCAGACCATTTTCTTTTTATCTATTCAGACTATTGGTACTTTGGTGAATCATGTTGGATGGTTGTCTCGATTGTTATCAAACTAGACAATATCAGTTATCGGTTTTGTATCTACTACCTGGGCTCTCCAGGTTATTTTACCTCTTTTGTTTCTTGGCTGTGCATGCTAGTCATGTGGCCAAAGTTCCTGAAATTATTGTGTGTCAATGAATAGAAGCTGGAACATACTTTGCTGGAACATTAGAGGAATCAATAGTGAAGGCAAGTGGGATAACATCAGAAACAAAATTGAGGAAAGTGCTTGCTCCATTTACTGCTTTCAGGAAACTAAACGTGAGGCTTTTGATGCCCAATATATTAAGAAATTTGTGCCGAAATGCTTTGATAAATTTGCATTTGTGCCTTCGTCAGGCTCATCAGGGGGTCTCTTAGTAGGATGGAAAGGTGCAGGTTTTGAGGGTATAGTTCTGGAGCAAAATTCTTTTGCACTAACCATCTCGTTTACATCAAAGCACAATGGGGACAGTTGGAAGTTAACAACAGTATATGGTCCATGTATTGAGCCTGCAAGAAGTAGCTTTGTTAATTGGATGAAAGGTATCAATATTGGGGATGCTGATAATTGGATCTTCCTTGGTGACTTTAACTTTTATAGGTCCCTAGAGGACAGAAACAAGCCAGGTGGAAATTTACAGGATACTTTGATTTTCAATGACATCATTGGTCATTTAGGCCTTGTGGAATTGCCCATAAAAGGGAGAGCCTACACTTGGAGTAATATGCAGCATGATCCCCTCCTAGAACAACTGGACTGGTACTTCACAAGTCTAAACTGGACACTGGATTTCCCAAACACCATGGTTCTGCCACTAGCCAAGCCAACTTCTGACCATGTACCATGCAAAATTTTTATAGGTACCAAAATCCCCAAGTCCTCTATTTTCAGATTCGAAAATTTTTGGCCAGAGATGCCAGGTTTTCTAGAAGAAGTCACAAGCTCATGGGAACAACCACTATCTAGAGGATTGCAATCCTCCACTGCTCTCTCAGCCAAGTTCAAAAGATTAAGAGGATCTCTGAAAACCTGGAGCAGGAAATTATCTAATCTCAACCTTTTGATAGCAAACTGCAACAAAGTCATTCTCTTCATGGACTCTCTTGAGGAATATAGAGCTCTTCTCATTACAGAGTGGAATTTTAGGTTACTGGTCAAAAAGCAGCTTGCATGCCTCCTAAGATGCAAAAACATCTACTGGAGGAAGAGATTCACAGTGAATAGAATTAAGTTGGGAGATGAATGCACAAAGTTTTTCCATGCTATGGCAACTATCTCTTATAGAAAGAATTTAATCTCTCAACTTAGGGATGCAAATGGGAATATCATAGCTGACCATGATGGCAAAGCAGCTCTGATCTGGTCGACTTTTAAAAACAGAATGGGAGTCTCTATGAATCCAACTATGCATTTTGATTTAGCAAGCCTGATAATTCCTGACTTGGATCTAGACTCTTTGGTTCAACCTTTCACGGTGGAGGAGATTGATGGAGTCATCAGACAAATGCCATCTGACAAAGCCCCAGGGCCAGATGGCTTTAATGGAATGTTCATAAAAAAATGCTGGCCAATTATTAAACATGACTTCTACAAACTCAGTGCAGATTTCTTTGAGGGATTTCTGGACCTGGAGCCCATCAATAATTCATTCATAACTTTGGTATCCAAAGTTAATAATCCAGAGGGTGTCAATGATTACAGGCCAATCTCCTTGTTAAATTGTAGTATCAAGATTCTGACAAAGCTTCTAGCTGACAGATTGCAGAAGGTGATACTCAGATTAATACTTGCTAATCAATATGGCTTCTTGAAATCAAGATCCATTCAGGACTGCCTGGCCTGGTGTTTTGAATATTTGCACCAATGTCATCAGTCTAAGAGAGAGATAATAATTCTGAAGCTAGATTTTGCAAAAGCTTTTGATACAGTGGAACACAAAGCTATGATATCTGTCATGAAACAGATGGGCTTTCCAGATAAATGGTTGCTTTGGGTGCAAAAGCTCTTTAGCTCAGGAAATTCTGCTGTCCTTCTCAATGGTGTTCCAGGCAAACAGTTCAAATGCAAAAGAGGAGTTAGGCAGGGTGATCCTTTATCACCACTCCTTTTTGTCCTAGCTGCAGAGCTGTTGCAGGCAATTGTGAATAAGGCATACAGTCAGGGTCTGGTACTGCCACCTTTGCCGCAAGATCATGAAGACTTCCCTATAGTGCAATATGCAGATGACACATTACTCTTTTTACAGGCTAATGCTAGACAGCTCATATGCCTAAAATCTCTTCTGAATACCTTTGCTGAATCCACAGGTTTGAAGGTTAATTTTCATAAATCGATGATGGTGCCCATCAACCTATCTGAATCCAAGATAGATGTTTTAGCCAGAACCTTCGGATGTTTAATTGGCACCATGCCATTTACTTATCTAGGCCTGCCAATGGGAACCACAAAGCCTAGGATTGAAGATCTAACCCCTATAATGGATCGAATTGAAAGAAGATTATCAGCTTGTTCCTCCCTCCTATCACCTTCAGGTAGATTGCAAATGGTTAATTCAGTTATCACTCCAACCACAACCTATGCTGCTTGCACTATCAAATTCCAAAAGGGAGCAATTGACAATATTGATAGAGCAAGAAAGCAATGCATCTGGAGAGGGAATACGGAGAAAACGAGAGGAGGCAATCTTGTGGCATGGTCAACAGTGCAAATGCCAAAGAAGAAAGGAGGGCTTGGAGTCATCAATCTGAGACTACATAATGATGCGTTGCTCCTGAAGCACCTGCACAAATTCTATACAAAGCAAGACATCCCATGGGTTAAGTTAATCTGGTCGACATATTATGAAAACAAAGTTCCACACGCCTGCAGGGAAGTTGGCTCCTTCTGGTGGAAAGATATAATGAGACTCAGTAACATGTTCAGAGGAGTAGCACGATGCCAACTGGGAAATGGCTCCTCTACACTGTTTTGGGAGGATCTATGGGGGGAGGTGATAGTGGCTGATTCTTTCCCCAGATTATTCTCTTATGCAACTGATGAAACTGTCTCGGTGAAAGATGTTCTGCAGGCTCCGGACCTTGAAACATTGTTTCACCTTCCACTATCACAAGAAGCTTATCACGAGATGCAAGGTCTCCAAGCTTATTTACAAGGGATACAATATCATCCAGAGGAAAATGATACATGGAGTTTTATATGGGGCAATGCTACTTACACATCACGAAGATTCTACAACTTTGTCTTCTCAGGAATTCGATCTCCATATACATACACTTGGCTTTGGAAGTCCAAATGTACACCGAGGTTGAGATATTTTCTTTGGCTACTGGTCCTTGACAGGCTAAATACAAAAGATATGCTACAAAGGCGAAATCTGAATGTTCAATCAGGTACTATCTGTGTCTTGTGTCAAGATAACGCAAGAGAAACGAGGGATCATCTATTCTTTGACTGCGTTTTTGCCCAACGATGCTGGGTCTCCATTGGTGTGGTAACCTCCATTGGTCTGGACATTCATGAAAGAATCTCGACAGCCAAGAGATTAAACAACAATGATCTGTTTATGGAAATTTTCATTGTGGCAGCATGGGAGATTTGGTTAACTAGGAATGCGGTGATATTTGAGAATGAAGCACACAGTTTTCAGCTTTGGCGGAAACGTTTCAAAGATCAAATCAAACTCCAAGCTTTGAGGCTTAGAGAGGATCGTCGACAAGTTTTGTTAGCATGGCTACAATCGATAACATGAATCCCTTGTTTTTTCTTTCCCCACCATTCTTGTAATTATACTCTGTGGCTGTACAGTTCTCCTTTTCTGCTTTTAAAATGAAAATGAAGCACTGTGGGGAACTCCCCCACAGTTTTCCCTTCAAAAAAAGATCTGATTCACTCTCTCTGTCTGACCATCGGTCTGTGGGTGAAAGGCTGAGCTGTACACTAAGTTGGTGCCCATAGACTTGTGTAACCTTTCCCAAAACTTAGCAGTAAACTGAGGTCCTCTGTCCGTCACTATGGTTTTGGGTGCTCCATGTAGCTTAAGAATGTGCTCGACATAGAGGTCTGCTAAGATGCTTACTGAGTGAGTGGTCTTTACCGGGATGAAGTGTGCTATCTTAGTGAGTCGGTCCACAATCACCCAAATCGAGTCATTCCCCTTTTGTGTATGGGGCAGTCCATTTATGAAGTCCATGCTAATGTCCTCCATCTTCCACTCTGGTACATCTAAAGGGTGTAGTAGTCCTGCGGGCCGTTGATGCTCGGCCTTGATTTTGCGGCAAGTGTCACATCGTGCTACATACTCCGCGATGTCCATCTTCATGTTCCGCCACCAGAATCGATCTTTCAAGTCATGGTACATCTTGGTGCATCCGGGGAGAATCGAGTACTTAGAATCATGGGCTTCGCTTAGAATGGTTCGGCGGAGCTCATCATTCTGTGGTACGCATATGCGATCCTTCAACCACTTGGTGCCCTGCTCATCAATCCGATAATCTTCGGCTTTGCCCTTAGCCATAAGCTCTATCAATCCCTCGATCTCTGGGCAGTCTTTCTGCGTTGCGCAAATCTGCTCCTCTAGGGTGTACTTCACATGCAGCTCGTTGATCTTCTCCAACTCGGAATCTGTCGTCTTCTCTTTCTCAATCATGACTCCGCAATAGCTCTTCCGGCTAAGTGCATCGGCAACCACATTGGCCTTGCCGGGGTGATACTGAATGTTCAGATCGTAGTCCTTGATCAACTCTATCCATCTTCTCTACCTCATGTTCAGCTCAGTCTGTGTGAAGAAGTACTTCAAACTCTTGTGATCGGTAAAGATGTCGCACTTGTTGCCGATCAAGTAGTGTCTCCAAATCTTCAGGGCATGTACGACCACTGCAAGTTCTAGGTCGTGTGTAGGGTAGTTTTCCTCATGCTTCTGCAACTGGCGGGAGGCATAGGCAACAACTTTCCCGTCTTGCATAAGCATGCATCCAAGTCCTTGTCTTGATGCATCACAGTATACTACAAAGTCTCGCCTGATATCTGGTAAGGTCAACGCGGGAGTGGTGGTAAGCTTGGTCTTAAACTCTTGTAAACTCTCTTCGCACTTGTCTGACCATTCAAACGGTACATTGTTCTTGAGCAACTCGGTCATTGGCTTGGCAATCTTCGAGAAGTTCTCTATGAATCGGCGGTAGTATCCTGCTAATCCGAGGAAACTTCTGATCTCAGTCACATTTCTGGGCTGCTTCCACTCTGTCACGGCCTCGATCTTTTCTGGGTCAACTGCTACACCTTCTGCTGTCAACACATGGCCTAGGAAAGCAACTTTCTCCAACCAGAACTCGCACTTGCTAAACTTCGCGTAGAGCTTATACTGTCTCAATCTCTCGAGCACAATCCTGCGGTGCTCCTCGTGCTCCTCGGCAGTCTCTGAATAGATCAAAATGTCATCAATGAATACCACAACGAACTTGTCCAACTCTTCCATGAAAACCTTGTTCATCATGTTCATGAAGTATGCCGGCGCATTGGTCAACCCAAAAGACACAACCAGAAACTCAAACAGCCCGTAACGGGTGGAGAAGGCGGTCTTGGGTATATCCTCTGGCCGAATCTTCATCTGGTGGTAACCAGATCTAAGGTCAATCTTGCTAAAGTACTTGGCTCTCTTCAGCTGATCCAAAAGGTCATCAATTCTCGGCAATGGGTACTTGTTCTTGATCGTCACTGCATTCAGCGAGCGGTAGTCTATGCACAGCCGAAGTGTCCCATCCTTCTTCTTGACAAACAACACCGGTGATCCACACGGTGATGCACTCGGTCGAATGAACTGGTGGTCTAGCAAATTCCTCAATTGTTTCTTCAATTCCTCCAACTCTGGAACGGACATTCGATAGGGTCTCTTGGATATGGGGGCGGTGCCTGGAACTAACTCAATGGCAAACTTGACATCTCTGTCTAGGGGTAGACCTGGTAGTTCTTCGGGAAACACATCCGGGTACTCGCAAACGACTGGAACATCTGCTAAGGTCTTCTCACTGAGGCTGTGTAGGTGGGCTGTGGGTGTTTGCTTGGCTGCTACGGGTTCAATCTTCACTATCTTACCACTGGGGTGTGTCAAGGTCACAAGTCAGGGTGAACAAGAAATGTTCCCCTTGTGCAAGGTCAACCAATCCATGCCTAGGATAATGTCAATGCCGTCTGACTGTAGAACTGTGAGGTCGGCTAGGAATTTCTGGCCTTTCATCATGATACTAACACCTTTGCACATCCTCGTGCACTCTAGGTCTCCTAAAGGTGAGGTGGTAATTATGGGTACGGCTCGGGGAACCATGGGGAGAGACGTATGTGCTACAAACTTACTAGATATATAGGATCCGGTAGCTCCGGTGTCAAATAGAATCAATGCATGGAAACCATTATGAACTCACCGAGTATGACGACGGGTGCCTCCTGAGCTTCAGCTTCAGTCATGTGGTTGAGCCTGCCGCGTGCAACACCTGGCTGGCCTGGGGTAGCTGCTGGTCTGCCACCTGGTGTGGTACCGCGGGCTGGTGTCTGGGCACTCTTCTTCTCAGGATAGTCGAAGGACTTGTGGCCTGGTTTGCCACAGTTGAAGCAGGTGAACGGGGAACTCGAGCTGCTCTGGCGTCCGTAGGATCCACCAGACGAGGGGTAGTTGGGGTTCCTCCCTTCGGTAATCTGTCCATTGCCTCCTCCAAAGCTGCGGGTCGGCTGACTCCGACCTGGGCGGTAGCTGCGGTAGGGCTGACTCTGACCTGAGCGGTAGCCGGGGTTCCTCTGCTGGCTGGTCTGTCCGTAGCTCGGCTTCTGAGGTGGCCTGTCACGTGTCAGCTGCTCAAACTTGCGCTTCTTGACTCTCAGTCGACCCTCATGGTCCAGTCTCTCCTTCTCAACTGCAATAGCGCGGTTCAACATGTGGCGAAGCGAAGGGAAGTCACTTCCGGCCACGATCTGCCTGATCCCATGGTGTAGGCCTCGGTGGAACCAGAACTGCTTCTTCTCCTCTGTGTTGGTGTCTGTTGGCGGTCGATATCCATGACTTTTACCGCCAACATTTCTCCGGATTTTATGCTCATATAGTGATAATCATGCTAATATCATTTATACTAATGAGTTCCACAAGTTTTGTGCAATTTGTGAGCGAAGGAACAAACAGGAAAAACAGGAGGCCAAACTGGCACAGGGCCAGGCCAGCCGGCCTAGCCTAGGCCGACCGGCCCCCCTCTGCCTCTTCTGGCCACGGTTTTGATCCACAAGCTATCTAACACACCAAGGATGATCATGAGCCGTGAGTTTGATGTCGGTTTGATCCGAGGACCCGAAAGGCCTAGCCATGGATTGGAGGGTCCACCTACCTTGGATTCTCGGACAACCTCAGCTCAACGCAACCAAAACCGCCTCAAGGGAAAACATGCAACCGTTGATGAGCGAGTCGGTGCAACGGAGGGCTGAGAGGGGCCAGGGCCAGGCCGGCCGGCCTCCCCTAGGTCGGCCGACCCCTAATTGTCGCGCTTGAGGTGAACGCAACAACTACCGACTTCAGGACATCATCCAGGCCGTCCCTGCAAAAGTCGGTGCCACTTGGCACCAGGGCCAGGCCGGCCGGCTTCCCACCGTGGCTTCCACGCTTCCTCTTTCGCGTGGATGCTAAGCAGGAGGTGTGCGTCAATCCTAAGCAGGATTCCACCCTTGGGAGGCTATAAAAGGCGCCCTTCACCCCCACTCAAAAACACCATCCATTGGAGAGAAGAGAAGGCTCAAGATGTAGTCCACTATTATCTTAGAGTTGAGTAGAGTAGAGAGAGAGAGCGGGTGAGTTGCTCGGGTGACAGCCGAGCTTTGTAGAGAGAGTCCGGGATTTCTTCCTCGGTCTCGTCTCAACATTTCCGCCCCCGGGGAATAAAGCTTCAGAGATATCTTCAGTAAGTTCCTCGGTCTCTTGCCTTAGTACCTCGCTAGTTTACTCTTTACTTTCAGCAATTTATCTTGGCTATCTATGATCTGCGGGTACCTGAGTCTGCGCGAGTGACAGCGACTCTTGTTTGGGGTTTCCTCTATAGCCCTTCGTGTTGGGTGGAGGTCAGTGGCTGAAAGCTTAGGCGTGGTGCCTGTGCTGGCTAGTCACCTTAGGTTGTGTTGCACCCCACGAAACTGCAGTGGTAGGCGGCAGGTGGTGACAGCCCTGTCCGTCCTTTGTACTCCACCACGTTCGGATGTACTCATAACAGTAGTGCTGAGCCCGGAAGAACCCCTCTCTCACCCCGTTCTGAGTTCTTCCCGTTCTAGCCGTCGAAGCAGATCATGTTAGATTAAGATAGGTTGTCTGGGGTAACGAGTGGCTAACTAAGGTTAAGCTCTCTACACCCTTTACCCTTTCCTCCCCTGGTGGGTCCGGTTAGGAAAGTTCTAGACTAGTCGCGTCTACCGTTCCTTGGATTTGACATCCAGGTTTCTACTCCCCTGGTGAAAGGCTACAATGTACTCCGTGCGCTTGCGGATTTAGTTAGGGTAAGGAGTGCCAACAGTGTCCTCGGGAGCATAGCGCATCATCCTGGTGAAGTGACGCTCATACTCCTCCACCTTCATCGTTCCCTGAGTCATGAACCACAATCTATGCCTTCTGAACCACGATCTGTCGGGGGATATGCTAGTCATGAAAGGCCTTGCAGAACTCTTCCCAAGTAATGACAGCTGGGTTCTGGTGCATGGCATTGTAGCTGTCCCACCACGCTCTGGCTGGTCCCTCAAGCTGATGGATGGCTATGTCGACGCACTCCTCATCAGTGTAGTCAGATAGGTCTAGCTTGGTCTCAATGGTCCTCAACCAGTCATCTGCATCGATGGGGTCTTCGGAGTAGCTGAAAGTAGGAGCCTTGAGACGGATGAACCTCTCAATCTTGCGCGGTAGGTCTTCGACAGGTGGACCTTGGCGGTGTCCTCCTCCCTGCGGGTGTGCAATGGCATCTGCCATCCTCTCCATGACCTGAGTCTGACGGTCCAAGACCTGGGCAAGGGTAGCCACGGGTGGCACGAGCTGATTCTGTGGCTGCTGCTGTGGTGGTGCACCACGACCACGGCCTTGCCCTACGGGAACTGGGTCGATCTGAATCTCCTCATCGACAGCTTCCTCTTCTTCTTCCGTGTCCTACTGTGCGTCGTGCCCGAGTGGCGCCAGGTTGGGATTGGCGGCTCCTCCACATCCTCTCCCGCGGCCACGGCCAACAGCTGGCTCAGGCGCGGGCTCGGGGGCGAGCAGATGGGCGGCACGACCCCGAGCACAGCCACGACCACGGCCACGACCACGAGCGGCGGCCTCGGCTTCTTCCTAGGTGGCGGCCTCAAACTGGGCGTTCAAACGTCCTGACCTTCGGATAGACATCCTGAGACAAGGTTGGAGAGAGGTCGTTAACGTCTTTCTATATGATATTGTTCTAAATAAGCCAGAGTCAATACAATCACAAATATTACTTATATGCATATATAAGCTCTAACACACAAGAGGAAAATCATCATGAAAACTCATATATTATTAAGATCCACTCATACATCTATGCAATATAAAACACTAGGTGCTACCTCGAGGCTGACTCACGTGCCTTGGAGGTCTCGCACACACACGCACTCGATACATCGTGAAAAGATCTCAAATGGGTGATTTCTACTACATAGGTGTACTACTACCATCGCGTACTGGAACAGGCACACGGCTGACACGGAATTACTCTACCTTATTCTAGCTACTCGCCCGGCTCAGAACATCCTGGGCTTCTTGTACTCAATGACGGTTCAGTCCTCCCAGCTTGGCGGTTGGTGAAGAGGGGCTTCATCATTGCCTCTGCCTTCATCGTCTCTAGAGTTTCAATAGTGTTGATGCTCTGGAAGGGCACTGTCACACCCGATTTTATAAACAAAATCGAATGCACATCACATGTATGCCAGGATCAGTTTATTCATACATGTGACATTTACAAGAGTGAAATCACAGCTAATGTTATTACACAACGATAAACAACATTACAAAATGACCCGAGGTCTGAAAGAAAAATACATAAATATATCGAGTCTTTAGCGAAAAGGGACTCGATCTCCACAAGCAGCCGACCGGGGGTACACTAGCCTAGGACCGAGCGTCTGGTCGAAGTCGTCGTCTTTAGCGAACTTCACGTCATCCGAGATCTGGGCTAGCAGGGGGACAAAGAAGGGTGAGTACAACGAATTGTACTCCGCAAGTGTGGGGAAAAGATTATAACATGAGGCTTAAATAGGAGGGCTTTTTTAGGGTTTAACTCGTGCTTAAGCAACAACCTTAATATTTAGCCTAAGTCATTAGCACATACTTACTAGATCCAGAACCAACCCATCGAAAATCCATCCGATCCACCATCAAGACAACCATCCACCTCCAAGCTCCACTAATCACGAAGAAGTCCAGGCCTGCTCTTGACCGTGAGCACGGCTGATATATCAATTTTACACTCTGCAGAGGTTGCACACTTTCACCATGAGTCGTGATTCCCGTTCTGCCAAGGGTCGCGGGCCTCACAACACATTTCCGAGATGTGCGGCTAGGTTTCACTACAAGGCCTTTACAAAGAGTCATTCCATGCGTATTAGCTCATAGCGCACGCCATAGAAGCAATCTCCCGTCCCTCCTCTACTCTCGGACTAGGCAAGCCGTAGAAGCGTCCTTTCGTCCCAAATACCTATCCAGAGTAGAGAGCATAGAAGCCTTCTTCCGTCCCAGCTACTATGAAACTAATGTCAACACAAGATTTCCCTAATTAATTGGCCAGGCCCAGAGCCCATTTAGGTCTCACGGTTGCGCTGTTTTGCCGGGTACATGTTTCATGAACCGGTCCTTAGAATCCGAGGCAGGAACCAACACAAACCCGGAAGAACCAAATCAAATCCACAAAATCCATCATACCACTCGGTCCATCGTGTTCAGATTCCCCACACCAACATGATCACGAGGATTCCACCTCCTTGACTTTATTACCAGATTATGTAAGATCAATTTTATTAGCCCAACCCAGAAGACTGCAAAGCTAAGCATTATACTACAACACCAACCCAGCTTCAAGGAAGATATTGAAATATTCTAGTAAACCCTAACATAGGATTCCAGTTAGACTCAGCATGCAACTAATGGTCTAGCTAGTCTAATTAAAATAAAATAACATAGGTTGCTGGGTTATGATCAAGGACACTTGCCGTTAACTTGAGATGATCGTCGAACTCTTGCTGCTTGAAGTCACGTGCAGATCGTCTTCTATTAACGCCAAGCACCAAAAAGAAATGCAAACAAAGAATAAGAAAAACAGTACACCATATACTATAAAAACAGTTTGCAAAAACCTACTAAAAGGTATCATTCGTTTTTACGATCGGTTAAGCGTAAGACTTTGGATAAAAGATTGAAGGTGACATACATAGATTTATAACGAAACAAGGCTAGATGAAATCTTGGAGAAAGAGATTTTATAGTACGGGCATATTAGGATTACCAAAAATAGAGTACGGGCAAGGACTGACCATGCGGGAAAATAAAGAATACGGCAACCACGCTCATATGTTGCACATGTACGATTAGAGATCTAGCTAGTACTAGCATGTACGTATGTAATTGCTAGGAGAGGTTGCATGATCCATATGATAGCTATAAGTTGGAACAGAAAGGAACAGGAGGCTTCTCACCAAAGCGGGATCGAGTCGATGGTGAGACGATGGCAGCGAGCAGCGGCGGAAGCTTGGTGCAGAAACGACGAGACTCCAACTTCCGGCGGCGGTAGCGTCGCGAGATATTAGGATGAAGTCGCTTCAAGTCGGAACAACGTCGGCGTCGAGTGTCGTCCTTGTCGCCATGAATTATCAGGTATATGGTATGGTGATCGAGTTGGGGAAAGGCACTGAGATACTTGTGTGAGCGTCAGGTGATGGAATTGGCAGGGCAATTTATAGTTGTGTCGAGAGGGAGCAGAAGAGCCGGGCTAGCAGATGAGCGGACAGCCGGCGCTGGTGGATTTGAAGGAGAGATGTAGTGGCAATTAGTTTTACCATGATGAGTAACTCTGGAAGCTTGGTTGGACGGCCACCGCCAGCCAGGAACGAACGGACAACACGTATGCAGGAAAGAAATACACAAGGAGGCATGCATGCAAGCTGGACTTGATAGCTCGTTGAATGAAGTCGCATGCATGGTGGAAGGCATAAGGCCATGCATGCTTTGGAAATAGACCACGTGCAAGGAATAAGGTTAAAGAGAGATAAAAGAACAAAGAAGTAGAAGGATAGAAAGTTTAACGGAGATTTTGAAATGAGAATCGACCTAATCAACATGCATTTGAAAAAAACAATTTAAATTCATTTTGCACACAAAACACAATGTATCCGGCATGAATGCAACAACCCAGTCAACTTAATTTAGAAAATTATTTTCCTATCTAAATTGATAGCAAAATAAATGTTGGTAAATTTTATAAAATAATAAAATTATTTCTTTTCCTTAGTATTTTCTATTCACAACCCAAAATAGAAATTTTGGGGTGTGACAGGGAACTTGTGAATTCTCAACGAGCTGGGTCCACAACTGAAGTCCTCCTTGCGGATCTGTCGCTGCTTCTCTGGCGGCAGCTGGTCATTAAGCTCCTGTAGCTCCTCGACCCTGAGTGAGTCGGCATCCTTCCACGTCTGGAGGATGTTCTTGCTCTTCTCCTTGAGGTAGAGGCAGGTACGAGTGAGTGCGGCGATGTTGTTGGCGTTACGCTCGCACCTCCGCTCGAACTGGGTGATCCTCAATCCCATAGCACCGGGGGTGGCGTTGTTCTTGAGCTCGGCAATCTTCTCGTCCGCACGCCTCCGCTGGTACTCCATGAGCTCTATGGTACAATCCTGAAGTTGTTTTACCCCTTGCAGTCGCTTGATCTCTTGCTTGAGCTTCTGCTTCGCTGTGAAGTCTTCGGCAATCATCTGCTTCAGCTGGTCTGTCTCTGCTTGGGCCAGGGTGACTGCGGCATCCTTGCGGCTCAGCTCTTCAGTCAAGTGATGTACCTGGTCCTTCATGGTCTCAACTTCTCTCTCGGCAGCGAGGACGCGAGAGACTCTGTCTGTGGCGGTGGAGACTCTGTTCTGGAGGCTGTTGAGGAAGTGTACACTCTTCGACTCCAACTCGGTCGTGTAGTGATCCAGATCACCGAGGTACTCTCCCACTACGACAACTGCTGGGTCCTAGTGGCTGCGAACGCTGCTCTGCACCTCTCAGACTCTGCCTCGTCATCGTCCACGTAGAACTCTCTGGGCAGAAGTCGGAGGTTAGTGCCCTCGACCTGGTCCTTCTCACGGACAAGCAGTACCTGTGTCAACCTCCGTGCAACACACTCCACTGCTAGCTTGGCTGTCATACCAACGCCCTCCATGATGATTCCCTACCGGTGGTCGTAGGGGTGAAGGGTAGCCTTGGCGCGAATGAAGGTAGTGTCGTTGAGGTAGCAGTTCTGCGCGTCGAGCTCGAGGTGGGTGTCTGGGATACCCAAGCGGTGGGCGGTAGTGATCAGCTAGTGGACCATGTCCCCTTGGTCCTGGGGGCTCACGTGGGTACGGTGCAGCAGGGCCATCGTTTCCTGAGTCACGTAAACAAGAGAGGTGTCAGCGTAGGTGAGTAAGAAATTTTCTCAAAAGAGACAGTTTTTGTAACATAGCTCAAGGTAGCATATAGAGATAGATCGTATAGAGTCCTATTCTATCGTCCATGTCTATGGCATCATCCTACGGGCAAGTATGGCTCTGATACCAACTGTAACGACCCGGGTTTCCGATTTCCGAAAACCCTGACTTCCTGTACCATTGTGATACTCCCTGGATCAAGTAGATATCACGTACAGAACTCATCACAGCAAATATCACATCCATACCACGAATAAAGTACAAATATCTTAATTATTACATCATTCTCATGATAATACGTCTGATACAAGCCCTCAGGGCTGAACGACAATCAAAGAAACATCCAGCGCAGCGGATCTAGGCATAGAAGCCTCCATCTTCACGAACTCCTCCACAAGGCAAACTTGCAGCGTCAGGACGACACCTCAATCGTACCATCCATCGTAGTTGAACTCGTGCTCATCATCTGATCCTGTGTACTCAAAGGCTATCCTCAAGGAATGGGATAGGTTCACGTCACCAACCGTATATGCAAGCTTTAAGTGGACTATCATCTAAAGGGATAAAAATATAACAAGGAACAAGCAGTGGTTTCCTATGCAGCAGCAACATAAAATAAGTATCATATCCATCCATCCATACTTCACCACATCAGGCTATTCTGGCACACCGGACTCCCGTCTCCATCTCCACACTCGTCTAAGTCGATGCGAGAGCTCCCTCCCCTCGCACCTCACCAACTACGACCGGATCCTGAAAGGAAAGGGAGCAAACTTCCCTTCTCCCCGTCCGTAGCTACGAACCTTAATCACTCTCAAATCTGGCTAGAAAGGGGGAAGGTAGAAGATCCCAAAATATGAGAGGTAACAGGGAAAGTGAGCAATGTCCATACCGAGGACGCGACTATTACAACTGGACCCACTCGGGCTGCGAGATGATGGCCGCCATCTCGAGACGCAACCCACAGCATAGACCCTAACCACGACGATGCCCGCCTGCTCTTCCGGTCTCGATCCATCAGCTCGCAATCCAATGCTTCGGAAGCTGTGTCGAACTCTCTCTCGTAGGGCCAGACGGGTCCATAGTCCTTCGGGGAGACGGTCTCTCCCGTTCCCGTACACCATCCACCTGATCTTCTCGCAATCTGGGCATCGCGCTAGTTAGCCTGGTTGGAACCCATTCATATGGGTAAGCGGTAAGTACATGGGGCCGAAATAAAGTTACCCCACTTGGTTTCAGACCGGGGTGAGCGTCATCGTCCCAAAGGCGTACCTTCCAAGAAGAATGCAAGTCGCAGTACCCACTATAGGTATCACCGCCAACTCCTATGCTCCTATCCATACATGTACTCGCCACAAGTACGGTGTGG
Source organism: Urochloa ruziziensis (assembly GCA_015476505.1). Classification (NCBI taxonomy): domain Eukaryota; kingdom Viridiplantae; phylum Streptophyta; class Magnoliopsida; order Poales; family Poaceae; genus Urochloa; species Urochloa ruziziensis. Next base: position 44,343,731 of record CM027124.1, read on the forward strand.
GACCCCCTCGAGAGCAGGGGTCTCCCGGCACCTCGGTCAAAGACTGAGTTGTTAAAGTATGCTAAACCCCCACCAAGTTTCCCAAAAACACCTTCTCCTGCCAGTTTTATCCCCACACACGCCAAGAATCCTAATCCACAATATCCTATACACATGCAAGCAGCATAGCATTCATATATAGTAGTGTATTAGGAAGCAAGGCATTCACGGATAAATTATGGCTATGCAAGGCTCAAGCATCATCCAATTGCAATAAGTAAAGCGCTAGCACATCTAGTTGCAATGTCTAATAGACATTCAGAAGATGGGCTGGGCGTGAACCTGAGGGCAAGTTCTCTTCCTCCATGAAGTCTTCCGGGTAGTGCTCCTCTCCGGTCAGCTCCTGGCCGTTGGTAGGTCTATATACGTAATTAAAGTAAATACCGGGGACCTAATAGCAAACAACTCCAATAAAACATTTTCAAGAAAGATCCAAATGGACTCATACTTCACACCAACTGCTTAGTCACGATTTTAGAAAAATATAGAAACTGGTTTCATATTTTCTGAGTTAAAATGAATTAGTTATGAATTCTCTAAGTTTAAATCCTTTTCTGAATTTTAAAACCATTCCGAAAAAGAAAAGAAAAGGGGCCAGGGACCTATTTGTAATTTTGGAAAACTTTAGGGGGTTTTCGATAAATAGTCTAGTGTCGGCCGAAATGGTGACGTCAGCAGTGGGCCCTCCTGCCGTCAACGTTGACCGGTGAACGGTCAAACTGACAGTGGGTCCCATGCCGACGTCATCAGTGGGCCCGGATGACGTCGGCACGATGGCCTAGATGTTAAACCTAAAAAGTCTAGGGGGCTCGGTGTAAAAGTAACAGGCCAGGGACTAGATTGAAAGGATTTCGAAACTCTAGGGGCTAATGTGTAAAAGGGCAGGGACTTGTTTGAAAGATCGACCGGCGTAGATCTGGTGGACGTGGTCCACGGTGAGCCGTGTCACGGGTTCACGTGGACCGTGTCCACGGGATCGATCTGCGGCCAGGGCGGATCTGCTGCGGCGCAGCCGTGTGGCCACGCGTGCGGGCGCAACAGGGCGCGACGCGTGGCGTCGCCAAGCTGGGCGCGCACGAGGTGCTCGATCACAAGACGAGCGAGGAGCGCGCGCGCACGGCGGCGGCCAAATCAAAGGCACGGACCGGCGCCAATGGCCTTGCACACACGTTCGAGGGTGAAAAAGCTTAGGCCTTGGCCTCTACGGGATGCTACGGCTCGAACAAGGGGGTGGTATAGGTGCACGGGGAGTGCTCGATGAAATGCCACAGAGCGGCGTTCATCGGGCGGCCGGGGTTTAGGCGCGGTTTTGGGCTCGGTCTCGCCGGGATCCTGCACAAGAAGACCCCTGGCTCGAAGGCCTGGGCACAGGCATAGATAAAGGACTGGGCTTGGGTTCGTTTTGGCTATCTATAGAGGGATCCTCGGCTTTCACGCCGGCAGCAAGGGGAGGAACGGGGTAGCGGCCGGTGTAGGCTCACCTCGGGCTCGGCTTTGGGCTTGGCGAGGCGTAGGTGACGTCGTCTTGGGGTAGGCGAAGAAGAACAGGGCGTCACGGTCTTCTTGCTCCGGGTGGACGACGCGGCGGCGGCAGCGGTGCTCCGGCGACGCGGCTCGACGGACGGCTCCTGCTTCCCTTTCTTCTTCTTGCCTTCGCCTTCTTCTCCTTCTCCTCCTCTTCTCCTTCTCGTGCGGCAGCTAGGTGGGAGGGCAGAGAGGCGGGAGAAAGAAGAAAAGGCTGACATGCGGGCCCCGTATGTCAGTGGGAGAGGTGAAAGGGACAGGGGAACGGTAGTTGGTAGTGGGCCGGGGTGAGATGGGCCGCGCGCTGGGCTGCGGGGAGAGAAGAGAGGGAAAGGGCCGAGGGTGTTAGATGGGTCGCGGGATTAGTTGAGGGGCCGAGTTTAGACTTTGGTCAGCGGGCTGGTTAGTTAGTTAGGACCCAAGTTAGTTTAGGTTTTTAAACTTTATTTGATTTGGATTTGAATCAATTCAAATCCAAATCGCACCTAAATAAATCCAAATAAATTCTAAATAAAATCCAAATGTTCACACTAAGATATGGACACCTTAACAAAATATTTTATTTATTATTTAATTCTAAAAATTTTGGAAAGGTTCAATGAAGACAACCTTATATTTTTCCTAGCTAGTATTAAATCCACGATAAATTTTTAAATCCACATTTTTAATAACATAAACATTCCAGAAAAATCTGGGATGTTACACACATAACTTGACACCAACGAAATAAACTTCATAAACCAACAACTCAAAATAGACTCGAACTCGGCTATTAAAAGATACATTAAACGACTCATCAATAGCCCAACTTAAGCCCAACAAGCAATCGACGCCGCAACCCGATCTGGAACTCCGTCGTATCGTCCGATTCGACTTTCACTGCGCCATCCGATTCCGATTTAGAGCACCTTCTCCTTTACTTTTGACGTCGGCTTTGACGCGTGTCAAAAAAACGACGTCAACAGCGAGTCATTTGATAGCAACTTTCATGAAAAAATTAACTAGATATATATCACCTCATGTTTTCTTCGGTAATTTGGAACAAACAAGTAAGGTCAGTGTAAAAACGGGGTATCACCACCAATAAATTCCTATGATGTCATTTGTAACAACACAAGGTCAGTGTAAGTTCCCTTAAAGTTACTGCGGAGTGAGTCATTTGATAGCAACTTTGAAGAAAAAAAGAACTATGATACCACCTCATGTTTTCTTGTCGCGGATTCCTTTTCTTTTCCCTGTGCTCCCTATTTTCTTGCGGCAGTTTGTGTTTCCTATCTATCTTAAACAATCAAATTTATACGACTTTGAATAGTGCACGCGTGCGAAGTAGACATGAAGTTTCAGTTATTCTGACCTCTTGCTCCCACCATATATATACACACTAGCAGAGAGGCACGTGCCGCAGACACATGTTTTAAAAAATATAGCGTAAGAAAGAGTCCTGATTGTCGATTGACAAAGAGCCCTGACCGATAATGTACAAAACCAATAGCCCACTTGTCGGACCAATGGATCCATAATATTTGACGACCATGGGTCCACTTGTCGGATTTGACGAAACAAAATTATTTCGCTCTTTTTAGTATAGACTACACTACTACAAAAAAACATTAACGGAGGCGGTTTTTTTGCATTTACGGAGGCGGTTTTGGCAACCGTGTCTAAGCTGGGGTCTCTGTTAATCGACGATTAACAGAGACAGTTTTGTTACAAAAACCGCCTCTGTTAATGATTTTACAAATTAAAAAATAGATTTTGAATTTAAATCCAGTGGAAGCATGGTTTCTCACTGGATTTTGAATTTAAATCCTCTGGTAATACATATAGTCATCTAATAGCTAACAGTAGTACATCTAACAGTAGTCCTTCTAATCTTCAGAGCTTACTGTAATAGAATGGGAGAAGAAGCAACTGAAAAAAATGGGGAATTAGATTACAATTATATTAGTAAACTTGAGGGAAAAAAATGGCAAGGCTACCAGACAAAAAGGGACAAATTGTATCAGCAAGTGTATATACAATTTTAGGGGAAAAGTTTACTACTGCTTATGAAATCAATGAACATGTATGCAGAGATAAATGCATATGTGGGGGAATTGGCAATGCTTAATACCTGCAAGAAATGACTCCTTTCCTCTCAGCTCAATGAAGGCCAGGTGCTCCCAGGTTACCCCATCATCTTGATGCGACAGCTCATATGTTCATTCGTCCTTCTTGGGAGCCACCAACCTAAAGCCGAAAAGAATAAATCAACACTAACTGACAGAAAATGCAGAGAAGTTCATCAACACCTGCTCTACTACTGAATATATATTGCGTTAACTAGTAGTTCATCTAATGTTATAATTTTAGAACAAGCATACATAGCACCTTGCCTCAACAGAAAAACATGTGGGACTGGTTAGCAGCACCACCTCCCAGCCCCTTGGTTCAGTCAGATTGCTTGGTTGGTGATCGGTTGTTAATTCAATTGCCTAATTGAAACAAACTAGCTTTTAGGAACCACTCAAATGCATTTGTTATGAAAAAAAGAGGATACTGGTTATGTTCAGCCAGACAATTGACAAGAAACAAATGATATACCTGACCATTCCTTGAGATTATGCAACGCGAACATCCAACATTTCCAATAATGATCTGGTGGCCTCTAATGGCAGCTACACATGCTGTGCTTCCTGACACTTGTGGCGGTATGTACAAGATCCTCTACAAATGATGATATGTACAATATCCTCTACAAATATATGCTTAAAGAACCAACATTCAGAAGTCATAATTTACCTTTGCAAAGGGCCAATGGTAACCATAAATACAAGCCTTGAGAGGGAGACACGGCATCCGGCCACGAGTTTCACGAGGTAGAAGTACTTTCTTCCAGTCTTCTGACTCTGCCAACAACGCATCCATTCTGCAACAAGTGAGCAGGAACAGCAGTCACATATTTCATATTAGCACATGTAGCAAAGGCAGCTATGAGTGAAATGAACACAATGGTGTATGTCAACAAAATAACCTGAAAAAGGTCCTCTCCAGTGCAACAGCCAGATTGTCTGGATAGTGTGGATCGTTGCGAAGTTCGATATGAAATTGTTTCTCACATAACAATGCCACTCCAGCTCCTGAATCAGGAAAAGAAACAGTTCAGCATTTAATTACAGTAGTAAATGATTTCAATTGAAAAACAGAGGCATTAATAATACTCCCTCCTTTTATTTATGTAGAGAATACTAGTATTTGAAAAGTCCTTGCAATTAATTTCATACTATCATTTGTTACAAACCTATAGTATTAAAAGATAGTATGTGAAACATTAGTATAACCAAAGAACAGCCATAGTTAAAAGCCCAAAGCATGTGTGAAGGAAATTTAACAAACACATGAAAACAATCAATATTTACTGGATTATTATGGATCCTAGGTTAATAAGCAATGCCTGAAATGTTCAGGTATGCAAATAGCCGACAGGTTTGAACTTTTGTTAACAGATATGCCAATCAAGATAAAACCTTCATGGCCATCATAAAGTCCAAAGAAAGATGTGATGTCATCTAGATCTGGGACTGCTGCAAACTTCAGAATAAGAGGTAAAAATAAGGGTTAGTATCGAACCACAATTAATAGAAATTCAAGCATAAATTTATGTAGAACTATTATAACAATAATCTCCCAAAGGACTAGTGATTACTCACAACATCTTTCCTGTTCCTGCGCCGATCTTGCCTAGATGATGCTCCTACAATATGTGTAGGTTTCCCATCTATCAAACAAAAAATCTGAAGAAACCTTCACACATATATTATCTAATCACTAGAAGCTCAAAAAGAAGAACTATCCCTGGTAGCAGGCACCTGGTACCGCGTGGGAGTGCTCCTGCCACTACAACTTCTCCCCTAGCACAGCAGCAGCTTCCATAACCCAAACCCTAGCACAACAGCAGCTTCCATGGTGCAAACCCTAGATCAGGACTTCAATCGATTTGGGAAACTCAGAGAGAGATAGAGGGAGGGAGATATCTGACCGTCGCTGGAGGAGGAGGTCGTGGGGAGAGCCCGTGCTTGGACAGGGAGGAGGCGCGGACGGAGGCCACCGGCGGCGAGTGGACGAGGCGCGGACGGGGGCCGTCGCTGGCGCGGGGAGTTCCGGGGAGAACGGGGGCCGGCGGCGCGGAAGGTGCTGCGGCGGCCCCTGGAATCAGAGGCGGCTGGCTGGGTGACCGAGAGAAAAAGAAAGGGGATGAGTCTTCGAGAGAGGAGGAGCCTCGCGTGACAAAGAAGACAGGGGAGGGGCTGCTGGGCTGTTTGCGTGCTTTCTGTGCGTGATGGGATGGGCCAATGACCCATGAGGAAAAAAAGTTAATGTAGTATTAACGGAGGCGGTTGTGTTACAAAAACCGCCTCCGTTAATGTAGTATTAACGGAGGCGGTTGCGTTACAATAACCGCCTCCGTTAATCTATTAACGGAGACGGTTATTTTGCTCCGCCTCCGTTAATCAATCATCACCGCCTCTGAAAATGATGGGCATTAACAGAGACGCAAGTATTTCGCAAGTGTCTCGGAAAATGTTTTGACAGTGTCTCCTAAAATGTTTTTTGTAGTAGTGCTAGCTAGTAGGGAGGCACGTGCCTGTGGCACGTGTTTTGAAAAACCTCATTAAGGCCGTGTTTAGTTGATGAAAAGTTTTTGGTGAAAAAATTTCGGGTATTGATTTTACCAATTTAGGATTAGTAAATATGGACGACAAAGGTGGAAAGTTATATGGATAGGTTGGAAATCTCGAGACGAATCTAACGATGGTAATTAGACGGTAATTAATCCATAATTAGCGGATGGTTACTGTAGCATTACTATTGCAAATCATGGATTAAGTAGGCTCCTTAGATTCGTCTCGCGATTTACAGCTCATCCATATAACTTTTCACCTTTTTCGTCTACATTTAATACTTCATGCATCTAAAATTGTCCTTTAATGTGATGAGTGAAAAGATTTCGGGTGGGAACTAAACAAGGGCTAAATCCTATTAGCATAGTGGGATGTTCTGTTGGGACTCGCCGCGCAATCACCATGGTGAAGTTCACCGGCGAGCTGAGCACCCCACATGTCGCTCCCTTGTGATATGTTGTTGGGGGCAGCGACAATGGGCTGGTGACGCTCAGGAGGGAGCAATAGAGAGTGCCTTTGTCTATCAAAAGCATCTAGGTGTCGTGTCTAGCCCAAACATTGCCTTGCATTTTGATCTCGGGGAAGATTAGGAGCCAGGTGCCGTCGTACACGCATGTCGACGAGAGTATACGCATCCTTGCAAATTCCATGTGCTTTGATAAGCCATGGCCTCATCTCGAAGCCCGAGGGTAGCGCCGAGCTGTTGTCGATCTCCGACGCCAGCATGATGGATGGATCTATTCTATAGATTGTGATTGCCTATATATACGTGAATGAGAAAAAAAAAGAGGAATTCGTTCTAGAAAAGAAAGCAATTGCCGTGGGAGGAATCAAGGAGTCAGGTGTAAAGATAAAAGAAAGTAAAAAAAAAAGTCCTCGGTAAAAAAAAGGAGTCCGATCTGAAAAATGAGTTGCAGGTCAAGCACGTGGAGGCAGCCAGAGGAAAAATTGTTTTATAAAGGGTTCAACTGTCGGACTAATAGATCCACAAAATTTGACGATTGACCATCAATTCTTTCGTCTATAGAAAATAGAGCTAATCAATCACAATCTCCTTTAATAAAAACTTAAAATCAACTACCAATTAATTTTATCCCATTTATTTTATTTCTCTCCAAAAATAAATATGTGCCAAATCTTTAGAAAAATGTCCTAAAATCATAAGGAATCTGAATTTTCACCAATTGCGTAAACTCTTTTATACAGACACTAATGACTAAACCACGGAGGGGTTATTTTATTGCACTGCGTAAATTTCTAATAGCCCGTAGCGGGTGTTAAAACCATCAAAATGGGACGATCCTGGTATTAAAGGGATACGTTGAAAGTTGAATGTTGAAACACAGCAGATAGCTAGCTAGCTCATAGTTGTTGATCAATAACGAAACACCGATCCTCTCCGTCGATCAGGGTTGTGATGTGTGGCCGTGACAACCATCTCATCTATACTATAAAGATTGTCACAATTGAAACGGTTTCTCACCCAAAAGATTACCCTCTTATACCTCACAGAGGACCCACAATTCAGAGCCAAATGGTGGCCCCGGACGACCAGGGAGTAGACGCGTTTGGTCGTCCTCCCGACGTTCTTTTGCGCCTCGACGCCATCCCGTCCCCCTATTGTTTCTCACCTTGGCATTTTTGTATACCCACTGCCTTCCTTTCCTTTTGATCGCGTTCTTTGTATGGTAATGCAATCAAGGCGCCGCTTTAGCTGTCATTTCTATTCGTTGTCTCCTTACTTTTAATACTTGATTACTTACAATAGTTGTGGGAGTCAATCAGGGAATCGATTACTTACCATAGTCCTGGGCGTCCAGGTTCATCTCCTTAGCCCTCCTGCCCCCTATATAAGGCGCCCCTCCTTATTCTCAAAGCACACAATCTCTCCCTTCATTCTCATCATCTATTCAAGACTACTGATTTCTTTGCAAGGGCGTCGGCGTCGAACGCGGCGCAAGGGTGGCCACGACGCTCGTCGTGTCCAAGCTCGCTAGGTAGAAGCGGAACGTGCTCCGTGTTGTGACGGTGTCCGGTGCCGTCGAGTGCGTGGCGTCGTTGCTCCACGACACCGGCGACGAGGAGAGCAACCTTCTCGGCCTCCCCGTCATCAAAAAGCTGGCTACGGTGCCGAGTTGCTCATTGATACATGTATCGTGAATATTTTCTTTTATATATGTCGTTGATTGTTTAAGATTTAATTATACAAAAATTTCCTTCTGTTTCCGCCGGAGGCCCAAGCTTTCGATATATGAATATATAATATTTAATATGAGATGCTATTGAATAATTTTAATATGCGATCTAAAGGCAATCCGAGTGCTTTTCAAGGCAATCCGAGTGCTTTTCAAGGCAATCTGAGTGCTTTCCATATCGAGAAGAGTCCTTGCAGTACTCTACTCTTGTTCTTCACGCCTGGTACGACTCCATCGAGTGCTTGTCAAGCCAATCGAGTGCTTGCCAAGCCAATCGAGTGCTTGCCAAGCCAATCGAGTGCTTTTTCGAGTGGTAATTTGCACCCAGAATTAGTAGTCACATCGAATCATCTTGGAGATCTTCATCGGAGAGTGCTTTTCAAGGCAATCCGAGTAGTTTACAAGTCATACGACTAATTTCCATATCGAGAAGAGTCCTTGCAGTACTCTACTCTTGTTCTTCACGCCTGGTACGACTCCATCCAGTGCTTGCCAAGACAATCGAGTGCTTTTTCGAGTTCTTGATCAGTCTTGGACAGGTCTTGGTTGTCACGAGGCCATGAGGTGCTTAAGCCCCGTTTATTCTGATTAAATCAGTAGTCTTCAAAATATTATATGATGTGCGATAAGAATCGCACTCCATATGGAGTAGCCCCCGAGCCTTAAGTTGAATCGAAGAATCAGGTTGAGGGTCCACAGGGTTACAAGGTTGGTTTCGAGTAGAATCCTAACCAATTTCTACTCGAAGAGTGCTTTTCAAGGCAATCCGAGTAGTTTACAAGTCATACGACTAATTTCCATATCGAGAAGAGTCCTTGCAGTACTCTACTCTTGTTCTTCACGCCTGGTACGACTCTGTCTGGAGAGAATCGATGTGTCCCTGTGGGCCCATGGTCGTACCTGCAACAAGCCCCCAAGCACTTCATCGTCGAGTATCATCAACCGAGTGCTTGCCAAGCCAATCGAGTGCTTTTTCGAGTTCTTGATCAGTCTTGGACAGGTCTTGGTTGTCACGAGGCCATGAGGTGCTTAAGCCCCGTTTATTCTGATTAAATCAGTAGTCTTCAAAATATTATATGGTGTGCGATAAGAATCGCACTCCATATGGAGTAGCCCCCGAGCCTTAAGTTGAATCGAAGAATCAGGTTGAGGGTCCACAGGGTTACAAGGTTGGTTTCGAGTAGAATCCTAACCAATTACTACTCGGAGAGTGCTTTTCAAGGCAATCCGAGTAGTTTACAAGTCATACGACTAATTTCCATATCAAGAAGAGTCCTTACAGTACTCTACTCTTGTTCTTCACGCCTGGTACGACTCTGTCTGGAGAGAATCCATGTGTCCCTGTGGGCCCATGGTCGTACCTGCAACAAGCCCCCAAGCGCTTCATCGTCGAGTATCATCAACCGAGTGCTTGCCAAGCCAATCGAGTGCTTTTTCGAGTTCTTGATCAGTCTTGGACAGGTCTTGGTTGTCACGAGGCCATGAGGTGCTTAAGCCCCGTTTATTCTGATTAAATCAGTAGTCTTCAAAATATTATATGGTGTGCGATAAGAATCGCACTCCATATGGAGTAGCCCCCGAGCCTTAAGTTGAATCGAAGAATCAGGTTGAGGGTCCACAGGGTTATAAGGTTGGTTTCGAGTAGAATCCTAACCAATTACTACTTGGAGAGTGCTTTTCAAGGCAATCCGAGTAGTTTACAAGTCATACGACTAATTTCCATATCGAGAAGAGTCCTTGCAGTACTCTACTCTTGTTATTCACGCCTGGTACGACTCTGTCTGGAGAGAATCCATGTGTCCCTGTGGTAATTTGCACCCAGAATTAGTAGTCACATCGAATCATCTTGGAGATCTTCATCCGAGTGGTTTTCTTGTACCCAGCCCCCGAGCATAGGAGCCACCGGGGATGCATCGAGTAGTATGTAGTCAAAATAGCCACCATCAATAGAGTAGCGAAACAGAGGAGGTCGTGGTTGACTTGTCATGCCGCGATCTCCCCATAAACATGAGTCAGGTGCCCATGTAATCGAAGCCCCATCATTGGTACTTGGCGACTCAAATATGCTGGAGAAAGACAACTAGGTAAGCCTGATGGAGAAAGACAACTACCGTCATTGATGGAGAAAGACAACTAGGTACTACTCGGATGGACTTACATTGATGAATTCCATTGATCATGAGGCACCCGAAAAGTCATCCAAACCACTCTTGCAGTGTATTCAGGAAGCCCCCGGCAAGTTGTACTCATTTGGCGAGTTATACTTCAAAGCACTTGATAACTGGTACTTGAAGATCGCTACTCATAATGTGGAGTAGACTCTAGAGTACTTTCAAATAAGTACTCAGATATTTGAAATCACTACTCGCCTTGTGGAGTAGACTCTGTAGTACTTTCAAATAAGTACTCAGAGATTTGAAGTTACTACTCGCCTTGTGGAGTAGACTCTGTAGTACTTTCAAATGAGTACTCAGAGATTTGAAGTTACTACTCGCCTTGTGGAGTAGACTCTGTAGTACTTTCAAATAAGTACTCAGAGGTTTGAAGTTACTACTCGAGACTCTGTAGTACTTTCAAATAAGTACTCAAAGATTTTGAAATCACTACTCTTATTACGGAGTAGACTCTGTAGTACTTTCAAATAAGTACTCAGAGATTAAAATCTAAATACATATGTTAAAGTTAGAAAGTTTCTAAGGTGATCGATTGAGTAAAATCCATTTTGATGGCAAGCTGCATGGCGTTTCCTTTTATTAGATCCGCCCAAGTAGGATAGTATCACGCACAAGGGAAGAATCTAAATACATATGTTAAATTTAGAAAGTTTCTAAGGTGATCGATTGAGTAAAATCCATTTTGATGGCAAGCTGCATGGCGTTTCCTTTTACTTGTCTGTTTGAAATATATAAATAGACTACCCAGCCATCCTCTCCATCATAAGCACCCACGCACGCCCACATCATGGCGAGGATGAATCCGGCGTGCACTTCTTTCATGACCCTGAAGGCAGCCATGACGAAGCCTCATGGAACTCGTGTTGATGTGGCTGCGGTTGTCGGGTTTGTTGGAGCAGCAGATCGTGTTTCTGGAGTTATGGAAATCTGCTTGTGTGACCAAAGGTATATCGACATTCGCTATTAATACAAGAATTGCACCTATCGTTTCCATGCAATGCTAAGTCATTGTTGCAGTGCCTTAGCTTTCCTCCGTATGGTCAATTTCCAAGCCGACGACACGCGTAGGAAATTGCTCGAGGCTGATGTCGACAACCACCTTGTCACGGTGAAAAATGTTATGGTGGACACCAATATGAGTGAGTAACAAAATTCTTCATGTTTTTAAGTTAGATATATCAGCGTCAATCATGCAAAACAATATGAGTGAGTACATTACAACTTGTTTTTTTATTTCAACAGTGTGCTTGGTCGCTAACAATCTTAGTACAATCACTTTCATCAAACCTGGATCATACCCTTCGCTGTCAGCAATCGAAGGTGATTAATATGTAGACGAGTTATATTTATGTTACTTTATTCCGTGCTAACCTTCATACTGTGTATAACTTGTTTTTTTCAGAGATTAGAAACGCTATACGCACTGACTATATGATCCATGAGAGCATCAAACTTGACTTCGCCACACGAATGGAACATCTCAAAACAATCTCCAGTAAACCAATTCCAGAGTTCCAAGGCATCCCTGATAGTTATTCCCCAATGTACTTGTATGATTGCATATTCCACGATTCAAGCCTCCCGAAGCCAAAAGTTACAAAAGAAGTTTTAGAACAAGTCTTCATGTACTTCATATGAGCTGTCCTTTATATTTGAGTGAGTTCGAGCTGAATAGAGAAATAGCATACTTTGTTTCTTTTAAAATCATAGTCTTTAATTCTGTGTTCTTTTTAACACGTGCCTGTGGCACGTGCATCCCTACTAGTAAATCATAAAAAAAACAATAGTGCTTCCTCTATTTGTACCTCAATTCATAAATAAGCTAAAATTAGATGATAGAAACGATCTGAGATCCATTAGATGGATACAAATTAGGAATTACAAAATTTACGGGCAATTTGTCATCTAAGTAATCATGATGCATCCGGTATATATCTAATGCTAGAAAAAGATGCATCTAAGAAACAAAAGTTAATGCTCATATTTTTCAGCACGGACGCACGTAAAACCAACAAATAGATTTGGGAAAGTGCCGAGGAAACCTCACCTCTCACATGAACACGATGACAAATCTCAAAAAATAAGATGATACTTCCTCCGTTCCAAATTATAGGTCGTTTTGGCTTTTCTAAGTTCATAGATTTTGCTATGAATCTAGACATAGTGTTTATCTAGGTGCATAACAAAGATTATGAACCTAAAAAAGTCAAAATGAACTATAATTTGGAACGGAGGTAGTACAAACATACAAGGAACATGCAAAACCAGTTAAAGGGAGCAACAAAGGACATTACCGTTTGCCTTAGGCTATTTCAACGATGGAAGATCGTAGTGATTGTGTTGACGCAAAAATCAGACGGAGATAGATGCGCACTAACACACGAGCAAAGGCGTGGCCTTGAAAACCAGAGCGTGTCAGTCAATCTGACCTGTTGATTGACAAGGATAAAATCGGAGGTTAAGAAACAGTCGAAGAGCCGATTCTCTCGTTAGTTCAGTCGCACGTTGAAAGTCCGATTCCGATATAAGATGAAAACAGCACAGAGAGCCGATTTCAGTAGATCAAACAGCAGAAAGCCGATTGATGACTAAGCGATAAGAGACAACCGTGAAGTGATCCGATAAAGCTTAGTAAAACAACACTTAGAGCAATATTAATCAGCTATCAGATAAATGCTAAGATTACGCCTTTGACAGAGCCGATTAGATAAAACCCTAAGCTGGATAGATGATGGTAAAAGCTAAAACAACAAGAAAAGACATGCAGATCTAGTAGATACCGATAATTGTCGAATAAATCTAAACGAAGCAACAGCGATGCGCCCGATGCTAAGGCTTAGATATTACTCAGTAGAAGCGGAACTCACGAGCAAGTCTTGGAGATCTGGATCGCCTCGACTAGCCCAGGAGAACTCGTAAAAAGGAAAAAGCTTGGCGAAGTCGCCGACTTGTATGTAAATTGCGAGTAGTAAATGCAAGTAGTAAAGGTTTGTTTATTGATGTGTATCTAGCCTTTCTCACGACCCTCAGGGTTTATATTTATACCCTGTAACTTACAGACTCTTAGTCGAGTACGACATAGACAAACTTGACGCAAAAGAAAGAAACTATTAACTAAGACTCTTAACAAAACTGGCTCATCAATGGCCCATATCAGCCCGCAGCTCGCGACGCCCTAGTCTGGTCTTCCTACTCCGATCGGTTGACCTCCGAATCCGATTCTGACACCGGTAACCGATTCCGATTCCACCTTGAACCGATTTCATTTCGAACTTTGCTTCTTCATTTATTTTCATCAAATCCCTTCGGGCGTCGGCTCTGACACGTGTCAAAAAACGCCATCAACGGATTGCCTCCAATCCAACCTCCTGCCTGCTACGATAAGTAATTCGTCCATTCATCTGCCATGATATATACAATATGTGCGATTTGCAAAAGAAAATAAAGGAAGTGAATGGGGACGTTACCGTTCGCCTGGGCATGTTTCGGTGAGAACAGATCACGCGGTGAGAACAGCTTCCCTGAACATCGTGTTTTGTCGGCAGCGACGACGAAGACCACACTCGTCAAGGAAAAACGGATCTGGCGAGGCGACGATCCCACCGCAACGCCGTGCTCTGCTCCGGAGGCCGACGACAACGTGCGAGCGATGTTGTCGTGAGCGAATTGAATCCGGCGGCGATGCCCTCCTGCCGACAGCTTGTGGCTTCACGGCCAAACAAGATCATCGCCCTGCAGGTTGGTTGCGCGTTGCCTGCTGGCTGCCGTGGTGCGACGCTGGAGCCGCGTCGCCAAGCGGTGCTCCGAGTAGGTTTTGCCCGTGCGCGGCAAGCTGACAATGGAGGATCAGACCCGGCAGCGCCCATCAGCTCATTGATTCGTTGCCCCCGACGTGGTCTGGAGGAGGAGGCTGCTAGTAGTACGGCCCAAATCAAATGTAAACAAGTGCATTGCGGTCAAGAAATCTCACGTACGTGTATAACAAGGAAAGAAAATCCGAAGAGGAGAGTTCAGGTATAAGTGGGCCCTGCGGGTACGTGTAAAAGACACGGTGACAAATTCGTACAGAAAAAATGAACTTTGGGGGACGAAGGGGCCACCTGTCAGACCAATGTGTCTTTTGACGATTGACCGTCCGAAATTATTTCTTCCTTTATAGTATATAAATATATGTTTTATTATTATATATGTTTTCGGTTGTTCACATATTTGTATTGCAAAGGCTTGTGGACACCGAATTGCATCAAATGTGTAGGCAGCACAATTTGCTATTAGGGTCTAAACCAGTGTAAAATGCAGGCTTGGAAACTTCTGGAAGCTAGATAGAGGATCCAACTTTCGGCCCATTTAAGGCCGGTCCCCACCTCCTTCTTCATCCTGGCCACCCACCCTGCCGCCTTACCTCCTGCCCCACCGACGCCGTCCACCCGCGCTACCCTCCGTCCCTGCCTCCCCTAACCACTCCGGTATGAAGTCCCCCACCCGGATTTGGCATGACTTTTGGCCTCCAGATTCGGGTGATTGTCAGTTTTTTTGAACTGGCCCTTAAATTGAATATGATAAGCACTACTTTCCATCTCCAACTGATCTTGTCTTTAGTTCCTTCGTCCCACTCGTTAAACCTAATCATCTCCCAAAGGGTTACGTATTCATGTATCTCCACTCACTACTGATTAATCATCTCTCAAAGGGTTACATATTCCTGTATCTCCATTCACTACTAGAGAAACCACCTTTGGTCCTCGGCTGTTAGTATCGACTGGAATTGAGCCGGTACTAAATGATGCACTTAGTACCGATTCCTTAGCACAATGCCGGTACTTGTCAATTTGCTCAATTACCCACGTTGGGAATTTCAGTGTGCAAAGATAGAACGTTGGTAGTGCACTGAGGACTGAGTTAACAATCACTAGCCTCCCAGCGTAAGAAAGATAAGTACTACTCCAGTCCCATCAGCCTCATCTCAATTCTTTTTAACAGTGGCAGGCATTCGTGGTCTTGTGTTACCCAGAGGAAGCCCAAGATAAGTGAAAGGCATAGTTCCAACTTGACACTCAAGTGTATTGGCAAGCAGTTGTATCCTCTCTTCACTAATGTTGATGGGCCCCAAAAAAGACTTGTTGAAGTTCACCTTGAGTCCTGAAGATGATGCAAAATCCCTCAAGAGATTTTTCAAGAACAGAAGTCTGCTGGTAGAACCACTAAGGTATCATCAGCAAATTGTGGTGGATGTTGAGACATTTATTTTTGTTATTTTGTACAACATTTTGAATTGGATGTTAAGTGAAATGTGCATCTTTGATGAAAAATTTAGATTTATATTAAACAGAATTGAGAAGAAGCTTGCAAAAAAATGTTGGATGCAACTTTATTTTTTAAGAAATGTTGGCTGTGAAAAAAGTGTTGGATCCATTTTTTTTAATAAATGTTGAAGTGTTGACGTTCAACATTTTTTAAAAAAAATATAGATTCAATATATTTTGTAAAAATGTTGATCAACATTTTTGCAGTCGAAATGCTGAGTGAGCCAAACCTGTTGTGCCTTTGTGGCTTTTTATAGATGACTTATTTAACCATCTTCCGCAAGTTATATATATAGGAGGCCCCTCATGACCTCATCATCCAATTTTCCCCAAGTGGCCTTGGCTTGGCGCATGGCGCGTGGAGGCGCAGCCTGCCAAAAAAAAAAAAAAGGTGCGGGGAGCGGCCAGATAACCTATACGAAGCAACTTAAATTGTTCACGAAATAAATCTTGAAGTTACCTTGTTATCACAGTATATCACATAACCAACAGTTTCCATGGACTTGTTTTCGTTTTTTACAATAGCTCGATGTAGGAAAATTAAATGTGCCGTCATTACAAATCTCGGTACCGTACAGTCGTACTACACTACGCCAATGGATCTCGACCAAAATCGAACTTTAGGTACCGGCGTACCCAGGTCTCGACGACTTTACCTCGTCCGTCCATCCTGTACGCGCACTCGGTCAGATGGCGCGGCTGATTGTCCCGTACGAAATCCCTCAGGGAGATGAAGACATGGCGCACCACATGGTCAGCGTCGACGGCGGAGTAGTAGTAGCCGTAGCGGTCGGGATCCGGGACGAACGGGTGCTCCACGGGCAGGCCGTGCCTCTGGATCCCCTCGACCACGCCATAGTCAAAGACGGTGCTGAGCGGAAAGTGCTGTCCACGGTGGTGCTCCGGGCACCGGCGCAGGCACTCCACGCAGATGAGCCTCTTGCAACAGGCTGAGTAGACGTCCCCTCTGCCTCGACACCCCGCGTTCTGGCACTCGTGGAATATGGGCCTAGGTGCCATGCCTTGTTCGCCGTGGTCAGCAGCGCCGGCATGATGCTCAGGGTGGTTGCAGCCGCTCGTCGGTGGAGGGGCAACGCGGTCGACGGGGAGGTCATCGTCGTCTGGAACGCGGACCAAGCTCTCCTGGCACAGCATCGGGACGGCGAATTCGTCTGGAGCAGCAGGCCGCAGATGGTACACGGTGTCAAGAGCTCCTGTCGTGGTGTCGTAGTAGCCCAGAGCTCGCCCCGTGCTGAGCAGGATCCTGCAGCCATCTCCGGATCCGCCGCCGATGATCTCCAGCGGCACCACCACCGTCGTCGTCCTGGGTGAGAAGCCGGGCTGCCCCCTCAGGCATAGCCTGTGCGCCTCGACCCATGCCGCCCCCCGCATCACCCAGATCGCCATCTCTTCGGCCTGCCGGTTCGTGGTGACGAGCGACAGCGTGCTGTTCAGCTCCACGAGGAACGCGCCGGCGGGATCCTTCTTGTCCGGGCATGGTTGGTCGTCGTACTGGAAGGAGCCGAACGTTCGTGCAGAGATGTCGAACGCGACGATGACGAGGCGCCGCCGATGGTTGGACGGAGCCTGCTCGGCCGTCCAGTAGAGCGTCCCGTCGACGTGTGCCGGCGGCATGTCGGTCACCGGCACGGGGGGCGTCCCGGCGCAGGTCCAGCAATCCGACTCGCTCGTCTTGAGCATGCACGCCGGGGCGCCGCACAGGTCGTCGTGACCAATCTCGACCGCGACAGTGCTCTCCCGTGGACCGGTCCAAGCCGAACCCGACCTTTCTGCCGACCGTGAACGCATGACGACCACCTGCTGCGGGCTGGCAGCGTGGCCCGAAACGCGACTTGCCACGGATGCCTAGGCACTTGATGTCGCCGGTGCAGGGGTTGCACAGGTAGTCATCGCTGCCGGTGCTGATCAGGTTGAGCCCGTGGCAAGGCTTGGAGCATACGACCCTGCCGCCGCCGTGGCAAGGCTTGGAGCATACGAGGCCAGCGGGACTAGCAGCAGCCCATCTGTCCAGGGGGGTGAAGGCAAAGAAGGCACGCCGAGCGCGGCCATTGGTGACCATCAATAATGTCTTGTTGGTTGACTTTCCCATCATCGCGTGCCTTGTAACGAAGCTCTCGCTCTTGATCAGCGCGCGCCACTCCCTGCAGACCAGCATGGATTGCGCCATCGATTTCAGCGGGAGCCGAAGCAGTATCTCCGCCACCGAAGCTGACATCACTTGCTCCTTGTGGCGGCTGATCCTGACCAGGCTGTCCTCGTACAGGCCAATCCGAACCCCAGCAGTCGCCTCCCTCTGCAAGCCAATGCCGGCGGTCTCTCCTCCTCCGACGGACAACACTGCTTCGACACGGCCTGTGCCCGTGGCGTAAGCGAAGACCTTGTGCTCCGATGTAGCCACCAGTAGCTTCTCCTGCTCGCAGGCGCCAAGGACGGTGATGAAGCGAGGGCCGTGCACGTCGCGTGCCATCGGAGGCGTGACAGGGATGCGGTACTCCAGCGACCACCCTCCGGCATTATTATTGTTGCATCCTCTTAGCACCCAGACATCCAGAGAGCTCGGACCATGGCCTCGGGGACGACGGCGCAGGTCATGGACCATGCACAGAGAGCCTCTGAGCTCCGCGAGGTGCACGGGAACCGCCGGCGAGTGCTCCTCCAGGGACACGTAATCCTCCATAGGCAGGCTCGCGGGCACGTCGACGAAGCCGAAGCTCTCGTCAGACACGGAGAAGCGTAGGACGATGGCGCCTCGGTCTCGGCCCACCGGCGCCGCCATGTCGTCGTCGCTAGTAGGGTAGACGAGCCAGTGCAAGCTCCCGCCCGCGTGAACGGGGGGCGTCCTGGTCACCGCCGCCTCGGTTTGCAAGGCTCTCGTGACGTACATCGCGTTGTCATAGAGCCACTCCAGGGCTGTGGCAGCAACCGGCCTCCACCGGCCGCCGAGCGTGTAAACCTCGCACCTCAGGCCGCGCCCCCAACCGGCGGCCGTGGAGAAGAGGTGCACGACCTTGCACTCCATGGTCCGGTCGTCGACGCCCAGGCCGGCGCTCGACAGCACGAGCCACCCGCCGTGCAGCGGCGGCAGCGGCAAGGGCCTGCGCTCCCCGGTGCTCGGGTTGCACACCCAGTAGCTGCCGGCGGCGCGGGCGTCCGAGAGGAGCACGAGGCCGCGGCACGGCCTGCTCGACAGGGACAGGAAGTCCGGGCGCAGGTGGTCGGCGGTGAAGAGCGTGTCGGCGGCGCTGCTGCTGCTGCTGCAGGAGTAGGCGGCCGTGGCGCGGCGGCCGGGGGCGCGGCGAAGATGACGAGCTTGGGGTTGCTCACCCGGCGGGTGCCGGCCATGGCGGCGTAGGCGCCCATGAACCCCGGCGAGGAGAGCTGCGCGGCCCATTGGCGGCAGACGGTGCGGAAGCGGAGCACTGACCTGGCCGGGAGCCGCAGCAGGATCTCGCTGATGATCTCGCCCGGGAGACAGCTGGCCACGCGCTTGCTCCTCTTCGAGGCCATGGTTGGCGGCGGCTCGAGGGCAACGGCGGTCTAGGCCCTGAGATTTTATAGCGCACGCGAGAGAGATCCGGTCCGATTCGAATCCAGTATTTTCTTTTTAAAACTGATTCAATTCCAGGTTGAAACATGGAAATCGATCGAGACCCAACTGTTCGGACCTTTCCCTCCACCCAAAAAAGCAGCAGCCAGGGGCAAAAAGG
Organism: Urochloa ruziziensis; assembly: GCA_015476505.1. Taxonomy (NCBI): domain Eukaryota; kingdom Viridiplantae; phylum Streptophyta; class Magnoliopsida; order Poales; family Poaceae; genus Urochloa; species Urochloa ruziziensis. Next base: position 44,363,355 of record CM027124.1, read on the forward strand.
TCACTCCACACCAAAAGTCTACAAACGGGAGTTTTAATGCAGAAACAAGTCAATAATTTTAGTTGAGCAGAGCACTACTGTGGTGGATTACAGCCTTCCATTAATAAATCGCCTAAAATAAATATCATACCCACATTATCAAGGCCATCTTGTCACGAAGCAATTCAGAACTGATGTTTCACCATGTGCAACTTGAAACTGGGAAACACACAATTTGCATGCCAATGTGACAACTGCATCTAAACAATCATAACATAGTCAAATCAGGCTGAGAAATTCCACTGTTCAATGGGTGCATCCTGAACGCTAGAACTGCTTGCAGGAATGCGGCAATTAGATAAGAACCTGTCATTGTCATGCCATACACGGTCATCTCATTGCTTGAATTCCACTTGACTTGGAGCATCCACAGTCACCTCATTGCTTGAATTCCACCAGAGAAAGATGATGAACCACATCATTAAACATGTATAGTTAATATAGGCAAGCATACATGGAGCAATCGACACTACATCAAGAAACAGAACAAAAGACCCGGAAAAAACCAGCATGACCTGAATCATCAAGTACCAGTGCCAACCACAGTCCCCAGCCTTCTGCAGTTGTGCTGATGCACACCTCTTGCAGCCAGAAATAGCTGAGGCACCGCGTTGCTCATGCAGCCCTCACACTAGTACTGACAACCCGCTTCTTCTAACACCACCAGGCTGACCAAATGCATTTGCATTTTCTCTGACATCATGTGCCACTGGGAACAGACCTATCAGTTGCATTGCTAGTGTGCCACATATGAGACCCAAACCTCACTGAAGAAGACTCCAGTGGCACCCGTGGTTAGACGTGTGAGAGCAAAAGCAACACTACCTGGAACTGGAAGTCTGGAACAAACAGGAACACTAAAGTTAGGCCAGGGGAAATAAGAAAGCATGCAGCCAAATCAAACTCAAGCAGTGACAAGTAACTATTCAGCAATGACCTAACTGCTGCATATAGCATCCAATCAAGCTTTTTGTAGGTGCTTGGTGCTAGTTTAGATCATTTTGCCAGCTTACGATACTCAAATGTGATTGTCAGTAACTCAGTATTAGCTATCAACAATAAGCGTCAATCTGGTCAGCAGGCATTGCTTTCAGATACCACAAACAACATATTCAGGTTCTATGCCAAATTGAGCAACCAAACATTTTTGCTAGTTCAAGAAAACATGCCATTGGTTTTCTCCTGGATGATCCATCATCATCACCTGCTTTCCTATGAGAAGCAGTTTTCCACATTCCAATAATCTGTTGCCACAGTCAGAAACTTTTCTATCCTGGCATTCTGTATCTAATACACATACCAAGATAAACCACACCAGTTGGCCAAAAATAAAAAACTTCCTGCTCTTTTGAACAGAGGATAATGTACAGCCTAGAATGCGACCGAATCGAGTGATTGCTAGAATAAGAAGTTAACAAGGGACTATTTAAAATGCACAAAACAATCTGAACAACATTTAACTGATCTGTCAGTCATTCTGGGCCAGACACAATTTCTTATTGATCATATCGAAACTTTGAGAAAATAACAGTCAAAGGGAAAATTGGCAAGGGTAATGTAAATTTGATGCCTGATTCAGAATTATTTCAATCTTGGAGTGTCAACAACAGAATTATGTCACTAACAGCTCCAGGGTATAAAGCTACCTTCCAGACTACAGAAACAGAGCAGTTCAAATTTTGAATGCAATTACACGAAGATGGGAATTCAAAGTTCGACCAACAATAAGGACATCACCCTTCACTCCTTCCCATGATCCCATCTTCCCCATATACAGAGATTTTCCCATCTTCCCTAAACATCAGTAATCCATAATTAAATCTAGTCATCTCATCTCATTAATCTAGAGTCACCACTACTATACTCGTGACGACTCTAGTCTAGATTAAAGGTCAATCAATTTTGCGTTTGAAGGGGAAAAAACAATGTGGGAAAATACAACTCAGATTGCTTGCAAGAAGTCAGGAACAGCGAGGGTCACGGATCCATGCTCCCAACGTTGGTTACGCTGCGCCAGACCAGGAGTAGGGTGCTACCTGCCTACCTCCTTCCTTCCGCCGACCGGCGAGGTGGAGGCGCGGGGACGCGGCGGCGCCTGGGGGACTGGAGGAGGGAGGTGCAGGCGCGCCGCGTAGGCGGCATGTGGGAAGGTGGGAAGGAGGGGAAGAGATGGAAGCGGCCGGCGCCAGGAGGCGAGGCGGGTGGGAGGGGGTCGCCGCCGCGCCGCCTCGGCGGCGCCGCCGCTAGCAGATTCGACTCCAGAGTAGAGGGATGGGGACCACACGGTTACGCTCTCCTGATGTGGGGCCCGCGGCTATTGATGGATTTGTCGTCACATGATGGCTACCTACAACTCTACGAACTAGAGGCGATTACGAGAACATTATCCGTACTTCAGGATTAGGAACAAACAGCAATTGCCCTCAAAAGAAAGAGGCAAACAGCAATCAAATATTAACGACTAAGCCTGGACCCAGGCGGTCCCCCTTATAAACCGCCCCTACAAACTCATGTCAGAGCAAAGCCCCTCGAGACCGGCATCCCCATTAACAAAACTGGGCACGGAGCACGCCGCTGCCGTGCTCCTCCCCTCCACCGCCTCCGCCACAAACCGCCAAATTCCCCCACCCCCGGAATCCCCACCGGCGGCGACGACGGAGATGAAGGAGCGGGGATCGCAGGACGGCCCGCGCGCCCCGCCGCCGAGGTCGCGCGCTCCCACGACGGTCTCCCCATGGCGCGACGGCTCGCGCGCTCCCACGGCGATATCCCCCTCCACAAGCAAGCGCGAGGCGAGGAATGCCAGGCGTGCCGGCTCGCGCGTTCCTACGCCGGTCTCCCCCTCCAGGATCGCCGCTGTTCGAGGCCTCGGTTCGGGTTGCAGCACCGCCGTGCAGAGGGGGAGGGGCGGCGATCAATGCCGCCGCCGTCTCCACGGAGGCCCTGCCGTGGAGGACGCCTGGGCGAGCGGGACGGTCCGCGTTCCGTGCCGCCGGTCCGCATCCCCGAGCGCGAGGGCCGCCACCGCCAGGGCGAGCGGGACGGCCCACACGCCCCGCCGTCAACGCCACGGCGAGGGCGGACGCTCGAGCGCCAGCGCCGCCACGGGCGCTACCGCGACGAGAAGGACGGTCCGCACGCGGCGCCATCGACTCCGCAAAGGGCCCACGACTTCGAGGCGGCGGCGCGGGGTTGGTCTCCTTCCTTCTCGCCAACGTCCGACGGAACCTACGAGAAAGAGGGCTCTGACGATGATCAAATCGTCGCAAGCCAATATCAGCATGATGAAGATCTGGTCGACTCTGACGATGAAGCTCTGATGGCGACGGAAAAGGATGGAAGCGATGGCGAGGAAGCTGAAGCTCTAGTGGCAATTGGGGAGGAATCAGTGGCGGCGGAAGCGGAAGAGGATGGCCGTGATGGCGGGGAAGCTGATGTGGTCGCGATTTGGGAGGAACCGGTGGTGGTGGAAGAGGATGGCCGTGATGGCGAGGAAGTGGAGCAAGCCAACGAGAATCCACGTGATCAAGAGGCCGTCGAAGCGGTAACTCATATACTCGACCTGCCTGATGAGATGCTCTCGGAAATCGTGAAGAAATTGAGCGCTAGAGACCTATGCCGTACTGTATGTTCATGCCGTCGCATTCTTCGGGCGGTGAGACGTGGGTATGAAGTGCAGAAGCGGGTACCATTTGTTGCTGCTGTTGTGATGAATTCAATTGTCCCAGCTGTTGTCACCATGAAGAAAGCAGTTAATTCTCGCCAAGTTCAGCATTCTGTCTCATACATCAGGGAATCAATCTTACAGATGCCCGTGGAGACTCAAATCGTTGATTGCCGAAGTGGACACTTGCTACTGAGAAGAAATCAGGGAGAATTCTATGTTTGGAATCCGCTTCTCAGGAGAACCGACTGGGTTCCAGTGCCCCGGTGTGAGGTTGATCTGCTTGAAAGATTTGTGGCTGCTGCTCTTATTCCAGGAGAGATTGGAGAATATTATGTCGCAGTCATGGTTGCCACTGAGCCGAACAATACTCTGAAAGTTTTCAGTTCAATCACCGGTACATGGACGACAGCGGACATAGCCATCATCGAGCACCACGTTCACCCGTTCTCAGTGTACACAGATGGTTGCATCTACTTCCTTTGCTTGACAAGACGAAAGAAATCTGTCATCAAAATTGATCTCTTTCACATGACTGGTGGTAAGTCACTGGATCAGAGCAAACGTTTTGCTTCAGATTTTCTCATTTACCTCATATTTCTGCATATTGTGCCTAAACTAATTGCAGTTGTTCACTGTTGCAGTTGCAATTCCAATGCTCGAAGGATTTACAGATGGAGAAATGATGATATCTTGTGTCTCAAACAAGTTGTGCCTGTGCAAGCTTGAACCAAAAAGGGTCGAAGGCAAGAGGCTTCTTGTATGTTTGCAGCTCAAAGATGATCAGTGGATCAAGTCATGGACTCATAATATCCCGGAAGAATCTTACTGGACCCGACTAATGGGATTTGGAGAAGAAAACGGAATCTTAATCGTTGGAACAGGTACGGTAGATATTAAGATTCTGAAGATTGAAGATGGGGTATGGGTTGATATGGAGAGCTGCAAGATTCAGCCTTCAGCTGCTTTAGAAATGGAGAATCCTTTCAGCACTATGTTGCACAGATTCTCGGATACGGATACGGTAATGCGATACTTTGATACGCTGATACGCCGTTTTTTCAAAAACATAGATACGGGATACGTGAATATATATAAATATATATAATAAAAATAAAATTGCATACCATTTTCTTGATAATACTGCAACACTAAGGGAAACATTTTAGTCTAGTGCGAAAGACCATTATTACATAACTTAATGATATAAAAATAGGTAGGTAAATGATAAGTCTAATTGTTGTTTGGTGAAGGTCCTACGACATCAACCCCCAGATAGATCCAAAGCCCCTATATCATCTAGTATCCTCTTTAGATTTGAAAATCAACACCTACCATCAAGGTCGAACTCAAAGGTATCTCCTCCAACACCCCCCATAGAAGATGTATTTATGTGCAGAATGAGATGTTAGAATTTTTAGTGTCGGTAATGTGACACCCCGTGTCACTTATAGGCTTAGTACAATGATTAAGACAAATAAATCATTCATCTCATCACTCATGACATTTGTTTGTGCATTTATTGTAATGTAATGATTTTCATTTTATGTGAATGTCATGCTTTAATTACATATTTAATATGAAAATTAATTTGACAAGTGAGAGTTTTTACTTTGGTGCCTAACATGTTTTTGAACTCAGTGGCATGTTAGTTTGAATATTCAAAAGTCAAATATCGAATTTGAGATCATTTGGTTCAAATTTGGTTAAGTTATAGCCTTTTCATTTTAACCCTTTTAGAAGCCAAATTAAAATTAAAATTACTTAAACATGTTACTTTTGGCTAACATGAAAATAACACTTTGAAGTATGTATTTTCATATAGGCATGTTGAATTTGATCAAAAACATCTTTTACTTGCTCAAATTGATGGTCAAAGTTGAGTCAAACCACTGATTTCAGCACTGCTGAAATTTGGCTAAGTCTGAGTTCTGACAGCAGTTTTAGCCAACTTTAGAGCTCCATATCTTTTATTTTTCAATCTAGCCAAACCAAATCAAGTTCATGGTTTGCAAGCTGGTAGTTTGGACTCTTCAAAAATCATGAACAACTCCAGGATATCAAACTCTAGCTATTTCTTTTTCATGCTCAAAGTTAGCTAAACTCAATTCTATTCTCGGACTTAGAAAAATTTCTGAGTTCAAGTTTTGGCCGAAGTTTGATCGAATTTATCTCTCAAACCAAATCTTTTTGAACCTGGTGACTTTAACAAAAGTTGTTCCCCTTGGTACCATCTACAACTTTTGTATTGGAGTTTTGGAAAGTTTCTACATAAAATCTCGAGTTTGCATCAAATCTTGGAGTGCATTTGGCGGTTACTGTTGTTCTGAATCGAATCGATCGATTCAGACTTCAGACAGAGCGAGCTCGCGCTCGAGCTCTGCGCTGGCGCCGTCGGTGCCACGCGCCGTGCTCCACTGCCCTTTGCCACGCGCCATCGCCTTGCACTGCCAGTCGCGCTCCAAGTCATGCATTGCGCCTCGGTGTCGAGCTCGGCCGGCGACACCAAATTTGGCGGTGAGCGGTGAGCTCAGTACGCCGCCAGCACTGGACACGCGGATTCACCGCGGTTAAGCCGCGTTTACCCAATTCACCGCTCCAGTAAACTCTCCTCGTCGTCCTCGTCGTTCTCACCCACTCAGCTCCACCTTTCCCCGCCTCCAGTGCCCGTGCCGACTTGAATTCCGGCCGCCATCGCCGCAACCCCACCTCGCCGTGGAACTTCACCTTCCCATTCTCCTCTGCCTCTCCAAGCCGCTCAATTGGCATTCACTTGGACCCCTGATACTGCCCGCATCCTTTTCCCCACTCCTCGGGCAGCGGTGAGCTCTCTCCGGCGAGCTTTAGCTTGGCCAGCCGCCTCGCTCGTGGAGAATGCATGCGCGCACTCTAATCCTGTGCTTTTTCTTGACCAGGAGGTGCGGCATGGGATCCTGAGGGGAGGGAGCAACTCCGGCGGGTCTCTGGCCTTCTTCTCCGGCGAGCCCGGCCGGTCAAACGCGCGGCGGCGCGCTGTGCGCGGCGGAGACCGGCGAGGGGTGTTAGTTTAAAAGAAGATTTCTTTCCAGGGGGTTTTGTGCAAGAGTGCAGGGGTTAAGTGTTTAAGTGGAATCTTTCGAGGGGGTTTTCTAGAAAATCTAAGGGCTTATCTGTGAAGAAAGGACTGGTTGGTAATAGATCTTTTAGATCCAGGGGCCTAAGTGTAAAAGTGTTATCGGTTTTTCTTTTGTTTTTCTTTTCCGCATGCATGCATTTCTTGTTTAATGCATAGTAAATCATAGGAGTGTGAGAAAAATGTGAAACCAATTTTGTTGTACTTGTTGAATCTTTGGCTACAGCAAAAAATATAAAATCATGTTGTTTATGTGCAGTTTTCTGTGTAGAAGTTTTATTAGTTTATTAGCTTTCTGTCAAAATAAATAGTTCTGCATGTCCAAAAATTTTGATAAAACCACAGTAGCTCTAAAATGTGTTTTTGTGGGCACAGTAATTTTGGGTTGCAGGCTATGTATGGACTGTGTTTAAGTAAGCTTTTCCCATGATTAGCTGTTTGTGCTGTTAAAAAGTTGTGATATGTTTTTGAGCGTGACGAAGGGGATGCCGTATCCCGGAGGCGTGTAAGCTATCCCACGACATCGCCACCCCTTTGCCTTAGCCGTCGATGCCCAACCTCCGTCACTTCTTCGTACACACAACCGAAACGTGACAAAGCGACGAAAATTTGTAGAAAATTGCGGAGAAGAAACAAGTGGCGAGGGGTGGAGCGTTTGTTCCCCAGGGTAATGTGCCCTGTGGTAGCCCCGAGGGAGTTTTTGTCTTCGCGCGGGGCGAAGAAAAGAATCTCCCTGCCCCGTGCGCGGAAAATCGTGATCGAAATGATGGAGAGATGGAGCGTTCGAAGAAGCCGTAGGGTAGAAGGGTAGCTTAGCTTTTTTGTCGGGGCGGCGCAGGTGATGCGACGGGTGCCTGGCTCCGCTGCCTCAGCGCTGGTTGACGCGACGGGTGCCTGGCTCAGCTGCCTCAGCGCTGGTGACTCGACGGGTGCATGGCTCCCGCTGCCTCGTCTCGTCACGGGCGTCCTGTCACTCTGTCAGCGTGCAGAGCATTCAGCGAGGGCTGCAGCCACGACTTGCGTGCCGCTTCGCCGAGCGATGGCGCGCTACGAGGGCTGCGGCCTCGACATGCGTGCCGCTCGCTGAGCGATGGCGTGCTGTGAGGGCTGCGGCCTCGACATGCGTGCCGCTCGCTGAGCGATGGCGTGCTGCGAGGGCTGCGGCCTCGACTTGCGTGCCGCTCGCTGAGCGATGGCGTGCTGCGAGGGCTGCGGCCTCGACTTGCGTGCCGCTTTGCTGAGCGGTGGCGTGCTGCGAGGGCTGCGGCCTCGACTCGCGCGCCGCTCGCTGAGCGATGGTGTGCTGCTGTCTCTGATGTCGTCCGCCCCGCCTTTCTGGCGAAAACAGTAGCCTCGTGACCTTGGCCGTAGTGCACGTCCCCGTCAGACCGCCACGCGTCGAGCGTGTTTCCTTTCTGAGGGACGCCCGCCTCTGCCGTGCTGTCACGCGCTGTCCTCTCGCCAGGGGGCCCCCTTGGGGGTCTGTCCCATGAGTAAGGCACGTGGGGCCGCTCCGCGCAGAGGGTCAGGCGCATGCCGCGAAATGGGCCTAGGGTGTGGGCGCTATAAATAGGCTCGACCATGGTGGCAGGGATCACAAGTGCTGTGAGCCTTTTACGAGTTCCATGGGTTTAGAGTTAAGAACGGCGGGGTGGGGTGGAGTTCGCCCTCCTGACTTAGTTCGAGGGTGGGCGGAGCTTTGGTGTTAGAAGAATGCTAGCGAAGGGGGAGGCAAATGAAGGAGAAAAGGTGCCGGCCGCATCTGCCTTGTTGGCAACCGCTGCCTCATCTTTCAGCTCGGGCTGATTGATGTTTGGACGGCAGGTTGTCCCCGTCGGGAACCGGTGCCTCGTCTTCCAGCTCGAGCTGGATGGCGTTCAGGCGATGGTTGAACGAGGCAGGTGCGATGGTCACCCGTCCACGGCGTCCGGTGGCGGCGCGCTTTGGTGGCAGAGTGGTCTTGCTTCCGGGTGCGCGCCACGTCTTGATAGGTGGGCGTCGCAGCCGGCGTTGCGCCGCTCAGGCCCTCGCCATGTTGGTGAAGGTCGTTTCACCAACCGGGGCGCGCGCGACGACCTGGAGGTCGACGAGGTTCTTTGAACCTTTGCCGCGCCAGCCGTGGAGAACTCCCGTTTGCCTTGGCGTATGTGGCCATGCTGGTGTTAGAAGAAAACTAGCGACGTTCCTAGTCGGTCTAGGGTCGCCAGTGTTGAGAAATGGGCATGGCTACATCCGTCTTTCGGCCGCGAAGGAGCGGCTTTGTATATTGTTTGTTGTACACGACCGTTCGCCGGTCATGCGTTTTATGGCAATAAAGAGCTTCCTTCATCCACTAGAGGGGCGTTACGCCTTTCTCTCCGCGAGACAAGCGATAATTCCAATGTTTAAACTGTACACGATCTTTATTATTACTAAGGAGTCGCGTGAGCTGATACATGGGAAAGCACGAGGAGCTTAAGGGTAGAAACGACGTAGTTGCTGGATGTTCCAGGCGTTAGCGAAGACTTCGCCCTTCTCGTTGGCTAGCTTGTACGTGCCTGGCTTCAGGACCTCGGCGATGATGTAGGGGCCTTCCCACGGAGGGGTGAACTTGTGGCGCCCTCGATTGTCTTGTCGCAGCCTAAGGACCAGATCTCCCTTGCTGAAGTCTTGGCGTCGCACCTTCCGCGCTTGGTACTGACGGAGCGTCTGTTGATATCTTGCCGAGTTTAACAGCGCAACGTCGCGTGCCTCGTCCACGCAGTCGAGGGAGTCTCGTCGAGCTTGCTGGTTCGCTTCATCTTGATACGCCCTGAGCCTTGGGGACCCGTACTCTAGATCCGTGGGCAAGATTGCCTCGGCGCCGTATACCAGAAAGAACGGGGTGAAACCCGTGGCTCTGCTTGGGGTTGTCCTAAGGCTCCAGACGACCGAGGGTATTTCGCCGATCCACTTGCGGCCAAACTTGTTCAGCTTGTTGAAGATTCTCGACTTCAATCCTTGCAGTATCATGCCGTTGGCCCGTTCCACCTGGCCATTTGTTTGGGGATGCGCAACGGCCGACCAATCCACGCGGATGTGGTTGCGATCGCAGAACTCCAAGAACTTCTTGCCAGTGAATTGGGTGCCATTGTCAGTGATTATTGAGTTCGGCACTCCAAACCTGTGGATTATGTCGTCGAAGAACTGTACCGCTTGCTCGGATCGGATGTTCGTGATGGGCCGGACCTCGATCCACTTCGAGAACTTGTCGATGGCAACCAGCAGGTGGGTAAAGCCCCCGGGCGCTTTTGGCAGCGGACCCACAAGATCCAACCCCCATACGGCGAAGGGCCACGTGATGGGGATGGTTTGTAGCTCATGCGCCGGGAGGTGCGTCTTGCGGGCATAGAACTGGCACCCTTCACAGGTACGCACGACCTCTATCGCGTCGGCAACCGCCGTGGGCCAATAGAAACCTTGTCGAAAGGCGTTGCCCACGAGGGTTCGGGCCGCCGCGTGATGCCCGCACGTTCCTGCATGGATGTCTCGTATCAACTGCCGTCCGGCGGGAGTGGGGAGGCAGCGCAGCATCACCCCAGAAGGGCTACGCTTGTACAGCTCGCCGTCGATCATGGCGAACGACTTAGCTCGTCTGGCGATGCGTCGTGCCTCGGTTCGATCCGAGGGTAGCGTGCCGTGGTCGATCCAGTCTACGTATTGGTGTCGCCAGTCCTGTGAGGCCGGGGATCCGTCGATCTCCATTACCTCTTGCTCCTCAGGCGGTGGTGTCTCTGGTTGGGGGGTCTCGACGCCTTGTGTCGAGGGATCCTCGTCCATTGGCTCGATGCGGGCCTCCCTCGAGGACGCTTCTGACGCCGCGTCCGGACGCGGGGGCTCGATGGAGGGTCTCGAGCAGTCGCGGGCGAAGACGTTCGGGGGGATGGTGGTTCGCTCCGACGCAATCTTAGCCAACTCGTCCGCTTCTTCATTGTACTTGCGCGCGATGTGGTTGAGTTCGAGGCCGAGGAATTTGTCCTCGAGGCGCCGCACTGCGTGGCAGTATGCTTCCATCTTCTCGTCATGGCAGCTCGAGTTCTTCATCACTTGGTCTGCGAGGAAGTAGTGCCTTAGCTTCCTTCGAGCCAGCACGACCGCGTACAACAGTTTTTGGATCTGCGGGTACCGCGTCTTGGTTTCTGATAATACCTCGCTGATATAGTACACGGGTCGTTGTACCGGCAGTGCATGGCCTTCTTCTTCTCTCTCTACTACGATGACCGCGCTAACCACTTGGGTCGTCGCGGCCACGTATAGGTAGAGCGTTTCCCCATCCCTTGGTGGCGTAAGGATGGGTGAACTCGAGAGTGACGCGACGAGCTTGTCGAGGGCTTCCTGTGCCTCTGGGGTCCAGGAGAAACGTTCGTGTTTTCTCAGGAGCCGGTACAGAGGTAAACCCTTTTCCCCTAGCCGAGCTATAAAGCGACTGAGCGACGCTAAGCACCCCAGGACCCGTTGGACTCCTTTCAAGTCTCGGATCGGGCCCATCCGTTCGAGAGCAGCAACCTTCTCGGGGTTGGGTTCAATGCCTCGCTGGGAGACTATGAAACCCAACAACATGCCTCGCGGCACTCCGAAAACGCACTTCTCCGGATTGAGCTTTACACCGGCGGCCCGGAGTGCCTCGAAAGCGGCTCGCAAATCGTCAACCAAGTTGTCTGCCTTCTTGGATTTTATGACGATGTCGTCGACATATGCTTCCACGGTGCGCCCGATCTGGTCTCCGAAGACCCGAAGCATACATCGCTGATACGTGGCCCCCGCGTTTCGAAGCCCAAACGGCATCGTAGTGTAGCAGTATATGCCGAAGGGGGTGATGAAAGAAGTCGCGAGTTGGTCGGATTCTTTCATCTTTATTTGGTGATAACCGGAATACGCATCAAGGAAGCAGAGGAGTTCACACCCCGCGGTGGAATCTACGATTTGATCGATTCGTGGCAAAGGAAAGGGAACTTTGGGACATGCTTTATTTAAACCAGTATAATCTACGCACATCCGCCATTTCCCATTCTTTTTCATAACTAGTACAGGGTTAGCTAGCCACACGGGATGAAAAACTTCCTTGACGAATCCGGCCTCCAAGAGCTTGCGCAGCTCCTCTCCAATCGCTCGACGCTTCTGCTCGTCAAAGCGCCGAAGGCGCTGGCACACCGGCCTGGAGTTGGGCTGGATATCAAGGGAGTGCTCGGCGACCTCCCTCGGTATGCCGGGCATATCCGAGGGGCTCCACGCGAAGATGTCGGCGTTGGCGCGGAGGAAGTCGACGAGCACCACTTCCTATTTGCGGTCGAGGGTGGAGCTGACCTTCAACGTCTTGTCGTCAGGGTTGCTGGGGTCGAGGGGTACGTCCTTAGTCTGCTCGGCTGGCTCGAAGCTGCCAACGTGCTTTGGCGCGGGGTTGTCGATCTCGTGAACCATCTCTTCCAGACGGGTTACACAAGCTTCATCTTCAGCGAGTGCCTCGGCGTGTTCGACGCACTCGACATCGCACTCGTAGGCGTGCTCGAACGAGGGCCCCACGGTGATGACTCCCTTCGGGCCCGGCATCTTCAGCTTGAGGTAGGTGTAGTTCGGGATGGCCATGAACTTGGCGTAGCACGGTCGCCCGAGAATGGCGTGATAGGCACCCCGAAACCCCACCACCTCGAAGGTGAGGACTTCCTTGCGGAAGTTGTCCGGCGTCCCGAAGCAGACCGGCAGGTCGATCTGTCCGAGGGGCTGAACCCGCTTCCCTGGAGCGACACCGTGAAACGGCGCCTTGCTTGGGCGCAGTTGGTCCCTGCCGATCCCCAGGAGCTCCAGGGTGGGAGCATACATGATGTTGAGGCTGCTGCCTCCGTCCATGAGCACCTTGGAGAAGCGTGTGTTGCCGATGACGGGGTCGACGACGAGCGGGTATTGCCCCGGATTCGGAATGAAATCGGGGTGATCCTCTCTGCTGAAGGAGATGGTCTCCTCCGACCAGTCGAGGTACTTCGGGGCCGCCCGGTGTACTGCTAGGACCTCTCGACGTTCGCGCTTGCGCTGCCGAGACGTCATGTTGGTCGTGGGCCCCCCGAAGATGAAGAACACATTCTCCACCTGGAGGAATCCACCCTTGTCCTTGCCGTCGGCGTCTCCCTTCTCGTTGTCGTTCTTCGCGGCCACGCGGTTGTAGTATTTCTTCAGCATCTCACACTGCTCGAGGGTGTGAGTGACCGGGCCCCTGTGGTATGGGCACGGTTTCTTGAGCATGTCGTCGAAGACCCCCGGGCCTCGAAGCTGACCCCCTGGGCCCTTGCGGGCGGGGTCCGCCGCGAGGGCTTCGTCGGAGTCGTCGTCTGGCTCTGGTACTCGTGGCGCCTGCTGCGCCTTCTTCCCTTTCTTCCCCTGCTTCATCTTTTTGGCGGGGGCCTTAGGCTTGTTTCCCTCCACGGGCGCTCCTTCCACGTGTTTCCCCTTCTTGTCGACGAAGTTAGCGCCCTCTGCCTCTTCGCCGGAGGCGTAGCGCGTGGCGATGTCGAACAACCCACTAACGGTAGTGGGGGGCTTTCATCCAAGTTTGCGCACTAGGCCTCGATTCGTCGTGCCCAGGAGGAAGGCGTGAAGCACCTCCGAGTCTCCGACGTTCGGAAGGTCTGTGCAGCATTTGGAGAAGCGACGAACGTAATCCCGCAGGGATTCGCCGGGCTTCTGGCAGCATTGCCGAAGGTCCCAGGGGTTCCCCGGGCGTACGTACGTGCCCTGGAAATTGCCCACGAAGGTGTTCACAAGATCGTTCCAGTCATGGATCTGGTTCGGGGGCAGCTGCTCCAGCCATGCTCGCGCCGAGTCCGCGAGATGGAGGGGCAGGTTGCGGATGATGACTTCGTCGCTGGACGCACCACCCAGCGTGCATGCCAGGCGGTAATCGTTGAGCCAGACTCGAGGGTCGGTCTCCCCGGAGTATTTGACGATGGTGGTCGGTTGCTGGAATCGTGGAGGTATCGGTGCCGTCCGGATCTCGCGGCTGAACACCCGAGTACCAGGAGGTTCCGGCGATGGGCTCTTGTCTTCACGGCTGTCGTAGCGGCCTCCACGTCGAGCGTGGTACCCATGGCCGGTGGTGGTGTCGAGCTTCCTTTTATTGAGGATGTGACGGGCGTCATCTTTGCCGGCACGCGTGTCCAGCATGCGCTCCTTCACAGGAGCCTTCATCCGGCTCTTGAGAGGAGTGCGCACTGACTCCGCCCGGTCTTGTGCTCCGCCCACGACTCCCGTGCTGTCGGAGCATCTCATACGCGACGCGGAACTCTCGGCCTGCTGTACCGCGGCCTGTTCGATCAGGGCTTGCGCCTCGCGGCGCAGGTTGCGGCCCTGCGGCGTTGATGGCTCCGGCATCGCCCGTATCAGCGTAGCCGCAGCGATTAACTTCTGGCTGGTCCTTGCCAGGGCCAGGGGGTCGTCCCCGTGGTCGTCGGCCATGATTCGCGCCTGCGCGGTGCGTGCCACCTCCTGCGCGAAGTTACTGGGCCCTGGTCGCCCCGTTTCGAGGGCTGCGCGCAGCCGTCGAACCTGGCGTCGCTCGTCTTCGAGGCTGGCCTCGAGTTCTCGCACCTGGATCAGCTGGGCCTGAACCAGCGCGGCGTCTCCGGTCATGGGAGGTGCTGGCTGCCGGGGCGCCGCGCTTCCCACGGGGTCTCGTGGCGCGACGGTGCCGTTGTCCTCCGTGTCCGGCTCGAATACCGCCGCGACAAAGCACTCCCGCGCAGGGTCGTGATCCCCCGTGCTCGAGTCATCAGAGTAGTCGAAGCAGTAGTCCGCCGCGGCCTGGAACGCCACGAAAGCCTCGTAGTCGCGAAGTTCGAGGTAGTCCCACTCCGGGTCCTCCCTCGAGGCCTCGTCGGCGCTCGTGCCGAGGTATGAGTCGCCCAGCGAGGTCGCGATAAGGTTCCGGATCGAGAGCAGGTGATGTCCAGCGAGATCGTCGTAGGTGTCCATCGCCGTGCTGATGGATGACGAGTACTCCACGCCTGCCCCACGCATCCCATACGGGAAACGTGACAGCTCGGCCTCGCTCTCCCCGTTCGGGCGCGTGGTTGGAGGCGCGGGTGTTGTCGTGGCCGTCGTCTCCTCGGCAATGGCGCTTTCGCTGAGGTCGACGTCGTCCAAACGGCGCGCGCGCGCAGCCCGGCGCCGCTCCATGCGCGCTCGTCGCGAGTGTTGCCCTGAGCGCCTCTTGCGCCTGGGCGTTGGTGGCGGCGGTGGGCTTGTCGCGGCGGTCGTGGCAGTGGTGGCCGCATCCCTTGGGAGGAGCCGCATGAGATAACCGTTGCCGGTTGCCTCAAACCCCAGGCTCCCGAACCAGATGGTGAATCCGGCCGGGAGCGGGTCGGATGAACCGTAGGAACAGCGGTCAACGAGGCGCTCTGTACGGATCACCATCGAGAGAACTGGTGGGTCAAGAAGTCGATCACAGCGCGATTCCCCTACCTGGCGCGCCACTGTCGGCGTCGGAACCGCGCGTGGGTCCAACACCTGCAGAAAGGTGCGCTGTGTCCCGTCTCTCGGTGGTCGATGCAAGGGCAATGTGGTGACACGAGGTTTATCCTGGTTCCGATCTTCCGATCGTACGTCCAGCAGGGTGTGCTTGCGCACTTGTATTGCCTTGCACCGGGGGGTGCTCGTAGTAGGGGGCTACAAGCTTGGCGGGAGAGGAGGATGGGCCTCCAGGTCCCTTAGAACGAGTGAGAGTTGGGTTGCTTGATGAACTGAGTGGCGAGTGTGTGAACGAGTGTGTCTGGTCGCCTCCTCGTTCTATGGGGCTGCCTCCTCCTTTTATAGTTCAAAGAGGGGCAGTTACAAACAGTAAAAGTACAGTACTTAGTACAGTGACGGCGTACGACGGGGCGTGACTGCGGGCGTGACTCTTGTCTTGGCTCGTGTTGTCGGACTAGGCGACTTCCCGACGTATGGTGTTCTGGCGCATGACGCGACGTCCCCTGTACATGACGCACGCTCCTTGTGCTCCCTGATTTTATGGGCTAGCGTGGGTCGTCATCATCAAGTACATCGGGCCATGGACCCGTTCGAGGGCTCCCCCTGTCCGTTCGAGGGGTCCCCGTACCGGAGTTGGTAGAACAGGGGAGCGTGACAGTACAGGGCTGTCACATCGCCCAGGCTCGTGACGCCACACAGGTCCATCACGCTGTACAGCGTAGAGGATGACCGCACGGAGTCAGGGATGACCGCACGGTGTCGGAAATGACCGCACGGTGTCGGGGGTTGGCGGAGATGACCGGGGATGGGCTGATGATTCGTCGCTTGACTTCCTCGCCCAAGGCCGTGCGGAGCCATTAAATGCTCTTGTCCATGGGTAGGTGAGCCGTCAGCGGGCCCTGCGAGCGAGGGGTCTCGAGCGAGGCGGAGTTAGGCATCGAGAGCGGCCTCTGGGCTTCGAGCGAGGAGTCTCGAGCGAGGCGGAGTTCCGCTTCGCTCGAGGGGTGCAAGGCACCCTCGAGCTCGACAGCGGATCAAGACTTCCGCACTTGTTTTTCGCCGGGTTAATTGGTTCCAGCGGTTTAGTTGGCGATTACTGTTGTCTTAGGGCCTCTCCCAGGATTGGCACCGACAAATAGGTTGAAAATCTCGAGACGAATCTAACGATGGTAATTAGAGGTAATTAATCTATAACCAGTGGATGGTTACTGTAGCATCACTGTTGCAAATCATGGATTAAGTAGGCTCATTAGATTCGTCTCGCGATTTACAGCCCATCCATATAACTTTTCACCTTTTTCGTCTACATTTAATACTTCATGCATCTAAGATTCTCTTTTGATGTGACGGTGAAAAGATACTAAACAGAACAGGGGCCTGGAATACAACGGAATCCTGGCGGGCGCAGTTGACGCTAGCACAGGCCGTAGGCTGTTGGACGCCCATCATCCCTGGCACAGGCAGCGATGTTGCTTGTGCAGATTGCCCAAATCTTTTGCTTGGCTTGGCTGCACATCTGTTTCAGACAATTACTGTGCACGTTAGCCACTTGACACTAGGCCTTGTGCAGCTCTTGGCGCTGAGCTGAAATATGAGCGGTTTTTGTTTTCACGGATTATATACATTGTTTCACATGGAATTTTCACTGTAAGAGCAGGGTCAATTGGAGGTTTGAGCATCTGATCGCTCTAATGTCTACTGACCGTAGAGACATTTCCACTTATGGTAAACAACCTGAGATTAACTGCTAATGGCTTTGTAAAACTTAACCCGAAAGGCATCATAAGGGCGACCACAATGTGGAAGTAGTCCATAGTGAGGAAACAGTTAAAGTCACCCATAGTGCTATGGGCAGCCCATAAGGGTTAAAAAATCATACCTCTACAGTACACCATAAGGGTTAAAAAATCATACCTCTACAGTACATATGTTAAACCAGCCAACCAGAAGATGGGAATGGTAGTTTTGTTTTACTATGGTGGGACCCTTTTTATTGCATAGCATTGTAGATTTTACCATAACTATGGACTACTTGTTATTGGGCCCACTCCTATGGAATGGTTTGCCAAATACATTGGGGTCGCCCTAAGTCCATAACAGGGAAAGGGAGATAGGAACCTGCTGAGCGTGCAGGCTGATCGGCAAAGGCATGATGCCACTGCGCCGGGGAGCAGGGTTGTGCTTTGTCAGGGGTTTAGGATGGCCGATCACATGAGCCCCACGAACCAGATCTTTTGGGGAATTGCAGAGCCATCGATGGCCGGGGGAGAAAGGAAAAATAAAGCGAGATCAGATCATGAGATGCCTCTCTGGCTCTCTCAGCTTTCGCTCTGGGTGCGATGAGTAGCAATAGCAACCCTCAAGTGCCATTACACTTTCAGGGTTAGCTTAAGGTCAATTCACTTGTCTTTGTTACTTATCTTTGTTTCGGATGGTTCTTGTCTTGTTGCAATTTCTGTAACCATTGAAAGGTTACGAAGGGCGGCAACCACCGTGCAAAACTGCACGAAAGAAAACAGATCGCAGCTTCGGGAGTTCCTCGGCTCGGTTCACTCCGCTAGAAAACAGGAGAGGCCATCACTCAGGATACTTGGAACTTTCTGCGCGGGCAGCAGCCGAAGCGGCTGCCGGCGACGTGGCGCCGGCGCCTTTTCGTTTTGGTGGCAGGCGAGGGCTGGCCCTTTTTAAAGGACCGAGCGCGACAAAACCAGGCGTCTTCCGCCCCATCACGCGCTGTATAGCCGCCGAACTGCTCCTGCTGGCTGCTTCCCTGCAAGTTCGCCTCCAAAATGGTTACTACTTGCCGATCAGACTCAGCAGAGTACTTAGCAGAATCCAGAGTTCCAGACATCTTTGTTACTAGATGCTAATCATCTTTTTTTTGAACTAACTAGATGCTAATCATCATCTCTCGCCTAATGGGCCATCGACCTATCATTGGGCTCAGATTTTTTTTAAAAAAAAACTGGTTGAGAGTTTTACCTGTGACGGTAACGGAAAACCTTGGCGCACTGCAATGTGGGCCCCCACTGCATGTGCAAGGCGCAAGAGTTCCCGGTCTATGATCATTGAAGTCGCCGAGCAAGCTCACAGAGCCGTTTCACGAGTTGGGGCTAGCATTGACACTGTAGCTACTGGTCAGGCCAATGGACCAGCCGGCCTTTACTGTAGCGTACTTCCGCTGTGCTGGTGCTTTGCTAATCGCAATGAATGAGATTCCAGCCTATCCCAAACAAAACAAACACAGGACACCGCTCAAACACACAACAGCCAGCAGAAGCAGAATTTGAATTTGCTACTGAACTTGTCACGAACGTTTTGGTAACACGAATGGTTAAGGAGAAAGAAGAGAGCTTGCATTTTTTTTAATGTCCGTTCAAGAGCGGCATGAGACTCTAGACGAAGATAAGCACATCATCACATCCACAGCTCAAGAAAAATTTGTTATGACAACAACTACCGGTCTACCACTTGCTACTGTACTTCCATCAGTGCTAATCCTGAATCATTACATCATCAGATCCCAGAAGCCCACGTTCTGCAGTGGGATCTTCCCTTGGGGCTCCACCATTAACAAAAGACTAGCACAAAGCTTCACTAGCGCCATGCATCCACCATTAGGCATTAGGGTTGGTTTGGTTGGTTAATTAGACACGAGGCTACTACAAAGAGAACCCACGACTGATTAGCAACTAAATCTTCGACTAGCAGGACTGCGGGGAGCCGCCGCTCGCCGCCGCCGGCTGGATGCGGAAGTAGTCGGCGGCGGATGCGGTGCCGTTGATGTTGAAGTCGGCGTGGACAGGCGCCGCGGGCGGGGGAGGAGGCGACGGAGCGGCGGGTGCGGCGTGGACGGAAGGCTGGACCGCGGCGGAGTGCGGCGACTGGAGGATGGGTGAGGCGCCGGTGCCGGTGCCGGCGGCGGCGGCGGAGGCGGAGGCGCTGCGGCGGGCGCTGTGGCCGCCGACGAAGTTATGCTTGTTGTTGTGCATCCAGACCTTGAAGACGGCCTTGGTGACGCCGATCTCGCGGCAGCTGTCCTCCACCACCGCCTCGTCGCGCTTCTGCAGCCGCCACCCCAGCCGCTCCGACAGCGCCCGCATCAGCTGCTTCTGCTCCGGGCTGAACTTGCTGCGGAACCGCTTCCTCGCCGCCGACGCCGCCGACGCCGCCGCCGTCGCGGCGGCGGCCGCCGCCTGCATCGTCGGGACCAGGGATCCCGGCGGCGGCATGGGCGCCACCACCGCGGGGGCGGACGCGCCGGTGCTGAGCGCGAGGAGCATGTGCGACGCCGGCTGGAGGAGGTAGCCCGGCGGCGGCGCCCCCATCACCGGCGCCGGCATCGGCGACACCGGGCGGTCATCGTCGAACTCCGAGCCCTCGTCCGACTCGTCGTCGTCGGTCTCGTCATCGAACGCGGCCGGAAGGCGGCGGTCCTCCGGCGTCTCCTCGCCGGGCAGCGCGCGGCCGTCACGCTCACGCATCACGAGCGGCGGGGCCTCCGGCGCCGGAGCCGGTGGCGCCGGCGGCTGCAGCGGCGGCGCCGGAGGCGGCGGGGGAAGCGCGAGGAGCGGCGGGGAGGGCGGGGTCTCGAGGAGTCGGCGGTGGAAGTTGCGGTGGCACCCGCAGGCGGCGCAGCGGAGCGAGGCAGGGGCGGCGGGGTCGGCGTCCGGCGCCTGCATGAACTCGCCGCACCCGTCCAGGGCGTGCCCGCCGAGGCTCGCCGCGTGGTTCTTGAGGCACTCACGGTACACGCCCGCCGCCTCGCCGGCGCCCCACGCCGCCGCCGGAGCCGCCGCCGCGGGCCTCATCTTCTTGGCCGCCGCCGCCAGCGCCGCACCCGGGCCGCCGTTGAGGAACATGGCCGGCCGGTACTTGGCGTCCACCAGGGCTTCCATCCCCTTCCCCTCCCCTGCGTCCCCCGGCCGGACCAGCTTCACCACGACACCACCGGTCTCGTAGCAGAGGCAGAGCAGGTCCCCCCCAGCTCCAGGATTACTTGGCTGTTTTGCCCCTGGCCGGGAGAAGAGGGACAGGACAAGGACGAGGGGGAGGAGAAAACTACAGGTGGGGAGGTGAAGAGAGGCGAGGAGATAAGAATGAAAAGGGCAGGCGAGCTCAAGAGTGAGAGCGAGAGAGATGTGAGTGGGATAAATACACGGGTAATTAATGTAGCAGTTGGCGTGTGCATGACGAAGAAAAAAGTTTTTAGAGAAAGGAAAATCGAAAAAGAAGACGAGGAGGCGATATCATCATCAATTATCAATGCCTCCATCAGTGGGGGGTGATGCAAGACGAGGGCGAGGGGAGGGTACAAGTGTACAGTGGCGCAGGCCACGTTTTGAGCTGATGGCTCGTGGCGTGATGGCAGCAGGGGCTACGGGGCAAGCTCGTGACGGAGTAGAGTAGGGATCAGAGGGCTATCAGGCGCGTAGGCCTGGGTGAGTGGGTGGGAATCACGATGTCACATGAGGTCGAGTCAGGAGAGGGAAGGAAGGGGGGCCGAGGGGGGAGAGCACGCGTGGTCGAGTTGAGACGAGAAGGCGGTGGGGGAGGTTAATGGCGGCCGCAGGATGCTCATGGAGCCGTAGGTGATGCGCCGGAGGTAAGTTGGGAGTGTTGGACCCCCGGACGACGCGGGATTTGATCGATCGCGACGGGTGTCATCAGACCGTTCACCGTTGGATCCTACTGCATGTGTGTGTGTGTGTTTTTACCGTTGTGAAATGAAATTTGTTAAAGCGCATCATCTTCGTGTCTCCCGCGATCCCAACCAGGACCGGCGGAACAAAATGAGTGTAAAGTTTTTACGAAAAGCTTTTGTTAAGAAGCCTCACCAATTTAAAAGTAGTAAATGTATGCTAATTATAAAACTAATTACAAATTTTGTTACAAAATTGAAAAAACGAATTTAATGAGGGTAATTAGAGATAATTAATTTATAATTTACGGATAGTTATTATAGCATCACTGTTACAAATCATGGATTAAATGGTCCATTAGATTCGTCTCACAAATTTCACCCATCCATGTAATGAATTATTATTTTTTGTCTACATTTAATAATCCATATATGTAAAATTTTGTTTGATGTGATGGGTGAACACTTTTCAGTAAGGAGACCATACTTCTTCCGTCCAAAATATACATTTTTTAAATTTTAATTAAATTTATACATAGAACTAATACTTATAATATAAAATAATATTATTAGATTGATTATGTAAATCGGCATATTTTTTATAAAATTGGTTAAATTTGAAATCATTTAACCTGTTAGAAAACAAAAAATACATTTTTTTAGGGGACGGAGTAAGTAGCTGTACACACAATAAAAAGAAATCTCAAATCAGCATTTGGTTATCGGCTTATTGTGCTCTGGAGACTTAAGGCGTGTATGCGCGTGTCTAGAACTACAAACTTTGTCATGAACATTCCACCGGCTTTCCTTCCCATCGTAGCGTTGCCAACTCGCTGCGCAGCAATTTGAAGGGCTGCCCATAATACTCCGTACAACGCTGGAAACAAAGCCCTCCTCGGCCGGATAGTAGAAACAAGAACAAAACTATTGTTGACCGCCGACCGCCGGGCCTGTGCCACCGTAATCACTCAACGCCCACCCGTACGCTCGGTTCAACGAGACGCAGTAAAAACCGAAAGCAGCCAAGCAGCGGCAGCAGGACTGCAGGAGTCCAGGACCAGCAGCAGCATCAGCCACAGTGCATTACCCCGCGGGGCCCGCCCGGGCACCAAGAGGCCACCCCACAGGCCCACACACAGACGGGAGGCACAGCGCAAGCGCTCGCTGCCGAACCCACGGACGCCAGCAGCGCGGCCCAGCGCCTGGGCGGATCTGGTGGATCGGCCGAACGGAAGGGCAGGCCCCTGGCCCGGCTTGGAGTTTGGACCTGCTGGCTTTGGGCCCGTGTGGCTGCCGCCGGCGTGGGGGACCGTTCGTTCCTTGGCAGGTTGTTGTTGTGCCGTCAGTTTGCTCCTGCGTCCCGTGCGTGCGTCTCGGGCCGCCGTCGTTGCCGGACTGCCCGCTGCCGCCGCGGACATTCTCGTGCGGGCTAGGGAGAGAGTCCCTGCGGCAGCCACAGGGCCCACAGCAGCGATGGGGCCGTGTGGCTGCGGCTGCGGCCGGGGCAGCGCGCGGACGCGGACGCACGCTCGCGGCTCGCCAGGACTTCTGCTCGTTCGGTCGGCCGGCCGTTCCCGGCGGAAAGATCGTAACAAAACGAACTCTGCGCCTAATCTGCGGGGTCCTTATTCCTCCTTGTTCAGTAAGCCTGTGCCTTGTTCTGTTCTGTCTATCCTACAACTCTCTTCCAAAGCGAACTGTATTGTCTGTCAACATTTCGCTCGCTGAAGTAGAATACAAGGGCATAGCTTTGCCCCTCTTTTCTCTTGGTGTTTGACAACATTCCATTGTTGTTCACAAAAATTCTTTCTTGTTTCATTTTGGCACCCTTTATAAAATTCTCAAAGCGGGCGCAGATTTCTCTGTCTCATTGGTACCCGACAGGTTTTTAGTAACACATGAAATTGCAAGCAGTCTCTTTTGGGATTTACACTACTTATGGTAGATCCGTCGCCGATAAATCAAACTGAGCGACACGCAACGCTGCACAAAAGTCCAGCACGTATTGTTTCGAAGCATTAATGAAGTAGGGGTTCTCTACAAGCTGGGTGGCATTCATATAGCGGGACAGCTTCCTCCTGTCATCATATCAGTTTTGGAACTGGGATAAACAAAAGCCCATGTCGACAGAATAAACAGAATACTGAATTTAGGGGCATCTTATCTATACAGAATCATCACTATACCATTTCTTCCACAAGGAGTTCCTCCTCCTCCTCCTCTTCTTCTTTTCTTCTTTGCTCAGCCTTTCTCCTCTCGTTATTCTTTTTTGTCTCCTCACCTATAGCATCAGCAATGGCGATGGGTAACCAAAACCCAGGCCTTTCGAGGAATTGGGCTCGGTGCAGAATCATGGCATCACGTTCCGTCACGCCAATGCCCTCAAATGTCCACAGGGAAACAGTGGCAGTGCCTTTGAGGCCCAATGAGTACCATCCAAGGCCAGAAACAGCAATGTCCATACTGTTGGCATCCCAGCTCGCCCCGGACACCTCAATGCGTCTCTCTGTCCATGGACCCAATTCATTGACTCGCTCTGGGCCAATTGGTGGCTACAGCAACAACATATGAATCAGCACAATACAAAGGATTTATATTTTTCTTTTAGACTTCTATGATAGATGGAAAACTCCATATGCAGTGGACACAGCACACAATAGCATGTTTGTTTAGTCAATTAGTATTAAGGCATGTGTAATTGTTTTTCTGCAACCAGTCTTCTGTTCAAGAAAAGTAATCGTGTCATTACAAGAGACCCCCAACATGTTAGAACAGATTTACCTGAAGTCGTATGCCAAAATGTCGATCTCGCGATTCATCAGCATTTTCAGTCTTTCCAAGATGGAGGGGAACATTGGAAGATGCCCAAACAGTTACATAGATAGTTTGTGCTGATGATTTTAGCACATCCAGCCGTGCCAGGCCTCCAATATGGACGGACTGTCCTACCTGCAACAGTTTACATCCATAAAGCAAAAAAGGAGACAATTTTAAATATCCACTCAGAATGAATTTAAGGCTGATATTGGAGATGCAATTTAAGGCTGATATTGTCTGTTAGATTTTTGAAAGCTCCAAGGGTAAAAGACTTGCACAAGGATATTCAGGGTATAAGGTCGGAATAGATGAATTATCGGAGTGTTGAGCTGTTTCATTTGTTATAATGCCATCATCTTACAAAATTTTATCTAGGAGGGAGCGGGAATTCAGTTTTTTTTTCTCTAGGTAATAGAAGCATGGACTTAGACATACTCATCATATTATGATGTTAATGATATGCCTCTAGTATAGGAACAAGAGCATGTGGCTTATTTCAAATATAATGATCACGTCTGTATAACAGATTGCACAACAGTCCTTTCCAGCTAATCCAATTATGAAACCTTGTCGATATAAAGTCCATATATAAATAATTATACAGGTCAACTGCCTTGTTGAAAAAATGATAGAACTAGTAATAAAGCCACTTACTTTCACCCTGAAGGATCGTGGCCGCAATTCTTTCCTTATTTCAACCATCTTTCGTTCCTCATTATTCAATCTCATTGCCATTATGTACGGATGCAACAAGCCAGGAGTGTCATACATCTTTGCCTTTGCAGGTAAAACACCTGTTACCCTCAGTATGCCTAATGTTGTTCCTGGGACAGCAGCTTCAGTCAATCTTGTGATTTTAACACCTTGTTTCTTTGCAATTGCATTAATTAGCGTAGATTTCCCGGCATTCTGTGCACCAATCACCCAAACGTTGCTACGAGGTCCCGCTGAATCCTTTATATATGAAATTAGGTTTCTAACAGCCAAATCTCTGTGGACGCTGATCAAGAAAACAGCATCTAGCTTTGGTGCTCCAAAAGCCTTAGCACGGCCACGAACCCACCTATCGAACCGCACTCCCATTTGCTGCCATGGAAGCAAATCTACCTTTGTACCAACAAGAACAAGCCTCGGTGTTTCACTCACCTTAGAATTTCTCCTTCCTTCAAGTGCCTTGAACAATGACTTGGCAGCTCGCTTTGGAAACGACCCATCAAAGTCTGCACAATCCACCACCATGACGATAACTGGGGTGCTAGCTGACCGCTTCATCAGCCGAGATGAAATAAACCGATCAAAATCAAAGTCTGGGATCAAGTTCTCAGCCTTGTCATTCTTCACAAGCCCATAATTTCTCAGCGAGTGGCAGCGGGCACAGACCACAGACAAGTCCTCCTCAGCCTCAGCTCTCTTGGCCTCCTTTGCCCGGCGCTTCCTTTCAGACTTTGACAGCTTCTCTTTCTTCAGCCTCTGGATTGTCTCCTCAGTGATGTTCCCATACCCAACACCAGGTGGGGTGAAACCATCCAGTTCTTTCCTCCATTTCTCATCCTCGTCTTCTTCCATCTCCTCCCAATCGGAGTCCCAATCACTGGCAAATCTATCAATATCAATGGCAGCCTTCACTGCTGACTCATCCCCATCCTCAATTTCCTCAAGCAAATCATCAATATCACTGTCGAGGCCCTCCAATTCATCATCTGATTTTGACATCCATGTGTCTTCTGCCACCCCCTCCTCCTCATCTTCAAGAAACACATCCGTGTCAGCTGCCAGAAGCCCTTTTCCACTTTCTCCCATTTCGTCCTGGGAGCTGCGGGAGGGGTTCTTGAAGAAGCCGGGGAGGTTGGGATCCGCATCTTGCATGAAGACCCCACATCCAGGGCATACAGGCCGGCCGACGGCGGCGTCCTCGCCATCAGTGCCCTCGCTGATGATTGGAGCCAGCAGTCTGTTGCGCCTGCTGGTGGATACAGTGCAAGAAGAAAGTCTGCGTCTCTGAGGCACAAATGGCGAGGGGAGGAAGGGGAGGAAGCAGAGAGGTGGAGCTGGGTAGGAGAGAATGCGAATGGGAAGGCGAGCCACTGCCATGGCAGGGATTGAGAGGGGTTTAGCCATTCGGGAGGTGCAGTGGCGAAGAAGATAGGAATGCTCCATCAAAATTTATTCACAAGCGTGATAAATTTCTTTCTTGATTGTTTCTCCTTATTCTTCTAGGAGTAACTTGATTCTTCAATATTTCAGATTCTGAAAAAAAAATGACAGCTAGATAAGTGGAAGAATTTTCCCAAACAGCAACAATCAACATGACATTATTAGAATTTGCTGGAACGATGGCATTAGTAAAATTAGCAGTTAAAAAACAGTAGTAGTAAAAATTAGCAGTAAAAATAATAATAGCAGAGCAGTCAATTAACTATTAATGACCCAATGGTACACATGGCATCCGAAGTATTAGTATATCACTAAAAAAATATAAAAAGGAACATATGGATCGCAGATGTCACAGTCACTGAAGTTTGCTGCCAACCTGAGCAGATATGATTTAGCAATTCTTTAATAAATACATAATAAGGCGTATTAAAATTCTAAAATCAGTAGCAGCCTAGCAATTTTGCCTACACTTTACAATCTTTCATTTGTGCTGTTTTGCTCATCTTCTCTATATTTCTCTGTCGTCAACACTAATACCCAAGCCTGCCAAGCATTCTCCAACCAATTCTCGAATTCCAAACTTGCAAAATCCAAATAGGATAGGAATGTAATCACCTTTGGCTTGAGATTTTCAGGGAGAATCCAAATAGGAATGTCAGTGCACCTATTCCTTTCCCCCTTCCACTTCCACTTCCACTTCCAGCCGGCAGCAGAACAGGAGAACACAAGCTAATAAAAGCGCTTGCAGAGGTTGCGCTCGTACAGGCGCCGTGCGCCGCGGGCAGCGGGCTGCCTGCTCGAGCTTGAGCTTGCGACAGCGCTTGGTAGATTACTGGTCAGAGTGGGATGTAAGAAACCAATCACGAAGAAGAGCAGGTAGAGAACGGGAAAGGGGAAAGAGAGACTCACCAAAGTTCGCCGGCGAGAGCTAGAGGTTCGTCGTGGGACGGCCACGCGTCCCGGACGGGCGGCGCCCGTGCGTGCTGCGGTCCGGCGTAGGTGCTGTCGGGCGTCAGCGCTCGTCCTTGCCGGCGGCCGGCGGTGCGACGCCGGACTGCGTGTGTGCTCTGTCGGGGCCTCGGGGGACGACGGCTGGGCAGCGCAAAGGATGAGATAGGGGCGTCGAGGTTATATTGGGCTGGGCCTGGATAAGTGTCAGCCCACCGTCAAGATGCATCGCCAGCCCAAGCAAACATATCATCCTGGCTCAAATGGTTTCAGTGCCGTGGCGGGCTCACCGTGTCGGGTAGTACCCCGTATCGAAATATCATTTTTCATAATGTTTGACCATTCGTCTTATTCAAAAATTATACAAATATCTTTTATTTTATCTATGACCTACTTTTTCATCAAATGAATTTTAAGTTTAACTTATCATTTCGTATATTTACAATAATTTTTTGAATAAGACGAGTGGTCAAAGTTTGCAAAAAAAGTCAACGGCGACAAGTATTTCGATACGGAAGGAGTACTATTATACGCATTTTCGATTACGGGGTGTGCTCAATTCTGGTAAAAAATTAATAAAACTTTGTAAAGAGAATTTTACTTATTTAGAGTATATTAAATGTAGACTAATAATAAAACGAATTATAGATCTTGCCTGAAAATCGTGAGACGAATCTAATGACAGTAATTAATTCATGATTAGCGGATGATTATTGTAGCATCACTGTTGCAAAGCATGGCCTAATTAGGATCATTATATTGGTCTCGCAAATGTACCCGGGGTTATAGAATGAGTTTGTAATGCATATAAGATTCCTTATGTTATTCTCCAAAAAAAGATTCCTTATGTTGTGATTGATAAAAAAATTGATGAATGGGTACGCAACTCACGCCATTTCCAAAGATACGCGAACTCTCAACTAAATTTAACTTACTGTACTGGTGTGTGCAACACACGTCAGATACCGGGAGGCGGGAGCTTCGATCCCGCCAGCTTTGACCGTCGACAAATCGACTGGGCTCCGGGTCGCGTGAATGCAGCTGACATCTTCAAAGGGGGACAGTAGGCAAACAGGTAGCCACGAACACACAGCGCCATGACCATGAGCCATCGTCCTAGGATCAGCATGCATCGACCGCAGATGCCGAGATCCACGGAACGGTGAAACCTGTTCGATCTTTCGAGAATCACCTGTTGTTGCCCTGCCTTGGAACAATTGTTCTTCTGGATGCGGAGTGGTGAGACCGGTGAATTGAAATTCTCGCGTGCTGTTCCCTGGATGCATGGTCGGGGAGAGGAAGATGCAGCCATTGCCGCCGCCCGAGCACCGGCGGGCCCTCCGGTTCGTGGCCTTCCTGGCCGTCTCCCTCCTCGCCTTCTCCTGCTGGGCCCTCGTCAATTCCAGGATCAGCGACGCCAGCATGCCTGCTGATCCCGCCGTCGTCCTGGTGCGCGACGCCGACACGGCGACGCTGACGCCCGCGCTCGCTGGCGTGGAGGAAGACACGGCGGCAGCGGCTGTGCCGGCGGGCGGTGCCGCGACGGCGGCGCGCGCGGCGAACCTGAGCGATCCGGCGATCCGGGAGCCGCCGCGGCTGGCAGGAGGAGGAGGGGAAGGGGAGGGGAGGTGCGACGCGGACGCCGCGGCGCTCAGGGTGTACGTGTACGACCTTCCGCCGGAGTTCCACTTCGGCATGCTGGGCTGGGACGGCGGCGGCGGCGGCGGCAAGCGGAAGACGAAGACGAAGGCGGCGGCGGCGGCGTGGCCCGACGTCGGCGACCCCCGCGCCGTGCCGCACTACCCGGGCGGCCTGAACCTGCAGCACAGCGTGGCGTACTGGCTCACCCTGGACATCCTCTCCTCCACCACCTCCTCCTCCTCAGACCGGCCATGCATCGCCGTGAGGGTGACGAACGCGAGCCAGGCCGACGTCTTCTTCGTGCCCTTCTTCGCGTCGCTGAGCTACAACCGGCACTCGAAGCTCCGGCACGGGGAGAAGGCGAGCACGAACAGGGTCCTGCAGGCCGAGCTGGTGAAGCACCTGTCGAGGAAGGAGACGTGGAGGCGGTGGGGCGGCAGGGACCACCTCATCGTGCCCCACCACCCCAACAGCATGATGGAGGCACGGAAGCGGCTCAGCGCCGCCATGTTCGTGCTCTCCGACTTCGGGAGGTACTCTCCCGACGTCGCCAACCTCAAGAAGGACGTCATCGCTCCCTACAAGCACGTCGTCCGCTCCCTCGCCGACCACGAGTCGCCGGCCTTCGACCAGCGCCCCATCTTAGCGTACTTCCAAGGCGCCATCCATAGGAAAGCCGTAAGCTATTCAATTCCTCTGTTCGTTCTCTCGAGCACATTATTTTTTATTTTTATTTTTTTTTTGCAGGAAGAAACTTAACTTGTGAGCAAATTTAAATGGTTTTCGTCTTCAGGGAGGGAAGGTGCGGCAGAAGCTGTACCAGATGCTAAAGGACGAGCGGGACGTGCGATTCAGCTACGGGAGCGTGCGGCAGAACGGGATCCGGCGGGCGACGGCGGGGATGTCGGCGTCCAAGTTCTGCCTCAACATCGCGGGGGACACGCCGTCGTCGAACAGGCTCTTCGACGCGATCGCGAGCCACTGCGTGCCCGTGGTGGTCAGCGACGACATCGAGCTGCCGTTCGAGGACGTGCTGGACTACTCGGAGTTCTGCGTGTTCGTGCGCGCCGCCGACGCCGCGAAAAAGGGGTTCCTGCTGCGCCTGCTCCGGGGAATCTCACGGGACGAGTGGACGGTGATGTGGGGGAGGCTCAAGGAGGTGGCGCGACACTTCGAGTACCAGTACCCGTCGCGGCGGGGCGACGCCGTGCAGATGGTTTGGGGAGCGGTGGCGAGGAAGATGCACAACGTGAAGCTGCAGCTCCACAAGCGAGGGAGGTTCCAGAGGACCGCTTCTGAATCGTGAAAGGTCTAGAGGACTAGAACGGACGACATGGAGGTTCAGAGTTCTTAGAGTTGAATTGCAGACTAAAGTAAACCAAGGGGGAGCGTCAAGGTTTCATTTCATCAGCCAATCAACATTTCGCAAATTTAAGGTGCAACGGGCGGCGCTGTGCTGATGATTTTATAACTTCGCGTCTTCGCTGACTGTGATAACTCAAACTGGGTATTAGGGTTATAACTCCAAAATTATGACTATGAAGAGGTAAAAGTCTCCATGATGGAAATCATGAAAAAGCTCTAACATGTCTGGTTTGATAGTGTCCCAAAAGAACTGATAAAATTCAGCTGCTGGTCCTGGTGCTTTATTATGTCCTATTTAAAAAATTGCATCCCTGATCTCTTTTTCAGAAAACTCACTTGTTAACAACTCTCATTTTCTAATTCAGAGACTTGAGGTATGTCCTCTTTAAAATCCTCATCTAGACTAAAGTTGTTCACTGGAGCCCCAAAAAGGATTTTGTAGTACTCAGTGATGTATGTTTTAAGGTTTTCATCCACTGTTATAACCCCTTCATCTTGTTCATATTGGAAGATCCTTGTTTTACTATGTCTACCATTTGCAAGAAGCTGAAAATATTTTGTATTGTCGTCGCCTTTTAAAAACCTAGTTGCTTTTGACCTTTGGAGCCAATACAGTTCTTCTTCTCGAAGCAATTTGGTTAATTCAGTCATTAGACAATCCTTGTATTCCATCTCCTATGTAGATAATACCAAAACTTCTGCTTCCCTATCAAGAGTATCTAATTGTTCAAGTAACTTTTCTCCTTTCTATTTTCACCTACTAAATTTTTAGATCACCCTCTCAGAAACCTACGAACCGGTCTAATTTTATTCTGCCATTTTTCTAGTGGAGTCCTGCCTCTCTTAGATTCATTTCACACTTTAGCCACCCGATCATAAAAACCTTCCTTCGTGAACCAACTCAATTCAAATTTGAATAAAGGAGTATTCCCTCTATGAGAGGCCTGACGGGTATCAAGCAAAAGAGAGGTACGATCCGAGATCTCCCTAGACAGTGCTTCAATCGTGAACAAGGAGAACTTTTTTTCCCGGTCAATACTCACTAGGATTATATCTAGTTTCTCAAAGGTGGGTACTGGCGCTAAACTAGCTTAGGTATACCTGCGACCTGAAAGCTCTAATACCATCAGGTTTAGTGTTTCAATGTAGGCATTAAAGAGAATCAGAGACCGACCATCAAACAGAAGGATTTCCAATAATATTAAAATCTTCACCCACCATGATTGGTTTAGTTTCTATTGAACACGCTCTCACAAATTCAGCTAGATAGCGATCTTTGTGTTCTGGCTGTGCTGTACCATAGACAGCCATAAGAACCCATCGTCACTTTTATTTTTCATGTGAAACTTGACGTAAAACTCACCAACTTCTTGACTGTTTACATCAAAGCTTAGTAAATTTACCCCCACATAAGGTATTGAGATTATCATCAGAAAATCTTCTAGTATTGCAATGAAATCTAGATCTTTCTATATGTATCCAGAAAACAAAGAATAACACAAAAGTCCATTCTATGAAGCAATTCAGCTCGAAAGAATGAGTAGCCCACCTCACTCTCCGGTTACCCTCTCCTGCCCATGGCAAACTGTCCTAATTTGGCCTACCTTGGTCCAATTAAGTACCACTGGACCCTGGTGGCTTGCCAAGAAGGGAGTTGGTGTCGAGGGGCGTAGGCAGTAGGCCGCGGTGAGCGGAGGGAAGCTACCGCGGGCGTGGTGACCCGTGACCGCCGACTGGAGCACGTGCTGGGCGCTGGTGTGCTGCGAATGGCGGCTTGCCATAGAGGGCGCACGACGTAGGCAGCGACCGCGGTGCACGGATGCACAGCGCGTGAAGGGCGGCAGCCGCCTGGCCGGGGTGGTCTTATGGCACTGAGATGTGGGAAAGAAGGAGATAGCTTTTGCATCTGCAGCCCGTTTCTGAGGAAGTCATGGATTGTACTGCCTAAGCTGAAGATCCATACTGATGAAATTATTGTTGGTGCTCTGATTGCTGCTTCAAGCTTTGGATTCTATCTTATTCTGTTTTGCATCCTGTGGACAACTATTCGTTTCCACTTGTTCTGAACAAATTTACATCTAAAACAAAAGGCTATAAGGGAAATAACCGATCAAATCTTGCATCTGAAGGATGAGGATTATGTGCTTCCTCATGGAGTTCACAACAATGGCTTCCTTTACTTCATGAGGAAGAGGGTAGAGATTATAAAATTGACCCAATGAACATGATTAGAGGTACTTTATATGATTTTACATGCCTTATCGTACTGCATAAGCAGTTGTGCCATTCTCACACACAGATCTAGTTTCATCTTCCTTGGCAGATGTTGTCGCCTTACCTAAAGAGGTTTTCCTCAAGTGATTCTCATTAGGGTTGGAGGTCAACTTTGTATGCCCACGACAGCAAATAGATGCATCTTTATTTCTTAGTACACAGACAATAACTGGAAGCTTTGTTGCACTTTATTGGACTCACCAGACTCCGTAAGAGGGATACTGGACGAAGTTGCTTGGCTCTGATGATGAAAATGGAATGCTGATTGTCGAAACAAACTCTCATCAATCACATGCTTTGAAATAGGGATGGCAACGGGGACCCGATCCCCGATTCTCCATGGGGAATTCCTCCATTAGGGAACGGAGATGGTAGGAATTTAATCCCCATGGAAAATTAAACGGGGGCTAAGTTCATCCCCGTCAGGGATGGCGGGGGCGGGGATGATATGTCGTCCCCCGTCCCCGCATCCCCGTTTAGTTAGCAATAAGTAGTTAAGTGCAATGGTGAATTGGTGGTTTACTAATGTGTTGAAAATAATTTGATGATGATCTATGTAATGTAGTGTCTAGTGATATACTTTTAGTGGCACTAATGGTCATTTATTTGACATATTTGTTGTTTGTACAATCATCTTGTACTAGTTTTTATTTTTTTAGCATGACCAAAAAGATCATTTACGGGGACAGGGATCCCGACGGGGATAATTCCCCGCACAGGGATGGGGATGGGAACAAATTGTCCCCCGCGAGTGTTCCTGGGGATGGGGATGGAAAATTTTTGTCCCCGCGGGGACAGGGATGGGGGTTTGACCCCCGACGGGGAATTCCCCGTTGCCATCTTTGCTTTGAAAGTTGAAGATGGAACATGGATATTTTTAGAGCAATGCAACATGGGTCAATGGTGCTCTTGATCAGAAAGAAGTATCAAGATCATTTTGATACCATTTTTTTGCAAACAATGTTTCCTTTAGGTATGTATTACCAGCTTAGATACCATTTAGCGTTGATGACTTATGTAAATGGATTAATAGCTTGTGATGTCTTTCTCACTTCTTGATAAATAACTTTGTTTAATTTTATATTAAAAATATTAATATTAATGGTACATAATTTCTATCATCTTTTAGTCTATTTTTTTAACCAATTTATTTGGAGATACAAGTGTTATACATACATTTTTTACAAATTGAGATAAACTCAACGACGATACTTAAAAAGGGACGGAGGGAGTATCTGAGACATGTAGATTTGAATGATTATAACATTGGGTTTGGAACATGCATCAGATTGGCCATAAAGGATAAAGTAGATGAAGAATAATAGATCATCAAGTTGTATAAATATCATGAAGGTCTAGAATGAACATAAAAGTTCAGAGTTAGCTAGCAGGATACAGACTGTGTTTGGTCCCTTCTACTAAAATTTAGCACCTATCACATCAAACAAAGTACATATGCATGAAGTATTAAATATAAACTGAAAAAACTAATTACACAGATTGCGACTATTTAACAACACGAATTTTAAGACTAATTAGTTCATGATTTGAAAATGTGGTGTTACATGTAAACATGTGCTAATGACGAATTAATTATACTTAATTAATTTGTCTTGTGGAGTACTGATAGAATCTATAATTTATTATTTTAGTGGTAACCAAAAATCCCGTGCGACATCCCTCTTACATTTTAAGTTTAGCACTGGATCCAAACACCCCTGAACCTAAGTGGAAGTGTCATCAGTCGACCAACATTTCACAATTTATGGTTGCAGTGGGCGGCGCTGTGCTGCTGATTTTTGGCTAGCTGTCACATTTTCTATCAAATAGACAGCTGCCGAAAATAAGATATTTGATCCGAAGGATGCAAGGAGAACAGTACTCGATGAATCGTTTGCACGTGTCAATATTCGGATGACGTCTTTGACAGTGGTACGATGAGCATTTGATCGTCGATCCCTTGTGAATGTACTATAGGCCTTTGTTTGCTGTTACGAATCATTATGTTATCGTTAATCGTTACCACAGTTTTACTGTCTCACACATGACACATTCCTTATAGTCCCACGGGGCAGTCACTCAGGCCTTGTTTGGATACTTCTGGATTGAGGTGAAATGAGACGGATTGGAAGGGATATTAGTTCATCTCAGATCCAATCTTCTTCAATCCCCCTCCAAAACGCCTCTATCCAAACAAGGCCTCAATGGTTAAATTCCACCACAAGATGAAATGTCATAGCTAAGTAGTACTGGGTTAGTGTTGATGCCTTAGTGGGTTTCTCCAATTTACTACTTTTTTTGTGAGATCTATAAATCGTATGTTGTTGAATCTGCATTTAGTGGCACGTGAACTAAGGTTGTGTTTGTTTCGGGGACCAAGTGGGGGGCTAGCCTAGCTTGCGCTCGGCCGCAGGGGGGCGCCGTGCGCTCGCGCAAAAAGACAAAACCGGCGGCCCCCTGCATGGCTGCATTCCTCACCCGCACGGGGGAGCTGCGCGCGCACTGGCGGCGAGCCCCATCCACATGTTATACGTAACATGTACCCTGTATGCATATGCTCCTCTGTAGAAAAAAAAGTTGGTACAGTAGAAAAAAATCTGTCAAAAGAGAAAGTTTTATGAAGAAATATTTTTGCACCAAAAAGTCTTTGTTTGCGATAAAATTTTTCAGCACCAATTTTTTTGAGAAATTTTGTTTAATTTTTTTTTGACATTTTGATTGCTTGTTTGCGAAAAAAATTTTCGACGTCAAAATTTTTGCAATAAACTTTTGCTTGCGATAAAATTCTTGAGCGCCAAAATTTTTGCAACAAAATTTTTCAACGCCAAAGTTTTGTAAGAGAAATTTTGCAACAAAATTTTGTCAACAAAATTGTTAAGAAAAGGATGAGGGGGTGTTGGGTCCCACTCACAGGGGAGCGAGTGCACGGTGGTGGTAAGCCCTCCCTGTCCGTGTGGGTCCCTCACGTGGGGTCCCCATGTGTGGTGGGGGACGCGCTGTGCGCGTTGGCCGAGCGCAAGTGGTGGGCTGCCGCAACAGTGTGTGACTTTGCGTCCGCGCGCGGGGACGCAAAGTTGGGATTGCGCCAAGTGGGTTGTGTTGGCTCCAACCACTTTTGAGGGTTAAGTTGGACCCATCTCATGTTTGGTTTAGAGGGTTGGTTGGTCCCGTTTCTTGTTTTATTGGAAAGGTTGAGAGGTGCGATGGATGTCAATTTAACACCGATAGAAAGCAGTGAAACAACGAACACAACAGACACCCCGACCAGCCGCCGCAGGTGCAGGAGGATCACGAACAGACAAAGAACTACTGGGCGATGCCAGATGATAGCTGACGCTGATCTGACCGTGTAGTCCCTTGTGTTCCTAGGAACCATGAAAATTCAGGCGTGTTTCGGAGCACACTGAAATAAATAGCGAGAAGGAAAGCGCTGCGCAATGAGGAAAGAACAGGATAAACTATGGATGAGGTAAGCTGGGAGGACTGCGCATCACGACAGACCAAACAGGCAGCACAACATAGGCCCTATAATAATGTAATGAGGCAAGCACAGACCGCAAAAACGGCATGACTAATGACAATCAGAAACAAAGCACGTAAAGAAGCAATCATTTTGCGTTTCAGGAGGGACATGGCTCAGAACAACAATGAAAACATACGAACAACGTTCAAATCAGTGGCCACTATGTAGCCAGAGAAGGACCATAATTAACTGCAAAGGGAAAGGTAACAAAACAGACAACAGTAGAGCAGTGAAGCCTTCTTGAAAAAAAGAGCCAGTGAAGCCGTAATAGCAGAATGAGAAATAAAAACTTAAAGAGACGGACTGGACGGACCAAAGAATGGACAGGCCCCCCGCGCAGAATGAATGAAGAGGAAACCGCGGCAGCTTAACGAAGAAGGCACGAATTTGCGACGGAACTGTGGAGAGCCGAGGAAGGCAACGGGGTGAGTGGACTCCGCCGTCACCTGGCCGATGGCCTGCGTCACCGGGACGCGTGTCCCGTGGCGAGCCACCACGTGCCGGGGGCAAAGCCAGGGCTATGAAAAATGGGGCCCAATGGGACTAACAGAGTCAGCCCACCTAAGCCTCAGGCGTTGTGGCAGGAGGCTAGCTAAAAAAGGGCCACGCAAGTAGTATTTTTTTTTCAGAAAAAACAAGAAGGACCATGTGGCCGGGACAACACAGGCGGAGACCTTAGAGGCCTTCACAGGCGGCCAATTCTCCCGCGTTGTAACTCTATACTTATTCGTCGCAGGACCCACTAGTCAGTCGCATCCTTTTTCAGTACGTTCTTATTTTCTTCCTCCGTGGCTCACCAGGCAGATGCTGCTCGCGCCCAGGCAGGCGCCAGGGTGCGCCCAGGCAGCGCCAGGGGTGCGCCGCCGCGCCATCTTCCCCTCCGCAGGCCGCCCACGCCGGCCATCTTCCCCGCCGCCGGCCGCCCAATCCTCTTCCCGCCGCGGCCTCTCCTCGCCCTTTCCCCGCTCCGGCCATCTTCCACCGCGCGAGCGCCTCACCTTCGAGTCGGCCGACCCCGCGTAGGCGGCGACGCCCTCCGTCGCGGGCGAGCTCCGCTCCCCCGCGCCCAGCCATGGAGCCCGCGGTGAGCTCCACCCCGCCCTCGCGCAATGGCGACCATGGAGCCAGAGCATGGCCCCTTGCCCCATATCCGCAGCCCGCCGAAGCTCGGCCCCCATCTACGCTGTCGGTCGGATCTCGGCCCCTTCCCCGCCGCCGGCCGGAGCTCGGCCCCTTCTCCGCCACCCGCCGGAGCTCAGCCCTCATCCCTGCCGTCGCCCGGAGCTCGGCCCCCGCCCTCGCCTCTTCAGTGCGACTAACGGAGGTAGACGTCGTGCGAGCGGGACGAAGTGGGTTGGATGCGTCCGCTCGTTTTGAGGGGATCAGATGAACCCGGATCTTTGAGGTATATTCTCCTCTGGGTCCGACCCGACCCACCCTCCTTCTCAACCAAACATTGGACCAAGTGGGTCGAACCCGCTCCAACCCACAAAACAAACACAACCAAACGTAACATCTCCCTCAGAGAAGAAAACAAAAAAAAATGTAAATTTCAACAGAAGATAGAAGTCACAATAGTGATAGTAGAAATCACTGGCGTTTATAGTCGGACAGGCAAATAGCACCTGATGTTCGTCGCGAATTGCTCTCGTAGTCGTCGTCAAGGTGGCAATTGACTCAACTACGACAGATCAAGCATAACATATTTATGTTTTTCAAATCTTATTTAAAAACTTTGAAAAACTATGAACTTTGTCGTTGAAATAACATTTAGTTCGCCGAGATAAGTGGCATGGAAAGACAACCTGCTACGCAATAAACTTGAATGTTACTGGATAACTGTAGTAGCCTTTGCGCTTGTTTGTGGACCTTTTTCTTTCCATTTTCAGTAAAACCATGTTAATTATGTTACATCAACAGGATGTGGTAGAACCTGTTTTCAGTTCATATGCTAAATGAACATTGTGCAATGAGTCTAAAAATGAACAGAAATTCAAAATTTTTAGCTACAAGTGTGCCTGAAAAGGCTGAAACTAGTAATGCGTAACTTAGTCCAAGGATTCACAACATTTTTCTGTTCAAATAGCATGCCTGAAAAATACTTTTCAAATGCTTAACTGAATACATAGCTGCAAGGGAATGATGATTTATACACTAAGCTTAACTGAAACCATGGCCCACCTTACAATTTCCTTAGCTAAGTATCCAACAGAAACCAAGATAACTCAAAGCATCAGCTCTGCATGATGCTAAACCTGCACAATCAAGCCTATGGATTTGATAAGTTTGCTAGTATTATCCTACTTTGGCTCATATTACTGTGGCCTCCTTGAGGATGACAATTTGCTGATATCACAATATGAAATGTTTCATTTGTTTTATGTTGAATAATTACAGTTTTTTTTACAGAAGTTGTTGATGTTTTTATTAATGCCACTAACATAAATTTTACTTACTGCATTTTGATATTCCCTAAAAAAACTGTGGCAATATTAATAAGGATGTAAAAGGCTGGCAAATACTATTTCGTTGGAAATTAGAAAAGAAACCAACTACATTAGAATGACTATATCAATTCCTAATGACTAGCCAAGCATAAAAGATAAACCTGACTCATAGATTGGCCTGTAGCCATTAAAAATTTAGTGAAAAGGCTCATATGAGACCAACCATATTCTTACAAACTGCTTATAACTAAAGACACTAAACATTTTTATTTGACCATGATATGCAGCCGTTTTCTTAGAGATCCTTTAGCTTCTTACTGACTGCAAAGCCTAACACTACAGGCATATCTATTTGAACAAGGTAACCTTTTTTCTCAAAAAGTTAACAGTACATGTACATCAGTCACATTTTAATGGATGGATAACTGCATCTTCACGGTGGTGGCAACATGCCCTTAGCAATATCTGAAAAGATACAATACAAAAGACAATGTTATACATTCACACATATTTGACTGATTACTATATTTGGTTTTGAATGTGCATCAGAGTGGCCATATAATTATAAATAGGTAAAAGAATAGCAAATCAAAGTTCTTGTAAGTATCTAACGAATTAAAAGAGTGGTTCATAGGCTCATAGCATCTCAAATGTTCTTGTAAGCATCTAACGAATTTAAAGAGTGGTTCATAGGCTCATAGCATCTCAAATAGGAACAAGATTATTTTGGAGCGTATGAGATTGCAGACTTTCAATTTAATATAGAATAGGTACCACAAAAAAGTATAAATTCACACATCGTGATCCGATTTCGCTAACTCTTATAGCCACAGCACAAACACGCGAGATTGCATATATTATTTATGGTACGGTTAAAGCTGTGCTATATAGTTGTGTTAAGTCAGTGTTGTATACGGTAGTGTTAAGACATGCCAAGTAATGTGGTGCATATGAGAATGTTGATTGCAATCTTCTAATTTCACAAATTCACTGCTGCTAACTCCTAGCCAAAGAACCATATGACGCTGAGTAAGACTGATCACTTGCTGAATGACTGACTAAAATTTTGAAGAGAACAAACAATAACACAAACATATATAGGGTGTACACAGAACACTGCAAGGGTTAAAGATAAGAACAAGGCCCAGACCTAGAGTGTAGAAGCTCGTGTAGGGTGTGATTTTACAGTAGGACCCGCTCTCGCCAACTTTGTTCATCTGCCCTGATTTGGGCATGACTGCGAAGACGCCAACATCTGTGCTAATGAAAATGGTGTCTGTGCCCTCCTGGAAGCCAATCACATTGAAGGTCCAAGAATCAACAGTGGCGAACAACGTGCAAAGATCTACGACCCTGCCTTGCACCCATTCAGCAACGCTGTGAGGACCAGCCTGCCATGACCACAGGTGGAGGTACCCATGTATTAGTCCAGCGAGTCCCAACCCACCGTCTTCTGCAGCCACAACAATGCCCTTTGTCGGCTCAAACATATCCGGTGCTTTGATCACCTGTAGGCTCTGCTCAATGAGGTCGTACTTGAGGATCTTTTCCCCTTCCTGAAGGCTAAAGTAGAGTGCGTCTCTTGCAAGGAGGCTGGGCGTCGCCTCCATGTAGGCGTCAAGTTGAATGGTGGATGACATGGTCCATGCGCCAGTCTCTGATGAGTACACGCCCGCCCAGGTGAGATCCTCTTCTTCCTCCTCTCTGTCGTGGACGCCCATGAAAGCTACGAGGAACGGGCCGCCGTGGCAGTCAAGGTGGTTACAGCCTTCCACGCCGCAGAGCACAGCTGCAGTGTGGTAGTAAAAAGGCTCCGTGGGCTCGGGCACATGCTTCTGGTCGCCGGTGATTGGGTCCCAAACCAAGAGGTTCGTGGACGCAGGCCGCTCGAAAGATTGGATCAGCACGCGGCCGTGGCGGCACTCGAGGACCCACCAATTGCGGCGCTCGAGCACCGGCTCGGAGAAGGGGGAGGCGCTGGCGGCGGCGGCGGCGGCGGCGACTACGAATTGAGCGCAGGGACCGTCGTCGTAGATGTTGCGGAGGAAGCCGAGCAGGGGCGGCGCGCCGTGGAACGCGCGGTAGCGGCGGAGGAAGGCGGGGTCGCAGACGAGCTGCCGCCAGGCCTTGCAGGCAACGGAGGCGCGCACCAGGCACGCCGGGTCGTCCGGCGGGAGGCGGAGGAGGATCTCGGTGGTGGCGTCGTCGATCAGATCCGGCGGCAGCGCCATCGCGGTGGGGGAGATTGGGGAACGGGGAACGGCGAGGAAGAGAGAAAGGACAGGAGGAAATAGGGAGGGGGAAAGAGAAGGGCCGACCGAGTCAGGCGATCTGCCACTCGGTTCGGTTCGACAGGACTAGAGACAACAAAACAGTTTAGTCCTTTTAGCTACGGCAAAGGGACTAAAGGTAAAATAAGTTAGGGATCAACGAGATAGTGATACTCATGCAGAGATACCACTACAAGTTGAAAGTATAGTTCCAATGGCTCCGGCTCACAGTGTTATTTGAAGAGTTCTTCAGTTTATACACCATGTGAACAACATTGTGTACTGGAAGCCTAAATGTGTGCCTGAAAAGGTTGAAACTAGTAATGGAAACTTGGTTCAAGGAATTGCAATATTTTCCAGTTCAAAGTATGTCTTTCATTCTTTCAATGCTTAAACTAGTACATGGGTGACGTTGTTGGAGTCGTTGTGAAATGTAATCATACATCAAGTTGGACTGTAAGCTCTGAAAATAGTTCTAATAGTGAGGGTCATGAACTAGATTTAAAGAGCTGATAACAAAATTGTTCAAAGCATCAGCTCTGCAAGATGCCAACACCTGCATAACTTTTCCAAGTATTGGCCCTACTTCAGCTCATTAGATAACTGTATCCACTCCAATTCAAAAAAGATAACTGTATCCACCCTGAGGATAACAACTTGTCACTACCACAATGTCAAGAGTTAAACTTGCTTTGTAGATCAGTAATTGCATCTTTTTCCGGAAGATAAGGGTCATCAGTCATCACTCATCAGTAATGTTTTTTTGTTCATGCCACTAACAGAAATTCTACTTAAACTATGGCTAGCTAGGAAAAGCTTAGAAAAGAAACCAAAACTGTATTAGAAAGATTCACTTATCAGAGTTCATCATATCAATTTCATGTAGACTTGCCAAACATAAAAGGTAAGCAATAAAGTAAATATGACCTGTAGATCTTGGACCACAAAGATTACAAAATTTAGTGGCAAGACCCAAATCAGGAAAACAGATTCTTGCCGAAACTAAACATTTTGAATTGATCAAGCCAACCATTTTCTTACTTAAACTGCCCAACTAAAATTCTACAAACATTTTTAATTGACCACGGTAACCTTTTCCCTTACTTTTTAAATTGGCCATGGTAGTTAACCTTTTTATTACTTTTTTGATT
This sequence comes from Urochloa ruziziensis, assembly GCA_015476505.1. Classification (NCBI taxonomy): domain Eukaryota; kingdom Viridiplantae; phylum Streptophyta; class Magnoliopsida; order Poales; family Poaceae; genus Urochloa; species Urochloa ruziziensis. The sequence goes on from CM027124.1 coordinate 44,404,876, forward strand.
GGCCATGATAATCAATCTTTTTTTCTTACTTCAGATTGTCAAGTTGTGACCAAATCACTTACATTATCAGCTCCCTCAAAACTCAACAACACCAGGCCACCAGGGCCATTTAAATGGACGGATTCATGGATCACTGAATCTTCACCATTGTGGCAATCTGCGCTTAGCAAGATCTGGAAAGATACAACTAATAAGTGATCGAACATGCCATGGCTCAACATTTGCACATATTTAAGGCATGCGGATTGAAAGATTATAACATTGGGCTAAGAGAGCTCATCAAAATGAACATCTAGCAAATTTGAAGCACGGTCCAAACATATAGAACCAAAGCAAGATTAGGACTAACCTTGCAACCTTTTTTTTTAACTCTTATTGTCTAAGTTAAAATAAATCACAGCACAAACATATAGAAGGTTCTACTCTACTACCTGGAGTGTAGAAGCTCATGTAGGGAACAATGGTATGGCAGGGCCTTGTATCGTCTAACTTCCTCACCTCCCTTGAGTTGAGCATGATTGCGAATACACCAACATATGTGCTTATGATAATTGTATCTGTGCCCTCCACAAAGCCACTCAGATCAAGTGAGGTCGACGGTTCAAGAGTGGGGAGTAGCGTCTTGATCTTGATGACCACGTCTTGCCTCCATCCTACATTGCCGTCAGCACCAGCCTGCCACATCCACAGGCACAAGCTGCCATCTTTCAGACTCGCGAACCCCAGCTGGTTGTCCTTCGCCGTCACAACAATGCCGTCCGGCTGCTGGTACACGTCCGGTGCATCGATCACAGATAGGCCCCGCCGGACGAAGTCATACCGAAGAATTCTCTGGCCACCGTCAAGGCCAAAGTAGAACGCATCTCCGATGAGGAGACCGGGCCTCTCATCGATGAAGGAATATATCGAGTTGATTGGAGGTCGAGGCACTCCATTCATCAGTCTCCGATGAGTAAATGCTCGCCCACCTGACGGACTCGTGGGCGCAAGTGCACAGGAAGACAACGAGGAATGGGCTGCCGCGGCAGTCAAGGTGGTCGCAGCCGTGGAACGCGCGGTAGCGGCGGAGGAAGGCGGGGTCGGAGAGCAGGCGGCGCCAGGGCTTGCAGACGAGCGAGGCGCGGACGAGGCACGCCGGGTCGCCCGGCGGGACCGCGGGAGGCGGAGGAGGATCTCGCCGAACACGTCGTCGATCAGCTCCGGTGGCCGCGCTCGTGGCCGGCGGACCGCCGCCAAGGCGAGGGTTTGGGTTCGGGATTTTTTTTTTTTAAAGAGTGTTTGGGTTCGGAATTAGGGGAATCGACGGTTTTCAGGTACAGAGGAGTCCGCGGAATCGAAGCCTGCAGAAATGCAGATCAATCGCCAGCGATAAAAGTTCGTTTTCAGATTGTTGTTTCGGGACACGTGCAGCTCATCCTGGCCGTGCTGCACAGCAGACCGTATTCAACCAGGTTGCTGCTTGCCTACTAGTACTTCCATTACAAAACTAATGAAAACTTGTAATCTCGGAAGGTTTAACTTGGACTTCTATATTTGGTCTGTTTTCATGCCAAAGTTTTGCTAAAGGTTGGCCCGCTGGTTTTTTTCTCCTGAAACTTAGCAACTAGCAGCCAGGTGACCTCTGAAAGCATCAGTTGTGCAAGTGCAACTTGGATCTAGAGGACATGTTCTGCAATCAGCATGGACATGGTGAGATATTCAGATGGAGGTTCATACTTTAGAGCTAGATATTGTGATCTGGTCCTGAGTGTCAGTAGATCATAAACTTCCTTTGTTCATCTTGCAACCTAAGTTGCAGATGGGCTGCCCTGCAGAACTGCAGATTATTTTTATTGTGATTCTTACTAGCTGTTGCATAACTTATCACAGAAAGAAAATAGTGAGAAGAAGATTAAAAACAGTAGTAAATTACAAGGACCATGCCCTTTTTTTCATCTCTTTTAATCCCTGGTGGCAAATAAAAAGAAACAAAGCCATAAGATAGTTTACAAGGGACAGTCACAAAGCAGCCTTAATATTTTCCTCAATTCCTTATTGGAAACTATGTTAAATTTCAAACATGTGAATTGCTGGAGTTTGTGTTGGGGATCGACTCAGTGCGGCGTCTACACGACAAGCGACAAGAGATGTTGAGCGGAGAGCTTGGATTTACTGTCCACGGGCGTCAAGGTAGGATGACAGTCACTCATGCCAGCACGCTGAAGAAGATCCAAAAAATACTGTTTCTGAGACAGGAACAGTCCATCTGAGGTGTGTGTGACAGAGACCCCCAGAAAATGATGAAGAACACCGAGGTCAGTCATGGCAAACTCAGCATGAAGGCGTTAGATAATCCTCTGAAGCAAATCAGATGAGGAGGCTGTCAAAACAATATCATCCACGTAAAGAAGTAGATAAGCAACACTGCTACCATCTTTGTAGATGAACAAAGAGACATCCGTGGCTGAAGGAACAAATCCAAGTTGCTGAATATATGATGCAAATCGCTGGTACCAAGCTCGAGGTGCCTGTTTCAGACCATAGAGTGACCGCTGCAGGAGACAAACATGATCAGGCTGCGTAGGATCAACAAAACCTGGAGGCTGCTGACAATACACTGTCTCATTGAGATGACCATGAAGGAATGCATTCTTGACATCAAACTGATGAATGGGCCAATGACGAGAGGAAGCAATGGTGAGAACCGTCCTGATGGTGACCGGCTTCACAACCGGACTGAAAGTTTCGTCATAATCAACGCCATGTTGTTGAGAAAAACCCCGGACAACCCAACGAGCTTTATGACGAGCCAGAGAACCATCGGAATGATACTTGTGTTTAAAAATCCACTTTCCTGTCACAACATTGGCACCAGGTGGCTTAGGGACAAGACGCCAGGCGTCATTATCAATGAGAGCCTGATATTCTTCTGCCATAGCTGCACGCCAGTTCGGATCAGCAAGAGCACTGCGATAATTTCCTGGAACAAGAGAAGCAACAAGATGTTGTGCTGATAGATTCCGATAACTGACAGGCGGAATGGTACCGGTCTGAAGGCGGGTGAGACGACGCAATGGCGCAGGTGGTGAAGAACTGCGCATAGGCCGTCTCGAAGGTTCAGGAGGCTGAAGACTGCTGGCTGTTACACCATAGCATCGCACTGGCAAAGGCCCATTATAATGGCCAGTGGAGATCTGCCCAGGACGCCTAGCTGGAGGCGAAGATGGCTGATCAGGTGGTGTAGAGGGCCGACGGGCAAAAACCTGCCCAATGAAACGTCCAGGAGGTGGCTGCTGGATATGCGCCGGAACGGGTGCTGGAGCAGATGGTGCCGGAGCTGGCAGTGAGAGTCCTGACGGGGGCACAAGACCACGCCCGCCCGGATTAGAAGAAGCCGAAGGTCCTGATGGGGGTACAAAACCGCGCCCACCCGGACTGCTGGAAGAGGATCGCGGCTGCTCAACATCCAGGGAGGATGGAGCGACCGTGAAGGGCGCAGATGGAGGTACAGAACTGCTCCCATCAGCACCGGATGGCTGCTCATCATTTGTAGAAGTAGCCGCTGCATTGTTAGTAGAGCAATGTACAACACAATCCAGATCATCGTCTCGCAGAAAATCATATGAAGGTGTGGAAGGAGAGCCATTTTGTGCAAAAGGAAAAGAAAGCTCATCAAACACAACATGGCGAGATATGATAACACGACGAGTCAAGAGATCGAAGCAACGATATTCTTTATGCGCTGTGGGGTAGCCTAGAAACACACATGCGGCTGAACGAGGAGCAAGCTTGTGAGGGGAGGTCGCTTGGAGATTGGGGTAGCAAAGACACCCAAAAACTCGCAAGTGATCATACGTGGGAGAGCTGCCATGAAGACGCTTATAGGGAATTTCGCCAGAAATAGAGGTGGATGGTCGCCTGTTCAGTAAATATGTGGCTGCAGACAGCGCCTCGGCCCAAAAAATGGGCGGCATGGAGGCATGCATGAGTAAGGTGCGCACAGAATTATTAAGTGTACGAAGAATACGTTCAGCTTTGCCGTTCTGTGAAGAAGTATAAGGGCAAGAATGACGAAAAGAGATGCCACGAGATGCTAGGAAGGTCGTGGTAGCATGATTAATAAATTCCTGCCCATTATCAATCTGAAAACACTTAACGGGGAGACTGAACTGTGTCTGTGCGTACGAAACAAACTGAACAATATACTCATGAACATCGGACTTAAGGTGAAGAGGATACGTCCAACAATAATGAGTAAAATCATCTAGCAAAACCAAATAATATTTATAGCCGGAAACACTAGGAACAGGAGATGTCCAAACATCACAATGAACTAACTCAAAGGCAAAAGATGTCTGAGAGGTAGAAGTACTAAAGGGTAGACGCGTGTGTTTGCCAAGCTGACAAGCATGACACAGAGAGCGATCTACTTTATTACAAGTGATGTGTTTATTCTGGCGAAGCGAAGCAACGACGGCTGGGGCAGTATGACCAAGGAGCTGGTGCCACAAGGACGCGGAGGCAGCAAGGAGGGCGTGGGCAGTGGTGGGTGTAGCAGCAGCGATGGTGTACAGATCACCAGTCGCTATTGCAGCGAAGAATCACGCGTTGCGTCTTGAGGTCCTTCACAGAAAAACCAGAGGCATCAAATTCGATGGAACAACGGTTGTCGCGGGTGAACTGACGAACAGAAAGAAGGTTACGGACTATGGATGGAACGACAAGAACGTTGTTCAAAGCAAATCTAGATGCAGGTGTATGAAGGACTGACTGACCACGAGACGTGACAGGAAGATGAGTACCATTGCCTACAACAATAAAAGAGGGCAGCGAGGAAGAGCGGGACAGCAATATACCTTCCGAGGAGTGCATATGGGTGGAAGCGCCGGTGTCAACGACCCATGGAGAAGAGCCGTGGACAGACATCTGCTGGAGCGCAGCAATGAGACCCGCCGTATCCCAAGAGGGCGCCTGCGCCTGAGTCTGGTTGGAGTACTGGACAGGGGCGAAAGCTGCGTTGGCCTGGGGAGGACCAGAATCTAGCAGCCCCTGCCCCTGCGCGCCTTACTGCACGCCACGCCAGCCAAGCTGCTGACCGACCCAACCGCCCGACGGACCACCTCCCGGACCGCCCCATGGACTGAAACAGAACCACGGACCGGATGAAGGGGGGAAACGCTGCTGCTGTCCACCTTGCTGGCTGCCACCACCCTGCTGTCGTCCGCCATAGCCGCGCTTGCCGCCATTCTTCTTGGGGCGTCGCTGCTGCTGCTGTTGCTGGGAGCCGAAGGAAGACGATGACATGCGGTAGGCAGAGCCGCAACCGCTGGAAGCAGTAGAGGCGACGAGGGCAGTGGACGTTGCGACCTTGTCTTCATTAGCGAGGCGCAACTCCTTCAAGGCGAGCTGATCGAGCGCCTTGGAGAAGGTCATGTCGGCGGAGGCGGCAATGAAGTCGGCGGCGGTGCTGTACTTGGGGTTGACGCCGCGCAGGAGGTTGAGGATCATGTTGGGCTCGGAGACAGGTTGTCCAGCATCCCGAAGTCGGTCGGCGGCCTTCTTCATCAAGTTGCCATACTCTTCAACAGAGAGATCTTCCTGAGTCATGGAGTGGAACTCATGGCTCAGGTAGATGGCACGGGGAGCCTGGTTGGCTTGGAAGTGCTGCTCGATGGCAACCCAGAGTTGCCGTGCAGATTGCCCCGGCGCCATGGCGAAGTCGAGGACAGATTCGGAGACGCAGCCATATAGCCAACTGCAGACGCAGCAGTCTGCTTGGTTCCATGCAGCATTAGGGTTAGCGGGAGGCGCCGTCCCATCAATGTGCGACAAGAGGCCAAACTTGCCGCACATCGCCTGGAAGAAGGAGCTCCACTTGGTGTAGTTGCCGGAGCGGAGTTCCAGCGTCACGGGGACATGGGACTTGACGGGGATCGTTGCGTAGGGGCTGATGGCATCACCCATTACAGGAGGAGGGGAGGAAGGGGCAGCAGATGGATTGCTGATCACTTCAGCAGGAGATGAGGGAGCAACGAAGGATTCGTTGATCACCTCAGACATCAACAGATGGATCTGTTGGAGGAGGGGAGGCGCGCCTAGAGGGGCAGCGTCGGCGGTGGGTGAACCCTAGGGGGCGGGTACTGTTCACTTGAACAGTAACTCGAGGGAGGAGGAGGGGTGGTGCACGTGGGGGGAGTCCCACGCACAGCTAGGGCAGCGGAAGGGGGAGGAGGCACACGACCGGCTAGGAGAGAGCCCGGACTCGTGATACCATGTAGAATATTGGGCAAACACCACACACCCTAGGAGGGGGGTGACCTTCATTATATAGGCCGGATAGGCTTGGAGTACAAGTTAGGTACAATACAAGACTATACACCTATACATATCTAATACGATCCACTATCTGGTATATGCTTAAGCATCAACACCTGTTGTGTGTGGGATTCTCCTCTTCTCACTGTACTTGCTTTATGCTTTAGGAAATCCGTTTGAACCAAGAAGCTCTCTATCCCAGGCAAATAAAAAAGAGGGAAACTGCAGCCTACACCTAGGCCTTTGTTTTGCCATTTCACGTTTTTATGCCCTCCAGTCCAATCTTATCTCTGTTCAGGTTTAGGCTTGCTTCGTTTTTACATTGCAATATTATTATATAGCCACCCGCATGATGGCATGCTGCTTGGGGATTCCTAAAGCTAGAATTCTCTTTACTTTAATCGAGAAAAGAAGTGAGCTTGCATTCATAGTGTTTCTTGTTGGAGTGCACGGTGTCCTAGCAAGAAATTCCAGCTAAGTGGCTTTTGTCAAAGAGGAAAGAAAATAGAGTGGAAAAGAAACAAACATTAGCTGCTGCTGTAATGTTTTTTCTTTCCAGAATACGATGTTTTGTGCTGGCAAAAAAAAAAAGGGTAGTGTTTGTGTTTTACCTGTTCTGACTTCCCGACCTCTGCATTAAACCGATTTAATTCTCCCTGCTACAATGTTGAAATGATGTTCCTAGTTTCCTACCCATTTGCTTCAGCTCTTCTCATGACTAAGGACTCTTATAGACCTGAAGGTGCAGTTATAATTTAGTCACTGGTGTGAGTATTTCCACAAATCATGACATTAGTAATCCTCGCAAAAAAAAAGTATTCATAGTTAGCCGTGAGGAATAACTAGGTCATGTTCTGTGGCTCTGCTTTTCAAATCAACGAGCAATAGAACTATTATTTACGCCGAAGAGTTTTCAATAGAATCGAAGTCCACAGACGAAGAGAATGAACTGTCACCTCAGACTCCCTCATTATTTCCATTTCCAATTTCCAACGAAATCTGATTGCATCCAGCCTTCAGGAAGAATGGACAAGCGCACACTTGCAAACAAACCATCCAAGTTTAATACTTTTATCTCGGTATGGGATTATTGGATACCATCTTGGATCCTCGTGATGTGAGTGTGGTCCATCAGCAAAAAGAATGTGAATCATCTAATGCTGCAGCTTCAGCAGCTTTCGTAACACAAAACAAATACACAATGCCAATGGCGGGTCAGTGGAAGTCGGGTTGACCAGTGGACGTGAGGCACCGATGCCACATCCTGCTGTTGGGGTTCACTCGCTTCGGCGCCTTGATGACTTCTGTGATAGGAAGGTAGACGTAGTGGGTGTTGCAGATGCAAGAAGTGATGCCGCTGAAACCCGCAAATGCTCCATGGACCTGCAAGCATCATCATAAGGAACTAGCTAACACGAGGGAGCACAAATGATCCATGGACCTACGAGCATCATCATAAGGAACTAGCTAACACGAGGGTGTCCTGCTCGTGCAATTAGAAAGGCCTGAAGAGACAAGAGGCAGCTCACAGCGTTCTGTCCAAGTACAGTGCACAAGATTGCATCCGATGCGTTGGCACGGCATGCCCGAACCATGTAAGTTGGGTCGATGTATTTCACATCAGCTGGGACACCGATATCCTTGAAATGCGTCTTAATCTGTAGAGTGAAAATAATGTTGCTTAATCTCTATATATTATCGATGATTTCTGAAAAGGACAGCAGGGATAGAAAGCAAAAGGACCGAGAAATCCTTGGCTTAGCAACTCTAAATGAGCAGATAGTAGTAAAATGTATTGTAATCGTGACTTAAATGCGTCACAGAACAAATGATAAATTATAAAAATCCACCCAAGGAAGAAAACCCTTGTCAAATACAGACCTTCTGTTGCATGTGAACACCAATGTCACTAAGTATCACATTTCCTGATGCATCAGTTGCACCTGATTTTTGCAGTAGATCCTGTAACACAAAGGGCAGAAATTTTTTAAAAAAAGCTGAATTAATCGGTTTCCATTCTCATATGTGTTGCCACTATATGTGGAACGGAAGCAGCTAGAGGCCAAAAAAAGCTGTGAAATTTTAGCTTACTTGTCCTGCAGCTTCTGCAACACAAACCACACAGAACCCCTTTGTCTTCAACAAATGCTCAAGGTGCCCCAAAACACCAAGTTCTCCATCTAGAGTGAATGGGACCTTCATTCATATTGTAAGCTTCTGTTGGTACACCCATGTATGAGGGGGGGGGGGGGGGGGGGGGGAAATCGGTAGCTTAGTACGAGAAACATCTGCATACCTCTGGTATTAAACAAACATCGACCTGCCCACTTGAAAGGGAAGCATGCATCGCTATAAACCCACTGCTTCTTCCCATTAATTTGACCAAACCAATACCATGGTACGCACTGCGTGCCTAAAAACAGTAGGGCATCATATCCTCCCTTTTTATCTCTAAACAATGTTGGTTTCAGAACAGCCTACAAAACAAGTACCATAAACCTACCTCTATATAGGCAGAATTGATGGCTCGTTGGGCTTCTTCCACAGCTGTATCAAAACCAAATGTCTTATCCATCAAAAGAATATCGTTATCAATGGTCTTTGGAACTGCTACAACTGAAACCTTCAGCTTTCTCTTACGGCACTGCAATTTTGGGCAAATGAATAAATTGATATAACCTTCAATGTGAGACAAATCGAGGAGGCAAGATGAACTCAGAATAAAAGATATCATTTTTCTGCACACATGTGCATCAGTGCCTATCTTTGTTTTGCATATAAGTATTGTATACCAAGCCACATTGGCTATACATATAAAAGGTGAACCACCCCCCCCCCCCCCCCCCCCCCTCTCATTAGGGTGTGTGGTGTTTCCCATCTCCTAATCTCTGTACATAGTATCAAGAGACCGGATCAATCAATCCTAATCTTTCCTCTCCCGCTGCCTCCTCTAAAGTCTAAACTGCGCTGCCATGGTTTGATGGCGCGTCCACCAGAGCCCCACCGCCGCCATCCCCTTGGCGGCGAATCTCTCTACAGCTAAAAAGGATTCTCAAAGATTCATGGGTGTAGACTGTACAACACTTATTTAATCAAGAATATGCATGCAATTGAAAGGATAATTCATCCAAAAAAAACTTATAAGAACACGCAATAGACAGGAAATATACTAGTGAATGAAGGAATGAAAAAACAGTAGAAACATAATAACCTCTTCATGGATAGCATTTGCCCCTGCATGGGTACCATTTCCACCAAGCACAAAAAGCATGTCAATTCTCCTGGCCTGCACATCAGATTCATATCAATGTACAAGAGGAATAACTATCAGGTATCAAATATTACAATCTCAGGTTGCTTACCTGTATATTATCAACAATCTCACTAGTTTTAGCTCCACCACGAGAAACTCCAAGAAAACTTCCGCCATTAAGATTTATATTCTCCACTAGACGACGTGAAAGCTGGATTGATGTTATTGAAATGAAACTTGAGAACATCAAGAGCAATAATTTTCTGAAAATGATATATGAAGAGAAGCATTTTTACCGGCATTTCTTTTAGGCCCTTTTCAAAAAATCCACGATAACCAAATGGAATTCCAACAATATTCTTAACACCATAGGTCTCTAGGGTGAATACTATCTGCAAATATGCAAACGCATTCACTAAGTCATATATTAAACACCTCTATTTGTAAGAAACTTGGACGATACATTTCGATGTTTTCCAACCATTGAGTAAAGACCAGCTGTTGAAAATTAAAGCATATAGAAACAATATACAGAACATGTCTACTGATAGCATCAGACATTTCAAATGAGAGTTACTGAGCTGCCATTTTCAGATTGGGATCAGGGGATAAAAGGAAGCAGTAATTCGTGTTGGATGAAAAACAGAAACAGTAAGTACGTTACTGATCATAATATCATATGAGTGATGAATACTGGCCCACTTTTATGTTTGCAATTCACATCAAGCATATTGACGAGCTTGTGCACTCAATTAAACATTTTCATTTATTGATATTCTAGCTAAGTGGAACAATTATAGGGTAAGCAGTAAGCACATTTTATAGCCCTAATGCTAAAATGGCCATAGCTGATTTAATCTTATTCAAGTTGATGTTTTCCGCGAATGATAAAAGGTTGAGTTTGAAGTGTGGGAAACGCGGAAATGTATGGACACTTTTTTTAAGATAAGAACCTGTCTGATGACATCATTCAAACCAGGGCAGAGCCCTCCACATGTAACTATGGCAGCTTTTACTTCCTCTGGCTCATAGTATATCTCCTTGCGTGGACCTGCTCGGTGCACCCTGCATAGAGCTGTTTGTCACTGCTTTCATCAATTTACTGCTATGCTGTTGAAAACAAAAGGTGAAAGCTGACAGAAGCAGATGTTGAAGAAAACATACCATTGCTCCACCCAGCTACAGTCAGGATCAATGCACTCTGCTCCAGCAGAGGTAGGCGAGGAATACTTTATCACCTACAGAAAGATGATATACAGTGCACATTATATCCTAGAAGAACAAAACCAATTTGTTTCCTGAAATGTATGCTCCCAAAGATACAAAATGCAGTGATGATGTGTAAAATAAATCGTTTGAAATGCTTCGATTGACCTATGAATCAATTTGTTGAATTTTGACCAAAACCACATACAACATAAGCATTATTTACAGCTTCATTGACATTCAAATTTGTGGATTAATGACCCCAAATGTTTAAAGCAACATATCCATTTCTGTTATAGTGGTTAACTATCCTCACATAGTTTTGTAACGGTTCTGAGATGTGGTTTATCAAGACCCAATTACTCTGTCAAAAAAAACCCCAAATACTCATTTTAAAGGTGTGGTGCATCAAACCCCAATTACTCTCTGTCAAAAAAAGAAAAAACAAATACTCATTTTAAAGTTAGCCTTCCTGTGATGCATTGTGCTAATTATCCTAAGGGAGTAATTACCTTCAAAAGAGCCCGATCATCATTGTTGACATAGCCATTCCACATATCCACATTTTCATCACCTGTACGAGTTCTGCCAGAGTAGATGGTGTTACATGAGAAAATGTTGTGTTGCGCACATATTTAGTAGCATAGAAGAAAGCTAGTTAATTCAATCAATGCCGAATAAAGGGGATAGTGAGACCTGTTTTTCTTCAGTGAAAATGTAGTTGGCCTTGGTTTCAAATCATATATATCAGTAATACTTGGCAAATTAAACCGTTTTTCCCAGTCTTCCTGAAATTTCTGCTTCCAAGATGGGTCGTTAAAATCTAATTCCACTTTCGAGGAAGTAGCTTTAACACAAAGTGAGGCGGGCCTTTTTATCTTCTTGCTTTTGCATTGCTTGACATTTGAGTGAGAAGAACTGTGTAAAATCAGATCCCTTGACTGCATCCACCGATTCTGTTGTGTGCTGCAAAAATTGCTGCTTGTTTTCAAAGAAGTAGCCATCACAAATAGATGCTCCAATGAGTTGGAAGTGGTACTCCTCTAGTAACCTGCATAAGAAATTTGGGTAAGTGCTGAGCTATCAATCTTCAATCAGAGAACGGCAAGAATTTTTTTTAAGAATTAACTGAGCAAACATTTCCATCTAATAGGAGAAAGCAATGCTAGATCTACGCAATCGAGAAGGAGCCGTTTGTTACACAACAAATCATGGAGGGAAACCAGATTCATGAATTAAGTAAACCAGTACAGACACGGGTATATGTCACACCATGAGCAAAGTCACCAGACATTGAATCGACCCTCCTCTTACTTTTTACATAGGTACGCGCAGGTGTGTGACACAGCATAATGAGATAGCAGAACTAAAATACACACTGTTACTGTGTTACAGGCTTACAGCAACACAATTTGACATATAAGAAACAAAAGCTGTTAACTCCAGAAAGTCTGCTCCATCTAAAGCCCAACACCAAGCAACGGGCAGTCGGGCACCGATTGCCAATCAAGCAGGCATGACACCGTCTGCAAGTACAGCGATGTGGACTTCTCCATCATCATCGATCAGGACAGGACACTGATTACTGTGTCCAACTTGCACACTGGCCACAGCGACCAATTGGCACACTGGCTGAACAAACCAAACTTCAACATCACGAGACTAAAAGCCATTTCGCTAGTCGCCATATTGCCAGAAACAAGTACACCCACGGAGCAGGGAACTAGAGCCCTGACCATTCAAGCTCCCAAACCTTTGGAAGCAGATTCAGCTAAAACCAAATGCGACCTTACTACACATTACTCCCCAACCGTGGCCGGGGCCAGCCCATGCCCATACTAGCATACCACAACCCCGCAGCTTCTACGCACAACATCGTAACTAGTAACCGATCAAACCAGCAAGACAGCGAGCGCCGCCGCCGGCGAATCTAAGTGGAGATGGTCAGATGGATCCTACCGCCAGGCGCGCGCGAGGCTCGGGGCGGTGGCTGAGACCCGAGCGAATCGGAGGGAAATGCCGCGGCGGGGAAAAAGACCGGAAGCAAACGAGGGGCGGAGACGAGCGGCCACGCACCTACTACCCCTCGCTCTGCCTGCTCCGGTGAACGGCGAGAAGCAGGCGGAGGAAAGCACCCTTTATGCCAGTCCCCTCTTTTTCGCGAGACTTTTCAGTTTTTTTTTCTCCCGGTTGGTTTCGATGCTCTGCTTCCCTTCGTGACGGAGGCGGCTTGGTTGGGCGCGCCGCGGAGTCGGGACGGCGCTGGCCGCGTTGCTGCCTCACGCCCTCACTAGTCACTAGCCACTGGCTCGAGGGACGGGGGACACAAGGTACATCCGCGCTGGAGATGCGATGCCGATGCAGTTTTGTTGGTTGACAGGCATGGCGGAGAAATTTCGATACTTGACATCGAATTCGCAAGCCTCACTGTTTATAACCTTCAATTCGCAAGTCTTTTGAAATATAACACTGAACGTGCGAATTCTTTCCATTCATAGGATTTTCTCCCTTTTATCTATTTCCCATCTTTTAATTATTCCTTATAATTGACAGTACTACTCAAATGACCGTTTTACCCTTCTCTTCACTGGATTGGGTCGTGGGGCCTCACCAATTAGACGGAACAGCGGTCTTGCTCCCGTGCGCTTCGCCCAGCGCCGCCGCCAGCCCGCCGGCGTTGCCATCCGCATGCGCTTGACCTTAGCGCTTCTGTTTTCCCTCTTGCGATGTGTCCTTTTCTCCCCCGTGCGATGCTGTGGTACAACAAGCTGCATTAGTTCAGGCTGTTCCGAGTTGCAGACTCGCCGGCAGTGGCTTTACTCGCTGCCGGCGGCAGATAGGAGATTAGCTCTCCTCCTCGAGCTCGCACGGGAGCTATGTGCGGCACCTGGGGACAATCGGCTGCTGGTGGATGGCGCACAGGGGGCAAAGAATCGACGCTGATGGTGGATTTGGAGCTTTGGACTCGAGCATCTCTTCTGCAGTGTTGCGGCTCCTCAGCGGCTCGGCTGCTAGATGTTGACTCCTGGCGCCCAGCTATGGTTACTCGTGGTCCCACTACGCTGAAGCTATAAGTGCTCGTCGTCGGTGTCGTCTCGAGGTAGCCATGGAGCTTGATACCGACGGCGGAGCCTGCTTGAGGCGGCCGTGACGGGCGGAGATTGAAAACACGCGGTGCATCAGTGCACGTGTTGTTCTGCGGCCTTGCGATGCTCGAGTACCCCGGTGTCGGAGAAGAAAAGGAGCAGCCGGCGTTGGGGAAGAAAAGGTACAGCCAGGCCTGATCCAATCGGTGGAGATGATAAGGCAGGGGCATACCTGTCTGTTCCCAGAGCTAGAAAATGAAAAGCAAATATAAAAGGACTGAAATTGAGGAAAACGAGTAGAAATCGCAATGGTTAAAAGCCCCTCCCGTTTGCTGCTCCCACAGCGATTCGGGCGACGTGCTCGACAGCGCTTGAGCCACGTCTCCCGCGCCTCCCGCAGGTTATTTTGTAAAAAAACCCCTCCATTCTCTAGAAATTGCAAAAAGGTCCTGCAGCTCTAACCCTAACCCGACTCCTCGTCGCGTTTGTCCTCCCCGCCGCCCCATCTCCTCCCCGCCGCCGCGCTTTCTCCCCTGCTCTCCGCCGTCGCCTCGCCTCCCCTCCCCTTCTCCCTCTACAGCTGCCTTCGCCGCCGCCGTCCAGCCCTCTCTCGCGGGATCGAGATCCGGCGCGGGAAGAGTCTTGGAGTGGGAGCGACCCCTCCCCGCGCTCCCTTCCTACCCGCGAGGCCGCCGCCGCTCAGGCCCTCCGCCGTCGTTGACAGCCGCCGCCGCTCCCTCCTCCCGTTCCTGGCAGCCGTTGACAGCCTCCGCCACTCCATCCTGTTCCTCCGCCGCCCCCTGGAGAAGCTTGCCCCGTGGAGTAGCTCGCCCCGTGGAGAAGCTCGGCCCCCTGGAGAAGTCGTCCCCGTGGAGACCCCAGGCCCCGGCCCCTGGAGAAGCTCGACGACGGTCCCTCCCTCCTGTTCCTTGCATCGCGGATCTGCACCATGAACTGGGATTGGCTTGATCCAGTCTCTAGGTAAGCGATTTTCCTCCTCGTGATTGTCCTGCTGCCACACTATGCTATCTAACTCGAATGCATTGAACCGTAGTTGTTTCCCCATCAATGGCTGGCTACGAAGAAGTATCATTGACTTCAATAGTAGTGTTTGACCTGAAATCCACAGTAATGAAAAGCAAATGTTATCAATTATCCCTGAAGGCACGCACAGGAAGGGGACTTGGGATAAAATCCTGATGGTTTGTAATTAAAATTCCTCAAAACCTCACAGAAACAGCTAAATCCTGATGGTATGAATAAACAAAAGATTAGCAGTCCTTGTTTGCGTACTAAATAGGCACGCTTCTCATGGCTTTATTTGCAGGGCCAACGATCCTAGAATATTTCTTCAGAGTTCAATTAGTAGCAGCTGGTTGAATATGCAAATGTCCAAAATTAACCACATTCCGCGCGCGTTGCGCACCCTATCATACACATAACTAAAATAAATACGAATTTCAAGACATAGCCAAATGGCTAGATAACTATATATACATAATCATAATCACCAAATATATTAGATCACTCTTTCAATTATTAATTTTAGCTCATCACAGAGCATAAGAATCTGATTGGCACATACGAAATGAAGAACGGTCCTAAATTACAATACAGAAAATGAGATTTATCTGTTTAGAAAATAAGAGTCAAGGGAGCTAATTTAGAAAATAAGATTATGTAGCAGATTTTCCATTCTTCAGGCGGATGCAAGCACCAAAGTAGAGATATCATTTTCAATATTTAGTTCCCTGACAATTGAGCAATACTTAATTCCCTGTTGTTGAGAAGAAAAATCATAACTTGAATCCCCTTCTCTGACCTATCATCCAACCTCATAGCCCATACTTGAGCTAAGCAGATTAGGTTCATATTGCTGCTTCTCTGTACATAAGAACATGTTGGAAATTAGAGTATTTATATGTTGTTTTCTATGGGGAAGAAAAGGTACAATCAATCTTTGATAACTGAACGATGGAATAGTAAAATTCTAATTTTACCAGTGGAAATGCTAAATATTTGACTGGCATAATTAATCTACATGGTTCATTTCACCTTGTTGAGAATGCTTGAATGGGGCATTCTTGGCATTATGTTGAAACAAAAAAAAGGATCAAATTCAGCCAGGACTCATGAAATGGCTGTAACTTTTACTTTTTTGAAATAGTTCTATCAAAATGCAAGGGTTTAGACCTTCACATACCATACACCGCGTGGACTGGTAAAACAAAAATTAAATGAATGCAATTACAAAGTGGACTGTAGATAATCTGGGAGTTATCAGAACATTATTTCTCACATAGACCTTTAGCCTAAATGATACATCTTATTACATAAAACATTATTATCTCACACAAATACCTTTTTATGCCATACACAGCTTCATTGCAGTTTTCTTGCAAGGAACCATGACCTGCAATAGGCACATATCTATTGATGTCAGAATCAGCAAGAGCATGTGTCAAAGCAACTTCTGCCAATAATGGATGAGAAGAGGTATCTTTCTTGTTGTGGCACTCAAAGCATAGCTAGCATCTGATGTTGATGCTGATGCCAATAATTTGAATGAAGACTCATCCTGAATCTAAAAAGTTCAGGACACCCAAACTTAGCAGATAGCCATTGTTCGTTTGACTCCAATCTCCTAATGTTCAGGATGCTAGATTTGGAATATTGGGTATAAGTTATATGTACATATTTTGGAATGAAATTTCAAGTGTAATTTATTTTCTAATGATAAATAAATAGATGTTTTTCAATTGTCATTTATATTGTTAAATATAGGGCGTTCATAGCGCGCATTATGTTGTCGATACGGTTGTTAGTCTCTTGACATGTTTGTTGTGAGATGGTTGGATGGTTGTAGCCATGATGGTTGGATGTTGTGTTGAAATATTAATGTTGTTAGTCTTTTGACATGTTTGTTGTGAGATGCATTAGTTCTATCATTTTCAGATGTTGCTTTATAGCACTCTGTTGATTTCAAATGAGTGTTTGATTATAGCACTATGTTGTTGATTCATTTGAAAAAAAGATGTACTAGAGGGCACGCAATAGCGCGCATCCTGTTCTAGTCCCTTAAATCGAAAGAATTCGCACGTTCGGTGTTATATTTCAAAAGGCTTACGAATTGAGGGTTATAAGCAGTGAGGCTTGCGAATTCGATGTCAAATATCGAAATTTCTCGGCATGGCGGGATCGAACGCCGTTGGATGGCTCTGGGTGGGTCCGCCACTGGTGGCAGTGGGCTGTGGGCACGTGGGAACTGCCGAATGGCTCTGCCCTCACCTCCTGATCCGTCATCCACGCACGCACGCCGTGGCGGCGTGGACTCTTGTTCTACACACAGTGACACAGCTACAGCAGAATCATCCAAGTTCTGTCATAGACATGACTCATAGTATCATTCAAACAACTGTTGAGGCATTGCAGTTTTGCAATTGCCAATGTATGGGATCATGACAAATTGTTTAACAGTGATCCCCTTACAATGCTAACCGGCGGCCAATTTGGCCGATTTTGTCTTCAAGGACAAATGGAATCAGTACTCCTGCTTTGGAATTTTGGTTCCTTGGGCAGTATGGCTTGTTAGGGGACAACAAAGATGAATGAACCACATAAAGTGTGATATTATAGCATCTTTTGTTGAAAAAAAAATCTGAGACCCATCTTGGACGGGCCAGTTAAGAAGAAAACAATGTGTTCTTTAAGTGGCTTTGAAACTAACCATTTATTCACCACATCTCCAAGAGATTGCCAATTTGTGGCATTTCTAAGCTCTATATAGAAGCACTTCTCTGAGTATGTCCAAAGTTACTCATTTGAAAATTCTTATGTCCAAAATGACTCGATTTTATGTGTTGAAAAACTTAAATTCGTTCAAGTTTGAAGCCGGTGTCAATATTTTTTTTGAACGAACCAACACGAGATTGTGCTAATTTCATTGAAAAAGCAGAGTATTTACAACGACACTCACAACGGAGGACCGATTGAACAAGAGGGGCCTATTCTCATGCTAATAATCTCGAGCTGGTGTCAATTTTCGATGACATACATGTTCCCAAATCCCACATTCATTGTTGTCACGGTGGGGATCAGGTACTTGGTTCCTTGGGCAGTATGGCTTGTTAGGGACATCAAAGATGAATGAACCACATAAAGTGTGATATTATAGCATCTTGTGAGAAAAAAAAACTGAGACCCATCTTAGACGGGCCAGTTAAGAAGAAAACAATGTGTTCTTTTAGTGGCTTTGAAACGAACCATTTTCCATGACATCGCCAATTTATGGCAATTCTAAGTTCTATATAGAAACACTTCTCTATGTATGTCTAAAATTACTCGTTTGGAAGTTCTTAGGTTCAAAGTTTGCAATTTTTCGAGTTTGTTTTCTTGTGCATTTGACTTCAAAGTTAGTTTATTTGGGTTGGACACCGATTTAATGTGTTGAAATTTTAAATTCGTTCAAGAAACTCACGGTGTCCATTTTGGTTGGCATACCTGTTCCCAAATCCCATATTCATTGTCGTCGCGGTGGGGAGCAGGTACTGACCCATTACACAGGCCGCTTGAACATAAATTAGAATGACTAGAAAGCAGAGATGAAACTATGTGCTACCCGCTCCCGCTGACAGCAACAATTTTGGCCTTGATCAGCTCGCTTACCCGCTGTGGCAGGGCACACCTCGATCGCCTGCTCCACACAGCTTGGTACCGCATCCTCGCAGTCTGTGGTTGAAGAAAACGGAACCCATCTACTAATGATTAGGTGACTTAGACTTGGATGAATATTAGATATGTAGTGACTTTAGATTTTTTTTTATAATAGCATAGGTGGGTAATTAAGATACAAAATTTAGGGGGGGGGGGGGGGGGTATTTTAGCCTAATGTCATAATGACAAATGTGGACAATTTTCTAGAAAATAAACTAAGTCACTAATTTCATATATAAAGGATAGGTAGGAGAAGGCATGCAGGAACCATTAGATTATTTTTTGGGAGTCTTATCAATCGGTTATATGCCACATGTGAAGACTACTATGGACGGGGAAGGATCAATTTTATTTATGGAAAGAATTAAATTAAGCTAGGTGTACTCGCTAGGTTGTTCGTAAGACTATTTTTTCCGCAATGGCAGAGGGGGTAATTTAGATATAAATATAGAGGGCTATTTTAGATTAATTATTCATAATGGCATAGGTGAGTAATTTTAGAGTGTCCACCTAGGATCCTAGGTGGCTTCACGTGAAGACTTCAAATCTATTTCTTTTTTCATAGAGTAGTCCACCTAGGATTCTAGGTGGCTTCATGTGGAGGCTTTAAAAAGAGCTTTCAATTAGTAATAGTAAGATTCCTTAAAACGAGAATAAATCTCACATGTTACTCTTTCAAATCCCAATGTTGACAACGGATTCCAACAGTGACTGAATCAACAGAGATGGTAGATCCGAATGCGACAATGGTGCCTAGGCTAACGTAACCTGGTCCCTTTTTCCATGTTGACCTTCTTAGTTGTTGTATTGTATGGGTAAAACATCTTCTAGGTGCAGCAAGCATACATATTACTTGAGAGTATGTACCATGTACCAGCCAACGCGTGATGTGCCAAGCAATTTCCTATCAAAATCGTTAGGTACGGCCCATGCTAAGCAAACGCAGACGAAAGTCAGGCAGCCATGCAAAGTATCTCAATCTTGAAGACAAAAAGTCTAAAATGCATATCCAATACTCCGTAGTTTCCAAGGCGCGACCCCTGGACCCCCGAACATATACGAAAGCAGCAGCACAGACGCTACTCGGCTGTACACACACCTGGTTTGTGCATGAAAAGGCTACGACGGATTTCCTTACTAGTCAATTATTCTTCGGGATAAAATCCTTCGAATTCTCCGGTCCTTTCCCGCGTTTGACAATTGGCGTTGCGAATACTTGCACAGGCAACAAGGCTAGGTCAGTAGTCTGGGTAGTGTCGCGCTCACGCTCCCTCTCCAATCGAGAACGACGTCGATCGGACGGTGGTTGCCTGGTTGGTGCAGCGGGCTGTGTCTAAGTGTCAACGTGGAACGTGGTCGGGCATCATCGTATCCAGCTCCGTGACGTGGGCCTTGTAGTTCAAACAGGAGGGGCCCGCCTGGCGGGCCAGCGGAAAACGCAAGGAGCACAAGCGTCCATGCCGGCGGACAACTTTGGCAATGGCTTTGGCAACTCACGATTTGATGAGACGCCACCGGCCGGATCAAGGATCGCGCCGGGGAGCCTTACACCTGTCCGGTGCTTATTCTGGATGGCCTCTGTCGCTGTTAAATCATATATGGATGACACATGTGGGCAGGAGCTGTTACGATTTACGAACAGTGACAGTGGAGAGGAGACGTCGTTTAGAGGGTGAAATGGTGTCGGCAAAATTACCCCCCGATGGTGGCCGGTCGCAAAGGCGAAGGATCTTTACAATTGGCGACTTCCTCGCGGCACTCACCTGCGATCTCAGTTCCAAAGTTCCCAGGGTGCACACCGCGTGCGCAAAAGCTACTTTTCACGCGCCCTGTTGCGACGGGGCGGTGGACACAAGTCCGCATACCGGCATATCGTATCTCTGGGGAGGAAGGCTCTGTTGCAGTTCTCTGCGGCAGGGCATCTAACTGCTGGACTTTTCTGATGGTCCGACGCCGAGCCGTTCGTTGGTGTTGACCGTTGACAGTCAATGACAGGATCCAACTGGGGAGAAGGCATTCGGCCAAATTCATCTGGGATTATGCTCGGCTGACTGTACACGTGGCAACGATTAGTCGTGACACTGACACGGTTATCTTCGTCATACATTGCCAAACTGAAGATGGAAATATTCATACTCCCATGTCAAGCGAAACGGCAGGTTTGCTGGCAACCATAAGCAAGGTCGCGTACGGTCCAGTTGGAACAGAGAGGCCCCGACGGCGACGCGACCTCGAAGCTAACGGCTACTTTTCCAGCGCAGCGGCAGCTTCGCCGTGGGAGGTGGGGCTGTAACATCTGGAGCTCGAGCTTTCCGCCCCGGAAGCCGAGCCGCCCTTTCTCCAAACAAAACCCCCCTGGCCCCTGTAATCGCGACAGCAGAACCGAGGAGAGAGCACAGCTCGAAAGTCCGTCCGTCCGTCCCTTACCCCCGCTTTTACCCCCCCGCCCGCCCTTCCCCGTCGGAATCCGCCCCACCACCCCGCACGCGCGCGCCCGGAGGAGATGGAGACGGCCGCGAAGCCGCCCACCACGCCGCCGCTGGGCGGCCCCGGGGATGTGTTCGAGGTGGAGCTCTCGGAGGCGGGGTCGCCGGACCTCGGCAGCCGGAGCAGCGGCAGCGGGAGCGGGGGAAGCGGCCGGAGCGCGGCGGAGTACTCCGGGTGGGTGTACCACATCGGCGTCAACTCCATCGGGCACGAGTACTGCCACCTCCGCTTCCTCGTCATCCGCGGCAGGACCGTCGCCATGTACAAGCGGGACCCGCACGACCACCAGGACTCGTCGGTTCCCTCCTGCTGCTCCCCACCCCCTTCTCTATCCCTCCCTTCGCTTGCCTTGTTCGATCCTGATGAGCTCGATGGCTGCGTTGTGTCTCGCGTTACTACTTCTCAGGATTTGCGGGCTGGGTGTGCGTTAGCTAAAAAAAAATATGTGGGGTCTGGACCGTTTCGGTTGGGCTACGCTACGGTAGCTCAAAGCCGGACGGAAACCGCGTCCCTGCTGTAATTGTCGGTTTCGCGTTGCCTGCTGTAATTGTTGGTTGATTTTGCGCATGCATCATTGTTCAGCTTTGTTTGAACCCGTTGAGGGAATTCGGATGAAATTGTCGATTAATGCACGCTCGAATTCCTTACGCTTGCGGCTTGTACTTTGGTTTGGCAAGTTTTGGTTCGATCGGGTATTAGAATACAGGGATTTCGCAGGGAAATATGTCACCCGTATATGTCTGCCACGAGAAATACAAATGGGCATTTGGGGGCACATTTCTGGGTTGTAGTTTTTGCTTTGATCATGTTGCTGTTTCATGGTGATTGGCTTGTCTCACTTGGAGTTTGGATCGAGACCTGTATGCTGGGTTATGTTTGTTCAGTCTTTGTATTTACTCAACTATTGGACTGTCACTTTTGTGTTGTTAATTCAGTAGTTGATGAAAATAGAGAAGTTGTTGGGGGAGTTTGTAATCAATAGGTGGGCTGCCTCTCCTGCACGCACATTCGAGATTTTCATTTAGGGGTCGTTTGGAGGGTTTTTAGTATGTCTGTATTCATGTTGGTATGGTATACATATCCATAAAGCGAGTTATGTTTGGTGTTCTCGTGTGGCCACTAGGTTGCCATACAGTTGGGTAGAGCTATGTTTGGAGACAATGTCACAGACTGGCTCCTTAATTTCACATTTCTCTCTCTAAAATTCTTACAGAAGCTTATTTATTTTTAAACATTTTGTTTCAGGAACCTATCCGAAAGGGTGCTGTTAGTCACACTCTTATGGTGGAGGAGCTTGGTCGCCGGAGGGTCAACCATGGGGTAGCGATCCATCCTTTGTTTAGTTCTTAGATTCATATAATGACATGACTACTATTTCTTCCTATTTCATTGCTACATGAACTCTAGGAACCGAAAAAAATGTTTGTGATTTCCATGTGGTGCTGTGCCCGGTTCATTTCCAAAAATAAAAAAAATAATGTGCTGTGTGGTTTCTTCAGATATGCCTCATTTTCTTATCACAATAATTTACTGATTTCTGTTCTGTATATGTAGGATGTTTATGTCCTGAGGTTGTACAATCGGTTGGATCAAACAAAGAAAGGAGAGGTACTCAACTTATGGTGTACTTGCAAATCTGTTCCTCCACGGCAACTAAATGTTACTGCTGTTGTGGTTTTGGTAGATAGCATGTGCTAAACCTGGTGAAGCCCGGAAATGGATTGAAGCATTTGAACAAGCCAAACAACAGGTTATTATTTAATAATTATTCTAAAAAATTAATTGCTAGTATTTAATTGTTGTTTTTCTGTTTATGGATGCATCCTCGACACCCTTGTCCAGTTCTGGGTCAACTTGTGGAACCATGCTAATGTTCAAGGCAATTCTACTGAAAGGCTGTTTTTATTGTTTGGTACAACTGTTGATGTTGGTTATAAATAAGCGAAAAATGTGCAGAAATTTTACAGTAACATGCATTCAGAGCATTAAATTTGCAGCTGCTGGGGCTGACATTAAATAACAGCCATATATTATTTGTTCATATTTGTTTGACTTAACGCATCTTTTTGAGTTTTTCCATGATGTTTTCTTACAGGCAGACCACGACCTGATGAGAGGGGCTAACTGGAACAGATTGCAGAATGAAAATGAGTATGATAATCAATTATCCTTTTCTTGTTTAGTAGTAATTCTCTTAAATGACACAATGAAACCCTGACATCGTATGACTGTTTTGCTACTATAGGATCAATCTTGATGGTCATCGACCTCGGGTTAGGAGATATGCACAAGGCTTGGGAAAACTCGTAAGAATCGGTAAAGGTAAAAATTAAAGCTACAACGTTGATGTATCTTAAGTTCTTAACTACTAGAAAATACCAGTTTGTGAGTGGTGAAATTTTGATTCCCTTCCTCTTTCTTTCACCTCCCTAAAAAACCTCTAATATACCCAAAAAGGAAAATTCTGGTAAACAGATTAAGCGATTAACTTCTAGCTATATGTTTTACTGTGCCACCAACCTCCTCTGTCTCAAATTATTATTATTATTTTATGTGTGGCTTCATATCGTCACCACACTCCAAATTTTCCCATTCTCACCGCCAAACGAGGTTGTAGCGAGATCTTCCTTGCAGTTGAGGACGATGATGCAGACCATACATGTCAAGGAGGTCCCAGCTGGGTATAGAGGAGATAGGGAGCTAGGCCGGCTATATAGGAAGAGCTGAGGCACAGTATAGATTCATGGCAATGTAGGGCAAACATGGCAAGGAAGGGTGAAGATTCCACTCTGGCATGTGGTGGCACAGGAGATCATTCAGCTATTCTTTTCTCAGCTTCTTGCTCGTAGAATAATCTAACATTTGAGTTAACCCAATTGTGAAATATTTACCAACTATAATCAGCAGTGAACAATGCATATTTTTCTGTTAAAGTTATCCATGGCATGGCTACTAGTGCGTTAGATCTTTCCTTAACTATGTTGATTTTTATTACATTTTCTCTGCAGGGCCAGAAATGCTCCTTCGTCAGTCTTCAGATCTTCGAAGCCAGGAAAGAGTGAACACGAACTTTGGAGGTGATACTGGAGATGCATTTGAAGCTCATGAATGGAGATATGTCCGAACATTTAATGGTATATTTAATTCTGTGTAGTGTGTACTGTTCCTGTTAGACCCTAGACACATTTTGTTTCAGTTGCTTGTATCTGCTCTATTAATTCCTTTGCAGCATTGTGCTGCTGGATGGTTATCTATATATTATTTTTATTTGGTAAAACCGCTTAGATCTTTCTATCTTATTTCCTATAAAAAAAGTAAAATTATGGCTGTGAACCTACAATTCACCGCACAGTTACCATGGCCACTTGGCACCTTTTGTGATACGTTTAACTTGGATAGTTTGCATGCAAGAGAAACCTTGCAAGCCAAAGGAGGACATATTCTTTATATTTGAATTTGTGAAGTGGCCTGTATTAACAGCATAAATAATTGTCCAAGTAGGTTATGGAACTTTGCAGAAAACAGTGGTTAATAGCATGACTTTTTAAGTGCCGTCACCTTTGTTTCTTCTTGTAGAGAATTAGGCAAACACCACACGCCCTAGGAGGGGGGGTGACCTTTCATTATATAGGCCGAATAGGCTTGGAGTACAAGTCAAATACAATACAAGACTAAACACCTATACAACTCTAATACCCGCCCGCAGTCGCAGGAGAGGAACTAACACCAAGACTGGACCGAAAATCAGTAAACAACTGTACAGGAAGACCCTTAGTCATGATGTCAGCATACTGATGGGACGACGGAACGTGGAGCACCCGAACCTGTCCCAAAGCAACCTTCTCTCGAACAAAATGAATATCAATCTCAATATGTTTAGTGCGACGATGATGAACTGGATTCGCAGCCATGTAGACAGCACTGACGTTGTCACAATAAACAATAGTTGCCTTGTCGAGAGGAAGATGAAGCTCCTGAAGAAGCTGGCGCAGCCAACAACACTCAGCCACAACGTGAGCTACAGCACGATATTCTGCTTCAGCGCTGGAGCGAGATACCGTTGTCTGTCGCTTAGAAGACCAAGACACCAGACTATCTCCGAGATAAACACAGTAACCAGAGGTAGAGCGCCTAGAGTCTGGACAGCCTGCCCAATCCGCATCAGAGTAGGCAGTGAGGGAATCCACTGAACCGGAACCAATGTAAAGACCATCGTCCAAAGTACCCTTCAAATAACGAAGAATGCGTTTCAAAAACGCAAGGTGAGGGTCCCTTGGATCATGCATGAACAAGCAAACCTGCTGAACAGCATAGGCAATATCTGGCCGAGTCAGGGTAAGCCACTGAAGAGCACCAGCAATGCTCCTGTAGAGAGAGGGATCAGCGACTGGCGGCCCTTCTTCAGCAGACAACTTGGACTTGCTATCAACGGGAGTGGAGGTCGGGTGACACTCGGTCATGCCGGCGCGTTGAAGAAGTTCCAGGGCATATTGTCGCTGAGAGAGAAACAATCCATCCGAAGTGCGCTTGACGGAAATGTTCAGGAAGTGGTGTAAAGAACCAAGATCCGTCATGGCAAACTCGGAGTGCAGGCGCTGAATAACAGAAGCAAGCAAATCTGAGTTGGAGGCAGTGAGAACAATGTCGTCCACATATAAGAGAAGGTAGGCGAGATGCGAGCCACTCTTGTAAATGAACAGGGAAGTGTCAGAAACCGATGGAACAAACCCAATTTGCTGAATATAAGTAGCAAATCGCTGGTACCAAGCACGAGGAGCCTGTTTCAGACCATAGAGCGACCTCTGCAACAGACAGACATGATCAGGATATGAAGGATCAATAAATCCAGGTGGCTGCTGACAATACACAGTCTCACTGAGATAACCATGGAGAAAGGCATTCTTGACATCAAGCTGATGGATTGGCCAATGACGAGAGCTAGCAATACTCAAAACAGTCCGGATAGTAGTTGGCTTGACAACCGGGCTGAAGGTCTCATCATAATCCACGCCATATTCCTGATTAAAACCCCTGACAACCCAACGAGCCTTGTGTCGAGCCAGAGAACCATCAGAATGAAATTTGTGTTTATAAATCCACTACCCTGTCACAACATTAGCGCCAGGTGGCCGAGGAACAAGACGCCAAGTACCATTATCCATGAGAGCTTTATACTCATCTGCCATTGCAGCTCGCCAGTTAGGATCAGCAAGAGCACTGCGATAATTCCCTGGAATAGGTGAAGCGACGACATGCTCAGCAGAAAGATTCCGATAACTGACAGGCTGAATAGTACCGGTCTGCAGACGAGTGAGCCGCCGAAGAGTCGGCGGAGGTGAGGCACCACGCATAGGACGTGGAGGCGCAGGTGGCGGCTGTAGTGCGCTGGCTGTTGCACCGTAGCGGCGGACAGGAAGCGGACCATTGACCGGACGACGGCTGAAAACCTGCCCTCGAAAGCGCCCTGGAGGCAGTACTGGACCAGCCTCAGGCGCTCCAGGTGGTGGCTGCACTGGGACAGCAGCTGCAGGCGCTGCTGCAGCATGAGGAGCGGGCGCCGCGGCCGCTGCTGGTGCGGCTGCAGG
This sequence comes from Urochloa ruziziensis, assembly GCA_015476505.1. Lineage (NCBI taxonomy): Eukaryota > Viridiplantae > Streptophyta > Magnoliopsida > Poales > Poaceae > Urochloa > Urochloa ruziziensis. The sequence goes on from CM027124.1 coordinate 44,431,500, forward strand.
AGCCGCTGTGGCTGCGGCACGATCAGACGGGGGCACGAAGCCACTCCCGCCCGATGTAGAAGGCTCCGAACGTCCAGGTGGGGGCACGAAGCCGCGCCCACCGGGAGAAGACTGCGGTGGCGCAGCGTCCGTAGTGGACGGGGCGACCGCTGGAGGGGCTGGTGAGGGTACTGAACCGCTCTCACCAGCACATGAGGGATGCTGCTCGGCGTCCAAAGTTCCTGCTGCATTGTTAGTAGAGCAAGGCACAACAAAATCCAAATCGTCGTCTCGTAGAAAATCATAGGAAGAAGAAGGAATCCGACCATCGTGTGCAAAGGGAAACGAAAGTTCATCAAAAACAACATGACGAGAGATAACAACACGACGAGTGGTAAGATCAAGACAACGATAGCCTTTATGTGCCGAAGGATAGCCCAAGAAAACACATGCAGCTGAACGAGGTGCGAGCTTGTGAGGGGAGACCGCTTGAAGGTTCGGGTAACAAAGGCACCCAAAAACTCGCAAGTGGTCATAGCTAGGAGCGCTGCCATGAAGCCGGGAAAAAGGAATTTCGCCAAAAATAGAGGTAGACGGACGCCTGTTCAGGAGGTATGTAGCTACAGATAAAGCCTCAGCCCAATAAATTGGAGGCATGGACGCATGCATCAGGAGAGTGCGCACAGAATTATTAAGGGTACGAAGAACTCGCTCGGCCTTACCGTTCTGAGCGGACGTGTAAGGGCAAGAATGTCGGAATAAAATACCACGTGATGCTAGAAAGGTTGTGGTAGAAGTGTTCACGAATTCTCTACCATTATCAGTTTGAAAGCATTTAACGGGAAGGCCGAACTGTGTCTGTGCATAGGCAACAAACTGAACAAAAACCTCATGAACATCGGACTTAAGGTGAAGAGGATATGTCCAACAAAAATGAGTAAAGTCATCCAGCAAGACGAGATAATATTTATAGCCTGAAATACTCGGAATAGGAGACGTCCAAACATCACAATGAACTAGCTCAAAGGCAGAAGATGTCTGAGAGGTAGATGCACTAAAGGGAAGACGCGTATGTTTGCCTAGCTGACAGGCATGACACATAGAGCGATCTACTTTATTACAAGTGATGTATTTATTCTGGCGAAGCGAGGCAACGGCGGCAGGAGCAGGATGTCCGAGACGCTGATGCCACAGGGAGGCGGAGGCGGCGATGAGGGCGTGGGCAGTGGTAGGTGTGGCAGCAGTGATGGTGTACAAGTCTCCGTCGCTATTGCAGCGAAGAATCACGCGTCGCGTCCTGAGGTCCTTCACAGAGAAACCAGAGGCATCAAATTCAATTGAGCAACGATTGTCACGAGTGAACTGGCGAACGGAAAGAAGATTACGAACGATAGAAGGGACGACAAGGACGTTGTTCAGAGTAAATTTGGATGCAGGTGTATGGAGGACAGACTGACCACGAGACGTGACAGGAAGATGAGTACCATTGCCTACAACAATAGAAGAGGGCAGCGGGAAGGAGCGGGAGAGGAGTATACCTTCCGAAGAATGCATATGGGTGGAAGCACCGGAGTCGAGGACCCATGGAGTAGACCCTTGCACCGACATTTGCTGGAGGGCAGCAATGAGACCCGCCTGGTCAAAATTGGGCGCCTGCTGCTGGCTGGAGTACTGCGCAGGTGCGAAGGCTGTTTGGGCCGGAGGAGCATAGCCTAACAGCCCTGCACCCGGCATGTTGGAGCCACCAGCACCTTGTGGGCGCCAACCGCCCGCCTGTCCCCCTCCCTGACCGGGCCATGGAACGCAGAACCACGGAGCGGTAGGATAGGGCAAGCGAGGATGTCCACCTTGCTGGCCGCCACTTCTCTGCTGGCTGCCGTAGCCCTGCTGACCGCCGCCGTAGCCGCGCTTCTTCTTGGGACGACGCTGCTGCTGCTGCGGAGGCGCGTCGGAAGAGGAAGACGACATGCGGCAGGCAGAGCCACACCCGCTGGAGGAAGCAGAGGCGACGAGAGCAGTGGACGTCGCAACCTTGGTCTCATTGGCCAAGCGCAGCTCTTTCAGGGCAAGCTGATCGAGTGCCTTGGAGAAGGTCATGTCGGCGGTGGCAGCAATCATGTCGGCGGTGGTGCTGTACTTGGGGTTGACGCCGCGCAGGAGATTGAGCACCATGTTTGGCTCAGAAACAGCCTGTCCTGCATCACGGAGTCGGTCGGCAGCCTTCTTCATCAAATTCCCGTAGTCTTCAACAGAGAGATCTCCCTGAGTCAAGGTGTGGAAGTCATGACTCAGGTAGATGGCGCGAGGAGCCTGATTGGACCGGAAGTGCTGCTCGATGGCGACCCATAATTGGCGGGCAGATTGCCCTGGCGCCATGGTGAAGTCCAGGACTGGTTCGGAGACGGAGCCATAGAGCCAGCTCCGGACGCAACAATCTGCTTGAGTCCAGGCAGCGCTAGGGTTTGCAGGGGGTGCTGTCCCATCTATGTGCTGGAGAAGACCGAACTTACCGCACATCGCCTGGAAGAAGGCGCTCCACTTGGTGTAGTTGCCGGAGCGGAGTTCCAACGTCACAGGGACGTGAGCCTTGACGGGAATCGACGCGTAGGGGCTGATTGCTTCACCCATTGCAGGAATTGGGGAGGGGGAGGAAGCGGAAGTGCTGCTGGAGACTTCGGCTGGGGAGGAGGGAGCAGCGAGAAGCTCGTTGATCACCTCGGACATCAACAGGAGGATCTGTTGGAGGGGGGAGGGGCGCGCCTAGGGAGGGCTGCGCCGTGGTGGGTGTGCAGGGGAGGGGCAGCGCCTGGAGGCGGCGCCTGGAGGTGGGCGCACGTGGGGGGAACCCACGGCGAGTTAGGGCAGCGGAGGGGAGGGGAGGGGGGGGGGGGGGGGGGGCGCACGGCCTGGCCTAGGATAGGGCCCGGACTCGTGATACCATGTAGAGAATTAGGCAAACACCACACGCCCTAGGAGGGGGGGTGACCTTTCATTATATAGGCCGAATAGGCTTGGAGTACAAGTCAAATACAATACAAGACTAAACACCTATACAACTCTAATACTTCTATTCATATTCTTCCAGGAAAATGGAAAATTTCGAAAGTTGTGTGGTTATGTTGAGTCATATGCAACATACTTTTATATCATATCAGTTCCATATTTGTGCAGGTATCAGAATTTTTGAAGATATTGCAAACTCAAAGGTGAGAAAGCTATTTGCTTTATTAAGGTCAAACATGTGGCATACTACTGTAGCTTTGCAAGGTCCCAATGAACTTGGGCATTTTCTCATGATCCATTTCGGTTCTCTTTGTTAGCTATCTCTGTTAAACAAATACGTTAGTCCCCAGTGAGCAATACGTGATGAAAATTAAACAGACCTAATAATATTTACCTGCAAGTTGTCCCAGTTTCTAGCAGCCTCAATTATGTGGTCACACATTTGTGGAGAGAGAGAGAGGGGGGGGGGGGGGGGGGGGAAGCAAACTGCACAGTACCAAAACTACCAATTCTATGCATTCGTGCATATACTTCAGCACAAACTACTTCCCATTTCCATATCAGTATTCCAGTTGTCCGAACTTTCTTGCGCTGATTTACTAATCCAACTCTTTTTCCCTAGATAGAATACAAAATGATAGTACATAATCGTAACAACATATCTCTTGGCTTCACTGGGTGAAATGCCGGGACCATCCATCTTCATGCAATGATTTATAACTCACCCTTAACAACTAGGAAAACCATTTCTTCTTAATGCATGTCTTATGTTTTCCACTCTTTTCTGCTAAGTCCTGTCCAATCTTATAATTCAACATGCTTTTTCTGCGAAAAGCACATAATGTTTGTTCCTTTTATTGCAGGGTGGAAAGGGAATACTTCTAAAGTCTGTTGGGGTGGTTGGCGCAAACCCTGATACTGTGTTTGAAGCAGTTCTCAATCTTGATAAGCATAAGCGATACGAGTAAGCTAGCAGTTGATTTGCGTCTGCTGTACATAAATCTTCACCGTACAGTGGATCATGTGTTAACTTTTTTTCCTCCTTGTGGATGAAAAAAAAAACGACTATGAATTCGTGACGGGCAGCTCTACTAAAATTTTCTTCAATGCAGGTGGGATATGTTGACAGCTGATTTGGAGTTGGTGGAAACGATTGATGGATACTGCGATGTGGTTTATGGAACCTATGAACCCAAATATTTAAATTGGTACTTTCCTCTCGTTACCTTTTACATTATGATTTCGATGCAATAGTAAACCTTTACCTATTTGTAAGCATTATATTTTACCATATATATAGATCTTACGAGCATGATCAGACAGCCATCTTTTGGGATTTGGACAAATCTTGATATTAGTAACACAGTTTTTTGTATTTTCCTTGATCATCCTTAATCTTTTTGAAGAAGCATGTCTTATAGTCGAACATGTAAGCTTCAGTTTTTAAGTCACGGGTTGTCATTGTTCATATTTGAATATTTTGTAAAAAAAAATAACACTTGTAGAGATCGTTCTCATCAGGTGGAAAGGAAAGAAAGATTTTGTTTTCTCCAGACAATGGTTTCGCGGACAAGACGGGGCATATAGTAAGTAAATCTATTGTATTAGTCTTTTGATAACAATATCTGAATATGGTGATTTTCTTTAATAACCCTAAGACAACATATATCCTAAAACATTTTGTTAGGTTCACCTTGACCCGAACATGAGATATGAGTTCAAGTGTTCAATCTCTCACATTTTGCTTCTATACAAAAAAATAGTTCGCACTTTTCTATGTGATATAGTTGATTTTGAAGCTCCCTCTTTCTAAAAATATTGCAATATGGTATTTTTACATGAGAAGATGCCAATTCATAGGTTTGCAAACCTTCTGTTTTTTAGGAATACATGGTAAAACATTTTACATGGGTTAATAAGTTAAAATCACCCCATCTAAGTGTTCTTTGTTTGCAACCCTGATTGATTTTAACTCCATGAGCTTTGCTGTCTTGTAAGTGAACTGTGCGTGTATGAAAAGATTTTTTTTCCCCTCAAGCATTGTGAATTGATATCCTGTTTTTAAATAGCAGGACCTGGTAGTAACTTTGCTATAGATGGGTATATGATACAAAAAATTTCTAATCTTCTAGTTATGGTAGGATGCAAATAACAATTGCTGTGAACATAAAAGGATGTTTCGCCAAAAAAAATTGTGCTGTTGTCCATTCGACCACCTGTCAATAAAATTGGTAGCAACAACAATTGATATCCATCAGATGCCAGTAATGTTCTTTAGAGGTTCAGAGTTGAGTTGATCACACATGCTTTTCTCTTATGCAGCCATTTTGCAGACTCCTGTTGGTCGCAACAAAAGACCTCCAAAGCATGGTTATGATCGTACAAAAATCAACCGTAAGATTGATCTTCCTTGTTTTGATTTGTTGCTTTCTTAGTGTGATACCATGATGTATTCATTATGGTCACACCTTTTAGCTTTTCAGCTTGCTGTACATTGACTCATTGTGAAACAAGCATGTTCAGAAAAGTTTGAGCACCTAAAATTTTTAACTACTCTAACTTTTTGTTTAATATATAAGTTTCATTGAGTGAATGTTGTTGTACACTATTGATGTTTTGATATACCTGCAGCATTGCATCAACTAACTGCCACTTTGTAGTTTGTATGGAAGCATGAACCTTAAATTCTGAAAGACTTTTGTGATTGTTTAGTTCAACAACGCACCAGCTAGAAAAGTTATCTGACAAATATTTTATCCAACTTCATGGTTGTGTAAGTGCATGCGTATATGCTTTTGGCCTTATCGTAGAACTGGTGAATTTTGGGACTTGAATGTGACAAGATGAGTTTACACTGTACAGCTTGGACCTGACCAGAACCCATCTGAGGAAAAGGAATTCTGATTTTGGCATGCGAATTGTATGCACATTCACCATTGTCTGATTGCCACCCTAAACTCAAACTATTTATATTTCTTCTGCGACCCCTAAAAGGCTGAAACTTTACTAATTTTTTCCTTGACCATGGGAGAGACCCTCTGGGCAGTTCTTAGATATTAAGGTAGAGAATTACACCATGACTAGCCAGGAAACTCGCTAAAACCAGTTTACCAGTTAGGTAGCCAGAAATTGACGAGCCCTGGGTTCGATCCCAGGTGGCCATCCTCGCAACTGGAAGCAGTAACCGGCCGAGCTGTTTGGGTCTCTAAGGGCGCGATTGGTTCCCTTCTCACCCGAGCGTGGCTCGCACCAGGAAACCGGCCTGGTTTGATTGGTTCATTGCTTCATTCCAGCCTGCCTATGGAGAGCATGTGATTGGTATCATCGAAGTCATGCCACAGCGAGCCATTTTAGCCGTGCCTGCCCGCTTGTTGTGCCCGCGTGAGCCAGGCTCTGCGGAAATGCTGGATTTTCCGTCTCTCCAGAGCCTGGCTGAGAGGATCCTTTTGCATGGTGCGGGCTAGGCCCCAGACGCTGCTCCAGGCAACCAATTGTGATGATGTTGCATCTCGAGAGCCTGGTTGGGGCTAGATGCAGCAATCCAATCACACCCTAAGATGCACAGGATCAATAGTGGTCGCACACAGTTTCTAATTTCCAATGCAATATTCTCAAAATGGGTCCAGTGTATATACCCTTTCCTATTTTTCGTCACACCAAACACTCTAACTTTATGCCCAGATACCAGATGTAGAAGTTTATAAGTAACCAATTTATCTGGCCACTGCATTGTTCAGCTGATGGTGGAATAGATAAAATGAGACTGAAACAAGTATCCTATAAATGAACATGGGTGGACTCGTAACATAGTATTAAGTTTTTATGTTAAAACAAACATGGGTGGACAGCACTTTCCCTAGATATTCATTAAGGACTAACTTCTACTACCTCTTACATCCTAGACTGATCTTTTTTCCGCACTGGATTTCTACATTGCCTTGGAATGTATTGATTTTGCTACATCTTTCAGCATCAACATGGGAGATAAGGAGGTTGAACACAGTCAGGACCAAGTCCAAAGTGTGTCGTTACCCTTATGTTGGAGATTTCTTCGAGTTTTTGGGGCAGATGGAAGAGAAGGCACTCCTCAAATTTTGATAAAAGTATCCCTTTTGCCTTGCTCAGTCAAGTAGCAGGTTGGTCAAATCCGCTTCTGTTGCAACAAATATCAATTAATTTTGATTATATAATGAAGCCCTTGCTTTGTTTTCTACTATGGCCAGGTCTAAGAGAGTACTTTGCAACCAATCCAGCCTTGACATCTGATTTGCCTTCAACAGTAGTGAAGTCAAAAGCATCTGAACCTTTGATCATCCAGAGCGAACTTGAAGATTCTGAGCCTGGTGATGAATTTTATGATGCACTTGCTAGAGGTGAATCCTTTGAAGATGAAGATAGTGATGATGATTATGATGATGCCACAACACCAAAGGTGAACGCTAGGGTTACAAATTAGATTGTACAATACAGATAACCTATTATATTCAACAACAAATGAAGACCTATATCCTTTCATAATATCTGTGCAGGCTGGAAAAGTGAAGTTGAAGAATGTGTCATGGGCTATTGCAGGTTTAGCTTTAAAGAAAACTAAAGGTAAATTTTAACATGTTTTCCAATTTTCTAGCATAGCTGAATATTATGTTTACAAGCATATATGCATTCAACTTTAGTTTCGTAAACCCTACAACTAACCAATTAGACATGCAAAACGGCACACTAGCTCGCAAACATGTGTGTAGGTGTTCACAAGGTACAGATATATCTGTGCCCATTTACACAGAGGCAGAGTGGTTGCATGTAGGTAGTAAATCCATAATTTAGAAGAAATCAACATGCACAGCTAGCATGATGGACCAAAGAATGACATCGTTGTAGACTATAATGATGAACCAGCTAGCACGATGGACCAAAGAATGACATCGTTGTAGACTATAATGATGAACAAGTAAAACGGATGCATAAATTTCTGGGTTAAACTAAAGCCTAATTGAAAAATGTTGCATAGGCAACAATTAACTGTCCTTCATTTGCCTACACTAGAATGATGCAACAAATAGGCCCTATACTGGTAGATATTGCTAGTCCGTTTTTAGTTTTTTATTTCAATGAAAAAGATAACACTGCTTAGTGTGCATTAATTTTCACTGTAATGTTTCTTTTCTGTTCTCAACTTTGTTTTCGTTAAATATTAAATTGTGATTCAAATTTTCCTACAGCTTTGGTTGAGACGAGTGAATTGGTAACAAATTCTAGTCCAGTAACTGTTGACCCCAGTGACTTCCACGGCACCCTTCGTAGAGCGAAAAGCGAAAATGACCCAAATTCTTGGAGTGCACCTGGTGGGGAGAAATTTATGATCAGAGGGAAGACTTACTTGACAGATTACACCAAGGTATGACCTTATGAGGGAGCATTATGATTTATACCAAATTGTGGAAACAAACCAGAGCTAATTCTCTCCTAGTTTAAAAGAGTACTAAATCATGGTTCACCTAGAGATCTGGCAGAAGTCTGTTACTGTATACAAAATGTTGCCTACACTGGATGCTAGCAGCAGTTCTTCTAAGATATCTCAGGATAACAATTAACTCTTTGGTTATATCTGAGCTTGCTAAAGCATTAATAGGTACAATCAGTGCAAATTTGCATACATGACTTGCTCTTATTGAATTGGTTGTGATTTGTGAATTTTTATTTATCAATGCTGCTATATTGTGGAACCTTCACCTTCATCCGCCGTCTTGTTTTATATTAGCTAGAGGGCCTGAAGTTATAACACAATGAATCACCTTGTGGCCAGATTGTTATATAACAAGTGTCTTTGTTTTAAGGTTAATTTGTGACATGTCGTGTTGTCAACTTGGCATATAAACAGGTTGTTGGTGGTGATCCACTTCTAAAGCTCATTGCGGTCGATTGGTTCAAGGTTGATGAACGCTTTGATTCAGTTGCTTTACATCCCAAAAGCCTTGTGCAGGTAAGTAAGCTATGAGCATAGCTTTTGGAATTCATTTAATGTTAGAATTGGTTTCTGGTCCAACGGAGGCCTCCTGAGGCGCCTGTGCGTAGTGGGGTTCTAAAAAGGGTAGGTAATGTAAAGAGAGGTAGAGACCAACCTAGACTGACTTGGGACGAGTCGGTTAAGAGAGATCTTAAAGAGTGGAATATCTCCAAGGATTTAGCTGTAGATAGAACCGCTTGGAGACTAGCAATCAACGTGCCTGAGCCATGATCTTTGTTTTTGTTTTCTTTTGTTTACCCCTAACCTTACTGTTGGTCTTGTGCCGTTTTAGGTCTTTCTTATCTTTGTTTCTGTTGGGTTTCATCTCTAGCCTACCCCAACTTGCTTGGGACAAAAGGCTATGTTGTTGTTGTTGTTGTTAGAATTGGTTTCTGATTGCATTGATCTTGGCCAATAAATACAGCTATATCAATGCTTTATTGTCCTCTTCAGTAAAACAATGTCTAGCATTGTAATCTTAGTAGCTATGATCTATTATACAGCTAAATACAAATGCAGACCATCTTGTATGTTATACCTTGAGCCACATATTTCATCGGAAAGAAAAAGAAACCTTGTGCTTACAAAATATAGTTTTACTTTGTGTAGATGTTCCCTTTGTAATCACCTGTTGTACCAACATTGCACTTCACAAGCATTATTTTCGTCTGTTTTCATGTGATACTAAGATTATGTCAACTCAAGTTTAATTTAGATGCAAAATTTGTATGACTTGGTTGGTGCAAGATTCACTCTTTGCCACAAACACCTTTGAAGTAGAACCTTGCAAGATTCAAGTTCAACCTTATATTTTACCATACTCCCCCATTCCAAACTGCTGCCCATTTTAGTTTTGTCCTAAGTCAAATATCTCTTGCTTAAAATTAGGCTAGTCAAATGTTTAGCACTAGTTTAACCTTATCTCTTGCCAATAAACTTGAATTAGCATGTTGGCCTGGATTGTTGATTTCGTTGACCATCTTGATGATCTTCATCCTTCTTTGTCAATGGTGTTAGATAAGATTGGACCTCCAACATCTTGTAAGCTCCATTGCCCTTCTGCGAATGCATGGAGGCAATTACTAGCTCGAAGTGAACAATGGAAGCCATAAGCTAAAAAACACAGAATATTGTATAATCATCAATAGTGGAGTTCTTTTTAGCATTAATGCTAGTTTGTAAAGGCATCTTGCTGTGTAATTACATACAGACCCATGAGGAACTTGTCTGTTATGCTGTGCTCTGTGACTTAACATACATGTTCCAGTGTGCCTAATTTTCTGTTTTTTAACATTACAGTCAGAAGCTGCGAAGAAGATTCCTTTCATATTGGTTATAAATTTGCAGGTACTTACAGTTATGAGTTTTTTGTATTTTCTAAGTTTATAGTTTTTGTTTTGTGTTTAGCAAACTATCATGTTATGATATACGATTTATTGACTAGGATAAACATGCAGGTTCCAGCGAAACCAAATTATAACTTGGTTATGTACTACGCAGCAGAGAGGCCAGTGAACAAAGATTCTTTGTTGGGTAGGTTCATTGATGGAACCGATACATTCCGTGATGCCAGATTCAAACTTATTCCAAGCATTGTTGAGGTATGCATGTCTTGGCTGATGTATCATGTTACCATGCTCGTGATAATCCGTCCATGTAAACTCATGTATGAAATGATCACAGGGTTATTGGATGGTAAAACGTGCAGTTGGAACGAAAGCTTGCCTTTTGGGTAAAGCAGTAACATGCAATTATCTTCGCCAGGATAATTTTCTGGAGGTACTCAACTGTAAAAAAACAGCTTTGTCACTGAAAGTTTCAAATAATCTAGTATTCTAAATACCGGTTTTAGCAGAGGGAAGAACTGTGCCGTGCTCTTTGCCAATTTTCGCGACTGCATTTTATTATTTTAATTTAATTTGAACGTACCAGTGGCCTTAAAAAGGAATTTACTTTGCAGATAGATGTCGACATCGGTTCATCTTCTGTTGCACGGAGCATTATTGGTCTCGTATTGGGATATGTCACAAGCATTGTTGTTGATCTTGCTATTCTTATTGAGGTACGCCATAGTCCATATTACTTTTCAAGCCAGATCTGAAACAACTGTGTTTTTTAATCATTTTCCTATAAATATTCCAATTCCTAACTGGATTATGATAAATATGATTCACAACCATCTACTGTAGTTATATTCTCGTTTTCACATGGACATTCCTGTATCTACCACATGGACAATGTTACTTGCATCTTGTATCTGTTTTGTTGAGATCCAACACCAAGGAAAATATTTGTTGAATATTACCAACATTTTACCAGGAAAAATAAAGACCGAACACCTTGAAGATGCAGTTTTTAATGTTTGCTAATTTAGACTCGTGTTTCATCAAGGGATATGCTGAAGAAATGACGATACCATGCTCTGTTCAGAACAGCCTTGTGAATTTAGCAAAGCTTCATTTTGCTCTGCATTCATTAACATGAACCGTGCTTTGTCTTTACAGGCAAAGGAAGAGAAGGAGCTGCCTGAGTACATTCTGGGCACAGTCCGTCTGAACCGTGTGAATCCTGATAGCGCCATATCAATCTAATTAAGCTAATTCGACTTCTTGCAATTTTCCTCTTCTCCCACCGAAGAGGAAAATTTTTGGCAGACCCGTGCAATTTTTTTTTCCTCTTATTCTCACCTAAGATAAGAGAGGTCGCGTAGCATTTTTAAAATGTGGAGCAGTATCACTTGTGCTGAACTCCAATAGAGGGTTGGCATATGTACAGAGTACAGGTATGAATACATGACGTCTTTCGTAAATAGAAGAAATTGTTAGAATGGGCTGTTAGGGCCGGCCACATGGGCCATCGGCGCCCGCGCCTGGAGGCTGGGTTGCCTTAGGGTTTTCTAGTAACTAGCAAATGGGGCGCGTCCTGCGCGCCGGTCCCTTTCAGACCATTGTTTTCACAACCCAGTTCACTTGCTGTCCATCGTTGTTCAAATTCCGATGAAAAAAGGATAATTGCAGTGTAGAACTTAGTTATCTGGGCATCGTCCATAGCAGAGGAGAACCGGCTGCCTTGGACCATCTCAACAGAAGGAACAATAATCCGGACAGGCACACTCACAATGCATAATCTAAGATACCACAGATTCAACCTCGGCAAGGAACATGAGTATGCCAGATAATTCCATCAGAATAGGAAAACTGACACGCAAACTCTAAACCAAATAGCATGTACATGTCAAGCGCCTGTCGGTGTTCCAATCGCCACCAATTTGATGTTTGGCAGTAATATAATGCCAGCTCTGTCTGGTTGCACGTGAAGGATACTTGTGAATCATCTGGTGGACAACCGCGTGTCGTGCACTTGTGCCCACCTCCTAGTGCCAATTGGTGGAGCCTGCTCTGAATCGGACTCCGACTGGACTCTGGCTTGACGTCGCTGAATTCCAATTCCACCTCGATCATGATGCTTGCTGACGGCTGACAATTGCTTCTCCGATTTGGACTCAAATTCGACGGGAATAGTTGCGCACAGCAGGTCGTCGATTGGTCCCGAAAAAACAGCAACCGTGATCAGACCGGATTGATTGATCTTGAAGGGGATTTGGTCACTCCGACTACTCGATCGAATTGAATCTGAGTCGAGTAGTTCAATAGGGAATTAGGGTGGGTGGGTGCTCGAATCAAAACTACTCGACAGATCAACTCAAGCAATTCAATCCGAGCTTGATAGACGCCATTGGGTTCACCACGGGATCTTCGATGAACTCTCCTACCTGGCGCGCCAGATGTCGGTGTTCTACCGTCGATCCTACCGAGGGGTATCTCGAGGTAGTAGATTTCAGGTGGGGTTTCGTCGAGATCAGGAACGCAATGACTACACAACACAGGGTTTAGACAGGTTCGGGCCGTCAAGATAGCGTAATACCCTACGTCCTGTTTGGTGGTTTGTATTGCGTATGGATGTTATGGTCCTACCGATCTAGGCACCCCTGTCCTCCTTTATATATCCCAGGGGCGGGGAACTAGTCGGTTACAATGTTGAAATCCTAGTAGTATTACAGAGTAGAGTCCTAGTAGGAGTCTGACTTATTTCTTTCTTCGAGTGGTTTCTCTACGGGTACTGGGGTTCCATACCCAACAGCGCCACAACATTTAGAGGTGCATACATAGCTTTGTTTTCTCCCATCATATATACAGCACAACATGTTCATTGCACAACTAACAATTTCATCTAATCCACACAAAAACAAAGGAGTTCCAAACGATCTGAGTGCTGGAACCTGCATGGCACAAAGTAACTTCAACTCCCACCAAGTGCTCAAAATACACGAGGAAGTTATAGTCTCTTGATCTGATCCTGAGTACACAAAGCAGAAGTACCGTCAGTGTACCAAGGAAAATATCAACCAAATATTTGATGTATCTGCAGTTTTCTTTGAAATTTGTAAAAGAAATGAAGCTCTCTAAGCTGAAGGCTTCTTTCGACCACTTCCTGATCTGTGCTTGACGCTACCCTGGGTATTGGACGAACTTTTTTTGGATCACTGTAATAGCAGCATACACACATCAATCAGAATAGAAAATTTAATAGAAAAAATTCTTCTGCTTCATATTCACTAAAGAGGAGCTAACCAAATAGCTGAAACATGGCCACTTGTGTCTGCAAGCTTAGCGCTTTCAGCATACTGCACGACATTAGGGACATGGTTGATCTGCATAAAAATAACTTATATTCAGGTAAATCGTCTAATTAGATTGATATAGTATATAAGCAACCAAAAAGGTAGACATCAACGTTTGTTTTCCCTTAGTGGCCTTTTATTTGTTGGCTAAAGTTAGTCTGGGCCCTCATCCTTTCATCCCTCCTCTTCCTCCGGTGTCACCGAGCCCGTGGACAAAGCAGCCCAATTAGCGAAACAAACAATGAAACTCTAAATCGGGACACATTAGGCATCACAACATTCTGAGTTGCATAGACAGTTGCTCCTTCACAATTATACATAAAGCACAATATGTATATTGCAGACAAAACAGGTTCAGCTAATTGGCACAAACACAAAAGGCATCCAAAATATCTCTTTGCTAGAGCCATTAAGTCATTATCCTAACTTAAACCCTCTCTGGTTGTTCAAAATAGATTAGGAAGTCACATTTTTCTGATCTTCTCTTGGGCAGACATCGAAGAAACATGATTATCTGCGCAATAATAGTTACAGTATATGCACTCTATCTTTTTGCTATTCGCAGAGAAGCGAACCTCCTTAAGATGGGCACTTGTTTCGACTGCTCCCTGGTCGCCGCTTTGTGGCACTCTGGGCACTGGAGGCAGTTTTTTTTTCTACATCAAAAAACAATTAAGTGAAAGGGTAGGCATAACAATAGAATCTGCTGGGGCATAATTACCGTTTAAAGAAAGCCTCAGTTTCGGGGATAGTCTCTCCACTCAGGGTGTTTTCATCTATGCAAAGAAAAGGAGAGAATTCCCTAATTAGCATTGGAAAAAAACTTGCTTCCTTATTAACACTCAAAAGTTCATTCTTCCTCCTTTGGCACCGAAAATTTTTCTTCTTCCTTTGCTAGCACTTCTGTTGAGTTAGCTGTTAAGTCCTACTTAAAAAGACAAGTTTGCCCCTTCTATTTTCCTTTCTTCCCCAATCAGCCGGGAGGCAGCCAGACAATTGCAGCCAGCGGCCAATTACATCAGCGCCAGCCAACAATTCGCAGCAAGGACTAGTAAAATCGGTTGTGCATGGGCTCCTTTTCTCTCACATGCTATCAATTTTTTTAGAGACGGCTTAATTTTCTGCTAGTTGCTGCTGCAAGTCGCATGTTTCTGTCAGCAAATGGCGCTGAGGTGGTGATTGGTTCAGCCTGCCCGGACAGGACGTGATTGACGGCGGCGCGCAGGTTTCCACCGTCATACGCAGGTCCATGCTTCGCCTCCGCCTCTATTTTTCCTGGCACGGACGCCCAGACGCACTCGTCCATCTCTGCCCGTTCGTTGGAGCTGCTCCGGGTCACTAAAGCGCCGCCAGCGTGCGTCGGCTTGCCGCCACACCGGAAGACGAGGCAGAGGCGCAGCACGGAGGTCCACCGTCGGGGCTCCTCGAGGGCAGGGTCGACCTCGGGCACGGTGAGCGTGGTGCCTTGTTCATCAGCCGCCTCGCAGCAGTCCGTGCTCGTCGCCAGCTGGGTAACAGCGGCTCGACGGCCGCCTCATGGTCGACATCGGCGTGGAAAGCCGCCCGTGGCGGGATGTCGGAGGGGCGGCGCGCCAGAGCCGGAGACACGAGGAGGTAGCAGACGGTGAGCACGTCGGGCAGTGGCGGCGGTGCTGGCTAGCCAGGCCGGAGGTCCATTGGAGTTGGACGGATTGGGGAAGAGATAAGGTGTGGGCCTTCCAAGGGTATAAATGACTTTTCAAGTTAGATTTAACGGTCATCTTAACAGAAATGCTACGGAAGTGTTAGATAAGGAACAAACAAAATTTTAGGTACTAGATCAGGCAAAATAAAGTTTTGAGTGTTAAATAAGGAACAATGCTTTTTTCCAATGCTAAATAGGGAATTTTCTCAAAGAAAAGCGCACCCATATGGATCAATAAGACTGTATGCAACTAAAACTCTGTGTGAACAGGGAAGAAAAAGGGGAAAGAACGGAAGCTATTACTTTTGTAAGATTTCACCAGCATGCCGACGAAGATAGCAACAACAGGCGATAACTGACCAATCGAGTGCACAGTCTCAGAATCAAACTCAGTAGCTCTGCTACGCCACATCACTAAATTAATACGATGGTTCCTGGAAAACAAAGAAGCAACAAAACTTAAACCACCGGCCCACCAGTAAAAAAACAAATAGTGCAAAGGAAATCACCTAAGATCCGTTTAAGAGATGACCCTTTTAGCAGCACTGCTGTGATTCAAAGGGAGGTGTATGTGGGCAATTTTAGAGACACCGACTACCATTCCAATGGTATCCGAAAAAAATGGTCAAAGAATGTAAAAGGGACACGAAAAGAACAAAGAAATTACAATTTAGAGATAATGTAACTCACCAACAAAACACTCCACCTGGCCAACGCTGGAAGGGAACTCTTCGAAGTCCACCAAATCATACAAATATTTAGGAAATTTATCATCCAGCTTATTCTGTTCCAGGACAGTTGTCCATGGAGTGAACCGAATCATTTGTCTGTTCTTAAATGGTTTGTATGCAGACTTGCAACCAGAAACAATAAACTTTCTAAACATATACACCTGGCCCTCTTTAATTAGCAGTTTAAATTTTCGGGCCTCAGAACTAGTAATCTCAGCATACATGCGATTCTCCTACCACCTACCAAGTAACAACTCAGCAGCACACAGACAATAACATGAAGAACCTGAAGAACTAAAGCATAAACTGATTGCAACCTATCTATTATCAGCTTGTACCCAAGAGATAAAGGAATCCATCATGATAAGACACATACCAGAGTAAAGTGAGGGGTGAAGATGGCACAGACAGACTGGGTCCAAACTGATAGAGTTGCAGCAGATTGAAGGATCGAATAGAGCAAAGGGACCTTTTTTTGCGGATAAAAGGTTTAGCTTGAAATTTATGAACCTATGGATTAACAGCTTAATGGTTGGAGCTGCAGTAAGCACTGCGCAACAACATAACATATAAGTGGATTCCTAGTATCGCGAAACCTAAAAACAGGAAACCAGCACATATCAAAGAAACTGGAAAAATAATGTAACCTAACCAAGAATCAAGATAAGGGGCTCACCAACAGACATGGCCAAATCGACAGAACCTGCACAAAAGAAAAGAAGAACGAATTGAGAGCAGCTTCAAACATAGCATGCAGAGGAAAGAAGGATCAAAGAACACATGAGCCGACACCACCTAGCTGACTCGCAAGAATCCAGATTGAAGAGGGGAGAGGCAATCAACAGTAAGGGGACACCCAGAATCCAACATAACCTGCACATGGTAAAGTTATTTTAATAAATTTTATATTTTGCTGATGCATATATATGATGTCTTGAATCAAGCAGACTCCTATTTTCAAGTATACAAATCAGGTTGAAGTAAGTGCTGATAATGCAGCGAAAAAAATGGTCTGCAGTTTAGCAAAGCAGCCAGTTTGGTTATTTTTACACTATCTATCCAATCGCTGCAAGTCGCAGTGCCTTGGATTGGTGGTGCTTATGAGATGCATTTTATTTTTCATTTTTGTTTCAATCATGTGCGCACTCATGTGTTAATTTACTATGCAGTAACCAAATATGCAAGCACTCATTCTAAGTCTATGAGTCGAGCTACCCAAACCACATGTAACAACGCATGCCATAAAAATATAACCATGCCTTTCATCATATGAACAAATATGTAAGTTTAAGAGTGGTGCACAGAATTATTTAATCAGCGCAAAAACAAACAAATGGTCAGCAGCTGAAAAACGTGTGTGTGTGTGTGGAAAGCTAATTTACAAACATAAGAAGTGATGTACTCAAATAATTTTACAGAACAAATCAAGCAATGAAGCTAAATGAAGATCTGACCTGGGAGAGGGTAGTGAACAGCAGCCATACCATACAATGACCATCCTCTCACTAAGGTGCCCCAAGCATCATGTTGATCATTCTGTCGAACACCTTGCAAGCTGCAGCACATGCACATCTTCTATCTTTCTACATGTTCTATCCGTTAATAGGATCATCACAAAATTAGAATCAGCCAATTGTCTTCACAGAGCCCTGAACAGGAAGAGAAAAGGATTGAGCTTGAGTACTAACCCTTTGTAGTTTGTTCCCAAGGCGGAAGACTTGACCACTTCGTCCTTGACTCCACGCTTTAGACACTTCCTCTCGGAGACTGCAAATTGGCCAAAAGCAAAATCACAACTGAATGGGAAAGAACTCTGAACCGAAGGAAGCAAATACAGAAAGGAATTGGAGCATGCAGAGGTGAACGCACTGTGGTTACCGACGGTCGGTTGATCTGGCGATAGGAAGGCGGAGCCGCGGAGGGATCTTAGGCAGACGCACACACCGGCGGAAGCGAGAAGCTGTGCCAAGCGCGTCACAGGCCCCGCTGTCCGCCGCCTCGGCCGCGTGCTCGACGAAAAGGGAGGGGCGGCGATGGAAAAAATGTGGCACGGGCGCAACCGGAGAACGGGCAGCGGCAGAAGGAAGCTGGGAAAAGGAGGCGTCGCCGGGTAGTGCAGCGGGACGCAGTCGGGGGAGAGCAAGAAGGCGAAGGCCTACCAGGTAAGGAGATGAACCACGGAGAGCGAAAGCCAATTGGGTCGAAGGGAACGCCGGCGCCACCAAAAAGGCGGTCGCCCATGCCGCGGAGTAGCTGCCCGTCGCGTCGGTCGACTCGAGCTCGTACGGGGAGGAGAGAGGCAGGCGTGCAAAGGAAGGGAAGGGGCGCGGCGCCGAGCGCATGCGGGGGAGGCCTCACCCACAGCGCGCGCAACGCGGCGGGCCGTCCACGTACCCTCAGGACGATCGGACTGGACGCAAGCGGGGGAGGCCCTCCGATCGCTCCCCTTGCCCGGCTCCGCTCCATCCTTAGAGCATCTCCAAGAGTCTCCAAAATCACTCTCTAAGTCATCATTTAAAGGATCATTTGTATAAAAATCGTTTTCTATATCTTCATGTTTTCCAACAGCTTCTGTATATCTTGCATGCACTCTAGAGAGCTATTCTCTTTTCCATATTTTGCTAGCGAGAAATCCGGAATAGAGAGTGACTATGTTTGAATAACCAAATAGAGAGGCTATTGAAGGTACATTTTTAATCAAAATATCTAAAATTAGCAATAAAGAAGGATTTAGAGAGTCTCTTGTAGTTGCTCTTAGAGGGTTGTAAGAGCAACTCCAGCAGAGTAGGTAAAATTAGATAGCTAAAATCAGTTTTAGCTATAGGAGAGATAAGATTTAGCTAATGACTTCGTGCTCATCTCCAACGGATTTAGTAAAACCGGATAGCTATAAAGTGTTTTAGAAATACTATGAGATTCTAGGGGTTTTTTGTAAAACTTCCAAGACAAAATGTACCTAAAATTACAAGATAAGATAACTTGAGGGTTGTTTTGTCAAAAATGCCTCCTTCTTCTACACTTCTCTCCCATCGCCTTCCCTTCCTCTCTGCAGCCTCCTCCACATCCCCTCCCCGGCCACCACCTCCTCCAGGCTCCAGCCCTCCGCGCGCCTCGTGCTGCTCCTCCACTCCCATCCGCACGCGCACGCTCGCATCGTGCCGCTTCTCCGCCCGTGCAGTCGTGCAGCCTCCTGGATCTCATCCCCTCCATTTCCTAGCCACAGCCACCACCTCCCCTCCCCGGCCTCCTCCTCCTCTTCCCCTCCACCGTGCCGGCGGCGCCGATTCGAGATCCAGCGGCATCGACGGCGGCGATGGAAGCCCTGGGCGTTGTTGTGCCGTCCGCCTGGGGGCAGATGAGGCAGCTGGACGCGGAGCAGATGAGGCAGCAGCTGGAGACGAAGCAGATGGGGCGGCAGCTGGAGGCAGAGTCCTATCCCCTTCCATGGCGACGCCAGCGGCCGAAGTCGAAGGGGATTGACGGCGGCGTGAAATAGAGAGGGGAGGGCGGCGCCAAAGCGTCGGGGCGAAGGGGAAAAAAGAGGCACGGAAGGATCGAGCGGGGCAGTTGGAGGCTCCCGCCTTATGAAAAGAGAATATAGCTGTAACATCCTAGATTTTTATGGAATGTTTATAATATTAAAAATGTGGATTTAAAATTTTTTCGTGGATTTAATACTAGCTAGGAAAAATATAAGGTTGCCTTTATTGGACCTTTCTCAAAATTCTTAGAATTAAATAATAAATTAAATATTGGTTGTTAAGGTGTCTATGTCTTAGAGTGAATATTTGGAATTTATTGGATTTTATTTGGATTCATTTGAGTGTGATTTGGATTTGAATCATCAAATAAAATTTTAAAACCTAAACTAACTAGGGCCCTAACCAACTAACCAGCCCTCTAACCTAAAGTCTGGTTTTGGCCCCTCTCCAAAACTCCGGCCCGTTTCCCTTTCCTCTTTTCGTAGCCCAGTTGCAGGCCCAACTACCCCGCCGGCCCGCTATCACCCAACCGCGCCGTCCCTCTCTTTCTTCCACTGACAGGCGGGCCCCACCTGTCAGCTTTCCCTCCTACCTCTCCTCCGCCACCGCCACTCTCCTACCCGCCGGCGCCTCCATCTCGCCGCCGCCCGCTCCCGCGCGCGAGATGATCTCGCGACGCCCCCGGCTCCCTAATCCCGATCCGCACTCACTCATCCACTCTCCCCTAGCCCTAGATCGAGGTGGCCCGCGCTATCTTGCGAGCCACTCCCCTTTTTCTCTCCCCGCCGTGTGCACAGGCCCGCATGCCGAGGCCAAACCCCGCGCTTCAACCCTAACCCTCCACCACGGGACGCACGCCGCATGTCCCCTCTCGCGAACCCTCTCCTCTCCACCCAGCCGCGACGCCGCTTTAAAATAGAGCCCCGCTCTCCCCTCTCCTCCACCGCACGCTCGGGCTCTAGCCCTCCCACCTAGCCGCCGCCCGGGAAGAAGAAGGAGGGGAAAAGGAGGAGAAGGAGAAGCCCAAGAAGGAGAAGAAGGAGGGAGCAAGGCGGAGCCGCGCCAAGCCGCGCGTCGCCGCCGCCGCGTCGTCCACCCGGCGCAGTGAAGACCGAACCCCGTCACCGCTCTTCTTCACCTACGTCGAGCCGTCGTCGCCCTCACGCCTCGCCGAGCCTCGCCAAGCCCCAGGGTGAGCCGGACGCCACCGCTCTCCCTCTTCCCCTTGCTGTCCGGCGTTCATGCCGATGAACCCACCTTAGTTTAGCCTTTAGCCACCCAAGCCGGCCCCTTTTCTATTCCTGTGCCCTGGTCTTCGTGCCAGGGATTGTAAGGATCTAGATGTCGCCTAGAGGGGGGTGAATAGGCGAGATGACCAATTTTAACTTCTAATCCAATACTCAGCCTGCTGTCAGCTCCAGGCGGTTAAACCGCCCCTGCTAGGCGGTTAAACCGCCCCAAGGCAGTGAACTGTCCAAAGAATTGCTAGAACCCCCTCTTGCTTTTCTAGCACCAAATACACTTGGAGTACTTCTTGTACAGGTATATCTGATCAATATATTTAAGCTCCTGCACACAAATAGAGTATACCCAAGTAGATCGAAGCGGAAGCAAATATAAAGCTAGAAATAAGCAAGTAAAGTGAAGAGGAGACACAAGGATTTGTTTACCGAAGTTCGGACCCGCTGCAAGCACCAAGCAAGTTCAGCGGTTTCTAGTCTCCGTTTGAGGAACCCCGCAAGGTAACCTCGCCAAGGTGTATACACGCCACACCTTAGCCCTTCACTAAAGATGGTCCTTTTCCACGAAGGAGGCAAGACCAGCCCTTACAAACTTCCGGTCGCTCACCACACGAATAGGAGCTCACCGGCAACGCCTAGCCGTCTAGGAGCCAAGCCTCCAAGAGTAACAAATGCACAAAGAAATTTTGACGCTAACCACGAGTGCTCAAGCTATGGTTTTGCTCTCTAATGCTCTCACAAGATCTCTGAGCTATCAAAGCTCTCAAGCTCACACCCAAAAGCTTCACTCAATCCCAACTCAAAGATTTCAACCAAATCAAGCAAACTCACAAAGAGTGATTGGGGGAAGCTCCTTTGCTGTTAGAATGTGTCAAGAAGGCTTAGGAATCACACAGAACCAGCAGCCCTCAAAGGAGAGGGCCAAGGGGTATAAATACCCCATCCAACAAAAACTAGCCGTTGGAGATTGGTCATGGCCGGTTAAACCGCCCCATGAGGCCGGTTAAACCGCCTGTTCAAAAATACTAGCCGTTGGAGCTGTCAGAGGTCAGGGGCGGTTAAACCGGCCCCTAGGGGCGGTTAAACCGCCCTGGGTCAGTGAGCACCCACTTGCTCAAAATTCTTCTCAACTCTCAAGGCTATCTCTCTTAGGTTATGTTTTGAGCACTAATGTGGTGTTAAGTCAAATATTCAATGTGACATCCCTCTTGATAGTACGGCATACCTATACTCAAGAATAAATATAAAATCCAATTACTTGCTTGAGCTTGAATGCCTTCAATTGTGCCGCACATACTCATTTCTTCCTTTGAGGTCTATCCACATTGCTTATGCTTGAGCAAAAACCAACTTGAGCTAGTGACTTGAAATTTTGACATAGAATGAAATCCACTTCTAGTTCAAGTCACCTTTCTTCTATAGATATTGATACTAGCTTATATGAAGTCCACATATGATCATGAAACATCCAGTTGATCCGTAGAAAGTTTCGTCACCCTTAGCAAAGAATCCATGACTCAAGCCGCAACTTGATCACACATTGCTTGGTCCTTAGAAACACTATCCCGAAATCCAACCTTTCTTCCATGCTTCACATATAGCCACATATACACTTGTATCATTCATGAAATTCATCCATTTGCTTTGACCATAGAACATTATCCAATATATCCATGTCTTCTAATGCAAGTCATACACCAAGTGTATAGAGTCTTGATGTCCATACCACCATTTCTCTAGCATATATTTCTTAACTTGCATTTCTCAATTTTATCCAACCTTGATCATGATGTCTCATTTGAGTCAACAAGTCTTCACTTGGTTAAGAGACCAAGTCTCTTTTCATGTTTCACACTTACTTGTTATACACCATATTATATTACTATGAGAGCCATCAATTCTTCCTTTGTGAGCCAAACATTTATGTATTCAACCAATGAATACACACGAATCATGAATATTCAAATTAAATCCTGCTCATAATCTTTACAAGACATGTTAGTCCTTTAATCGTTTTGTCACTCAATTCACCAAAACCCACTTAAGGGACTAGATGCACTTTCAAGGATCATCTCGTGCAGGGACCCCGCGACGACGAGCCTAGACCGAGCCTAGACCGCGGCCGCCCGACGAACGCCCCTTTGGCGGCCTAGCACTCGCCATGCACCCCCTGAGCCCGCCTTGACCTCGCCATAGCTGGCCTTAGAGCCCAGATCCTAGGGTTTTTCACCCATGAACGCGTGTGTAGGGTCATTTGGCGCCGATCCATGCCCTTGTCGCCGGATTTGGCCATGGTCGAGTCACCGCCGGCGTGCCTTCGCCGCCGCGCGCGCACTCGGCTGCCGACCGCGCGTCGAGCTCCTCGCGCGCGCTGCCTCCGCCGCCGCTACGTGTCGCACTCCCATGGAGCCGCACACAAGGCCACGCGGGGCCAGCCGCACCAGATCCAGCCCAGGCCGCACGAGATCCGGTGGACGCGGCTCACATGAACCGCAGACACGGTGCACCGTGGACCGCGCCCACTAGATCTACGCCGGCCACCTATTTATCCAAGCCCCTGGTTTCTTACACTTTAGCCCCTCTAGTTTTGAAATCCTTTCAAACTAGCCCCTGGCCTGTTACTTTAACTCTGAGCCCCCTGGACTTTTTAGATTTAACATCTAAGCCCTTCGGCTGACGTCATCAGGGCCCACTGATGACGTCATCATCTGGACCCACCTGTCAGCTTTGACCGTTGACCGGTCAACGCTGACGTCAGCAAGGCCCACTGCTGACGTCAGCATTTCGTCCGACCCTGAACTTTTTATAGAAAACCCCTTAAACTTTTTCAAAATTACCAATAGGTCCCTAGTTATTTACAAATAGTTCCCTGGCCACTTTTCTTTTCTTTTTTGGAATTATTTAAAATTTAGAAAAGGATTGAAACTTAGAAAATCCATAACTAATTCATTTTAAGTTCAGAAAATATGAACCAGTTTCTATATTTTTCTAAAATCATGACCAAGCCTTTGGTGTGAAGTAGAGTCCATTGGATCTTTCTTAAATTGGTTTTATTGAAGTTAATTGCTATTAGGTCCCCGGTATTTACTTTAATTACGTATTTAGGACCTACCGACGGCCAGGAGCTGACCAGAAGGAGCACTACCCGGAAGACTTCGTGGAGGAAGAGAACTTGCACTCAGGTTCACGCCCAGCCCATCTCTTGAATGCCTATTAGACATTGCAACTAGATGAGCTAGCGCTTTACTTATTGCAAATGAATGATGCTTGAGCCTTGTATAGCCATGATTTATTCCGTGATTGCCTTGTTACCTACCACTCTATATATGATATTGCTATGCTGCTGCTTGCATGTGTATGGGATCATGTGGATTAGGACTCTTGGCGTGTGTGGGGATAAAACCGGCAGGAGAAGGTGTTTTTGGGAAACTTGGCGGGGGTGAGCATTTTATAACAACTCGGTCTTTGACCGTGGTGCCGGGAGACCCCTGCTCTCGAGGGGGTCCCACACCATACTTGTGGCGGGCACATGGGTGGATAGGAGCATAGGAGTTGGCGGCGGTACCTATAGTGGGTACTGCAACTTGCGTTCTTCTCGGAGGATACGCCTTTGGGACAATGACGCTCACCCCTGCCTGAAACCGAGTGGGGTAACCACTCTTTGGGCCCCACGTACTTACCGCTTACCCACATGAACGGGTTCCAACCAGCCTAACTAGCGCTATGCCCAGATTGCGAGAAGATCAGGTGGATGGTGTACGGGAACGGGAGAGGTTGTCTCCCCGAAGGACTATGGCCCCGTCTGGCCCTACGAGGGAGAGTTCGACACAGCTTCCGAAGCATTGGATTGCGAGCCGATGGACCGAGACCGGAAGAGCAAGAGGGCATTGTCGCAGTTGGGGTCTATGCTGTGGGTTGCGTCTCGAGATGGCGGCCACCATCTCGCAGCCCGAGTGGGTCCAGTTGTACAAGCTCTCGAGAGTCTATAATCTATACGTATAGCCGCGTCCTCGGTATGGACATTGCCCATTGCACTGTTACCTCTCATATTTAGGATATTCTCCCTTCCCCATTTCTAGCCAGATTTAAGAGTGACTAAGGTTCGCAGCTACGGACGGGGAGAAGGGAAGTTTGCTCCCTTTCCTTTCAGGATCCGGTCGTAGTTGGTGAGGTGCGAGGGGGAGGGAGCTCTCGCATCGGCTTAGATGAGTGTGGAGATGGAGATGGGAGTCCGACGTGCCGGAATAGCCCGATGTGGTTAGATATGGGATGGATGTATAAGGAGATACTTATTTTATTTTGCTGCTGCATAGGAAACCTTTAGCCTATCCTTGATATACTTTTATCCATTCAGATGATAGTCCACTTAAAGCTTGCATATACGGTTGGTGACATGAACCTATCCCATTCCTTGGGGATAGCCTTTGAGTATGCAGGATCTGATGATGAGCACGAGTTCAACTACGATGGATGGTACGACTGAGGCATCGTCTTGACGCGCAAGTTGCCTGTGGAGGAGATCGAGAAGATGGAGACTTCTACGCCTAGATCCGCTGCGTTGGATGTTTTTTGTTTGTCGTTCAGCCCTGAGGCCTTGTATCAGACGTATTATCATGAGAATGATGTAATAAATAAGATATTTGTACTTTATTCGTGGTATGGATGTGATATTCGCTGTGATGAGTTCTGTACGTGATATCTACTTGATCCAGGAGACAGTTTTAGCTAATTTGCTAAAAATTTTAGCTATAGCAATCCATATACTAATCTGCTGGAGCTGTTTTTTTTTTGCCAGTTTTTAGCTATTCTGGCAGTTTTTAGCTATACCTGTTCATTTTACCTACTCTACTGGAGTTGCTCTAATTGGTTAGAGATTAGGCAAGGATCTTCGTTGATTGTTTTTTTTTCCTATAAACCCTAGACGATCCTTGCCAATATATTGTACACATTTGGTACCTTCACAATCAATCCACTATTTCCCCAAATATCATTCTTTTTCAGAAATGATAAGGTTATGTCACAATAGTATTTTAAAAAATCGCAAGCGTGCTGATCAACTGGAATGGAAACAGGAGCACGCTAATAATAGTTTGAAACTGCAAGACGTATAACTAGTCGTTTTGATAAGTCTACATCTTCCTCTGACTCCAAATCCAAATCTATCAATTTATATAAAAAGCTACTGCCTTTGTTTCAGATTATAGTTTGGTTTTTTTTTCTCCCAAGTTTAACCACTCGTCTTGTTCAAAAATTGTGCAACATTTTTTTTTGTGGCTTAGCTTTATTAATGAGATATGCTCAAGAATGAGTTAAATTTGACTGTCTGTACAAATTTTTTGAATGGGCGTCTTGTAGTTTAGGATTCTGATTTTACAGGTGTCGTAAAAATCATCCGAGTGACAAGTACTTTCAGCTGTTGAAATCTAAAAGGGATGGATCGTGATTACGCTTTCGCTATCCATGTGGATGAACTAACGAATATGTCGGTACATTGCAGCTGGGCGTATAGCTTGTTATGCTGTCATGTGTACGACTTGTGCCTCGGATCAGTGATTTATTCGACGACCGTGTCATCCGTTAATTCGTTTTGGATTTGGGCTTTGTATCGTGCCTAGGCGTTCATCACTCGTATGGTCAAGTGCCATCTTGGGATTGGACTTCGCATTGTGATGGCACCATTCATTTCAATTCATCATCGAATCGGACTCCATACTTTGTATGCACGCGTGCTGCTCATGCATGAACTCAGATCGTTTTGGCATCAGGACTCTGCAAATCCATAGACGGGAAGAGTTCGGGTCAACAACGGAACAGGGCCGGAGGGGTGAAGGGTAAAATATGGACGGGAAGAGTTCATACAAAATTTGAAGTTGAACATAATTTTGTGCATATAGAGAAATAAAAAAGAGAAAACCATCATGTAATCAGGTTGGGTGTACTGTTCATATGGATCCGCAACCTGTACCGATTATTTTGCCATTTGCCTTTTTTTTCTCTTTGCACAAAATTTTGTTAAAGTCCAAATTTTACATTATTTTACATGAATATAGATCCTTACATCATCTGTCCATTTATTTTTTTGTATATTTTTAGTGTGTTATTTTCTGTGAAAGTATGGGAGTAGCCGAGAGGGCTGAAGCATGGGATATGTTCTCGTCATCGTGGTAGCATGCCGCCATGCCGGTTCTTACCAGAAACGGAGGATACCCATGTGAACAATGCCGCTTTAATTTTCTTTTAGCTGCCTTGAAATTTTACCAATGAAAACTTAGCACTAAACAAGCGCAATTCTGAAAAACCACGCACCACATTAGCAAAAAAATTAACAAAATAACATGTTATAGGAGATGTGATTCTAACCACTATATACTCCTCCTGTCCCAGATTATAGATTATTTTAATTTTCTTAGATATATACCTTTTGCTATACATCTAGATATTTATTTAAAAAAGACAAAACAGTCTATAATTAAAAAATGAGAGAGTACCAATGTTAAGACAATTGCTAAAAGTTTGTCAAGACCATAGTCCTGATTCCGAACCATACTGGAGCATGATCGGAGCTCTGCCACAAGCGGAATCCAAGGTCCATATTCTTACTTCCAACATCTTTCATTTGCTTTCTTCACCTTTTTTTCTCCATTCTATTTTAGCAATTTGCCCTTCTTACAGTGACAGGGGATCGATTTCCAAATTGAGACGGCTCTCAGGGTTGAAACGAGAGCCCTCTAGTTTTAATTTTCCCGTTTCCAAAAGGCTCTTTCGAACTCCATCGCCCTTCTACTTCCCCCTGCGTCATTTGCAGCTTGATAGTTGATACTACCTCCGTTCCAAATTATAAGTCGTTTTATATGTTTCTAGATTCATCATCTTTGTTATGCACCTAGATAAACGCTATGTCTAGATTCATAACAAAATATATGAACCTAGAAAAAACAAAATGACCTACAATTTGGAACGGAGGAAGTCCTTCATTTGCGAATAATCTCATATATGAAATATTTTTTGCTAACTACATGAAAGTAATGTACTCGAAAACAAGAATAAAATATACATCATTATATCAAGTTGATTTCATCTTCCCATTCCTCAATGTATCTCACCTCCTTCTTCATCCTTTTTTTTTACAGGAAACTGGCAGGGGAGACCCCTACCTTTTTTATATATATGAAGGGGTGTTATTTACATTTTACAAGGCCTCAGGCCCGAACAGAAAAGAGAGTTTACATGAGACTACTCCAATTGTCTATCTTCAGTCGGACCTTTGGTTTGACCCTTAAGGACACCAGTTGAAGCTCTCTTGAAAAGAATTCCCTCCATCTAGCGAACGAAAGAGAGCCACCATCAAAGATGATGCTATTACGGTGGCACCAAATAGACCAAGCAGCAACTATCACCACCTCTCTAAAACTAGATGAACCAAACTCCTGCCGAGCCTTAGCAATCATGTCATTGGGAGGTAGAGCTGTGTCCCAATGGATGTCCAAGAAAATCCAACATGCTTGGCTGAAGGGGCAGTTGAAGAACAGGTGATCAATGTCTTTCTCAGTGTTTTCGATACACAGCACACAAGTGTAGCTTGGAAGATACATGTTCTTCCTCCTGAGCATGTTTCTGGTGTTTAGCCTATCTTTAAGGAATAGCCAGAAGAAAAACTTGTGCTTGTTCTGTGCCTTTGACTTCCACATCCACTTGAACAATGGAGATGCTGGAAAGGAGCCATGCAGGTGCACATAGGCCTTTTTTTAGAGAAAGTGTTGTTACCCCAAATGTAGCTCCAAACATCCTTCTGGCTTTCCTGAAGATTAGCTTGCTGCAGGTAGTCCTCTAGCTGCACAAGTTGGTCTGTTGCTTCCAGAGACAGAGGGTGCCAAAATAAACTATCAAGATCAACCGCGTTGAATTTCATCAAGGAGATTTTTTGTTTATGGGCATAAGAGTGTAGCTGTAGGAATCTCCATTTGAGCACAAAATCATTCCACATGTCATCCCAGAATAGCACTGTATCTCCTTTGTGAGCTGTACAGGTGGCAATCATCATATAACTTGGTGCTAAGGACATAATATCCCTCCACCAAAAAGATCCAACATTTTTCCTCCCATGGGAGGGGGGGTACTCCATTCTTATAGAGGCATTTCCATGTCAGCTCAACCCATGACAAATCCTCTTTATTGTAGAATTTATGCAGGAACTTTAGCAGCAAGGCTGTATTTTGGGTTCTCAGATTGATGATGCCTAAACGTCCCTCTGCTTTACTCTTGCATGCTTCAGTCCAAGCAACCAAATGCCCCCCTTTCTTATTTAAGTCCCCACCATTCCAAAGGCAGCTCTTCCTGTACTTATCAAGTTGATCAAGAATCTCCACAGGAACTTTGAAGGTGCACAAGTAAAAGGTAGGCATGGATGTGTAGTTTGAATTTACCAAGATCAGCCTGCCATCATAAGTCAGCATTAATGGGCCTTAATATCACTCCTTTTTTCGTGGTTTTGCTGACAATAGTTTCTTTATTTTGGTCTTGCTCCTTTTTTAACTATTTCCATCCATAAATACATGATGTATAAGACAAACTATTTAATTTAAAATAAACTAATTTATTTAAAAATAAACTATTTTGGTATTGTTTTTTTAACTATTTCCATTCATAAATATATGATGTCTAAGACACACTTTATATTTTGTGCATCGTTTCAAGCTCACGCTATGGTCCTAAGGTGAATCTTCTACGGTAGTTATGACTTGTAATACTAAGAGGTCTTCATTCGTGCTAGCGCAAAAATCTCATTCGTGCTGATAATTGAATCGGCACCACGAAACTGATAGGAATGAGGATGGTTATTTAGGTTGGCGTCCAAAGCTGACACGAATAACAGGTTATTTTAACCCGTGGAATATCACAGCGGCGCATATTATATAGTAAAAATAAGACCTCGCAAAATCAAAAAAGCAATTGTTTCGTAGGTTTGGAGACCACCTTGGAACTATGGTCACAAGTCACATGTCTTTTCACGCAAAAATACGCGCATAAGTGGTACCAGCCTTCGAACTCACAACCTACTGCCTCACGCAACCCTTTCTTAGGCTGACTCCAACAGGTGAGGCATTGGGGGAGGCAAACCCATTTTGCCTCCTCAAGTGCTACTGTTCATCCTCCAACAGGTGAGGCATCACCCGATGCAAAATGCATCGGAGGAGAGAGGGGAGCCAAAACTGCCTCGCCTCTCTCCTCCGATGCATTCGCTGCGGCGCGCGCGGAGGTGGGCCCCGGAGGCGGTGGCGCACGCGGGAGAGGCAGGCCGCGGCGGTGGTGGCAGCGCGCGGAGGCGGGGGAGGAGGGGCACGGTGGAGGAGAAGTCCGACGGCGGCGCGCGCGGGGGAGACGGCGGCGGCGGAGGTCGATTCAGCGGCAAAGCAACTCCAATCGGCGGCGGAGGAGCGCCGGCGGGAGGCGAGCGCGGCGGAGGAGCGCACCTTGATCTCGCCGGCCAGCACGGCGAGCTTGTTTGGGTTCTGGCCCACGACGACGAGACCGAGCCCGGCGGCGACGATGGGAGATGAGCGCCGCGGAGGAGCGCCGGCGGGAGCCGAGCCCGGCGGCGACGAGGCGGAAGGCGATGGCGCAGCCCCCTCCTCACCTCCAGCTCCCTCCTCTTTTGCATGAGCTGTTGGAGACCGAAGTTTTTGCGTGCGCGAGGCGTACACTGTGCACGAGGCAAACTCCCTAATGCCTCTCCTATTTTGCCTTCTGCTGTTGGAGTCAGTCTTACCATCCAATTTAGATGTCATTCCTACACAAAAAAGAAAGTTCTATTCCATTTTACCCTTGTTGCCTACATCTTAGATATGTTATTTGGGCATCTAAATTATTTTAAATCAAGAAATCTATTAGCGGCAAAGATGGAACCTACAACTTTTATGTAGAATTTATTTCAAGCGATTCCATATAAAAAGGTTACGAATTTCTAAGTAAAACATGAACCTCAAATTACAAGAAAAAAAAGATATGCTAACATTATAACATCTAAATAATTTTAGATATTATTAAAAAATTAGATTAAAATATTTTTAATTATAAATTTTGTAGATCTCGTTGAAACGAACAATTTTTATATAGTCTTCATCCGAGTTCGTGCCGCTCTAAATAAAGCTGGTGTGAACGATGTGTTATTCGTGCCGGCTCAATCTCAGGCTGGTGTAAGCACCGATAGGAAATTAGGAATAACTTGTTCGTGCCGACTCATTTAGGACTCACGAATGAATGAATCGATACGAAAGTAGTGTAACTTCAACCCCAATCTTAAGTATTCAGTGGGTTTCTTAACCTTCTGAAATTGGAACTAAAAAAGTGATAAGTCCATGTCGAGTTCAATTAGTCTTCAGCCGGGGGCTTAAACCCTAGTTAGAAAATCAATGGTGTAATGTACGCGTAAGCAAAGAAAAACACTAGTCCGCGGTGGCCCGTGTATCGATCCGGGCCCGCACGTGGGCCGAATCCTATAAGAAGAGAGGGCTCCACCTGCGCCCCTCCTCCGTCTTCCTCCCCTCCTCTCCTTCCCCCGACAGCGAACTCGGGACTCGCAACCGAGAAGAGGAGGAGAACTCGGCGAGCCGAGGGGAGAAGAACCCGAGAGGGTCCCGAATCAGCGATCGAAGGAGGTGGGCGCAGGAGCAAACCAGCCCGCCGCCACCATGAGGCGCGCCTCGAGGAAGTCGTCGTCGACCGCCGCTACCGCCAGCGCTGGTAACGCCCCGCCCCCCGGATCCCTCCCTCCTCCCCTCGTTTTCGTGTTCCTTGATCGGGTCGCTAGTTCCACGGGTGGCGTGGATGCATTCCTATTCGCGAGATTAGATGCGGGTGTTATTTCCTCTGGAAGATCCAATCTCGAGGCCGCGCCGTGGCGGAGCGCGCTAGACGATCCGATTCGCTGATGATTGGTGACTCGGTATATGAGTTTATGGATCGTTCGATGCGAGATTTGAAGGGTTTGGGGTAGGTTGGCGGGGTTTTGGGCGATTCGGCGTTGTGGTCGTACGAAAATGTGTTTGAATCTTGACTGAATTCAGTGTGGAAAACGGCCGTGGATTCGTTCATCTGATAACAGATTTGTGGTCGTTGTAAAGAGGATGGAAATCGACAGCTTTGATCCTTGCCGACCTATGTGAATTCGTTTCTAAGCAGAAACGGACCGTAATGATCCAATTTACTTTGTGTGTTGCGGTTTTTGGACTACGAGAACCTTAGATTGCTTTGTTTAGGTTTAAATTATATGCATGTTCTGAACTGAAGGAAGTATTTGTGTAGGTTTAAATTATAATTGCTACTTCAAGTTGCTGAGAGTTAAGTTTCATGATTGGGTCTCACCTTTCTCAGAAAATATAAGCTGGGCGTGGAAAAGAACTAATGGAATGCATTCCTTCCATAATTAAGATGAACATAGTTTGTATGAAATAGAAGCCGACACTAGCTCAATATTGTGTGCTCTGCTTGCTCCTTTTTGTGCCGTCTCACTTGCTGCTCCAGTTTGCCTGTTCTGATTTGGGCGTTTAATTCAGCCTCTTGCATTTACAGTGACTTTCTCTAATGTTTAATTGTACTCTAGGAAGCCTTAAAGCTGAGAAGTTTAAACAAGTTGATATCATGTAACTAAGTTCTTTAATTAACTTCAAATAATCTGCCCATATGCTCATAAGTCTTGGTTAGTTTTACTATGCATTTTTTGTACTACATTTTCCATTGCAGTATATTGTTCTTCAAATGCATTGGAGTAGGGGCTCCTTTGCTCTCTATTTGGGGTATGTATATATGAATACTAAGCAAACAATTATATTTAGGTGCGGAACAAGTAAATGAAAAACAAAACAGAAAAAGAAAAGGAGTCAGTACAAACCTGACCAGCAGGAAAGCACAACGTGGTGAGCTGCACTGATTCCTTTTCTTCTTAAATTAATTGTCAAATTGTTTGTACTTATCTATCTGGGTGTGCTAACAATGTGCATGGCTAAATTTCCACACGCATGGTTTGGGTGTCCCGTGTCCCTTCCTCTAGATGCTTATATTCCAATTTATGTTGTTATAGGCTAAACTGTAAACCACTAAACCTTCACCGAGTGTCTTCTTATAATGTGAGATACGTTGACTCCGCAAATACAAAAATGTGCACAGGACAGAGCAATACTAGGTCTTGATTATTTTTTTCTTTGCAATGGATGAGTTGGGGGGGGGGGGGGGGGGGGCTCACATGATATTTGAATTTTTAGACTGCTATTTATTTATGTCTAGCAGCTTTCTTATGTAATTTATGTTTCTTTCCTAATCTAGAAATTGTAATTGACTACAGCAACTTAGTTTTGACTCATGCTGTATATGTTTGTGATAACATTTTCACTACTATTGCCAGGCCCTAC
Source organism: Urochloa ruziziensis (assembly GCA_015476505.1). Taxonomy (NCBI): domain Eukaryota; kingdom Viridiplantae; phylum Streptophyta; class Magnoliopsida; order Poales; family Poaceae; genus Urochloa; species Urochloa ruziziensis. The sequence continues at coordinate 44,464,709 of CM027124.1, forward strand.
TAAAGCAGTTTCCAAGGAAGTAGAACGGATTGACCAATTTTTCTATACTTATGCTGATAACTCTTCTGGCATGATTGAGTAAGTTTTTTTTTTCCAGTGATTCTCAACGTTCCCCCACTTTATATTTGCTGCTTACTGTGGTCCTCTTACTATCATATGGGTGATGTCTAGAGCTCTGTCTTGTTAATGTGTTTAGCTACTAGCTCCAATTTTGTGTCCACCTCCACTGAACAGGAATGCTTGCGCCGCTATGACTCTGATGCAATAATTTTCCCATTTCGAATTATGACTAATTTGCCAAACCAATATAAAGCAATATTTGCTATATTTGTTCACAAATAGAAAATGAACCCAAGAGAGAAGAAGCTTGTTATGTAGCGGCAGTTAGGCTAAACCACCACAACGTATTTTGTCCCAATTAAGGACAGTACCGATGCTGAGTTAATTAACTTGGGAGTTCTCACTGGCAGTTGTTTTTCTTTCATATGATAAATCTGTTCAGATGCATTGTGGTGACCACATACATAGTGCAAGATATACTGCATTTTTTTTTTGGCAAACTATTAGCTATGTCTCTTTTTCAAGTCCTAATACTTAATGGCTGTTTTTTCATTTTACTTCATGCAACCGTTCACCCTTACCAATGCAACTTTACTGATCGTTTTTCCCTGCTGGAACAGCCCAGAAGGCATTGAAACACTCTGTGCTCATCTTGAAGTTCCACATACCGATGTTAGGATTCTAATGTTAGCATGGTATGTCATTTTCCTCTAAAATCTCCAACCATGTCCATCCATTTCACAAATGTCTAATAAATGCCATGTATGTTGTATCAGGAAAATGGGCTGTGAGAAGCAAGGTTACTTTACCTTGGTATGCGTTACTGCTTTGAGGGACTTGTTTTAGTTCCAATCAGTATAAAACTGTATATGCTTTCATGTGTTGACTAATACTTCTGTGTTCTCAGGATGAATGGCGAAACGGCTTGAAAGCTCTTCGAGCTGACAATATCAGTAAGCTGAAGAAAGCATTCCCAGAACTGGTTCAAGAGGTGAGTCTGTCTCCCAAAATATAGTCGCATTGCATGCATGTCAAAGATGTAGTTCGTGGAGTGAATACTTTCTAATCAATAACTTCCATCTTGTGAATTTATCACAAGATATGGCGACCTTGTGATTGTAATGGACTAATGAGCTAATTAACTTCTGATCATTTTGTTGAAACGTCACTAACTTGCTGGCAACTTTGATCTTGCTTTACAAATCCAGGTTATGAGGACAACCAATTTCATGGAATTCTACACATACGCTTTTCGTTATTGCCTCACAGGTAATGTTATTCAATATTGTAAGCTATAACTGTGCAGCAAAGTGATTAAACTAACGGCTATTTCTGTCAATTTTATATCTTTGCTCAGAGGATAAGAAGAAGTGTATAGAAATACCAGTTGCTTGTGAGTTGCTGAATCTAGTATTAGCCTTGCAGTTCCGTCCCCAGGTTGACAAGCTTAATAATTACCTCAAGGTAACGGACAATGTGTTTTTTATTCATCCCTTTCTTCTGTGGGACTCATCTTTGCTTAATCGACATTCTATTTTTTTTTTGTTCAGTACCAAAATGACTACAAGGTGATAAACATGGACCAATGGATAGGATTTTTTCGGTTCTGTAATGAGGTCATGCCTAAAACATTCCCTGTTTTGCAGCATTTCATTTTATTTTTATATTTTTTTTTGAATAGCTCAACCTCGTAATCCATTTTACCAGATTTCACATATTTCTTTATGCTGTCATTGACATGATTTCCCCCCTAATAATGCAGATAAACTTCCCATCACTCGACAATTATGATTCGGACCTTGCTTGGCCTTTGATCCTAGACAATTTTGTTGAGTGGCTTCGAGAAAATAAAAGTTAGATCTTCTATTGCTGTGGTGGTGAAGATGTCATCCAAAATGTAATATTCAAGAATGTAGGTGAACTATTGTTTCAGTTTGTATGACATCAATTTTTGCCCACCCAATTGTGTACTTTTAGTAGTAGTGCAAAATGCACTGATGACTCCCATGCCATGAATTGAGCATGAGCAGTTTGGGCTGCTGTGTTACATGCCGGTTTATGGTTCATGAGTGTTGCTGGCTCATATGTCAAGTAGAAAAAACAGGATTTTGAATTTGCAATCATGTTATGCTTGCAATTTTGTAAGATCATGCTGATTTGTATGCTATAATTTCAGCACCCTGAAGGCTTTGGAGGATGTGGATTCAGCTTGTTTCTGATTGCTTTGGCGGAGGCTGGTTACAGAACCTATCATCAATCGCCTTCTCTTGTCATTTTTTGAATTTTGTGCATTTTTTGAAACTGGATACTGTCTGCACAATTGTCTATATAAGTTTTGCATCATTCTGTGTTTTTTTTTTTGGGGCTATGGGCGTGTTTAAATCAGTTCTGGTATAGTTACAAATATTTTTGGAATGCGCTTTCTTTCTTTCTTTCTGTGAGAAACTGTACGAGTTCATCCACATTGGCACATACTAGTATTCTGGTGAAACAGAAAGGGGAAGTTTCAAGCTGGACCTGGACTCCGCTTTGCCTCCTTTGCCAAAGAAGGAAACCAGGAAAGTCGATGGGCCCACAAAAGTGTCACAAATTTGGGCATGGCGCTTGGCGCACGCAACTTGCCCGGGGCGGCACGGAATGTCAGAAAAGCTAGTGGAACCCAGAAAATTATAGTCTATCCCTTATATGTCATTGAAGAAATAGCTCGTCCCTTCTATGCCATTGGTTGTCCCTTCTATGCCATTGGTTGTAATTTTTTATCCGTACGTGGCGTTGCCGTTAAAATTCGGCCTGCGACAATGTTAACGGGGTATACTTTTTGTCTGCTCGGATGTTTTTACCCCTCCCATGCCCACAACCTCCCCCATCTCCACGCGACGGATCGAACCCGAGCCGAAAGGCCATCCACCTGCGCTCCACCCTCCACGCGACGCATCCGCTCCAGAACGAACGAAGCCCTAGCCACCTCCCCTTTCTCTACCAAGCACAGGTAGATCTGCAGCGGAGCTAGGGCGTGGTGCACGGAGATTCGAACCGCCGCGGGGCGGCGCGCATGCTTCCTCGCACGGCCGGATGGCACGGCCTTGCGCGGCCAGGCAGTGCGGCCCTCAGGCGCGGGCACAGACCCTCAGGCAAGGGCGTCAATGGGTATTTTGGACCTTTTGCCTGACTCTTTAACAGCTCAGTCACTATGTTTTAACGCCAATGACACATACAGATTAAAGATTATAACCAATGACATAAAATGGATGAGCTATTTTTCAGAGGTATTTAAAAGAGATGGGAGAGGTTGTACGTCTGCATCGTTCGCTTTCTGGGGTGCGTCCGCGCGTGCAATTCCACTCTAGGCCTCAAACCTTAACCCCTTCCCCGGTTCCCCCTTGGAGGAAGAGGAAGAGGAGTCGATCCATGGCTATGTCGCCCGTGACAGGCACAGGCCCAGCCATCATCCCTATCCTTGGACCAGGTGTCCCCTTGATGCAAGACCAGAAACGCCATGGTCTTCTGCTCTGGGCCATGCCACGAGCAAGCTTCTCATGTCATTCTCTCTCGCTGTGCTTCTAGGTGAGCTGTTCCCGTCAGGCAGGCTCCAGGCCTCCAGCTAGTTTACCTCCCCGAGATTTATGAGCGCCATCAGTGTAGGAGGCATGGGCGAGTGGCCACCACTAAGGATGGAAATATGGAAATGGAATCCGAATTATCCGATATCCGTATCCGCTAAAACGTAAGTATGGATATCCGTATTCGTATTCGAATTCAAATGTGGTAATAAAATGGATACATCCGAATTCGTTTTCATTGAATTTCTCTATCCGATTCCATATTCGTATTCGGCAATATCCGGCAGTATCCGTATTCGACCATATGAAACTGTTAGTTATTTCTATGACTAATGACTAATGATGTCGATTTAAATATTAATAATGGTAGTGTATAATTAAAAAAAGTTATCTCCATTACTAATGTTTATGATATTGATTTTAATATAAAAATATTGCATCCATAAATAAAATATGTATTTATTAATAGTTTTATTATTTATTATATGATTAATTATTAAAATAAATATGAATGAATGTGATATTATTAATGAGTGATCTTTGTCTAGACTTGTTATGTACTCATACTTTAGTCTTTACTTTTATATAATAATTTTATAATATAAACTATTAATAAAGAAAATAAGTAAATATTGTTTTCCAACTGGTGTAAATATCCGATGCGTATTCGAATTCGAGACATCCATTTTGTATTCGTATTCGAGAACATTCGAATCCGTATTCGTATTCGAGTTAAAATGTGGTAAAATGTGATATCCGAATCTGATTCCATGCGAATCCGATCCGTTTCCATCCATACCTGCAGCAGTAGCTGTCGTCCCTGCTTTCCCAGACGAGCTAGCAAACACGGCCATTTGACCTAAGGATGGAAATGGAATCCGAATTATCCGATATCCGTATCCGCTAAAACGTAAATATGGATATCCGTATTCGTATTCGAATTCAAATGTGGTAATAAAATGGATACATCCGAATTCGTTTTCGTTGAATTTCTCTATCCGATTCCACATTTGTATTCGGCAATATCCGGCAGTATCCGTATTCGACCATATGAAACTGTTAGTTATTTCTATAACTAATGACAAATGATGTCCATTTAAATATTAATAATGGTAGTGTATAATTAAAAAAGTTATCTCCATTACTAATGATTATGATATTGATTTTAATATAAAAATATTGCATCCACAAATAAAATATGTATTTATTAATAGTTTTATTATTTATTATATGATTAATTATTAAAATAATTATGAATGAATGTGATATTATTAATGAGTGATCTTTGTTTAAACTTGTTATGTACTCATACTTTAGTCTTTACTTTTATATAATAATTTTATAATATAAACTATTAATAAAGAAAATAAGTAAATATTGTTTTCCAACCGGTGTAAATATCCGATGCGTATTCGAATTCGAGACATCCGTTTTGTATTCGTATTCGAGAACATTCGAATCCGTATTCGTATTCGAGTTAAAATGTGGTAAAAGGTGATATCCGAATCCGATTCCATGCGAATCCGATCCGTTTCCATCCATAGCCACCACGGCACCACCACCACGCCTGGCCACTGGTCAAGGCCTCAAGGATGCAGCAGCAGAGCAGGCAGGCAGAGGCAGCCTGGCTAGGCTGGACCTGGCCACAGGCATTGAAACCGGCGGCCAATTCACTCGCCTGGAGATCTGCCGCCCGTCAGCTGGGCACGTCTCGTACGACCGGCGCAACACGAGGTTGCTCCCTGCCTCCCTGCCATGGAACGGACACGGACGGATCCCATCGCATCGCGACCTGCCTCCGCCGCGCCGCCCCCTCCACGGCGCGCGCGTGTTACGCCCGTGCCGGCGTCGAACGGCGGAATGAGATCTGTGCAGATGATGTCTCCCAGTTGAGTGACTACCGTGTAGGCCCTATCATGATGGGGCCTACACGTCAGCGACTCAACTGTAGAGACTGAACGGCAGAGGAACCCTCACCCAAACGGCAGGGTCCTTTTCTCCTTTCGGCCGTCAAGGCTGTCAAAACGGGTAGGGGTGGAGCCGTGGAGTGGAGGCACGGTCACGGTCGCGTCGCCGGTCGGTCGATCAGCCTCGATCCCGGCACCAACCAACTTTGACCGCCGGTCGCCGCGTGATCGTCTGGCCCGACCCCTGACCTTGAGTACCTGACCTGTGCCGGACGGACCGGCCCGGTCCTCGGTCGCCAGTTCAAAGATCGCCGAAACGAAAAGGCTCCTTTCTGTCCACCTCACCTCACGCGCATACAAGCCGGTTCCGACACACTTCACCAGCCACTTTCTTTTTAATAAAAAAAAAATCTACTAGCCTTGCAAAGATCTTGCAAAGGTAGGTGATGATGCCGTGATTACGATGGTTTCCAGGCAAATCACTCTCTGACCAAGAGACGTGTCCATGTTTAGCCTGGCAAGTTTGGGCCATCGGGGGTAAAAAGGAAAGCGTGGTGGCCACTGCCCACTGGCCAGCACTCCACTCCATTCGTCCAGCAAGGAAAGCGCGCAAAGGCTGGGGCAGAACTGACACATTTACAGCTGCACAGCAGATCCGGGTGGTCCACAGGGTCAGTGCCCCTTGCTAGTGGTAGTGGCCGTGTCTAGTTTAACGAACACTTTTGCAAGGCAGGGGAATTAGGCACACAAAAATAGTAGGAAAGACGGTTAGACACGCTCGTATATCCTCGTACTAGCAAATTCGGTCGAGATCACCCGTCACTCGTGCAAGTTGGTGGACTGGTGGTGGAGCACAATGCACAAAGGTGTGCTAGCTATAGCATGCAGATAGTATACTTGACTTCTTATTTTTTGTTGAATGTTATCAATTTATTAACTTGGAGTCGTAATATAGTGGAACACAAATTTAATTAAAAAAACCTTTTGTCAAATAGGAACACTGAATGACTTGGTTTTGTCTTGCTGAGTATTGCCAAGCAGATTATTAGTACATTTTATAACAATACTGATATTATCTAATTTTGCATTTTTTTTCTTTAGTTTTCAGCTAAAATTGTGTTTCATGTAAAAAAACGCCATAATTGTATAAAAAACCAATAATAATCAGTGGCTTTTTTTTGAAACTTCTACGGTAGCGACGCTCATCCAATACAATATTATTTTGAAATGGTGAAGGGAAATTTTAGGCGTAGTTTGCCTTGTTCCTTTAGCTGCGCTGGACTAAAAAGTCTATTGATTTTTACAGATTCCGTGCTGATTCAATAGTGTTGTGTAAGGAGTGCGCTAGACTGATAAGCCAAGCGAATGGGACGAGTCAAAACTCCCATGTGGTCTAGCATTATTAGACTCTGATTCCATAGCTATTTAACTAGCCGTTTTTTCATATTGCCAAGGGCTTTTTTCTGGAAAGTTATTATCCAGGGGCATTATGTCAATCAAAATTTTGTTTACCAACGCGAAAATTTCGTTTAATCAAAATTTTGTTTTAATTATATGCTATATGTTTATCAACGCGAAAGGTGCCCATGCCAATGCCAAAGGCTGATCTCTACCACTACCACTCCCCCTCATTCTATTAGCCAAATCTAACGATATAACCAGATAAGCTGAATGCCCTGTCCTATTCAACAATGTCCCGATTTGGAACGTGGCTCATTTCTTATCGATCCCCCCGGAAATTGAAAAATGGCCGGTTGACTGACTGCAATGTTTGCATAGTCCAAATGGCGACGCACCTATATCTTTGTCCAGCAGCGCGAGGAACGAACGTGCCGCGGCAAGCCGGCAACCCACCCCTTGCGGGACGCCACAACCCCTTTGGCTTTCACCGCGCCCACGCGGCGACGACGCCTTGGATTCGCACACCGCGACCCAGCGCCCAGCGCACACATCATTTCGACATTTCCCCCTCGACTCGACTCGCCTCCTCGAAGCATCCGACGCGCCACGCCGGCGATGCCCGGCCCGATCGCGGCGTGCTTCCGCTGCGCCGGGGCGGCGGCGGCGCCGTCGTCGGCCGCGGGCGCGGCGGGGCCCAGCCTGGCGACCTCCGTCTACGAGACCCACCTCGGCCTCGTCGCGCTCTCCTGGTCCCGCGCCCCGCTCGGCCTCTCCCTCCGCGCCGTGCTCCGCCTGTCTCCCCCCTCCTCCACGCCGGGGGGCTCCGCCGCCTCCTCGGCCGCGTCCGGGGCGGGCTACCTCGACGACGACGCGGACGAGGACGACGAGACCACCCTCGCCTTCCGCGTCCGCCCCTGGCTCCTCTGGCGCCGCCGCGGGTCCCGCCGGTTCCGCGCCGGCGGCCGCCTCGTCGACCTCGCGTGGGACCTCTCCCGCGCGCGGTTCCTGCGCTCCGGCTCCCCCGAGCCGTCCTCCGGCTTCTTCGTCGCCGTCGTCGTCGACGGCGAGATGGTCCTCGCGGCCGGGGACCTCCCCGACGCGGCATACCGGCGGACTCGGGCCCGGCGCCCGCCCGGTAGCCAGCGCCCCGTCCTCCTCTCCCGGCGGGAGCACGTCTCCCTCGGCGACGCCGGCGCCGGCCGCGGCCGCAGCCACACCACCTGGGTCACCGTCCAGGGCAAGGAGCGGGAGATCTCCGTGGATCTCGTGGCTCGCGGCCGCGGCAGGGACAAGGGCGCCGCCGCCGGGAGGGACAAGGAGAAGGAGAAGGAGCGGCCGGACGTGGGCATGTCGGTCTCCGTCGACGGCGAGCGCGTGCTCCACGTGCGCCGCCTGCGCTGGAAGTTCCGCGGCAGCGAGCGTGTCGACCTTGGCGGCGGTGACGGCGTCCAGGTCTCCTGGGACCTCCACAACTGGCTCTTCCCCGCGCGCGACCCGCCGCCCCCCGCGGACGCCTCGGCGCACGCCCACGCCCACGCGGTCCTCGTCTTCCGCTTCGACCTCGCCAGCGGCGGCGGCGGCGAGGAGCACGGCGCGGATTCGGGGAAGGGCCCCTCCTGCTCCCCCGACAAGGCCGCCGGGAGGGGGAGGAGGAACACCGGCGTCTGGGGCGGCTACCTCGCGCGGTGGGGGCAGCGGGACTGGAGCGAGACGGGCAGCAACGGGGAGCGGAGGAGGAAGGGGCGGAGGCTCGCCAAGGAGAGCTCGTCGTCGTCGGCGTCCGTGGCGTCCTCGACGGCGTCGTGGGCCAGCGGCTCAACGGTGATGGACTGGGCCAGCCCGGAGGAAGCCGAGATGCAGCGTGGCGACGGGTTCTCGCTGCTGATCTACGCCTGGAAGAGCTGACACCGACGACCATGGCGGCGGCGGCATTATTGCTCGGATTGGTGCCGGTGATGGTAAATTTTCTCCGGATTGTTGTCGTAGGTTGTTGCAATGTTCTTGTGCAGTTAGAGAGTTGAGCGATTGAATTGAGCTTGGATTACAGTAGCAGCCCATTGCTAGGTGAGGTGAGCAATCGAGTGTTAAACTTTTTTTTTCTTTCCGTTATTAGCAAAATTCGCATCTCTTGATACATTAATTAATGGGATCAGATTTAGGACATTTTGAGCAGATTGCAGTCAGAGTTTACCGTAATTATCAATGACAGCTACTGTCTCCAGCGTCACATATACCTGCTCGAAAGGGAATCTTATCTTTCGTTCAGTCAATCAATTAGCTGTTGCAGCGGTGTATCCATTCTGATTGTCTAGACCTTAATCATGGGTGTTAGATCTTAATAAGCACCGGTGGTTATGATCGTGACGTTCACATCGAGGATAATCGACGGTCTTCAGTTTGTGATGCTGGCTTTGCTATCATTAGCATAATAGCATCACTTACTTTTTAAGCATTCTTTGTTTTTTTGGTAGTTTGTTCCCCTGCAGCTGCGTTAGCTGCAAGCCGCAACCACAAGAGAAGCGCCACTGAAATGGCTGTGTGGTTCACTTGTTCTGGCTGGTGCCGGCCATGAACTGTTGACACTTGACACACGGCAATCTTCTTCTTTCTCAAGTGAACGGCAGAGCTCTGAGGTTCATCGTTCATGTCTACTCCGTAGATGTGAATTCTTACATAGCCTAGGCCGTGTTTAGAGTGTTTGGATTCTAGGCCGTGTTTAGAGTGTTTGGACACAGGTGCTAAACTTTATTAGGCGTCACATCGAAATGTAAGAGAGAAGGTGTCACATCAAAATGTAAGAGAGATGTGAGAAATGATTTTCGATTACCAATAAAAAACAAATTATAGAATCTATCAGTACTCCACGAGACAAATTAATTAGGTATAATTAATTTATCACTAGCATATATTTATTGTAGCAACACATTGTCCAATTATATACTAATTAGGCTTAAAAATTTCGTCTCGTAGAATAGTCGCAATCTGTGTAATTAGTTATTTTTTTAATTTAAATTAAGTACTTTATACACATGTACTTTTGTTTCGATGTGATAGGTGCTAAACTTTAGCACGAGGAACCACACAGTCCCACTTCATTCTTCTAAAAATTTTCACCCATCACATTAAAGAGAATATTATATGCATAGAGTATTAAATGTAGACGAAAAAATAACCCATTATATGGATGGAGTGTATTTCGCGAGACAAATCTAATAAGACTATTTAATCCATGATTTGCAACAGTGGTGATACAGTACCATCCGCTAATCATGATTTAATTATCCTCATTAGGTTTGTCTCGCAATTTGCAGGTGAAATCTATAATTACTTTTGTTTACTAACTCTAAATGGTATTTTTCTATTCTATTTTTTTTTGCAAACTGAATCTAAACACGGCCCCAGTCAACTTGAGGTTTGACTGCAGCTGGGGTGACTAATTCTTGCCATATATGCCTGCGATCAAATACGCGTCGGCCGTGGTACCTTGTTCAACATGCTACGGTGCCCTGTTACGCCGGAATGATTGACCGAACCACCATGTTCTGTGCTTATCTACTGGCTAGTAAAGTACTCTACTAACATAGAACAACCTTACCATCAAAGTCACTCAAAGAATGATCACTCGAGTAAACCGCATTACGTTCAGGTCCAGATCCCTTTCCCGTCACGTACCGTACCCGGCCAGCATCAGTCACCCTCCAGGCTCCAGCTGTGTGGAAACGCAGCCAGTATATGTATATCATCCTGGAATCTGGATTTTGGCGGAGAACGTGAAACCGGTGGATCGATCCCTGGCTGATTGGAACGGAAACTGTGGGAAGAAACTGGAGGCGGGATCCGAACGAACTCCGCGTCGCGACGTGCTCTATGTTTTGTCGCTAGCTTCCGAGGATGCGACGCAGTGAGCGATCCGTTGTGCTTGGGCGTCCGGGAGCGGGAGGTGGCGTGCCGCGGCCGGCGGCCGGCTTCGCTCGCGCGCGCTGGCGTGGCGTTGCGTTGCGTACTTGTGTTTGCGGGGGAGAGAGAGGTCAGAGGTGGGCACGGCGAGCTCGTCGTGTTGGGTTTGGGTGGTGGCGCGGAGCGGCCCCCTCGGCGCATGTCGTTTCCGTCGCGCTTTGCTGGAGCCGTTGTGTTGTGCTTGGGGACTGGGGCCCGCCCCGGCGGTTTCCGCTCGCGTCGCGCGTCATCGGACCGCCGGCCGGGGGGGACGGGATCCGCCGTCGGCCACGTCGAGCACGGGCGCGTGGTCACGCGGTTCACGGGAGGGCTGGCTGTGGCTGTGGCTGGATTTGCGTGCCCGCGGCACGCCGCCACGTAACGAGAAGGCAGGGCCCCCGTCCGCGCCGGCTCATGCGTCGTGCTACCCGATCCCGTGCCGGGGGGGCGCGCCGGGATCGCGCTGCGTGCTTTGCTTTGTGTGGCGCGGGCGGGACTGTACTGTACCACGCGTGGGATTGTGGGTGCAACGTGGTTACGTGCGAAGGGCGGGTTTCGTTTTTTTTTTTCCTGAAAAAGGTGGCGGGCTTCGTCCTGTTGCCCGTTCGTGCGTCGTGTCGGGCTGCCAGCCGTGGTTGCGACACCGTCGAGCCCGTTCGGTCGGCGTGCCGCCGCGCGGCGACGGCTTCTCGCTGCTTCTCGGCGACGGCGGCGGGCTGATTTCTACGGTTGGTGGCACCGAAATTTCTGTGCAGGTAGAGGAGCCCGCCCTCGTGGGACTGCAATGAGCTTTGGTTAAACGTGAACCGCTCCATGCATGTCTCCATGGCTTTTGTTCCGTTTCTCTTTCGCCCACCCACTCAAAAAAGCGAATCTCTGTCTATCAATCAATCAGCTGTAGCTGTGGCAGCGGTATGTCGAGAGCCGGCCTGAGCCCTAATCATGGCTGTTAGATCACGGAAAGCCGGTTGTTAAAGATCCCGACACTCTCATTCGTACGACAGTGGTCTGCGGGTCAGTTTTGTGATTCGTAGTACGACAGGATTCCATGCCAGCGGACGAATCTAATGAGCTTAGTCGAAAAAAATAACCCATTATATGGATGGAGTGTACTTCGCGAGACGAATCTAATGAGCTTAGTTAGGTCGTGATTAGACAATAAATTGCTACAGTAAACATGTGCTAATGACGGATTAATTAGACTCATTAGGTTCGTCTTGCGATTTACTGACAGAATTTGTAATTAGTTTTGTAATTAGTCTATATTTAATACTTCAAATGTGTGCCCGACATAATCGAAAAAAAATTCACGAAATATCTAAACAGGGCCAATGAGCGAGAGGGACCCTTGGTTGGTACCGAAACATACGTGTCAGCAGTTAGAAAACCGGACCGAAGAACTTTCGGCATCCGAGATCGGGTCAGTATGCTGTGTGGCCTAAAAATTGACACCAAAATTACAGAGGCCGTGTTTAGATAGGTTGTAAAAAGTTTTTGAGGGTAATAAATGCACATTTGACCAATAATTAGGGGTATTAATTAAATGCAGTTTACAAAACTATCTCCACAACACTAGGTAAATTCTCGAGACGAATCTAATGAGGTCTTTGATCACACGATTAGAGGATGGTTACTGTAGAGTTACTGTACCAAATCATAGATTGATTATGCTCATTAGATTCGTCGCGCAAAGTTGCACCCATCTGTGAAAAGGTTTTACAAATAAACTTCATTTAGTACTTCATGCATACAAGATTCTTTGCATTTAATGCCTTTGAAATTTTTTTCGAAAAGCATCTAAACACGGCCAGACTACTAGCAACTCAAATGAGAAGGCCGAATTTCCAATCTTTTGTTATTGGACGAAACAAAGGCTAATTTTGGAAGACATTAGCTAAATCTAGCTTGGCTTTGCGTTGCATGCAGAGCCTGCAGCCCCAGGGCATGCTCAGTCCACTCAATTTTGACTATGACCCGCCATCAGGAAAAATTAGTTCTTTTGTGCTTGCTCAACAGCATGACTACGTTCTGGTCAATTGGTCATGGTCATGACGATCGGTTAATTGGGCGAATCAATTACGCGTCGTCCGCCGTGTTATCTTTCCCGGCACCCTAGAAATACCCCGTGACGCCGGAATGACGGACCGAAGTGTGTCACTATCGATCTTCAGTGCCTAGACGAGAGCAAGCAGCCGTCAGCCGTGCCATCAAAGGCACATAAGCGTACAAGTTCAGGTTCTAGGTCTCCCTTCCCCCTTGGCACCTTCCCGTACAAGGCAGTCCGCCAGTCCCGGCTCCTGACCGAAGTTCACATCCCAGATGGGAACGGAATCGCAGGAACGAAAAGGCGTAGCGTAAGAGCAAGGTTAATAATATAGCCCGTTGCTGGTTCTCTTAGCTCACTTATATAATGGTTAAGCTTGTCTCTTTCACAAAGTTCTTTGGTTCTTATGCGTAAGCGGGCTGCAAGCTTATAACTTATCTCTCTTCTCTTTCATCTTCTCACTCCTCCATCTCAGCATTTAGCCCGCTTACAACTTGTTATAATATTGCTCTAACCCGACTGACGACTCATCCATCCGAGCTCCGAGCCAGCAGTGCCGCGACGACGAAAAGGCGGTTCCTAGGCTTGCGAGTTTGGCTCTGTGATTGGGCGGGCGTTTGACGGGGAACGAAAGTTGTGTTGTTTCCGCTGGATTAGAAATGGAGCGCGTCACGCCATCGTGTATCAGGAGATCAGTCAGCACGGAACAGTAAGCTACAGACGGCAGGGGACCAGAGAGTTTTGGATTATTACGGAACAGATGGTCCCGACTCCTAAACAAGCCAGGACGGCCTACCACAGGAGCACGGCGTAAACGCATACGCCAGACGGTCCCTGAGTCCTAAAACAAGCCAGGCCGGCGCCTACCTTAGGAGCTTGCATTTTGCTCATGGAGGTTTTAGTCACAGGGTTGTGATGCCTCGAGCCATTTTTCTCATCAACATTGTGTTAGACAAGGTTAATATATATCAATCGCCTAAAACTTTGTAATAAAAAACGGCCACATACATCTTGTTGAGGTAGAGGGCTATAGATTTATTTTGTTTTATTCTATATATCATCCAAAAATGGTTCCTTCAGATCTTGTGTTCGATCCTTCTCACAGGTTGTTCAAGAACTCTACCGCCTGCATTTTGCTCACCAGGAAATTGAAGCCCCAATCCCCTACAGCATTTGCTTGTCAGCATGCCACCAGCTAGCTCCTGCAACCACCGGCAACGGCAAATTCTATTTACGCTATTCCACGAGTACGTACATAGATTTAAAGATAATCATCTCCAAAGTTTTCAATAGATAAACAGTGACACTTCTAAATTCTAATTAATAATGTCACACCGTTTATCTTCTCAAGGAGAGCTACAACACTATTAATAGGCGTTCAATCAACATGTACACGCGGAAAAGAAACATTTCTTTGTCAATTTCATATAGTAGCCTCACTTCATTCTTGGGATGTACGGCCTTACCATTTCAAATTTTCATTTCCGTTCTCCTTTCCACGTGTACAACTTCAAGCTATATCATGCGTCAACCAATCATTTTGACACTGTGATTTCCTCGTTAATAATGTCATTCTTTTTGCTCTGTGATTTCTTCAGCATGACGCGGAGATTCTCTGCTACATCTATCATCTCCGGCCTTTGATCGATATTAAGATCTAGACACTCCACAATCATTCCAGTCAGACTATGAAGAAGCTCCATGTCCTCTGTTGCTGCAATTTCTGAATCAACAAGCTCAATCACTCTCTTGTCCTTTGTGTAAGCGTCTAGAAAATTCCTTAGTAAGTTGTTAGAATCTGAGACCTTCTTCCTTGTAATGAGTTCTAGGAGTACGACTCCAAAACTATAGACATCACTTTTACTCGTTAATCTTCCGGACTGCAGATATACTGGATCCACATAGCTCACAGCACCAATGACATTTCTCGTGTATTTTTTGTCGACGGTAATCATCCTAGATATACCAAAGTCAGATATCTTTGGTACCAAGTCATCATTTAAAAGAATATTGGCTGGTTTAATATCACCATGCAGAATTGTTGTGATGGTATCTGAATGCAAATAAGCTAGACCCCTAGCTGATTGTGCAGCAATATCCAGACGCTGGTCCAAGTCCAGGGGCTCCCTGCTGTCATGCAGAATGTCATCAAGGCTGCCTTTCGGCACATACTCATAGACCAAAATTGGGATATCAACTTCTAGGCAACAACCAACGAGCTTGACAATGTTCTTGTGCATGACTCGAGACTGAATGATAACTTCATTGGTGAATTGGTCTGCCAAATTGACATTCTTGGGCTTCTTCACTGCTACTTGCTCGTCTCCAAGAAGCCCCTTGTAAACCTCGCCAAAGCCACCTTCCCCGATACGATTGTTACTTCTTAAAATTGGCATCAGCTCCTCCTTTTTGAATAGCTTGATCTTGGTAACCTTCTCTAGCGTAGGACCCCCATTTTTTTGAAAATATTCTTTGGTCTTTCTTTTCTCTTCACGGAGGAGCCAGACGAACACCACAACCGAAACGATGAACAGACAACCAGCCGCACCTACATAGATAACATAAACGTACAACCTACTGATTATGAAGCATTTCTAACTAACCAGCACGAATATATTTCTACAATATATACTTAGTTACCTAAACACCATAGCTTTAAGCAACGTATGTAGGTTGTTCTCTACTACTTCTTCCTTGTTGTGTTCTGAACTAGGCATGCATATATAAGAACTTACATGTTCCAGTGAATAATGTCAGTTACCCTTACTAGAATGATGCATGATTCATTGCATATATTTTTCAAGGTTGAATATGATACATTTAACATACAGGTTTTCTAATGATGAAACTTAAATGATATCATGAATTCATGATCTAGTTTATAGTACATCAAAAGAATGTATAAAGTACATGGTACATATGTACCTGAGGCAATTACTACTGCAACTGGAAATCTGAGGTTGCAAGTCTCTTTAAAGGGATCATCACTTTGGAAACCACGGGGGCATTTGCATTCATATGAACCCAACGTATTCCGGCAAACCCCTCTACATGGGTACTCATCATGACGTTCGCACTCGTTGATATCTGTGTAAAAAATCCGAGGTGGTTGGAACTGATGTTCAAATAAAAATTTCCTAGCTAGCTACCTACAAACACTGTAAAAATTTCTAGTAAAATCCAGACTCCAGTACGTGATGGTACGTTTAATCAAAACATTAGTACATTGCAACAGCAAACCAAACAAAAAAAAAAAAAAACAAACCCAATAGTAATCGACTCATCAGAGCTGATAGTACGGTTGATCATCATCCCCTCTTCTTTAGGCTGTCCGCGGTGGGTACGGGGAGGCACACGGCAAACGCCACCGTGGCGCTTTACCGTGCCTACTTCCCGTTTTTTTACCCCGCAGCGGGGGATGGGAAACCGCACGGGAATCCCGGACACGGGATTCCTTGCGTCTTCCCGGGCCGGTCGGTATGCGCCACGGTGGCGCGGGCCCGCACCTCCGCGCGCTTCCCCAACCGCCGCACAGAGCTGGAGCAGCAGCAGCTCGCGGCCAGAGGAGGGAGAAGAAGACGAGGAGCTGCCGCCGACGCCGTTTCCCCACTCTCCCAGATCCGCGAGCCCCGCCGCCTCCTCGACCTTCGTCGGCGGCCGCTTCCCAGTGCTGCACCGGGGTGGGGGATGGAGGGCGCGGCGAGCGGAGAGGCGAGGCGGGGGATGGAGAGCTCGAGACCGCGCAGTGGGGAGGATGGAGGGGGAGAGTGAGAAGAGGAGGGAGCCACGCTCGAGCTCTGGCCGTCGGAGCAAGAGAAGGAGGAGGCCCGCGCGCGAGCTTGATCCGGCCGTCGCTGAGCTCGATCCGGGAGGAGGCCGTCCACGCTCGGCGCCAGCGTAGATCGAGGAGGAGGAGGCCCGAGCGGAGAGGAGGAGGCCGGAGCGGCACGGCCGGCGTTGAGGATGGGGCCTGTGGTGGAGCTGTGGCCGGCGTCGGCGCGCGAGCGGAGGGGAGGAGGGGAGAGAGGCCGGCGGAGCAGCTCCGTGCCGCCCCTGCTCCGCGAGATCCTCCTCCACCGGGGAAGGCCCCTGCTCCTCCACCTGCCCCTCTCCTCCTCGCCGTGGACTCGATTCGTTCGCCGCTCATCCTCATCGAGCCGGCCTCCAGGGGTGAGAGATGGCCAGCGTTGGGGAAGGAGCGGCTGACCTCCAGGCCCCCGCGCGCGAGGTCCACCACTCCAGGCCGGCGAGCTCGAGGCCGCCGAGCGAGCCGCGCTCCCGAGCAGCAGCGGGGGAGGAGGGGCGGCGCGGTGGGGGAGGAAGAGGGAGAGAGAAAGAGAGAAGAGAGAGGTTGAGGTGGCCGGCGCCCGGCGGAGAAAAGGAGGGTGGGAGGGAGGTGGGGCCTGCGGGAGAGATTGTGGGTCCCACGTGGTGGTAGTTGGTATAGAGTATGGGATATAAAGTATGACGAGTGCGGAAGAAATCGATTTAATGGTTGAATTCTCGATGACCAGGACAAAATATTCTCTTTTAAAGGGTATAGTAGAGTATCACCACTGCAAACAGCCTTAGGAAGACACACTTACCTGTACAACCATCGGCGATGTAGGGGTTGCCCTCGAAGCCCATGCTGCAGTTGCAGACATACCCAGGTCCATTCCGCGAGTCATGGCACTCACTATTTGAGCTCACGCAGGCGTATCCATGTCCCTGCGCCTTCTTGGCCTCATCACAGGTAACGTTCTCCCGGATGGCCCAATCCAGCCACACGGGCATGGTCCGGTTACGGTCCATCCTGAGGTCCCCGACTTGGAAGGTGTAGCTCTCCCTGTCGACCAGGAACGCGAAGTCGCAGGGGCTGAACCCCAGCCTCTCCGTGTGGCTGTACGCCCTGAAATTCACCCTGTTGTCGGTGATCCCCGGCGGCACGTCGACGCGGCAGCACCCAACGCCGGCGCACGCGCCGTCGATGGCGCTGCCGGAGTCGTTGCAGAAGGAGAGGCAGCCGGTGTAGTATGCGTACGAGTAGCCGCCGCCGCCCTCGCCGCGCTGGCTCTCGATGTACCCCAGCGTGTTGCACCCCACCACGACCAGCTGGTTGTGCGCGCTGGAGATGCGGTACGCGCCGTCGGCGTTGAACCGCACGCCGCCGCCGTCGCTCCAGTCGTAGACCTCGTCGGAGGCGTTGAAGCACTCCCACCCGACGGGGAGCATCACGCGGGCCTCCGCCGTGCGGATGGAGAGGCGGTCGACCGGCATGGGCGTCGTCGTCGCGCCGGCAAGCACCGGCTTGCCGCCGCCGTCGCCGTCGCAGACGATCTCGAAGCCGTTGCGGAAGCAGCCGGGGCCGATGCCGAATGGGTACTGGATGCTCATGTTGCCGCAGCTGTCCGGGCAGCTGGTGGTGTTCGTGCTCTCGGCGGCGGCGGCAGTTGCAGTTAATGCTGCTAGTAGTAGCAGGATGCATGGCAGTAAGTGTATGGCCATCGTCAACAAATTTGCTCTTGGTGATCGATCTGGTGGCTCACTTTGATTTGCCGCCACTGACCGTCCACAGCCAGATCCAGTAGCTCTACCTCAATTTGTTTAATTACTTTTATATATAATGACCTGTGTTGCCTTCGTTGTGGCAGTAAGCAGTGACGTTGCCAGGAACTTTACATTATCATTTGGGTGGCATCTACTTTACACCAACAGTTCCATTTTAATTTATTTATTTTCTTTTGTTTGTATTTTGCTACAAAAGTAGTTGATGTACTATGTAAGAGTAGGGCACTACAATATAATCATCGAAGTATCTCATTATGCATGATGAAGCTTCTAAATTGTTTAATCAAATTGAGGTGGGGTCTTTACGCCCCCATAACATAAAAAAAGCTTTTAAAGTTTAGTTGTGTTTCTGAAACGAGAACAGCAACATCAGAAGGTAAATTAGCTCCAATCAATAGACACCAAGTAAGCAGTCCTCTTTGGCTCTTTCATGTATAAATTTGAGTTTTGGGGAGTATCGTGTCGAAAATTAAAATTTTAAATCCAATAGTAATATTGATGTGAACATAGGCTAACCATGCCGACCTAGGTCTAATCATGTTATCATTAATTATACCATGTTAGTTGAAAGGTGTCATTAGGTAAATGGGAACATAAGAAGTCGCCACTTGACTTGACAAAGCAACCTGTTGTTTAAACCCCCACAAATGTTTATTGTTTTCTTGTATGGAACTAGACGGTCTGAATGATGATTGGACTTTCTTTTTCAGTCCGGCAAATGAACTGATGTCATGAGAGGCATCGTCAAAGACATCAACTATGTTAAGCCACCAAATGCAATTTCATATCAATGTCTTGCCACTTGCTAGTATCATACTTAACCGTGAGTGAGCAAGATCACTATCCTAGCTGCTATATGTTGCATTTGACCTGGTACACAAGCAGGTCTTTGTTTTCCTTTTCCAGTTTTCCCTCCACTTGCTTAAAGGTGGCTACATGTTCACACAATTTTTTTACTGAAAGCTTTTGTCACGGCTATAGCTCTAATTTGAAGGTTAGGGAGGATCTGGGTCGAAATTCTCCCAACTTGGATTTGGATACTAACCCGTGCATACATGTTGACTTGTTCAGTGGCAAATGTATTCATGTCCGTATTCACTCGAGGTTGGACTTACTTTTTTATTTAAACATACTGCTATGAAAATGATTTTTCGTAGACACCATCTCTCTTTTCCCCTTTTTTTTTCGGTGTGCCACTTGTTGCCAAGGTTGGTTTCAAAAAACTAGATGTGGCTTCTTTGTCAGAAGCTTCTTCGTCGAGCTGGAGCTCGGCTTCAAGTCGCAAGTTCGGCGTTCCTTTCATCCAAGGAGGCAGCGTCGGATGGCGGCTCCGGTCACCAGCAACGAGGACCACCGGGGATGTGTTGCAAGAACTTGGTTGTATTTGTTACTCTTCCTTTATGGATGTTCTTGTAACTTATGAATGTACTCCTTTATATCAATAAAGGTTTCTAACCCGATTTCTCAAAAAAAAATCTCTCTTTTCCCATGCTCAGATTTCCTGCCACACATTTCCGGCCCATTTCTACAAGCAGGTCCTTTTTACTGAGCCCAGTACATGTACAGCCCATCAGAGCAAGCTCGTCGGACTGCTTGCTGGCCTGAAAAAAACTGGGCCGTGCTCGTGCTGGCCAAACACTTCGAGCCCCCTTCCCAATTCGGCTGCCCGCAAAACCCCCCTCAAAATCCTCCGACCCTCCGCCGCCGCCGGCGAGCATCGCCATGGCGCTGGCACGGCGGCTGCTCCGCCTTCGCCCCCACCTCTGCGCGTCCCCGCTCCCTTCCCCCACCCCCACGCGCCTCCTCCCGTCCCGCACCTACATCTCCGACATGCGCCGGTCCGCCTTCATCGACCGCCTCCTCCGCTCCGTCCGCTCCGAGATCTCCTTCCTCAACAACTCCACGCCACCGCCCCCGCCCCCGACCCCCGCGCCCTTCACCGTCGAGGACCGCCCGGGCGAGCAGTGGGCCCGCCTGCGCCGCGCGTTCCCCGCGGCCGACGGGGAGGAAGAGGAGGTCAGGGTGGACGCCACGCTGGTCGACGGCGCGCTGCCGCCCACCCGCTCGGGCGTGGACACGGGCGGCCCGCCCAGGTTGCACATCACCGTCAAGGTCGAGGTCTCCAAGGCCGCGCGGCCCGGGGTGGCGCTCAACTTCGAGTGCTCCGCGTGGCCCGACGAGATGGAGGTGCAGAAGGTCTTTCCCGTCCGCCGCGGCGGGCCTGCGCCGGTGCAGCAGTACGTCGGCCGCCAGTTCAGGTGATACTATATAGATGGCAATTTATTGGCATATCTAAATTTTGCATGGAGATGAACTTTTGGTGGGATTGTTGCTTTAGCAATTGCTGCTTCGCGTGTTGGTACTTGGTACGTCTTGCTAGTTTGTTCTTGTGAACTTGATGGCGTCAAACAGGTGGAAGTACTTGGGATGGGGAATGGTTGAAATCCACTTTCCAAGTTCACGTTCAGGAAATGTGACTGCATTTTGTTTGCTATAGAAAATATAGCGAAAATTCTGTGGAAAATACCCAAATCTGTGTTTCATTTATAGAATGACTGGTGCTAATTGTTGGATGCAACACAAGGACTAATCATTTCTTGCAATTTGCAAATCCTGTTCTTTTTTCACGAGTCCAGTTCTTCACAGCAATTAGGCACAGCTGCTGACCAAGGTGTAGCAAGCAAAGCTGAGAATGAAAAAAAATATTAGGACATGATTTTTTTTTCATGGAATACGAGTTGTGTATCATTGCATTAAGATAGGAGAAAAAATAGGCTCAAATAGCCATACAGACACCACGCACACCTAGGGGTTTTAAGTTACAGGACATGATTTATCACCATTATGATTTAATTTGATTGCTCTTTCTTCTCGCCGATTAGCTTTATTACTTGCAATATCAAACACATATTTTTTCTTTCATTTATCTGGGGTATATACTGATAATCTGTTTATTCTGGTGAGCAGTGAGTTGGATGAGGAGATGCAAAGTGCAGTGCGAGATTACTTGGAGCAAAGAGGAGTTAATGATGATCTTGCCGCATTCCTGCATGCGTACATGGAAAACAAGGAGCATACTGAACTAATCAGATGGATGAAGAATGTTGAATATCACATCAAAAAATGAACATCGTGTTAGTTTGGTTTACAGATTGTGCCCGATAACCGCCATCTTGGCACTTTGACATTACTATATTTGATTTTTTGTGTTGCCAGATACGCATAGGATTTTACTGTCTGTACCAACTCCCAATCCAAGCAGGGGTTCTTTCTGTGAGCAGGCCAGCTTTTGCCCCCCTTCAGCCGTGTTTCCTTCTATGAAATTGGATGATGCAGGTTTTCAGATGTTCAGTAGAATGGTGGAGGTATGGGCTTCTAAAGCGGCCATCTTAACTAGTGGCATGTTTGGGACCAAGGCACGCAAAACAGAGGAAAAGAAAGAACCACAGGAAAGGGGTAGGAGTGAAATGATAAAACAGAGGAATGTAAAACCTAGAAAGGTTGTCTCCTTCACTGCTTGGATTCCCTTTTCAGGTCACCGGCTCCTCCCTTGGTCAGTCCACCCCTCCAGCCTGCTCCCCCTTCCTCTTTTAATCATCTTTGTGGTGCAAGATTAGGGTCAATGGTGGGTGTGATGTTTGCCGATCTTTGCTCGGTCGATGTTCAATTACTTTTATCTTTTTTTTTTGGTTCTCCTCTCCATTGTTGTCAAGCTGCTATTGGTCGAGGAGGAAATAGGATGCATCTCCAGCAGATCCTTGACGAGCGCTTAATAAGTTCTCAGTACCTTTTTTTTTTTTTTTTTTGCTCTGTTAGGGTATTTTCAGCGTTGTTGGGTATGTTCTTTAGAGCATCTCTAGTAGTCCCTGCTCCTAATAGCCCTCTCAATAACAAAAAAAAAAAAAAACTTATTATTTTGGTTTGGATTGCTAAGCAGTGTGCCAGTCTCCCAATTCCAATGATTTTTCGGGAGGCACTAAAAAACCAGCCCTCTCGGTCAACGTTTTGAAATATTATGTTTCTATACCACACACTAACGATGTCATTTTTAAATTGATAATTTCAAAATGAAATTTGAATCCAAATATAAATAGGGTTCAACTGCTACCAAATAAAACTTGAAGGCACAAAGTTCATCGCAAATTGAAATACAATTCCACTCCCGCTCCTGCCCATCTTTGATGCTAAAATATGCTCACACGCATTATTTCTGAAGACCACTTGTGTCCATGATCATGATCACTAAAGACTTGTTAACTTCTCCTCGGTGACCACCTTGCGTTCCTTGATGATTTTGATCTTTATTCAACTTGCTTGCTTCTATTGTTTCCTCTCTACCTCCATTTCCTTTTTTTTAATCTCTTAGAGTGGTTCTTTCTACACGCCACCTTCTTTTGCTCCCTCCCACATGCCTCTTTTCTGTTGGTGTTACCAAGCTTGGAGTGGGACTCTACTACTCTCGTCCCCATCATCATGAACCTCTTCTTGGACAAAGAACCATTGCTCCTGCATCCACTTCTCATTGTGTTGGAGCAATGCCCAACAGTACAACATCACAAGAAACTTTTTTTTTTTTGTATACTACACCACAAGAGACTTGTCCTTTGGTTCCCTCAGCTTAATTATACAGTTCCCGGTGTAGTTAATATTTCAAATTCATCAATTTATTAGCGAAGAAGGTTGCAAGATGTCATAGACAAAGAAGATTGAAATATGTCAAACTGAACAACCCATAATACTTGCTCCTGAGTTGGAACTCCTTTACATGGACAACCTGCCCACCAGTTATAAGCAATGTTATCCTAAACGCTAAACGGTAAACAGTCAGTCACCCACCGTTTAGCTCATTATACGGACTAAACGGCCAATTAAACGGATGATTAAACGGACACAGTTAGGCACTGTGTAGCGTTTACACGGCGTGTAAACGGGGTAAACGGCCGTTTAGGCGAACAATGGTTATAAGACTCTTGAATTGCACTCGGGAGGATGGGAGAGTGAACTGATTGTCCAGCTGGAAGGTGTAGTCACATTGAGTAAAGTGGTCTGCAATGCACTTTACTATTTTGATCAGTCCCTGCTTGGATCAAGAGTCACACTCCAGTCTCTTCGTCTTGTGTTGAGTAATGGGTTGAACTTTGCCCACCTTTTCTTTGTAATAGGAATAGAGTTAACCTCAATAACATCTTCATCTACACTTTGCAATAGGATTCAAGAGCAATATGTCATCAATAATGCCAACTGACTTGTTCATCATATCGGCATAGGATGGATCGCTCGAATCAATTGTGTAGTTCAGGAAACACTATGCTAATCAAATGACAAAGCGCAATCTCATCTTGACTGTGGTCCACAAACATACATACGACTTACTCTCTTTAGCTTCTTCGTACTGTGGGAATGTTGTACAGCTTAAAGAGACCGTCTTTTCATCCCGAGAGTTCTCCAATCAGGTTTTAGTTGATGACACTCAGGTCGCGCCCCCATGAATGGCAGTTGTCGTCGATCGTATGGGCTTTGTCCGGGTTTGATACAGCTACTTGTGCAAGCATTATGGTCGTGCCTCCATTGTTCCTCACACGTGCACCTTACGTTTGTGCCTCAAGCATTTACAGTTTGCTCTGTTACATGCCATTTTGGCTATATACTGAATGATTGTGGTTCTTTCCGTTTGAATTTCATATTTTTCTAACGAATTTGCTTCATTTATCCTAAATTTTATACAAATTTATTCCTCAACCTTCCTGCAACGCGTGAGCAGGAAATTCACATAGCTAATTCATAATCCTGAGCTGAGATGAACAAACAAGAATTACACTTGCACTAGAACACATAAAAATCTCGCACACTGACAAACATGAATATATACACCAAGATTACCTAACGAAGCAGCATACTGGATCAGAAGAAAAGGTCCAGGGTACGGTGGACATTACCCTACAACTACCCGTTGGGACCTCGCGCTTTGTCCGAAACGCGACTGAAAAAACCTTCTAAGGCCTCGACGCATCTGTCATGACTGCTTCTTCGTTTGTTTCATCAGTTGGAACCAGAACCAGCTGAGTGGTCTGAACCTCTCCTATCCCCAAGCAGTTTTTATCCGTCGTCAGAGGGGACTCTTTCACTGGAGACAAAAGTGCTGCTTTCTCACATGGCGGAAGAACTTGATCTGTGTCACCTGACGAGACGCTGATTCCAGAACCATCACCTGCATCGTCGTTGGCTATCGTCGTCTTCGTCTCCCAGTCGAGCTCGGAAGCAACTTTGTCATAGTACGGGACGTACCCCTACACACATCATGCTCAAGGAATTACAACTCAACTCGATCTCACACATTTGAATCCACATGCATGTGTTCTCTAGTAGTCTAGCTAGCAGCTACCTCAAGCTTCTCCATGAGCTCCTGTGCATTGGGAGCCTGGACGAAGATGCGGCGGGCGCTGGCGCTGATGAAGCCTTCCTCCACGGCCTGGTCAATGAATGCCAGCAGGGAGTTGTAGTAGCCATCAATATTCAGCAAGCCAACCTGATATGAGTGAGCTAATCCGTTAACATTGGTTATTAAATACTGAATGCATCAGATTCAGATTTATATTCTAGCTCATTGATTACAGTAGCATATTTTCTGATGGATTTAGATTCAAATGCTTCAATGATCCAGATTCAGATTTATTTACCGGCTTCTGATGGATGCCTAACTGTGCCGATGTGATCACTTGGAACAGCTCTTCAAGAGTTCCGTATCCTCCTGGGTCATATCTCATGCATGCACATTTCAGCACATATTTGCTAGCTAGTTTATTGTGCTACAATCATATAATTGATTAAACGGCAGAGCCACAACTATCGAAGGCAACATATGCATATGCATCTTGCCAACACTGTCAGAAACACTTTACCAGGCAGGGCTACGAATGCATCGGATTCCCTGACCATCTCCGCTTTCCTTTGGTGCATGTCCTCGACCGCCTTCACCTCCCCCACTGTCTCTCCGATAACCTGACATAACGTCAGTCAAATTTTTTTTCTCCACATAACAAGAAAGGATTTCTAAAAATTTTAAATCAATATGTGTCTACTTTTGTACTTATATTTCCATCAACAGTCAGGGTGGTAGCACAATGGTTCTTGTTATACATTGCAAATTAGCAACACCTCACACTTGTAGTTATCAAACAATCCCTCTATATGCAGATCTAGCTAGATGGTAACCATATATATAGTTTTTGTCCGTATTTTATGTTCGAATCATTTAGAAAATTTAATGAAGTCATGATATTATGATAGTGTATTCCAAACAAAATTTACTCATATTATTTCCAGTCTATATATTTTTTAAAAAAATTGATAATTGCAACTTGAAAAGTTCGATCAGAGAATACATGTGCGCCACCTCTGGAGTGGCCATCAAAGCCCTGGGAACGACCCTGAAACAGGATGACGACATGCGCAGTACAACAGTTATTAGCCTGTATTATTTTGACACCGGATACGTATGTACAATGCTCATGATTAGACAAAGAACGATGGACTTGATGGTTTCTACCCGATAACATGCCTGCCGCCGCGGTGGACGGCATGCGAGACGAGCCCCATGAGCCCTAAGCTTCCGCCGCCGTACACCAGATCAATGCCCCTCGAAATCTGCATATGCAATCACAAAATTCAGTTCGATCTACGAGATCCTCGAAGAGGAGCAATAGCGGTGGTCCA
Source organism: Urochloa ruziziensis (assembly GCA_015476505.1). Classification (NCBI taxonomy): domain Eukaryota; kingdom Viridiplantae; phylum Streptophyta; class Magnoliopsida; order Poales; family Poaceae; genus Urochloa; species Urochloa ruziziensis. The sequence continues at coordinate 44,490,880 of CM027124.1, forward strand.
GCCGGTAGTGAGAGATGAGCAAGATGTTGTGGTGGCGCTGGGCGCTATCTGAACGAATGAGATAACAACGAGAGAAGGCAAGGTCTAGTGGGTGTGGGTGTTCAGGGGCTATTGGATCAGCTCATTCTACGACTGAAAATTCTGATGTGGAAGCTAGGCAGCTGAAACACACCCCATTGGCACATATAGACACCCCCTTCTGAAATAGATCGAAGTTGCTTGATCAAAACTTGATAAACTATGGCCAAATTAACGAAAAATGTATTAGTAGATTTCTATGACAACTATTTCAAATCATTACTACATTTTACAACGTCCAATAAAAACGAATGGTTAGAGGGGGGAAAAGCAATGGTCATGTAAGCAAGACCTTGTATATGGCGATGTCTAATGACACGACGAGATGACAAGGTAAAAAGAAGAAGAAAAAAGAAGAACAAGAAGCCGAGGCAGTATACTCTTTAATAACACGCTTCTTATTGCTAGGTTCGGAGACCACTGAACGAGAACAGTACGTAAAACCTAAAAACAGGCAAACCCCGATCTGGAATCAGTGCGCTTACCATAGTGGCACCTTTTACAGTTACAGGATAGCAGTGGCAGCGCGTGTTGCGAGCCGTGCGAACATGAGTTCCGCTGCAGCCCAGTCGTAGAGTGAGCAGCTATAGTTGCACGTACAGCATCAGGCAGGCCGGCAACCGATTGGTTCTCGCTTGAAATGACTTGCTCGTACGTCTCTCTGGCCGTGTCAAAGGTTTGCATGTGCAGGGGCGTCGCGCAGTCCTACGGTGTAGTGTAACTACTGCTACTGCTGCGCGCATGTGCTGAAGGACACATGGCTAATAAAGCTTACCACAGCTAGCGCATTATTCCTCGTCTTCAGCTCCGATCCGAACCCGGCACTTCGGCACTCCTATGCCCACCCTGCTAGGCTGCTACACTACATGGCGGCATCGCCGCATCATTCCAAAGCCTCCAAGGCTCTAAGGGCCAAAATATTGTGCTGTGTCGGGGCTCTCGTGAGCCCCGAATTTGCGCCGCCACCGCCGCTCCTTAGGGTTTGTGGTGGGCTCGAGCTCACGGCTCTAGAAGGAGGTTTTGGGACGGCCTGACGGAGGTGGCCGGCGGCGGGGGAGGGCCAGCCAGCGAGGGCGTCGGCGGCCAGGCAGTGGAGGATGGCGGATGGGCCGAAGCCGGCGGCAGGGGAGGGAAATCGCGACGTTAGTGTGCGGACGGGCAGCGGCGAAGGCCGCCGGAGCCAGCGGCGGGGGCTTGGGCCCCACCTGACAGCGGCGGCGGTGCAATTCGGGGCACACAAGAGCCCCGACTTACAAAATCTGCATTAGCTCTAAGAGTCTGTTTAGTTGGATGAAAATGGTGAAAGATATGAAAACTTTTTACATTGCGTCGCGTGAGAGAACATGGTTCTCTGGTAAAAACTTTATCTATTTTGGGTGAAACTAAACCGGTCCTTAGTTTACTAGGAGGAAGCGATCCACAACCATCGGAAGATAAGAAAAACATGCGAGAGTTTCTTTCCTAAAAATTTTGACATTTAACTATGCAATTATGCATGCGATCTCAAAGATATATATAGGTTTGAGCGCTAATATGTACATCTGTGTCATGGCAAAAGGGTATGCATATGTATATTAATTTGAGGGTGCACAAAATCAAACTAGCTGCAGGTGAACTGGTGCATATGAATAATCATAACAAGCATTAGCTAATATAACATGCATATTATTCGTATTAGTCCCTCGCTCGTTTATATATACCAGCTCTTTGGCGAGGTCAATGGCGGCCTCCTGGTAGCTCGTCTTCTTCCCCTGGCTGCTGCCACAGAACACGCAAATCTTCTTGAACCTGCTGGGCTGCATCTTCTTTCTCACTGCCGGGCCTATAGCTAATTAACTCGCTCTAGTCTCTGCTCTCCAGCACGCCTTATATAGCGGGTTTGAGAGGCCGCGTGCTTCAGACTGAGGACATACGCACAAGGTGCAAAGAATAATGTTTACCTAGCCGCATGCTGTTGGTTAGCTAAGTGTTGAAGATGATCTAAATTCCGTCCATATCTAAACAGGATATATGAGCCGTACCGTACAAGGTTTAGGGTTTAGGGTTAGAGAGAGGAGAAAAAGGTTTAGTTCCACCAAATCCATCCAATAGAAAGTGAAATCCATGAGGGATTTGGAGCCTCTCCATTCTTGTTGGCTCCCACTGCACCTCTTGTATTGCGTTTTCATATAGTGGATTGTTCGTCACCGCTTGTGGTTTTTCTCCGCAAGTGGTTTCCACGTAAATCTTAATCTCTACTCTTGATTTGGTATTTTCTTTGCCATATGTGTTGGGTAAGTCACAATCTTGTTTGCTATTGGTCCATATGTGAAGTGGTTGCTTGTATGGATGAGTTGCCAAGAGAGGCATATATGTGTTATTTGATATGTTGATATAAGATGATGGGGATTGGTGTTGTAGTGTGTGCAAGCACTTTGTTATTGAATCATTGGACAGCTTGTAGTTTAATGGTTTGACGCATGGCGATGTTTGTATTCATGCACGTAAGGTGTTCGATGAAATATTTGTGATAAGTTAGTTCGCTAATTTGATTATTCCGTTGCCCCATTGCTATCATAGTTTAGCATTCATCGTATTGAATATTAACTAATTGAAGCTAACCCAATAAATTACATGAGCCATATTATATTTAATTAAAAATACTCTCTATATATGAACCTGAAACTTATATATAATTAAAAAACAGCATACTAGCATCAAACTGTCGCTATTCGTACGCTTGGAATCTTGGATAGTTGAATTCGATTCTCTGGTCCCGCTTGGTTCGGACTACAGGGCTTGGCAGCGTCCGATTTGCATTGGTGCGTCTGGGGTGCCTGGCCACAACGGCATGCAAGGACTTGCGAGCCTGCCGGGCGACCGGCCTATGTCCTGGTCCTGCGGACAGCTGATCGATTACGAGGACTTAAAGCTAGCTAGTCGCATCTGTTCCCTCAGCGTTCAACCCTGCGCCGTTTCTATTCAATACAAGCATGCACTTCTGACGGCTGATTGGCCGAAGTTCATCTAAAGATTGAGGACCGGCCGAGTTTTGCACAGCACGATTGACATGGTGTGCAGGCAACCTTGAAACATCTGCCGATTGTACGTGTCTTCACCAGATGTAGTGCCGCTAGATACCTTCGTCCATCTTTAAAGTCGCTAGCTGCACCAGAAACTGCTGAAGCCAGATCTGAAATGAAAGAAGGCTGCATGCAGTGAAGCGTAGCATTACTCCTACGTGTACGCGCGCTATTCAGAATCACTACTCCTATGTCAACCTTAACAGAGAGTGAGAGAACAAAAACACCGAGTGATCAATTGCCGCTGATCCATAGGATGGACTAGTAAATTTATCTTAAATGAAGGAAGCTTAGATGCTTGTAGTAAAAGATAGAAACAAAATGAAAAGGACTGTGATAACACGCGACGGGTCACGCGTTGGGAGAGAGCGCGACCCCTATCATTGGCCGTCGTGTGTCCAATTTATTTATCAGGAAGCACTCGCTACTAGCTGTCGTCGCTGTCTGATGATGTCAATGTTTGTGCCATCAGGAAAACTTAGTTTATTTTCTTTTGTTACTCATTGCTCTCTCGTATTGTGCCCGTTTTCAAATCCGTTTCCACCATCGAGCTCCTTGTGACACAATCTACAAAATAAGACGCGTATTTGATATGTTTTGAAGTCATTTTACATAACTAGCAACTTATGTATATGGACATGTAGCAACATATGTTAGTATAATGTAGTAACTTGTATGTCTAACAACCACTTTAGCTTATGTACAGACTCTGTACCAACCTACTAGTATCAATTTGAGTAGAGAGCGTGACACTTACATAGAAATAATGTATTAACTTATGTAGAGACCGGACGTCACTTGATTTGAATGTCTAGTACCAAACTCGATCATTAAAAGAATGTAAAATATACATAAAATCAAGTTATATGGAGACCATGCAGTAACTTGTGGTGTGGTGACGACTTATAGAAATATGATATAACAACTTATGTAGATATTTGAGATGGGTAACAACATCATAGCAATTTATGCATACAATTTTCTAGTTGGTTTACACATAAGTTGCTCTGTCATTAACATAGAAGTAGCCATTGCGCATATAACACAAAATTGACACGATATAAAAACTATTTAGAAACATAAGCGCGATGGATCTTGTTTTATAGATTTTATTGTGAAATACATACTGCAGGAGACGGAATTAAAAAACAAACATTGCTAGAGAGATATAACATTTTAAAGAGGACCAAATCAACTAGCACAGAAAATATTTAGTAGTTTTTATGGGCCACCTCGTAGGCAGAAAAAAAAGTGCACGTGAAAAAATAACGATGCAACTTACTCCTACTTCCTAATTAGCCCATGTAATGGCTTCTCCATGGGATGTGGTGGTTTCAAACATAAGGCCCTCATAAAAAGCTGGGTCAGGCCATCCCATGTGGGTCACGCGCTCGCGCTGGACCGCGACCACGCGCGGAGTAACTTTTTCAATGAAAACTAGCGCATTTTGGATATCGAATCTTAAAAGGTAAATTTCACCGTGGGTGGGTAAACTTTTTTCAAAGTCCTACCTAAATCCACGAACTAAAAAAGCGGTCATATAGATCCATGGTCTACTTAAGAGTCGTTGTGTAGGTTCGTGACCATTCACAAAGGCACCTTTTACCTACATGGCGATGTCAACGTGACAAAAAAATTCAAAATGGCCATTGGCAACTCGCGGGTCGTGGCCATCGCCGTGGAGGCCCTGGGCACGGCAAATGCACAAGCCTGTAACCACGGGCATGTGCATCGATTGTGTTGCCCGCCTGAGCCCCCACACTGCACGTCATCATCGTCTTCACTCAGCGTCGCGGCCTTATCCTCCTCTGAAGCAGCCCTAGCCTCACTTCCCTTCTCCTTCTCTCCCACTCTTCTTCTTCCTCGGGCAAACGAGAACTCGAGCGAGACCGAGCCAAGCCCGCTGCCCAAAATCCTATCGCTACCCTTCCGCATTTCCAAATCGGTAGCATCCATGGCTCCTCCTGTAACATCCGGAAAATTTACCAAGTTAAATCACTCGCTACAAACTTGGTTTTCAAAATTCTTTTCGACGAGCTCAATCTTCCCCGACGAATATTCGTCGTCCTGGTACCGACACCGACAAAGTTCCTCGCTCCCTCGTTTTTCCCGTCGCGCGTGCCCGACCGATCCCGCGATCGGCGCCGTAAATCTCTCTCTCTTTTCCCTTTTCCCTTTTTCTTTTTCCCCTTTTTCTTTTTCCTTTTTCTCTTCTTCTCTCTTCCCTCTCCTTCCTCCTCCTCCTTCATGCTCCAGCACACCGCCGCCCCCTGCTCCAGCACACCGCCGCCCCCCTGCTCCCTTGCCCGCACGCCACCGCGCTCCTCTCCTTTCGCGTGCTGCATGTACGCATGCCTTATGCTCGGCGACGCCGGTGACCCCGGGCCCGTCGCCGTGTCGACCATGCCGCCGTTCCCCCACCTGCTCTGCCTGCACACCGCCACGCTGACCCGCTGCCGTGCCGCCTCTCTTCGCGACCCCACCAGCAGCGCCGCCCTCCTCTCTACCCTCTGCAACGAGTCCACGCCGTCCCTGTGCTCGCGTCGCGCACACAGTGCCGGAGAAGACCGCCGGCCAGGCAGGACCCCACGGCCGCCGACCGTGCTCCCCTCGCGCCGCCTATAGAGGCCACCCTCGCCCTCCCTCCCTGCTCCACTCCATCACAGCCACCTCCTCCGCACCTCCCCGCTGCCAATCGCGCCGCCGCCTCGACCCACCTCCACGCGCCTCCTCCGCCCTAGGTGAGGAGGGGAATCAGACCCCCTCGCTTCCCCCTCTCTTTTCCCCCACTTCCCGGCCGCCGCCGCGCCCCGGAGCGCTGGCGTCGCCGCCGGCCAAGCGCTCGGCCCTTCCTCTGTTCTGAACCGAGAAGAGAAAGAAGAAGGGCAATTTAGCCCAAAACCCCCTCCACCTTCCCAGAATCCCAAATAAAACCTTCCACCTTTATGCCACTTTCCAGAAAACCTCCTGGCGCCCTTTAACTCCTTCAAAGTGACCCTTAACTCTTTGTAATTAATTACAAAGGAGTCCCTGTCCATTCTAAATCCACCCTATCTTTTATAATATCCCAAATAAGTCCTTCCCCAGTTATAAGTATTTACAGAAAGGCCCTTAGCCCTTTTAATCTTTACAAATCAGCCCTTAATCCTTTAAACCAACCCTAATCCTCCCTTTGATGCGTCATTTCATGCGCCAAACTCCGCCCGTTTCTCCCAAAAATCGACCACATCCTTTCCACATATATTCCGGCCGCGCCGTGCACAAATCTCTCAAAAATAATCTTTCTATAATTTATTTCCTATTTCTCTTTTCCGAGCTCAACTAAAACCCTTTTTTCGTTTCTTCTTTTCTTTTATTTAATGTATGCTTGCTTGTGTGTGCCATAGACCGCGGAGTGACCGAGGAGCAGTCCGGCGAGGAGTTCGAAGGACCGTACCGCGAGCCGGAGTACGCAGGCGAGTACCGCGAGCCGGAGACCGAGGACCCGTACCGCGAGCAGGCGCTTCCGGACGACTTCGAAGACGGCAAGTTCAATCCCGTCCTTTGATGCATGTTTATCCTATGTTTTACAAATACAACCTATTGGCCTGTTTATAAAATGCATTGTTTTATTGCAAGACCCGGTTGGATAGCCACTCCTTGATTGCTATGACTATTTCTTGATCACCTAGGTTATCATTAAATATGCCTTGCTCTGTTTGGATGATAGCCGTTGCTAGAAACTCTTAGGGCCTGTTACTCTTACCACTATCATATTACAAATACTCATGTGTTTTAAAATAAAGAATGGTGTGAGTGTTTAAAAGAAAAGGGTGGCTTTTGGTGAAAATGGAATAATGGTGAAACCGATGAGATGGATGGTGTGTTCTGTGTGAAGCACCAAATTGGTGAGCTCGTGCCAGTGTGGCTGAGCGGGTTGTGGAGATATCCGTCTTGTCTATGTTTTAAGGACCGAGTTGATTGTCATCTAGCCTGGCCCAGTTTAGTGCTACCGCCCTACCGTTGTATGTGGCAACGACTTAGCATAAATCCCACTAGTTGGTTGGTTAGCCAATGGGTGAGCTGTGAGCAATGGGAGGATAAGGAGCAGGAGTACGATCTATGTGAGTTACATCCCGGTCATGCCTCGTTGGGAGGACATGGACCCCTTGGTTGCTTCCATATTGGCTATTCCGGCTTAACTACGGTGTGGTCATGGCTTTGACAGGTCCGCGCCGGCATTTCGGTGTTCGTGTTGCGGAAACCGTTGGGTGAGTTAAGTGTACAACCTCTGCAGAGTTAAAATCTATTCGAATAGTCGTATCCACGGTATTGGATGAGTCACGGCTTGGGCCTGAAACTAGTGTTGGGAAATGGTGGTCTTTTTGGTGAGAGTTGTTTTAGAAAGTGTCCGGCAGGTGTGCCGTGAGCTACGGCGGACGGGGAGTCCGGTAGCATAAAATGTGGATCCTTTGTGGAGGATCAACCCACTTGATATTAAAACTGCTTTTTCTGAAAACCTATTCAAAATGAACCCTTACATGTGAAAATCTAGCTTTTACGCAAATTTAACCTTAGCCGTATCCTTGGATTACTTTGTGCATATTCTTTATATCCCCTCCGTGGACGTGGTTGGACTTGTTGAGTACTTTTATACTCACCCCCTATTTTGTTGCAACAGAGGAGGATCCGGACTTTGTCGCTGAGGAGTTCGAGTAGAGGTCGTGTCCGCACCCGACGTTGCCTGTGGTGTGGTCCCTTTCAAGATGCTTCCGCTGTCGTTCCTCGCCGAGATAGGGCTAGATCCAGTCTTAGTCCTTTTCTGGCTATATATTGTTGTACCTTTGGTTACTATCATAATTTGTATCGAGCATCGTGACCCTCGGAGGTCGCACGGTGACTGAACCATCTGTGGAATAAATGTGTATCAGCCTCCTAGGACTGATATTTGTATCACATTTAGTCTCTGCTTATTTGGGGACGCTTCACCTCCGTCTCCTCAGCTTCCTCCCTGATCCATTCTCCGCCATCTGCACGAATTTAAGGATCTCCGACCTCCGGACCAGAACCACTTGGCCGCCATGCGTGGAGCTACTCGGTCAAGCAGCCGCATCTTCGCTCGATCTATCTCAGTGGGATCATTGTGGCCTTCCTTCTCCACCGAACCGCTGTCGTCGAGACCAAAGCTCGAGGACCCATGTTGCCGGCTAAGCACGGCCCAAGCGAGCAGCACAGCCATGTGCAGGTCCCTTCCTCTTTCTTTTTGCTGACGACTGCAGCTTCTGACGCATAGCCATGCATTGTGGCTGCTGACGAAGGCCGCTTGCCAAGCCCATGCACCGGACCGCCGTTGGCGAAGAGAGCAACGGCGGCGGCGTCCTTCGCCTCTTTAGCGACTTCGTTCTGTGGACAAGACGATGGCGACCGCGAGTTGTATTTTGGTAGCAAATATTCTCCTATCACATGAAAATAGAGTCTGAAATAAACTCAACCAACTCTGTTGTCTTTCTAAAGAAAAAGGTTAAATAGGGCATCTGAACACATCACACAGGTGTCTTGAAAAAGTCCACTGGTCCACCACCGATATATCAACTAGTAGCACTTGAAGATGATATGACCGGCAACCATGAAGGGTAAATGGCGCATAAAGCATTATCGCGGCCACCATCTACATTAGTTGAGGCAAGCTTTCGCTCCATGCATTCACATCACAACACGCCTGAGCGGAACGGCGCCCACAAAGTACAAATACTCCGGTATCTATGTTGCCATGATACATATACCTGGTATTGCCACTCAATCCGTGACCCAAAGATATTTAAGTTTTTTCTAAGATTGGATATAAAGAACCATTCACTAGTAGAAAAACAGGCATCAATTGAAATTTGGGAGATCTTTCTGCGCGCGCTACGCAAAACATGATAAACGTGGTGGGAGAGGTGAAGGTCACGAAGGACATGCGCCGGAAAAATACCAGTGACAGCGAATGAATTCTGATGCCATTTCGTACCCTGCAGCCCCTGCTTGCAGGGCTGCCGCACCTTCCGTCCCTGGTGTCGTCGTTATGTTGCCAGGCGTCTTGCCTCTGGCCTTCGGCGATTTGATTGACCCGTGCCGCCTTACAACATGAGCAACACGGCTTAAAATCGACAACCTATGATCTAAATTTATTGTGCATAAGGAGGGGGGCACTACGGAACTCTGGCAGAGCTGCTCGAACTGATCGCATGGGTACCGTTGTTGGGGTTGACTAGTCTGACCATGCACACAAAACGAACGTAGCGTAGGATTTTTGGTAGTACAGTTAGGGCCCGTTTGGAGGTTACAGTTTTTAAAAACTCTAGTATTGGAAAACCACGGTTCTAGAAACTAGAGGCATGTCATACCACGGTGTTTCAAAACTACAACTTTTCTCTGTTTGGAAAAAAAACATGGCGTGTTGCCTGTTTGGAGGATTGGCAGCAATACTGCAATTTTAAAACCTGGCTGTGTAGACCCATGTACATGCGTCAGGTATATGTTATTTAAATCAGTACTTAAAGATACGAGTAGTAGTCGCAAAGAATCTCCAGGCTGATCGGATCGACTTTTGCGTACTAAGTCATACTAACCTCTCCCTCCTTTTTGAATCGAGGTCTGTTCCCCAGCTGCATGGATCAGAGGCAAGGTCTGGAAGAACAGCTGTCGTCGGCAATGCGTCCGGCCGCAACTCACAAGGAAACAAAAATCAGAGGGGCAATTAACAAATGGATCAGAGCAGTCCTACCTTTCTCCTTCCCCTCGTCCGTTCCGTCTCTGCTCGCCATGGGAGCACAGTTGGGCACAACAGCGCAAACGCAAAGATGGCAAATGAGATGGGAAGCTGGAGACGAGGAAGAAAAGGTAGTAGTGCGCCTAAAAAAAATGGCGCCAGTGAAAAGGTTCGCGCGCGTCGCTGCGCGCCACGAGGAGTCCACGCGCCGAGCGCAAGTTCTGTTAGGAAAAAAGAGGGTATGGGTGGAGTTTTGAAAACGCTAAAAAAACTACAGTTTTATCGATACTGCAGTTTCTTATACTCCGATTTTTTTACACCCAAACACCTGCTTTCTCTCCCATACCTAGGTATTTTAGAAAACCATGGTATTTTTCTAAAACTTCAAAAATACTTTGCATCCAAACAGGCCCTTAACAGCTAGTACTCCGTTCTTTTGAAACGGCCATGTGTATTAGTTCCAAATCTGCCAATACCTATATACTCGCTCCATATAGGAAATAGATGAATTTTTAGACAAGGTTTTGGTCAAACATTGATAATATAAATCACGAATAACTTTTAAGCCATTGAGTTTGGAAATGTAAAAACCATATGAATAGATTTACTTGAGAAGTATTTTTAGAAAAATATACATATATTATTTTTTTAATAAATATTTTTGTAAAAATAAGAAGTCAAAGTTACGTTTTGGAGACCGTGTCATTGTCCAAAACTTCATCTATTTGCTATACGGAGAGAGTGCCCGTGTTTAGTTGATGAAAGGTTTTCGTGAAAAGATTTCGGGTTTTGATTTTACCGATTTAAGAGTAGTAAATGTAGACGAAAAAGGTGGAAAGTTATATGGATATGTTGGAAATCTCGAGACGAATCTAACGATGGTAATTAGAGGGTAATTAATCCATAATTAATCCATAATTAGAGGGCAAATCATGGATTAAGTAGGCTCATTAGATTCGTCTCGCGATTTACAGTCTATCCATGTAACTTTTCACCTTTTTCATCTACATTTAATACTCCATGCATAAAAGATTCTCCTTTGATGTGATGGTTGAAAAGATTTCGGGTGGAAACTAAACAAGGGCAGTATCGGTTTACTTTTATTCTAAAATCTAAACTTGCCTAGCTTCAACTGGATATATTAATGAGACGAGCGCACTTGGATGCCCCATTGGTTGGAATAATGACTCTCCCTGTTGGGACATGTTTTAAATGCTAGAGCGTCACTTATTGTGAGAGGACCATGGATCGCAGTAGGATATTTAAATATCTCGCTAAGTTGTTTGTTTTTTTAAAAAGAAATGTCTCGCTAAATTTATAATAAATTGAAGAATAGAATTACTTGATAAGGAAATCAATTTGGGAGGAGGTTCGTTCGTGGTGGATGCAATTGGACTAGAGGAAGAGAACGATGAACAACATGGTAATTTGGCAAGCACTGAGTTTAGATGTCAAATTCCTGGTCACCCATCAATAAGCAAATATGGATATAAAAGGTTTGGGCCACCACTACGGCATGGCCCTAGGCGCTATCCTATTGTATTATAGCGTAGGATGAAGTATCTAGCACAGTCGTCCCATAGAGTGGCCCTACGCGTTAGCCTAGCCCAGCACCTCCGCCCATGCCAATGCAGATCGCAGATATGTAGGAAGTATACTTATGATTTTTAGTTTTCTATTATTTTCTCATAATCTTTTTTTCCTATTGAGACGAGATAGACCTTACAGGTAACCAGGTAGCTAGTGTTAGGATCAAGTTCATGACATAGGTTTTCTGACGGTTTTTTATATTAGAGTTATAGAGAGAGGATGGAAACACTGGGCAAACGGTTGGCCTAATGCTAAGCAAGAAACTGAACGGAGGCTACACCATAGGCATTCTCAAATGGGGCATGTGTAAAGGTGAATAAGAGCAACTCTAGGAGACTCTCTAAATTCTGGCTAATTATTAGTTTTAGAGATTTTGATTAAACTGTACCTTCCAACAACATCTCTATTTGGTTATTCAAACATAGTCACTCTCTATTCTGGATTTCTCGCTAATTAATTATAAAAAAGAGAATAACACTCTAGAGTACATGCAAGATAAATAAAATATGTTGGAAAACAGAAATATATAGAAAACGATTTTTATACAAATTACTCTCTAAATGATAATTTAGAGAGTGAGTTGAGATGCTCTAAGAGGCATCGCTAGCGCACGCACTGGAAACTAAAGGAACATTTTACGTATTATCAGTATCAGCCATGTATGCTCTAGGGGTATAGGTTATTGACCAAGACAATACTTTGTTGAGTCATTGGATGGTGAACGGCTTGTACTATACTAGAAGAACTCTGAGACAGGTTGAACTGACTTAAATTCTTCTACCAGATCGGCCATATTGACTCCATTTTGTTTCAGTATCTTGCGCTTTGGAACTTGTGGATGGAAATGCAAGCAACAACGCCCGATTGGCCGATTATTCCGAAATGTGAAAATGACGAGCATTCAGTTGTGCATCAGAGGCGCAAACAGGACATGAAGCCTGGGCCCAGGGCCCAAGGAGAGAGAGAGGAGCAGCAAACCACCACCCACCAGAGAGAGAAAGGCCCACGACGACACCTGTGCGCGTGGGCGGCATCCCACAACAACAACCCGGCCCAGAAAGACGACGAAGGGGAGACCACCAGTCCACCAGACCACCACGGCGCACCGAGCAACACGCTCCCGATAACGTATCGCCCACAATCCTCCACGTCTCCCGCACCTGCCTTTATCGCTCGCCGCACCGCACGGCACATCCCTGAACCCCTACTCTCCGATCCCCTCCCGCTCGCCGCCTTCGCATCCGGCATCCCCCGATTTCACCCACCTCGTCTTCCCCTCTTCCCCCGCGCCGCCATGGCAGCGATGCGGGTGGTGCGTAACCTAGACCTGGAGCGTTACGCGGGGCGGTGGTACGAGATCGCGTGCTTCCCCTCGGCGTTCCAGCCCAAGACGGGCACCAACACGCGCGCAACCTACACGCTCAACCCCGACGGCACCGTGAAGGTCCTCAACGAGACGTGGACCGACGGCCGCCGCGGCCACATCGAGGGCACGGCCTGGCGCGCAGACCCGGGCAGCGACGAGGCCAAGCTCAAGGTCCGCTTCTACGTGCCGCCCTTCCTCCCCATCATCCCCGTCACCGGCGACTACTGGGTGCTCCACATCGACCAAGACTACCAGTACGCGCTCATAGGACAGCCCTCCAGGAAGTACCTCTGGGTGAGTGCCGATTTCATCTCCTAATCTCGATTCAAAATTTTGCCGTGTTCTGAGCTTCTGTGTGGCCGCGCTGCTGCTGCTGCTGATGATGATGATGTGCGTGTGCTTGGGGATCGAGCAGATCCTGTGCAGGCAGCCGCACATGGACGAGGAGGTGTACGGGGCGCTGGTGGAGCGGGCCAAGGAGGAAGGGTACGACGTGTCCAAGCTCCGCAAGACGGCGCACCCGGAGCCGACGCCGGAGAGCGAGGAGAGCCCCAGGGACGGCGGGATGTGGTGGATCAAGTCCATCTTCGGCAAGTAGTTACGGCGGGGGAGATGGCCGTGATGGTGTTCACTGTTTGTTCAGAGTCCGTAGTAGTTACTGGCTTACTGCCATTCACCGCGCGTAGTATGTACTGTACATTCAGGTCCTATACTTCGGGATCAAGTTCGTTCGTTGCCGTCGTCGCGGCTGCAATGGCGAGCGTGTGTTTCCTTGTTTGGTGTGTTACCCGTTTGAATTGAACTTGGGACTAGTGGATGCTTCAATTTGCAATAGCATTTTCTTCATTTTTTTTTTTTTTGCAATAGCAGCATTTTGTGGTGATGTCCAGAAGTCTTGACCGAGTTCTTTTTGGGGCTATCAGTTTAGGTGGAATCTTGCTTGCGCTCTAAAGTTTGAGCGAGACGGGGCAGGATTTGCGGATGTCCTAGTCATGTTCCCGCGGCGTCGCCTCCATGGGGTTCACGCGCGGCACGGTGTGATGCGTGGAGGTGTGGAGGCTGGCCGACGCGTGCCGTGCCCGTGGCGACAGCCGTCAAGGAGCGTGGGCATGGCGTGCTCAGCGCGAGCCAGCTAGCCGGAGTGCTGGACTGGCAGGAGGCGGGCGGCGCGCGCGGGACTTGTGTAGACTAATCTCGCTGTAGTTTTGCTTGTCTGACATTTTGGATTTTTGGACAACAGCTAACAAGAAGATAAAAAGGGGAGCAGAGTCCTAGATGGGCATTGGCTTGGAAAAAAGTTGTAGCAATCCTGGGTAACAGAGCGAATTTGCCAAAATGCCGTTTAGTCCGGGTACACTGTGTTTAAACGCTATACGATGCCTAATTTTGTCCATTTAATCACTGTTTAGCTGTTGTTTAACCCGTGTATACAGCGTGTAAACCCATATAATGTGACCAAACAATTTGTTTAGCGATTAAGTTAACATTGGCTCGGACGCACTCGCTTTTTCCTTGAAGCCACCAATTCCAAAAAAAAAAGTGAATACTCACATGCTCTCATCAGACTCTGGAGGCCCATCTGACTCTATCACGCAGCCCAACCAACTGCGTTCAGAAAAGGGAAAAGGGCAACCCAACTTTAGGGCCCGCTCCCCCACTGACTAGCTTTCGGCTCGTGCCACGGCCCACGGCCACTCCCATCGCAACGATCGCGCGCCGCCGCTCTCCCCCCGCCCCCCCGCCGCCACCGCCGCCGCCACACCGACCCGTGCCGGTCCAACTCGCCGCGCACCCCCCCCCCCCCCCCCCCCCCACCTCCCACCACCGCGTCACGCCTATCCTTGCTCGTGCCCGGCGCCTTTCCCACTTGCGCCAGCCATGGCCGCCGTCCCGCGCGCCGCGGCGGCGTCAGCGAAACAGGTGACGAGGCGGAACTTCGCGGAGGCCGTGCGGGAGCTGGGGTCCCACTTGGAGTCCTGCGACTACGTGGCCGTGGCGGCGCAGAAGACGGGCGCCCCCGCGGGGTGGCGCCGCGCGCTGCCGGTGGACACCGCGGAGACGGCGTACCTCAAGGCGAAGCTCGCCGCGGAGTCCTTCCAGCCGCTCCAGGTCGCCGTCTGCCCCTTCCTGCTGCGCGACTCCTCCCCCTCTACCCTCGTCGCCTACCCGTAAGCAGCTCTCTCAACCACATGAAACATCAATTGGGATTTCCGGCGTGGTGTTCTGTCTAGCATGTTGTGACCGCTGGAACGGCTAGGTGAACGGTGAATAAGCTATAGGTTCGGCAATGGGTGTATCGTATCAGCCTAGTAGTATTTTGCAGGCTCAACTTGAGGCGTTTCACTGTTGCTTATGATCGCGGGCGGTCAAAGGGCATAGAACTTCAACTACATAATCAAATATATAGTTATAGAAGACAAATATAGAGAAGCAGCTACATCAGTATAGGGGAAGTGCGTATTGAGCGAAGTATTTCAGACAAACAACCTGATGCCTGAATGAATGAGGTGAAATCACGGAATGAAACTGTAGTTTTAAAATGTCCTCATGTTCACAAGTATTTTTTCTTTTAAATAATGTTCACAAGTACAGTCCCATTGCTTTGATAACAAACAAGAAAAAACTAAGTTTGTAGTCTGAAGTGTGTTAGGTTAGCCGTATGCTTTGATGAATGCAGCAAATGATTATCTATAAGTTAGCAGAAATATTTGTGTAAAACTCCACTAGGAACCAGGAGCATCGACCACGAGCTTTGGTATATGTCTAAATTCTTCTGTAAAGGTGTAGCTGGGTCAGTTTGCGCTTCGTGTTTAATTTCCTTGCCCACTAGCCTTGCCTGGCACGGTTGCGCAAGGGTGAAGGCAAACCTTGCTAGGGAGCAGAGTCAATTGAGCTCTCCCTCAAAAGTAAAAAAAAAAAAAAAAATCCGTGTGCACCCTGCTCAAACTCAGACCAAGAAAGGGAACCAAACATGCTTGCTTGTCCTCTAACCATGCTAGCCAATTCTAGACAGGAAAAGTTATTACAAAAAGGTCTAGACAAGGAAATCAGACATTCCTCGCAATCAAATGAAGAATGTTCTGAGAACTAGCCACCAAACCTCGGAAATGAGGCATCACACAGAAAATACACAGGAAATGGCGGCAAGATTACTTGGAAAATCTGCAACATGCCATTAAAACCTCTTCTGGGTTCTGTCCATTCCCATTGGAAGAAAGTTTTGACCATAGTATATGTATTGCTCATTGCTTTAGTATGCATGGGAGTGGAGACCACTAAACTTTGCATTCTTCACTGTTTTTTGGGCAATCTTCTTTTCGGGTTTGGTAACAATGGACTCCAAGTTCCTTTTTGGTAAATGTTATATAGCATCGTAGGGGTTTGTGAATAGATAACTAACCAAAGGTCCCTTTTCGCTGTCCTATATATCTGCTTCAGTCTATACTTTTTATTTTATTATTGTTATTGTTATTATCTGTTACTTCTGATGCTTTGTGCTTGTGGGTGCTTTGGTTATACAGGTACAATTTTCACTTATTTCCTAGAGATGAACTTCAGCTAGGAATGCCTTCATACAGTTTCTCCTGTCAGTCATCCTATTTATCAACTATGGCTAATGATGGCTTTGATTTCAATATGTGCATTTATGATGGTGAGTAGTAAGCTGTGTGCCAAAACAACTAGCAAGTCAGCTTGTTTGATATATAGGACTAATTCTCTGGTGACTATATCGGCAGGTATATCTTATCTATCAAGGGTTCAAGAATCCTTTGCAAGGCAAACGATCTTTACTCCTCATCTTCGCCAACTGTTGCCATCACCAAGCAGATCAGTTGCTGATTCAGTTTTCATGAGTAGAATAAAGTCAAGGATAGTGCACTGGAGAAAAGGATATGCAGAACCAAGTAAAAAGGATGATAGTAGGTTACTTTTGATAAATACTTATGCTGACCATTGCCGTTCACTTAGATTGCTCCTAATATTGTCTCCTATTGTGCAGATTCTTTGGTTAGTTCCCTTAGTAGATTAATTTTGGGTGGTGAATTATATGGTTCCAGGCCCAGTATAAGTATTGATGTCTGTGGTGATCGCCAAGTTCAACTGGTCTTGGAGGTGTGATTGTACAACCTAACTTTGATGTTTTCTCTTAAAAAAAAGAAATAGTTTTGTACTGGTATATTCCTTAAGGAAACAAAATTTTAGTTCCCTTGTTCATGCTTTTTGGTTGCAAATGTCAATGCCTGCAAAGAGTTGAAGGATGCAAAATTTCATGGCATGCTTTTAAAATGAAGATGCGGTTGAAATAACCTGTTCTGTATATGAGTGTAGGAAACTGTGATTACTAAAATAGGTTGACCCAATTATGTTTTTTAATTTCCTGTTCTTCATAAAGCCAAATATAACTCCACAATACTGGAGCATTCTTTTAACTATTTTGAGTTATTCTGCAGGTAGTAAACCGTATCTCTGATGACCTTGTACCTCTTGTTGTTCCGGACAAAGCTGGAGCTGCTAGGGCTGTGTGTGTTATATTTACTAGTTCGAAAGAGGATAAGAATCTTCTCCTGGTTTGTACCTCTGCTTATCTAGGAATCAACAGCATTGTGTACAATGTATTTAAAAAAAAATCAAAACTCACCAACTTAGTGAAAGTCATTTTTCTCTGAAATTTGCTTGCAGATGGATATCCAGAAATCAGAAGAGGAACAAAATTTAAAATTCCGTGGATTTCGAGAAGTTATTGATCTACTATCATCTTCACAGAAGCCAATCATATCGTACAATTGCTTGAATGGTAGGTTGATGCATCATCAACTTTCACAATTATATAGCTCATTAACCTCTTGATACTTTGATCATGTCCTTTTTCCCTTTTTCTCAGATCTGACAATGATGCACTCCAAATTTGTTGCGCCTCTTCCGCCAAACATGGATGAATTTATGTGTTCTTTAAAAATGGTTTTCTCTAATGTTGTTGATATCAGCCACCTTTGGAGACAAATTGGCCCCTTGAGAAAAGCGAAGAATATACAAGCTGCTCTCAGTTACTTACAAAGACAATACTTTGTGCCAATGGAGATAAAAATACCACAGCAAGGTACAATTCTAGCTAACATTATTCACGCATCGTATCTTTTTAGTAAACCATGCCTCATGCTGTAGCAAACAAATGTGGAGTGTACTATTGGTAACTAGTAATGTGAGGTCGTGGCCATCAAGTTGATGTGTACATCTTCATAGTGTTTCCTCGCTAGCATTTTAACTGGCCATCTCTCTTATTTTGTCTTTTGCACAGATGGTACCAGCAGTATAACAAAAAATGAGCAAAATGTTCTGAGAATAGCAAAGTTATTTGCTAAATTAAGTACTTTACTGAAAATTGGTCCGGTGTGCCAATTACAATCTGGTGAACAGTCTGCTGCAGTTGAAGAGTATTGTAACATCTTTTATCCAAGTTGTATGGTTGAAGATTCTGATGATGTTGACTCTGCTAATGAGACGGACACTGCTGAAACTGTGAGCACTGATAACATCGTTTTCTTGTGGGGCTTCAGGGAAAAATCTGTCAAGGAGTTAAAATCTTACCTTCCTGGCTTACATCAGGTCTTCTCAGAAGATTTCGAGGTCAAGTTGTTGGATAAGACATGCTCAGCTTTGATATTCCGTGATTCTGATACTGCAATGCAGTTACTAAAAGAAATGAGCTTAGAAAGTCCATCGCTAAATAGTTTCTTCGCAGAAGGTCTGAGAGCTGCAGGTTTTGAAGTGTACAGAAAGGCTTGCAGGTTAGGACTTTGGGATTCAGATTTAGCTGAGGCCCTGGAGTGTGTTTCGTCTGAGGTACCTGCTTCAACGCTTTCTGAGTGCACTTCCTCTCAGATATACTGGAATAGTTCATTGATGCTAGATCTGAAGGAGTATTTGGAATGATACGTTATCTAGCCCCTTTGGTATTTCAAGTCTCATATTAATGTGAGCAACCCTCAAGAAATCTGCTACAGCAGGCAAGTGAAACTAAATACGAAGAGGGCGGAGGTTGCTTATTTGGAACAAATCTTTTCCTGAGCACTTGATATTCTGTCTGGGGGAAACCATGTGTGTTGTCAGTTATGCCGACCGGCATTTCAACTGTTATTCTAGTATTGAACTGCAGGTATAGCTACCCATTTTTTTGGAAGATCCGGTAACTATCCAGCTTATATTGATAAGGTGTTGCTACTTTAGATATTTGCATGGCATGATTACCATCATTGAAACCAAGGCATCTGACCTGTGCTTTTGTTTTGTGCAGCATCAATAGCAATATTGATATTCTGGAGCACATTTCCTGTACAATCTGTCTAATTTCCAACTTCAATTAGTCAACGTTTAACTTGATTGATGGCATGCTAACTTGGATGGCATCAATACTACGTCATTGTCTTTCTAAATGGATAGTATGCAAGAGATACTATGTTGAAGCAACGGACCTTGTTCACTGCATCACGCACGGAATCATCGAATGGTTGGCTTCTATAGCAGTCAGGTCGTCAGTAGAGGCTACTGTGCTCCTGCCTAACAACCTTTTTTCCTTTCCGGGCTCGAAATTCCATCAAGTGTGGACACAAGATATAGGCCGAAGTGCCTTGTGATTGTATGCTACGTAACAAATGCAATATTGAA
The DNA here is from genome assembly GCA_015476505.1 of Urochloa ruziziensis. NCBI lineage: Eukaryota > Viridiplantae > Streptophyta > Magnoliopsida > Poales > Poaceae > Urochloa > Urochloa ruziziensis. The sequence continues at coordinate 44,510,369 of CM027124.1, forward strand.
GTCGCCTTTTGATGTCCCGAGCACGTGCAGGCTATCAGCATGGCGAAAGTATGATTTAATCATGCCTTTCCATCATTACCTCCTTTGCTGTCAATAGGTTTGGCATATGCCTCGTATTCGTTATACGTCTAGCCAGTGGCCGGTGGGGATTGTTTCTGGTATGAACGATCTGTCACTCACATCAATAACAAAAATGGAACAAGATTGGCATGTGCTGTTGGCAGTATATCTAATGGCCGCTGCCGTTTTTGGAGCTACTCTGCTACTAAGTACTGAAAAAAGAGAGATTCAGATGATCACGAAAATAGCTGAAAGCGACTAGCTGAAAATATGGCGCAGGTAGGGATAAACCAAGGTTTACCAACACCAGCTTAATATATTGTGCCAATGCGTATACTATTTACTACCTCCGTTTCAAATTATAGGTCGTTTTGGCTTTTTTAGGTTCATTATCTTTGTTATGCATCTAGATAAACGCTATGTCTAGATTAATAACAAAATCTATGAACCTAGAAAAGCCAAAACGATCTATAATTTGGAACGATGGAAGTATTTATTTATTTTGCATAACTTTTCACACCCTCTAAAGTCTTCCAACGAGTAGTAGCATTCACAACACTGTTCCACCTCCTAATCACTAATTCACTGCAATGCCCTTTCGCGAAAACCTCGATCCACTTCTAAGCCAACATACACAATCGTATTGTAGTATTTTGGTATGCCACACATTTCCCGTTCCCATGTACCGATGTACCAAATTGGGTGTGGCCTTCTTTGTTTGACACAAGTTAGACCACGCACTTTGCAAGGAAGCATTTTCACTGCCGTCTAACATTATTACAACTTATTCTTTCGTTGGTCGAGTAATAATTACCAGTCAAAGTATTTATTGTTCTCATAAAATAAAGTTCCTTGTGAAAACAGCCACGCTAGGTAACTTTAGGTCTCGAATAGTCCTCGCATATATACTTTTCACCATCCAAAGACCTAATGGGAAGGAAAAAAACCAGAACATGAACTTTTGATGGTTTTCTATTATGGCTAAGCCAAATTACACATACAAATAAGAAAATTCAAGCAGAGGTAACCAACCATATATAGTCAAATAGTTTATATTAGTAGTGTACAAGAGAGATTCTATGTGAGATAGTCTCTACATGATGATTGAGTATAAGCAAACGAAAAATGCTTGCGCCATATTGAGAAAAAATCCAAGAAGGTGTGGATGAAAGAAAACTTTATCGCTATCATAGTCAGCACCAAAATTGAAACAAGGAAACCTAAAACCACAAGCACAATAATATCTACAGGCACAATTATTATAAGTATATCTACAAAATTAAAAATATATCAAAATAATATATGACATACACAAATGTATTGGCACGGTTATAATTGGGTCAACATGACGTGGCTCGTGGAATCCAAGAATCGACAAAGCCATTAAATGTGAAATGGTTGAACCCCTACCGACTCCAGACGCGTCATGGGGTCTATTTCTGTCGGATCACAAAATTGTCAGAAATGCTAGAGGCTTACAATTTTATTCAAATAAAAAATACGATGCACCAAAATAACTTTAGGTCACAAATATATCCCTCTATTAGCATACTCTTCAGCTGACCAAAGACATCAATATAGCCCTGTAAGCAACTCTTTACTCACCATGTAGCAACAATAAAATTATTAGAATATATTAGTAAAATTAAAAAATCATAATAATACATGTCATACACAAATATATTGACCATAGTCATGACCGAGTCAACATAATTCCAAGAAAAAACCGATCATATGTCATTCGTTGTAGCCACACGACAAACAGACTTCGATTCAAAACCAACTTGCCATTAAAAATGTAAAACCGCTGGTCCAACCTACTCCGAACACGTCATGTGACGACGCATTTCTGGTGGCTCCCAAATCTACCCAAAAAGGGTGGAGAATTCCAATAACAAAATGAAATACGCGTTAAAAACAACAACAATAAGTTACTTTAGGTCCAAAATACAACCCCTACTCGCTACTCTTCACCGACCAAAAACCTCAATGGGAGAAAATAAATACAAACACATGAACTTTTGATGCTTTCGATTATGCCTATGCCAAGTTACATGAGCAAATAAAAAAACGTATTCAAACAGAGATTACCATATACGGTCGCATTGTTCAGTAAATCAGTAGCATAGAAGAGATTTCATGCAAGATACCTTTTAGTGGATACAAAAGTAACAACTTGATCGTTGTCATGCTCACACCACTAACATGCTGAGTGAAAGCAAACGAAAAATGCGAACTATGTTGAGTTAAAAACTAGCAAAAAAGATTGCACAAAAAAGGAACTAGGAAAAAGGGTGTAAATAAAGGAACTATCATCATCCACATGACGATTTAAATAGAAAAATCATAAAACAATATCTGTGGTTGAGCCGCAATTATGACAAGCGTATCTACAAAATTAAAAATCTATCACAATAATATATGTCATGCACAAACATATTTGCACGGTCATAACTGGGTCAACACGACTCCAAGAAAAAACGGTAAGCAAATGACACATGGTCTCTAAGGACCACCCTGTCATTAAGACTGTGAAACCGCTGTCTCCTCACCTACCCCGAACGCGTTATGTGGAGACCCATTTCCAGAGGCTCGCAAAGCTACCAAAAAAGCTGTAAGCTTGCCAGATCGGCTCCAAAACTAGCCAAATTTGGAGGAGGATCATGGCTTGCAAGCCAAAACACAAATAGTTTAGGTGAGCAACGCTGGTTTATTGGTTGTGCCAGCGTTTATATTGTGTTTAACGTCTTCTAATATAGTTGATTTTTTGAAGGTTTAAGGCCCAATCAGGAGAGCATCGTTTTTTTTATTGTTTGGTTCTAAACGAAAGCATATGACCTCTGAAATTTGAAATGCACGGAAATGTAACAGTGAGCCGATATTGAAGAGAGGAAAAAAAAATGATCGGCTGGAGTTCATGTAAGGCTCGAGCCTGGGCATCAGGGCTCTCGCCCGAGCTCGGCTCGTGTTGACAGCCGAGCACACCGCCTCCGCTTTCCTCTCCCCTTCGTCTTCAAGAGGACTCCGACCCGCTAGATCCGCTCCTCGTCTTCTCGCCTCGCACATCGGCCGCAACCGCACCTCACCTCCCCATGGGCTCCCGCCGCCGCTGACACTGGGGCCCAACGCTCTCCACCGCCTCCGCCCCCGCCTCATCCCCCTCCTCCTCCTCCCGCTCCTCCTATTTCCTCCACCGACCCGCGCTGCCCGCCCCCTCCCGCCGACATCGGAACCCTTGGTCCCAGCTGCTGTCGGAAGGACCGCCTGGCCGGCTCGCCGCCCCTCCGCCCGAAGCCTCACCGAGCTCTTGGATGCTCCGATGGCTTCCCTTCCGCCCGCCGCGCAGGGCCCCGACGCCGTGGAGATCCGCGAGGTCTGGGCGGACAACCTGGAGGAGGAGTTCGCGGTGATCCGCGACGTCATCGACGCGTACCCCTACGTCGCCATGGACACGGAGTTCCCCGGCTTCGTGGTGAAGCCGGCCGGCGACGACTACTCCTGCCAGAGCGACGTCAACTACGCCGCCCTCGCGGGCAACGTCAACATCCTCAAGCTCATCCAGCTTGGCCTCACCCTCGGCAACGAGGCGGGCGCGCTCCCGCCGCGCGGCACCGGGGGGCGGGGCTGCATCTGGCAGTTCAACTTCCGGGGATTCGACCCGCGCACCGACCCCTCCAGCGCCACCTCCATCGACCTGCTCCGCCGGAGCGGGATCGACTTCGACCGCTTCGCCACCGAGGGGGTCGACTCCACCCGCTTCGCCGAGCTGATGATGTCGTCCGGGGTCGTGCTCAACGACAACATCCTTTGGGCCACCTTCCACAGCGGCCACGACTTCGGCTACCTGCTCAGGCTGCTCACCGGCCGGGAAATGCCCAAAACCTTGGCTGAGTTCCTCAACCTCACCAAGACCTTCTTCCCGGTGCTGTACGACATCAAGCATCTCATGAAGTTCTGTGGCGGTAACCTGTATGGCGGGCTGAACAAACTTGGGGAGCTGCTCAAAGTCCAGCGTATTGGAACCAGCCACCAGGCTGGCTCTGACTCCCTGCTGACCCTGCGGTGCTTCTTGAAGGTCAAGAATTTGTACCTGAAGGAATCTCTCAAGCTGTATGATGGTTTGTTGTTTGGGCTTGTTCCAGGGGAAGGGGTGATCAAGCCAGGTCCTCCGCCCATCTAATGTGTAATGGATAGTTAAATAACAAGATTCTGAATGACAAAAATGCAGAACAAAATCTATTGTCTATGGCTCATCTGATGGTTTCTTGTGCTTGATAGGATAAGCCTTCTTGCCTAACTGTTCTTCCCATTTCTTCAACTGAATGATTAGTGTTTCTTTGTGTTGTGTGCTCATCTGGCTAGGTATTACCCTAATACTAGTAAACACCAACATTATGTTTGGAATCAAGTAGCAACTACATGAATCGTCAGGCAACTGAAAAATTCTTGCTTCATTTTCTGTATTTACCAGTGGGTTACCTTGTTCACCATCTCAAGTATTTCTCATTGTGATAGCTTATTATTCGTTATGCAATTTGTGATCGGAAGCATGTCTAGGATATTTCGCTTTAGTTATCTTGGATAACACTGTCTGGTTGTGTTTATGGGAAAACGAGCAGCTGTTTGTTTGGTCACCATTCAGGTGATTGATTTCTGCCTAGTCTTCCTTTGTGCAATCTGGTAACTTTTGGGGATGTCATGTTGATTGTTGGCATTCCTTCACTATCTGCATTCTATTATTCATTCAGCAAGTGGTAAATCTCAAATTGCTTGCACATGATTATCTGAATTCCAATTCTTTTGCTTGAAGCTGCTTATTAGTCATACAAATTTTGCCATGTGCCGACTTTTGTTGCACATATCTGATTCACACAAGGGATGCAAAGTCTTAACTTGAACTTGCTGTGCATGATACTTCACCTTCTCCTCTTTACTGTTCATGTGGAATCTTTGTTCCTTATAGTAGCCATCTAAAGGGCTGCCAGGTAAACTAAAGTATAAAGGGGGAGTGTTTTCCTTTGGCATTCACCATTTATAGCCCCCCATGTATTTTTGACTGATGGTTTAAATTGTACTCTACACTGCAATTTAACCTGATGTGATCACTATGAGCAAATGATCAGTATTCATCCTCCCCTGCTCGAAACTTCTGACTGAAAGGTTATCTTACATCTGCCCTGTGCTACTCCTGTAGTCCTGTTTGATACTTGTTCTGTTGCTTTGATGAAAATTTGTGCAGGAATGCTATTTGTTTCGATCTCATGCTACTTTTCAAAGCAAGAACATGGATACTGTTCCATGGGTATGTAGTTGTCAAAGCAAGTAATGTTGTTTTAGTCATGAGAATGCCTTGCTGCCCTGATTTTAGTTACTTGTAAGTTATAACGGGACCATTGCATTGCAAAGTCTTAGCTTGAACTTGCTGCACATGATACTTCACCTTCTCCTCTTTACTGTTGATGTTATAGTAGCCATTTAAAAGATTGCCAGGTAAATTAAGGTATTAAGGGGGAGTTTTTTTTTTCCTTTGGCATTCATCATTTAGCGCCCCATGTATTTGTGCCTTCAATAGTCTAAATTGTACTCTGCACTGCAATTTAACCTGATGTGATCACTGTGAGCAAATGATCAATATTCATTCTCCCTTGCTCAAAACTCCTGACTGAAAGGTTATCTTACACCTGTCATGTGCTACTCCTGTTTTATATTTGATGTGTTGCTTAGATGAAAAGTGGGTGTGTGTGGTGTTCTTGTACTCGAGATGGGTCTAACCCGTCTCTTTTGTTTTCTCTTCTACCTTAAATGAAATGACACGCAGCTCTCTTGCGTAGTTCGAGGAAAAAAAAACTGTTTCGAGCATGAGTATGTATTTGTCAAAGCAAGAACCTGGATATTGTTCCATGAGTATGTATTTGTCAAAGCAAGAAAAATAATGTTGTTGTAATCATGATAATGCTTGCTGCCCTGATTTTAGTTGCTTACAAATTAACAGTTTCGGTCATGAACTTATGGTTGGCCACATTTCAGTACATGTGGCTACACTTGCTTCTGCCACAACTTCAAGAATTCATTGGAAACTCCTGATGGACATGTTTGAGTTGCTTATTGTATAGTTCAATTTTGCTTGTTGTTTGAGTTGCTACTGAATGAACTCATGTCTGTTATCTACTGTCTGTGTGGTTTGGTATTTGATTCTTAGGCAGGAGCTTGTGTATTGGAAGCACCAGTATCTGATGAATTTGCTGTTCCACTGTCATGGGTTATGAAAGAATGCACAGACAATACTGTTTGGTAACTCATGACAAAGCCCTTGTTTGTGACTTGTAAGTTACGATGTTGTACAGCACAACTCTGTCTCTGAAGGTACTGATAATGCATAAAGTCACGCTTTATGTATTGTTTCAATGTTATAGTGCCAGCTTGAAATGAAATGAGCATGGTACTGATGATGCTCAAGTCACGTTTTGTATATTCCAATTTTGTAGTGCCAGCTTGAAATGAAGTGGGCTTGTTTTGTTCCCCGTAACTGGTACTCAGCCTGCGCTACACTAGTCGCTAGGGGCAGAGCCTCTGCCATTAGTATACGCTACCTGTTTTGGATGGAGGGCTCTTTAGAGCTTCGGCTCCAGTACTGTAGCCGGCCAATCGTGGCTTCACCAGCTCCGGGTGGCTCTGAGGGGAGGTAGCAGAGAGAGAAATTGGCTTCTGTGAACAGTTGCGCTACAGTGCCAATTTATTGTAGCAATGAGCTCAAGCCCTCCCAAACAGGCCCTTAGCACCATACTGAAATCTTTGGGCTCCACAGAATTTGCACCCCAGAAAATATTATGACATCATGGGCCGCTAGTAATAACTCATAAGCAGAACGGTTCAAATTTCAAAATCACAATGTAGTGGCTCCAGCAAAGCTTCCAGATTTTACAAGGACAGTTTTTCGGCGTCATATACTGATATCTGGGAAAATAAACATCTCCGGTTGTGAATAAAATGTGTCACTTGCATCTCCGGGAGACTGGGTCTATACATGGTCATACTTAATTATAAATATCAATTAGAAGCCTTTACTGCGCTCATTTTGTCGACATCATCTATATTCAACATATCACTCAAGGGGTCAGGTCCCATGTTCAAAGGAAAAACAAAAACAAATGAAAACGTCTGATCCTATGCTAACAATGATGAAACAGAAAAACACTATAAAATGCTGTTTCACTTGCTTCCGTTAACCGGGAGGTAAACACCCTCTGCTGCCAACCAAATGTTGTCAGCCTTCTTCTCTCGGACACCACAGACCTGCACCAAACATATCTCAACTTAACAATATTCATGTGCAACATGTAAAATGAAATCATAAATAAATCAAGTAGAATGATCTAGGTCCTCTAGTAAGCATCTTTTGATTTTGCAAGAGGAAAAGTTTGCAAACAAATAAATATCTCACCTCTTGCTGCCCACCACCAAGGCGATTGTACTTCTTGTTGTGACTATGCAAATAGCCTCCAGTATCAATGTGCCTAAGCCTTATTTTTTGATCCCTTTTCCATACTTTACCGCTTCCTTCGATTTCTAGCCTGAGAACACCCAAGGTTAAGCAACAAACAACACACATACATCCACCTTACATGTGTAAGTAAATCATACCTCCAGTAGTCACCAGTGTCTGAGAGTTCATCCCCACCAAAACAGCTAACCTATACAAATGTTAATATCCATGCTTCAGAGCACATTCTTAATAGGAAAATAATGCGAACGAAACAGAGCACACAGAACATATGGTAAAAATGTTGATAAAAATTGTTTTCTTCAAATGCAAAGCATTGGTCAATGTAAGGTACTCATAAAGATAGTCAACATAAGAAAGATGGTACCATAAGAAAAGTTGAAATGTATTCAAAACATCAAGTAATCATAAGACGATCTAGTCTACAAGCTAATTCAGCACAACAGCGCTATAATGTGGCATACAAGCTGATGTGCTACAGAGGAACATTTAATATAAATTTCCTCGGTCAGTTGGAAACCAGATGCTATGCTGTCCTGTTAATGCAGTAAATTGTGCGCACAGCATGGCATGCTATATTTTATCAGCATGGCTACCATATCACCATAGCACAAGCGAAAACATTATGCAGAAGTAATGTAAAGTTGAAGTGAACAGTCAAATTGTAAAAATGTTTGAGAGCAAGTTATGGCCATAATATACCCATAATGCTTTCGGGCAAGACGATAAGTAGTAGACAATGCAGGAACATGTAATACAGTACATTTACATCAATCGTCTACACCACAAAGCAATTTGCTGTTCATTGTTATATAGAGATTCAAATTGGTTATGTGCAAGCATATTTGAACTTTTGTTGAACTTGAAAATGGATTTATCACAACAAAATTAGCTTCATTTCAATTGGAACTATAATGAGATTATTTTACTAGTTTCGTGCACTATACTATCCTAGTTTATCTAGAAAAGTAGATGACTGGCCAAGATGTTCCATGGAATCTGGATACAGGATATAAGCACACCATCTAATATTCAAAGCTTTCTTACTCGGTCCTAAGCAGACATGATTGGTGCAAAACATCACACGATGTACTCAGTGCTCACATAGTCACATTCGTTAAAAGAGGTCTAAAGCAACTGAAGCGAACTACAACTTTATCTTTCAATCTAAATGAAGCTTGCAGGATGTACAGAATTTAAAACCGTTAATGAATATAGAAACATAAGAGATTTGATATAAACTAACCTCAAGGTTACCAGATAACGGTGAAGCGTGCAAGTGACTATGAAGCCACCTCCGTGTCTTCATGTGTTGCAACTTTATGATGCTACCAGTCTCGATGGCATCACCTTGCTTAGACGATGAATCTGGTGTAGGCCTTATGATCTGCATTTAATACGTCCATCATTTTTCAGCTGACTGCTTAAATGGCAATTACATTGTATCAAACTGTAAGTGCTGTTTTTTCACACCAAATAGCAGTTACACTGGAGGCTGAGAAAAATGAAAAATACCGAAGTACGTGTCAGATTTGCAATAGTAATGTTTTTTTCTGTACATGTTACTTATTTCATTAAATAAGTACCTGCCATTATATTTTCAAAGAGGACCTACACTCTTTGCTAATCAATACTAATTAGCTCACTCTTGGAAACTACAGGACAATTTGCAGCCTGAATCCAAACGAACTGATCAGAGTGCTGCACTCCGAACAAGAGCAGATCAATTAACGTAATTCAATGCTGCCTTGTGAAATCTAAGCTACGGCCAATTCAAGACCATTTGAGTCACTGATCTTTTCACATGTTTCGATTAAAGAGTAAACAAGGCATGTCCACTGTATGTGCCTACGATGAGAAGGAGACGCACCCAGTAGCTATTGGAGTCGTCTCCTTCTGGGAATCCCGTGACGGACTGCTGGCCGCTGCCGGATCCGTAAGGCACGTCGTGCGAGTGCAGCCGGTGCTTGGTCTTCTCGTGCATCAACTTGATCACGCTCCCGTACGTCACCTGCAAAAACGCCCGCGCAGATCCAGATCACAACCGCACCCAAACCCACACCCAAAAAAAAGGGCCGGACCTCTCCGGCAGATCTTAAGATCCGGGACGCGCACGCACCTCGCCGCCCTCTGTCTCCACGGGGGCAGCCGCGCCCGTGTCGAAGCCGCCGAATCCGGCGCCGACCAGGAGGGCCGCGGCGAGCGCGAGCAGGGACGCGGCGGCCATCCCGACGGCGAGCGCGCGGCGGGGCCTCGGCGGAGAGGTGGAGGGGGAGGACGAGGATGAGGAGGCGTCGGCCTTGCCTTTCCTCTTGGCCGCCGGGGCGGGGGCCGGCGGTGCCGTGGCAGCGGGCGGTGACCGCACGGCGGGCGCGCGGAGGGGGCGTGGCGGGGCTGGGCGGTCTCGTGCGTGCGCTGTGTGAGTTCGCGAGCTGAAGGGAGGCTTCGGGGAGTTCGGGACTTGGCGGGCCGTTGCTTCCGCGGAGGCGGGGAGGAAGGGCTCCACGTGTATACGGCGAATGAGGGGAAGCCACGTGTCCGTGAGGCGTCACAGAGAGAGGCGGAGGCCGTAGGGTGCGAGATGAACGGTGAGGATTTATTCTGGGTGGAACCGCTCGCACAGTGTAGAAACTTTTGTGCTATTGGGCCAGAAGACAAACCCATCCTGGCCCGGTCTGTCTTGTTCGCGTTGCAGGCTACACTATAGATTGGGCAGACACGGCCCATCTCTTAGTGTAACCAAACCACTTTGGTCCAAACGTTATATATATCGACAGTGGTTTGGTGCTTTGGTATGCCTCTCATTCAGACATGACTCGTGCCTGTAATAGTGTTCAAATAGGTTGTGCAACTGAAGGAATTTATCTATCAGGCACATTGCACTGACTGGTGCAGGACATGCAAAATGCTCTGATGAATCAACTAAGGCTCATGCAGGCTGAAGAGTTTGAGTCATCACGCAGTAAGCCAGTAGGTTCTGATGAAACAACTAGGCCCCGGCCATGCAGCAATGCGAACCGGAAGTGGCTGTGTCGCAGCCTTAGACTTGGAAAGTACAGGACACAAAACAAAAGCGCTATGCTTTTGGTACGCAAGGACGGAATCGTGCAAATACCATGGCCACCAGCCCACCACAAGTCCCGCATTCACATACCGTCGTCCGTTGATACCGCCGTAGCCAGAGCCGGCGGCACGCCGTTTTCTGTTGCTGCTGCAGGTTTCAGCGCAGCAACTGGGCAGCCAAGGGCACGCACGGGCGCGACATATCCCCCAGGAGGGCCATGAGCCCATGACCCAGCCCGAATTCAAGATCTCGCAGAGGAGCACGGAAGCCACGGGTGAGATCGAGAGCTGCAGTTTGAGACTCGGCACTCGGCAATGCGTACTACAGCATAATGCCAAACTTTTGGATCTGGTCATAAAAGTTGCAACCGGCAAAGCCGACAACCCTTTCAACCTCTTTGGCTACTTCGCAAGTTCTCATAGACTCTCTGCCTTCACTTACTTTCTGTGTGCGGGCGTGCCGGGTCCGAGCTGAGATCCTCGAACGGCACGGCACAGAATCTATCAAATGTGACACACACCGACACGCGGGGACAGATGCAGGGCCGCAGGACAAAAAACAGTGGCTTTCCGTTCCATTCCCGCGGCTGCACCAGCCCGTCGCGGATCACACTTGCCAGTGGGTGGTGAAGTGTGCGTGAGAATGAGAAAGGCAACGGCACCAGCCGGCCGTTGCCCGAAATGATTCCGACGCTTCAGATGAAGCATCCTCTCAGCTCCAACTGGTACTACCGTACTAGTGTACTACTCGCTCTGCCTGCTGATTCGCGCTCAAACCGAGGGCTCCCCCGCCTCTCGCTCGGTTGCTCTGGGATCGCTTGTTTTCCCCGTACCCATGGGCCACGGATCACAGGCGGGGGCAGGTGGCGTTCGCATTCGCATTCGGGCGGGGGCGGCACGAGGCCAGGCCGGGAGTAATTGGCGGTCACAGTCCGGTGGTCTTGGTGGGCGTCATGGCCTCATGGGTAGTTCGCTGCCCTGCGCGCATCATGACGCGATGGCTTCCTCCGGCGGGGAGGGGGACGGACGGGGATCTGGTGATCAGCCGTGAGGCCTGGACGAGCGCACGTACGTGGACGCTGTGAAGACCAGACAGCCGCCGGCGCGGGGCAGGTGCAGGTGGTGCCAGCGGCATATCGGTGTCGCGGGCGCGCGTGTGAGGTGGCGCGGTGGTCCGTGGCTTCCGTGGTCCTTTGGGTGCTGACTGCTGACTGTGCTCTGCCGGGAACTTTGGGCCTTGCATTGGGGGCGTCGTCGTGCACAAGTACAAATGTACGAGTACAATACAGGGGTAGTTTGACAATTCTTAAACTTGTGGCGTAGTATGCTGTACTGTATTGTCTCGCTAGTATGCCTTGGTCGCTCACTTGCTTCTCGTGTCGTACTTACTGTCGTGGAACACCGTACACCGATGATACAATTAGTCGTGGGAGCATGCACGACTGGCTCGCTATCATTGGTTTTGCTGATTCGAGAGCCCAGACCGTGGATGTAGTTGGCCATGTATCATGTCAAATCTATCTCCTCCATTGCTCGATAGTTTAGGACTAACCATCACAACAAATCCCATACTACACCTGAGGCGAGGCGTGGCAGGATGGAGACACCAAGGTCACGAGAGAGCGTAGCGTACCACCCTGCCATAGTCGCGGGGATCTTAATATAGTCGGCCATGACTGTTGTCATAGTCGACGACGGTTGAAAGTGACGAGACATCGTAGGAGGGCGCCGCGGCGATGGCTGCAGTTGGAGGCTCGCGAAAGTGCCATGGTGGGGTGCAACACGATTTCTACACTTGTGGCACAAGAATGCTATGTAGTATCATGCAGCAACTAGTAAGGTGGCCCGCGCTAATAGCACGGGTAGCTAGTTTTTTATGCATTTAGGCTCTTTTTAATTTAAAAGTAAATTTATTGCAAACTGAGCATTGGCTCAGAGGTGGGTGCTCCTGTTGAGAACACCACCGGTCAGGATTTGAACCCGGCGTGTTGCACGTATTAAGCCTTCTGAAACGTCGTGGCAAAGCCCCTTCTTTCAAAAAAATAAAATAAATTTATTCAAATATTTTTTTATATTTTATTATAATTATTTAATCCAAATAGCTTAGACAATAGATATACCTTATGCAAACTTTTCTACCAAAGAGTTTAGGTATGGTGTCCCTCAGTTTTGGTAGTTAAGAACAAAACTGAAAATTTGAATTCTATGACTCCTGGAATTTTTTTCTTGCATTGCCAATATATCATATATTTTCTCATACTATATTCACTATAGGTTCTTATTTCCTATTTACAATATAATTTTTATGACGAATTATATTTTATGTTAGTCATTTATTTAGGTTTTTTCTTGCTAGTATGTAGTGAAATCTAACTGCACACGGATATGATATGTTTAGCTCTTTTTAACAAAAATCTAAAGTATTTATTTGTATCCATTTGCAAAGAGTCTTATATAGTTATTTTCGTTTCAAAGTCATTTGCCTTTATGAATACAAAAATACTAATTTTACTTAATTTTATTGTTTGTTTGGGCTCACAATGGATGTCTAATTTATCTTGGCCTCATAGATTTTCAAGTCATATGCTTCTATGAAAATTCTTCAAATTTAAAAATTTAAGGAAATAATAGGGAATATATTCTTAGGAGTTAGGACGCACCATAGTCACGTGTCATGGAAAATTGGCCTCCCTCTCTGTCTCTCTACCTTTTTTTGGCTTTCCCTTTCCATCTCATCAGCATGCAATAGGTCGTAATGTGTTGATCGGTGGGGTGAAGCCTCTCTGCCTTATATCAGGCGCTTCACCTACCCTTTTTCGGTTTGTCACATATGTTTCACTGATCTTACCTAGGAATGATGCCAAAGTAGATCTCCTTAACCCCTCTTCCCCATAGCACCCCATGACTTATTGAACACTAATTTTCTCTTGTCTCTTATACGCCACACACTTAAGGTAATCTCTGTAGGGTCATCATTTTGGCCTTTAGGGTGCTTTGTGTGTATCTCTAGCGAGGCAGCGAGGTAGATCTCTAGTAATATTTTTCACGTTTAGAATTGCAATCACCTTGCTTCCGCATTTTGCAAAGGCGTGTAGCGCATGCATTGTGTGTCTAGCTGGCTCATTGACAATGGGCCAATGGAGTACCTTCGGTCATGCTCTCTTTATTAGAATGGCATTTTGTTCGACATCTAATCATATCGTGCCCCTGATCGTCTTATCTTAGTATTCCTAATTGTGATGTAATGCCACAACACATAGGGTATGCATCATTGCCACCACAGCCAATGGGTCTTCTGTAAATATTCCACACAGTGTGAGACTTTGTTCTACTCGTCACCTGGCCATCTGCTCTGCTATTTCCTTGGTGCACTATATTTCATATATGCATATTCTCGTCTCTCATGTGTTTTCATTCGATGTGAAGGTAAGCTTTCTTGTTTAGTCTCATGTATAAAAAATAATTTGTTTCAAAAATAGTGCCTTTCGTTGCAATCTTCTCTTGTATAAAAACTAATTTGTTTAGTCGCAGGCTATGTTTTTAATTAAATTAGAGTTGTACTCTCATACTTTACTCACATATCAAAATAAACTGAGCCATTATGATATGGGCTTTGAGATCATTTATAGACATATTTATTATTTTTACTGACTAACATGGACATTTTTAGGCCCTAAAAGACAATGATCGCTTTTTTACATTTAATAATAATAATAATGCATTTTTTCTAAGCTTGATATTCTAGATTTTTAGATCTTCGTAAAATCTAACTGTGCGAGCAATTCGCTCGTCGATCCGATTGGAGAGCAGCTGAGGCCAACGGAGGTGAGATGGCGATGTTGTGTAGTAGGAGCTGAGATTCGTGAGCATTATCGCTTGTCATAGGTTGAGAGGACAGAGGATGAGCAGGGGCTATATAGGTGCCCGCCTATGGTTTGAGCCAGGTTGTTCAACTTAGGGATCAAGAGTGCATCCGTTGGCGGCATCAAGGAAAATAAAATTTAATTGTAGCACCGAAATCAATCCAACGGTCCTTCCCTTTTTCTGTTTCATCAGGATGTAGCTACTATGGACTTCTAAATTAAACAATGAAACTACCAACATTTTCTCTTTCTTAATTGTATTAGATGCAGCTAAGGCCAACGAAGGTGAGAGGATGATATTGTGCATTAAGAGCTGAGGTATGCGAGCTGGCGTTACCACTCGTCATAGGTAGAGAGGATAGAGGATGGCCAGTCAGTACTCACTATATAAGTGCCCTCCATGGTTGGAGCCAAGTTGCACAACTTACAAGATTGAGAGTGCAGATGGTTGCAACGTTGGAGAAAACAAATTTCAATAGCATCACCTAAATTAATCCAACGATCCTTACTTTTCTGTGCCATTGGAATGCAACTACTATGGACTTCTAAATTTAACAATCAAACTACTAAAAGTTGCCATTTTTAACTGTGTGAGATACGGATTATCCTAATGATTATGGCAGATATATATAAAAGCAGTGTTAGCCACCACGATCACATGTCGTAACGAACAATGGCATTGGTGTGTGTGTGTTTTTTATCTTTTCACCAAGGCCCTGTTTATTTTTAAATTCCAATTTACTAAAGGGCTATGTCCTTCCGTCATACAATCCACTTTTTTTTTCTCTTCGCTCGACCAAGGTGATATGATTGGATTAGACTCCACGTGTTTATTTTTTGCATAGATGTCGTGATTGAATTATATTAGATAGAGGATTAGATTTTTCGGTTAACATGGGAATATGCATAGGGAAATCCATGTCAAGCAATACACGTATTGAGTTTCCTATTGAGTTAGGAAGCGTAAAC
The DNA here is from genome assembly GCA_015476505.1 of Urochloa ruziziensis. Lineage (NCBI taxonomy): Eukaryota > Viridiplantae > Streptophyta > Magnoliopsida > Poales > Poaceae > Urochloa > Urochloa ruziziensis. The sequence goes on from CM027124.1 coordinate 44,525,825, forward strand.
ATGTTTTTAAATATTCCAAATTTATATCTATTTGTTAGTCATACTTGATAAGGACTCTTTGACACAATCTTGGCCGTTAGATCTTCATAAAATCCGACGGTCTTTATTCTTCTCTTTTTTAGATTAATGTGAGATTTTCTAGGCCCTCTCGATGAATCTGGTGGCTCCTTTTTCTTCTGCTTTATTAAATAATAGATAGATTTCAGCGTCACGCTCCCCTTGGAGGGTTCACCTTGGGAGTTCACGTTCTACCTTTCTCCATCTTCTCGAGTTCCTAGTAACGCTCTTGGATGCAGGGATAAGTTGGTGATAAGTACGAGTAGATCCTTCTTATTTCTCACCCTCTCCATCTTCGCTCCTTTTTTGTGGCATCCATGAGAATCCAATGTGCTATCTGAAATTGGTAGCAAGGACCAAGCAAGAAGAGATGCCCTGGTGGAGAAGCTGCAGCTAACGATGGCGACGCTTCATTCTTAAAGACGACAGGAGAAGTTCTTACATGAGCTGCTCATATTCCTCGTCACCGGTCGGGACTACTTGGGCTTTACCTGTCAGTAGTACATAGCTTTTGGCTGTCAGTTCTCGTTTGCGACTCTGTGGTATGTTGCGCGAGTGGAGGGGAATCCTGGTTAGGTGGAGTGCATTTTCTTTTCTTTGTTCGTGCTGATGTCGCAGCCTTTTGGATGCATACATTGTAAACTGGTAACCCCAATAAACCTTCTGTGCTTTCAATAGAAGCGGGACCAAGGGGTCTTTGGTCTAAAATTGGCAGCGAGGGGCGGTGTCCTTGGAGTTATTTTTTGTTGGCATGGAAGCATTCAGTCATACATAATAGCAACCAAGTCGTTGCTAGGCTCCCTATTTGGTCCTTGCAGTAGTAGCGTGTGGTGGTGGCACTTTATGAACACTGTCGGGCTTGTCGGACTCTAGGACCGGCAATCCGTCATGGGGTACCCAAGTGGTTGATTTGTAGGCAGGGGTGATCTCAAAGTTAGGGAGCTCGAGGTAACACATGAGATGCAAGATTTATACAGGTTCAGGCGGCCCGGAGGCACAAACCCTACGTCCTGTGTTCGGTGGTGTCTTTGTTATTTGCTCGACAATGCTGCGTGACCAATGGCGAGTCGAGGGTGGCTACAATGATAGGGAAGACGAAGTGCCCTCAGGAGGATGACCTAGACCACCTTATATAGGCTGACGGCCTAGGGTTACAAGTCGGTTGAGATCTAATCCTACCGGTTTACAACTTGGAAAAACAATCGAGTCGATTATAGCATATTTTCTGACATATCCGGGCGCAATCTGCTAGCTGGGTCGCGCTTATCCCGCAGGATCTGAATGTCGTGACGCACACCTTGCGGGCTAAGTCTTGGGAGTCTTGTGCGCCAAGTTCAGAGCTTCCTGTGGGTCGGCCCACATTGCTGTCAAACGTAGGCTCAAGCCGACTGTCATCGTAGTAGGTGAGGGGCCCAGGGGTACCCATATCCCGCAGGGCTAGGGTGATGGTCTTTCTCTCTCTCTCTCAAGATGTTTTCATTAGCATGGGTTGTAGGTTGTGCCACAAAGTAGTATGCCTTTTCATTTTTGCATTGAGTGGTTGATTGCTAATTTTTGTTAGCTAGCCCGCAATATTGGTAAGACTAGTACTTTGAGATTATTGTTGGGCTCACTCTATCTTCTTAATAGATACTTGCTTGGTTATGTTTGTATAACAATTAAAAATCTAAGTGCAAGAGCTTTAACTTGGATAGCGCATATGTTATCCGAAAACATTTCAAGCATTTCAAGTTGAATAATACATATGTTATTGGATGATGACAGACCGACAAACAACAACAAGAATATAGGTGATGAGATTCTAGTGTTTTAATTTACATCGTTCTTGTAGATAAGAAAAAATCCAGAAGGGAAGGGTACAGACCTACATACTGATTGCCTCCCTCGGCGAGTTGCTAGTATTCAAACTATACATGGGGCTACGAAAATCATCGAAATAGACAAATAGATACTAATAACAAGAGTGTGCAAGGTAATTGAATAGAAGCCTGATTGTAGAAAGAACCGACGATGGGTAAGTGACAATTTGAGGCGTGCTTCTACTCTATGTGGATCTTTTTTTCTTTTTCTTCTTCAATCTACCTTGTGTCACCTAGTTAGTAATTAGAAGCTCATCAAAATTTATATAATTTTGTTCTGCTGCTCTATTTTTTTATCATATATCATGTAAGTCCTTAACAACATGCATTTCATAAACTCTTAAAAAAATACATATTTTATAATATAATGTATGTGTATAAAAAATAATGTTTGGTGCACTTATAAGAAACTTTATTCTAAACCACATCATGGAAGAAACCCAATGAAACATAAGTGCACTTCATCTACTTGACACGACCACATCTACCACCTTCAAATAAACGAGCCAGACATTAATCGAGATTCCAAGGCACAACTATAATTGTGAATGGCAAGGATGCTTATAATCAACTGTATAATTTTTCGATTATTTGTGTTATTACGGTTAAGAATAGAGGGTCAACGTCATCGCTTGAATAGGGAAAAAGAACAATCGCTAATCAGTGCATCAATGTTGTGGTAGAAACTCTTTTGATCGGACTGGTTCACTATATCTAGTAAGCCAGTGACAAAAAAAAACTTGAACTGGTAGAAAACTTGATCTATTCTTTATAATTGTGAAAATGAACCAGCCTTCTTTTACATCTTAGTGCGGTGATAAACGTGTGACGATACGACCCATTAACATTCTACTATACACGTGTGCTCAATTTAACATGTGAGTATGTATGCTTTCTTTGTTTAGTGGACAAGTGGCGCCGACCAGCAAGATTCACCAGGGGACAAACAGGTTCTGGAGGATTAGCACGTCGCGATAAAATCGTCTCCGAAAATAATACTGGAGCAGTATATCTTGAAGAAAAATTGGGGACACCTGTGCTGGTAGTGGTACCGTGATAGTAGGCTGCAACTCCAATGTGCAAAGCCAAAGAGCCCTACACGCTCCCAGTGTGCCGCGTCACCCCTCGGCAACGCCAGCCACACAGTGCCGTGGTCCGCGGCAACGCCCATGGCAGAAGAAATAGAGAGACGGAAATAAAACCGCAGGACGGAGACGAAAACCTCGTCCCTTTCCGTCGTCTTCCTCCTCCCTCGTCTTCCTTTCCCCACGCCTCGGTGGGTCCGCTCCTCCCGCCACGCGCCGGCCTCCTATTTAACCCCGTGCCCCCGCCGCTGCTCCGCCACTCGCGCACCCATCACGCCCCCAACCACTCCCCCCGCTGCTCTCATCGCCACTACCACAAGCTCGCAGCTAGCTGGTACCGGTCCCTCTGCGGCTTCCGCCACACGTTCGCTCGCTCGCTCCGTCGGTGGTTGTAGGCGGGGGCGGCCATGGCGCTGGCGGGGACGGGGGTGTTCGCGGAGATCCTGGACGGGGAGGTCTACAAGTACTACGCCGACGGGGAGTGGCGCGCCTCCGGCTCCGGCAAGTCCGTCGCCATCGTCAACCCCACCACCCGCAAGACGCAGTACAAGGTGCAAGGTGCGAGCTCTCGCTTGTGCTTGTGCTCCCCTGTTTTTACCTCTTTGGCAGCATGCGGTCCTCCGGCTCCAAGAACCTCGGGGAGCGAGTGCGAGTGCTGTCGTGTCCGCTGTTCCCCTGGTTTGGGGTCTTGGGGAAAGACAGTTGATGTTGATGGGGACGCAATCGTGCTACCGTCGAATTTCGTCGATGTTCACGAAGCTAAAACTTGGCCGAGAAGCGCCATTAATGGCCGCGGGCGCTGTCACCTTCCTTAATTCTGCTGACCGCCCCTGATAGTGCCTCTTAACTACTGCTGCAAACAGTCTCACTTTCGATGTTCAATTCTGCTGTCCCGGTCCCCAATTGAGCCACTGCGCAATTTTTCCAAAGAACCTTTCTTCAATTAACCAGCTCTGCATCGGATTAGCGTTGCCGCCATTGCTAGGAACAAGTTCATTGTTCGTGTGAACTGCAAAATGAGCTGACCTCACAAATTGATGTTGGTCTCGGTCTGCCTGTGTCCAGCATGCACCCAGGAGGAGGTGAACAAGGTGATGGAGGCGGCCAAGGTCGCGCAGAAGGCGTGGGCCAGGACGCCACTGTGGAAGCGTGCCGAGCTCCTCCACAAGGCTGCCGCGATCCTGAAGGAGCACAAGGCACCGATCGCCGAGTGCCTTGTTAAGGAGATTGCCAAGCCGGCCAAGGATGCTGTTACTGAGGTCAACAGCAGATGAAAATTGCTGATTGTGTTTTGTTCTGATTCCTCAATCGAGACTACTAACAGACTAATGTCTTGTTGGGTCAACAGGTTGTGCGGTCCGGCGATTTGATATCATACACAGCTGAGGAGGGTGTTCGCATACTGGGGGAAGGCAAGCTGCTGGTTTCTGATAGCTTCCCCGGTAATGAGCGGAACAAGTACTGTCTGAGCTCCAAGGTATAGCTGTACTGCTACTCTTTGCTGGACACATGCCCGTTGTTTTCACTATAACATTATTTATGTACCATGTTTTATAACTATTATTCAGAGAAGCTAGTTTAATATTGTATGACGTTTACCATATTAATTGATCTGACCATTGATAAAAGCTTGGAATGGGAAATAAAGTTTTAATTTGTGCTCCGGTGTGCCATCTATAATACAATGATAAAATATGCAGCTCGTTTTTCTGAGGAAACTATGTATCTTATTGACATGCAAAGGAGGATGGAATATTCCTCGGATGCTGTTGGCAACTTGGCATGTGTTGCTGATTCCTTTTACTTTGTTTTGCCCTTTCGTTTCCGATGTCATTGCAATGCCGTGATTGCTCTGGTTTTATATTTTTCCCTCCTAGTGTGAAGTGCTGGTCCCTTGTCCATCCTATTTTTCCTCTGTGTCATTGATTTTGTGTCTCGGCCAAGCTCAACATGGACATGGTCATATGGATCTTCCTGACTAGACTGTAGACTGTAGACTGTAGTACCAAATTGGGTGTAAATTGGTCAAATTCAACCATAGCTCAAAGAAAATTGTGCCTCGAGCTGGGATTCTGGTAACTACTGGAAAATGGTTGGTTGCTGCTAATTTGAAAATCTTGTTGTGGATGGAATCATCCATTAGCATCATATTGTTAGATTTTTTGGGATCCTTGCAAAGTAGGAAAACCATAGTCTATCACTAATGCAGTCACTTAATTGTCATTTGTTCAACCTAAGTAGCTGAGCTGTTGCTTTATCAAGGGATCTTTTTGCCTTTACTTTCTAAACCAACTTGTTGACCTTTTGTGACCCCTTTATGTTCAGTTATGTTGGTTAGATGTAACTCCAAACACCATACATTCAGTTATGTTTGTTAGAATGTAAATCCAAACACCATACATTCTGTTATAGACTCAAACACTATACTTTCTGTTATGGGCTCAATAACCGAACAATATTGTTGCTGAACATTCATTTACTGATGTTAAGCTGTAGCACCCAATCTCCCTGCATTCTGTGGAAATTAACAATTATGGTACTTTTGACTTCGGGCAAAAGTTATAAATATTATAGCTGCCAAGTTGCCTATAGGTTCTCCCTGAACTATAGTGGACTCCAATATTGTTTCCTTCCATGCCTAATTCATCCTGTTCGTGTAGATACCCCTTGGAGTAGTTTTGGCAATCCCACCATTCAACTATCCTGTCAACCTAGCAGTTTCTAAGATTGGCCCAGCACTAATAGCTGGCAATGCTCTTGTGCTCAAGCCTCCAACTCAGGTATGTGATTACTTTTAGTTAATCTGTATCTCCCCTCCTGAGTGTGAAGCTAATGGCTTTTGAAGTAAAAACATTGCTTATACGAAGTACTACTGTTCAATAGGGTGCAGTGGCTGCACTTCATATGGTACACTGTTTCCACCTGGCTGGTTTTCCAAAAGGTTTGATCAGTTGTGTGACTGGGAAGGGTTCTGAAATAGGTGACTTTCTTACCATGCATCCTGGAGTCAACTGCATAAGGTAAGTATCAGCAGCACTTGTTGACAGTTGATATCTTCAGGTTCAATGAGACAGCCTTATTTGTTTCTTTGCTTCTCAGTTTTACTGGAGGTGATACTGGTATAGCCATTTCAAAGAAGGCTGGAATGGTCCCTCTTCAGATGGAGCTTGGAGGGAAAGATGCTTGCATTGTGCTAGAGGATGCAGATCTCGATTTAGTTGCTGCAAATATAGTAAAGGGTGGTTTCTCATACAGGTACGGAATAATGATGCCTATCGTTTATAGAGCAAAAACACATTGGTCTTGCCACTCCATTTTGATCCGTCAGACACTCAGGCTTGTGAAACTTTGCGACATCCGCCCATCACCATTCCTTAGAAGAGTGAAAGTAACAATTGGAAAATAATACAAGCTTTTAGCTAACACAACATGGCATGTGGTATCCAAGTTGGTGTCAGGAACACAAGATAGTGTGTCTTCACCTTCTTGGTTTCCATGCACCAATTCTTATGTTATTAAATGTATTACTGTTATTGTTTAAATTGAGACTAGTATTACTACTAACGTGAATAACATACTCTCGCATGTTTGGTACTCCTTGATATTGTACTCAAGTGTGTTGTGATCAATGCAGTGGCCAGAGGTGCACTGCTGTGAAAGTAGTGCTGATCATGGAGTCAGTAGCTGATGCCGTGGTACAGAAGGTTAACGCCAAGTTGGCAAAACTGAAAGTTGGGCTACCTGAGGACGACTCTGATATCACCCCAGTTGTAACAGAATCCTCAGCTAACTTCATTGAAGGCCTGGTGATGGATGCAAAGGAGAAAGGAGCCACCTTCTGTCAGGAGTACAGAAGAGAGGGCAACCTCATCTGGCCGTTGCTGCTGGATCATGTCCGCCCTGACATGAGGATAGCATGGGAGGAACCTTTCGGACCCGTGCTGCCTGTTATCAGGATCAACTCGGTTGAGGAGGGCATACACCATTGCAACGCCAGCAACTTCGGCCTGCAGGTTTTCCCCCTCCCCGTTAGCAGCATACCATTACCATTATCCATGATCTTCAGCTGACTGTTTGTGCACGACCTGTTTCAGGGATGTGTTTTCACAAGAGACATCAACAAGGCAATACTGATCAGTGACGCAATGGAGACTGGAACCGTTCAGATTAACTCTGCACCGGCCCGTGGACCTGACCATTTCCCATTCAGGTACTTGCTATAATGATGACACTGAAATAGGAACAACCTGCTATCACGAATTCACGATGACAGTGAAATAAGAACGACCTGCTGTGACCATCAATTTGCTCCAGGTGTTTCTAATCCTATGTTTTTTCCCCCTGGATTGCAGGGTCTGAAGGACAGTGGCATTGGATCCCAGGGGATAACTAACAGCATTAACATGATGACCAAGGTGAAGAGCACTGTCATAAACCTGCCATCACCGTCCTACACCATGGGCTGAGATGTTAATGTAGAGGGGATGAGTTGTATGTTTTATAGCCGCAGGAGCACCATGTAGAGAATTCAAATGTTCCATAGCCACGTCACAATTTGTATGCAATTTACAATTCGGTTCTGCATGTACCAGATCTTTTGCATGACGAATAAAGTGCGTTAAAATGGTATTTTGCCTTGATTCTTTTATCCACGGAACTTTTTTTCGCCATGAAAAATAGTCTTAGTGCTATTTACACTGATGTGCAACACCAATTGAAAAGAGTGCATGCTACTAACAGCGTGATGAAAAAAAAACTACTAGAATGCCAAAGAAGTAACAAAGAGAACAATAACAATAACTATAAAAATCAGCAAATTTGCAAGGAGGCTTTTGGGAGCTTCTCCATATGAAACACGCTAGCGTATCCATATCATGGTATACAAATGTATTAGAGAACCATACAAATGCCATAACTGTAAATATTCCTCTCTTTTTTTGAGGGCAGCTGTAAATATTCCTCTAACAAGACGTAAAGTAGAGAAAAATGGCTTTTTTCAACTTTTCAGAAGCAATTGTTTCTTTTTCTTTTCTGCAACCTTTCTGCAACACAATTTGGAATAGTAATTCAGTCAAAATTTGGGGTGTCCACCAATGCTGTTAGAAAGTGTCTTCTAAGTCATTGTATTGTTCGCCTGTTCAATGATATTCTCAACTAGTCAACACTCAACAGTAGTAATGGCATCATGCATAATCTGGCATGAACTTTCGAAGAAATTTTATTGGCTGAGATTCCTCAGGTGCGAGCTCGTCGAATGGGACGTAGTATCTCTCTTTGTCATACACATGGCATCTAGTCAGTATCGTCTTCATCAATCGCCAATTCCAGTTGGCTTCATTGACATACTGCAAGTAGAAGGGCATCCAGAGAAAATGAAGCCAGAGTGCAAAGAATCAAGAGATGCACAGAGATAGGGCAAATTCAAAGTACCTTGCCCCAGTTCTGTTTGATGGAGTCATAGGCAGCACGAAGGTTATAACTTGGAATTCTTGGAGAAATATGGTGTGGAACATGCACATTTATGTCATGGCAAAGGATCTCTATCCTGTAAAACTCAATTAGTCAGATAAAATCCAATTCAAGAGGCAACATGTTCCCATGATAATTTCACTAAATAAGATCGATTAGGTCAGCTCCAACAGTAAAAATTTGGCACTTCAGCCAACATGAATCCCTTATCACGAATATCAAAACAGCATTCTGGACATGAGCTGAAACTTTTCACTGAACTATCTGTACTGTGAATAATTCTAAACTAAGGCAATGTACAATTCCATAGTCAGATAACTTTGTTAACATAAAACAGGGTTGATGGTTTACAAGCTTGCTTGGCACATCCGACCAAATACAATTTTTAATTTGGCAAAGTGTCTTAAATTTTGAAGGTGAGATGAAACAACAAATTATGATCAGTGTCATTTTTATTGGCAACATTTTCAAATTACAATCACTTCCTGTGCAGTAAGAATCATAATGGAAAAGCATTTGGGTTTCTAACATTGTTATCTCGATACGAATCACATATGTCCAGTAAATGAAAGTTATTCATATTGCCAATGTAGTGTAATAGAAAAAAACACACCACTGAGGGTAGTTGCAATGAACTGTGCCATTTAATTGAGCTTGTGCAGCATTCCACTCTTCTGAGGATTTGAATGGTATATGGGGAGCCGTGTGATGTACCATTGTGAAAGTGCTCATCTGAAGATGATCATTTAAAAAAGATAAGTAAAGGGTACAATTTTGAACACAGATATGCACATTTCACTCTGTCCAAGCAACTAATGCCAGGATACAAAATGCGGTCTGGTTTACCACTGAGATTTAATCCATGTTACTACAAAAATACAGTCTGAGCAATTTTTCAATCAAGGTTTCCAAAATGATGTCATAAACGAGCCAGTTCCCTCGAAACCTCTGTTGCTAGTTTCTGATTTTTAAACACTGTATCTGTAAAGAAGCTATAGTAATTGAAAATGGGCATATAAAAAGGGCATCCTGTTCTGAATACCAAAAGGATAAACAATGGCTCCTGGGATACAAAACCAGCAAACAGAATACTCATTTGCCTTTAAACCTTTGGCATACTTAAAGTTGTGCAGAAGGGGCACCTCTTTCTAGACCATCTGATGTACTCCATGGATCAGTAATTTATAATAGTTAAGCATGAACAATTGAATTACCATGACTTGTCAAGTTATTTTTTTTTATGAAACAATATAATTAGAGTTCAATAACATGACAATAATTGCCATGGACTTAGACACCATGAAGATTTCAGCAAATGAGGTCACAGGAAATAGGAAATGTTAAATGTTATACAACACTATAATAGAGTCCAAGAGCATGATAACAGTTACCATGGACTTGGACACTAAGTATCAACAAATGATGGTGGAAATAAGAAATGTTACCCAAAAATGATAAACCATCCATGGCATAAACCAGAACTTAAACCAGCCAGCCAGTCCTGATTTGAGAATGATCAAAGGCCATCCAATCGCCATGAATGCAAACACAGATGCTAAGCTTATCTTAACCCTTGGAACTTCATTTGGTCTGAATTTTTTTAGATCAAAGTGCCAAATCAACCTAAGAAACAGGTGACCGATAGTTAACAGAAATATTATTACCACAGCAGTTCATCCTACAAGACAGAAATGGTTGAAAAAGAAATACCAGTGAGCAATAGACATCCATGGCCTGATAGGACCATAGCCAAAAATGATTGCCTTTCTTAGAAATGCTGATGATTCAATTTCCTTTTGCCAAACAGGTTGCCATGCAGTATCTTCTACCAACCTGGACATTGTGCAGAAGGTAAATATTATGAATGCCAAATTAGGACCTCATTCAAAATTTTCCAGGCTTCAAGGTTATAATAATATGAGTACATGAGTTCATCCATATTGCAACAAAAATACAAATATTAAAGAGTTCTATAAGTTACACCGTAATATATAAGTATGAGTTTATCCATATTTGCAGTATATCTGTTATCTGTGCATGGTGAATATCAAAGAACCAGTATAAGAATTAGATATGCTACTACAGCAGTGAGGAAATAGTATCTGTGAAGTTGCTCATCTGACATTTCCCGGACTTAGCTGAAATCTATATAAACCAGTGAAGTTCAAAAACTAGAGAAAGAAAACAAAATTATCACTCATGTGGAGTGCAATAATAAAAGCAAATAGAATGCCGAATGAATAAGTCCACAATGCAATTGACTCTTGTTACGATGCAATGCATGAAGGAAACACTTCTAGAGAGAAGTAGTTATACTGTTTAAACACTAAGAGCATTTCTGGAGTCAAGAACTCAAGATATTATTCGAGATTAAATACAAGGAGGTATGTACATACATATTTGTCTTGGCATGATGTCGGTCATGCTTAAATCTCCATGGTTCATAAGGATATATCAATGGCATGAAAGCCAAGGTTCCAACAGTATCTTCCACCAACTTATTCCTTGAAAATGATTTGTGGGCACAATCATGACCTATGACAAAAAACTTTACAACAAGCATCAATTAGAATGTGGAGAAACCACCAAGATGGAAACATGCGCCCATGCAGGCATATTCAAAAGCAAGCTTTAGAGAGCAAGGGAGAGAGCTAACCCCGGTCACTGCTGTGCCAGTCCAAGCCCAAGCCAAGGGAAGAAGATACCATGGAGATTTTGCAATGAAAAATAAACCCAGCGCGTAAGAAGTAACTGATATTAAAACTGATGTCCAAGCCTTTACATCATTGATTTCGAATACCTACAATAGACAATTTTACATAAGAATTTGTGCAAAGAGAACATCAGAAGCATAGTGGTGTTTGCAGCTGGCACCTCTTTAGGTAGAGTATCCATGACATCTTTAAGAGTGACACTATCTGGTAGTTCTTCTCCAATTTGTGTGAACCCAAAATCTTCAGCCATTTGCTTCCTTTTTCCTCATCGTGTAATATTGATGGAGCAACAGGCAGTACTGCTGCTTGCAAGCCTCCTCTTTGCTTTGATGGTAAAAAATGGTGGTAGCTTCTTCTGTTATATACAAGACCTCTCTTTGCAAAAAAGTTACCTGACAAAAAATAAGAATGTCAATGAGGAAGACAACAATTCTCGCTAAGACAAACTCCAATCAGCCAGGCAAATGAGCCAAACAATCAGCCATGGCTTTAAACATTAATACTTCAACCTGTCTTAACACAACGATTTATTATTAACTTGCATTAGCACAGATTATGGAATTAGAATTCAATTACAAATTATGGCATGGATCGACCTTAAACCATCTCAATACTTCACCATTTCCAATCAAGTACTAGTGTATTGCAGGCAGCCTATAGGTTAACTTGAAGATTAAATGACAACCAGCTACAACCACTCAAAGGCCTACATTTTGGCCAAGAACGCAGAATCCACTACCACACCACACCCGAAACCAATCTTAACAGTTAGTAAGTTACGCGAGCAGAACCGTACCTGCCGGAACTCCGGTGGCTGCTCTTCGTGGCAACAATCTACTGCCCGGCACCTGAACAAGAGCAACCAAAGCTAGGTAAGCGCCTCAGATGAGTTAGAGTGAACAATTTGCGGGCATTGTAATTAGCCGCGGGGGCCAAGGCAGACCAAGCGCGCATTCTGGACAATCGAGATGTACGAAGAGAGAGCGGAGAGCGGCGTCCTCGTACCCGACAAAAGGAGGTGAGCTGCAGCACGGGGCCGGCGGAGACGCCGCTCGCCGTGGCCATTCCGCCCCTAATCCGTGGCGTGGCGGGGGCGACTGGCGAGAGCTGCGGGCACCGGTTTGGATGGGCGGGCGGCTTTGGCTGAGCCTGATAGAGGAGGAGGCTGTGGCGAGCGCGCGCCGCGGGCCGCAGAGATGGGACCGGTCGGCTCGGTGCGCTGCGGTGCGGCCTGCGGGCGTGCCGCTGCGGTGCGGCCCCGCAGCCAGAGGTGGCTGCGGCTGCTTCAACTTGTGGACGGGAGCCGCCGCCGCGCCGGCCGGTACGCGCCGCGCAGACGAGATGTGGGAGGAAAAGGACAAAGGCGGGGGTGTGTGTGGGTCCCGGGAAGTCGGCGTTGGCGAAGTCAGTCAGTGGCGGCTACCACCGTCCGTCAGGCCCATGATGTCGGCGAATGTGGTGTGAACAGTCGAGCGGGCCGACAGGTAGGGTGGGCCGCGCGCGCGAGGCTGGCGGGGCTCTTCTCGGCCTGTTTGAGAGGATTGAGGGCCTTTGCAGTTGCGTTCTCCGCAGGGCCGAAACCTCACAGCCAGGCCCACAGTGGTAGATTCCAGTTTGAACTGCTGATACTCGAAGTTGGTTTTCTTTTTTGGAAAACTCCTAACGCGTGCGGGAGCTGAACTCATTCTTCTTCCACAAGCCAGGAGCGGGCGGAGAGATAGGAGAAGCGGGCGGCAACGAGGCCACCGGCTCACCGCTGGCCGGGGTGGTGATCGAGGCCGACAAGCTATAGGGTTAGGATTTTGGAGTTGCCAGGAGATTTTCAGAGCAACTCCAGCTCAGCCTTCAAATGAGTCTTTATACCTATTTTAGTATCTCAAGTGGAAAAAATCAACTCCAGCTGGGACTCTAAACAAGCCCCCATTTTGTGGAGGCCTCTAAATGTTGGTCCAAAGCCTCTAGATCTGGAGGCCCTCTATTCCACCCCACATGTTTCTTTCCTCTTTCACCTCCTCTCTCCCCACGTTCTCTTCAGGAAGACGCCAGGCCACCGCGCGGCGCACAGGAGGCCCTCGGCGGGCACGGCCGGTGCAGCGGCGGCCAGCGCGGGGCGCAGCGACGGCCGGCGCGGGGCGCAGGCGCGGCGACCGGCGGCGCGGTGGCCGGCGTGGGACGCGGGGCGCGGGCACGGCGACCGGCAGCTCGGCGGACTCGGCGGCCGGCGGCACAACACGGCGCAGAGAGCCCTTGTCTGATGCTCTGGTCTTCTCCCTTGGTCTAGGCGCCCTTGCTCGTGTGTGCCTTCTCGCAGCACGGTGACCTCCCCTTGTCTGATGCTTCTCGATCGATGGCAACACCGAGAGAGACCTGCAGGAGAGAGAAGGGGAGGAAGCTGTGGGACCCATTCGTCACAAAATAGAGGCCCATATTTGTCTTTGGGTTGGAGTGAGAAGAGAATTTGAAGCCTCTAAATTTTAGATGCACATCTAAAAAAGCAAAATGAGGGCTCAAATATAGAGGGTGGGCTGGAGTTGCTCTCAATGACTACCAACTTTGGAGGGAGGGTTAGAGGGGGGAGGGAGTGTAGGCTCGGCGGTGGATGCCCGACGGTGTTGCGCCGCTGGCCAGGCAGAGCTAGACAACCAGTGGGCGACAAGAGCCAGGGGCAGAGCTCAGGTCATCCATCGAGGACCCACGACCCCGATGACTTCCGAGTTCCGACTAATCCCTTTACATACTGTTGTATCAAAAGAAAAAACCCCATTAAAAACCAAAATTAATCCATTTGACCCCGGTGATTAAAATTTATGGCTTCGCCCTGACAAGATCGAGGAGTTTGGCAGGTTAATGACCAAACGCGTGACCCGTCACGCCGGTTTTTTTTCTCCCCAGAATCGTTTTGGTTGCTGTAAGCCGCGTCATCGGCCGCGATCGGCGATCCTCTCTCTGCTTTGGTCCCACCAAACGGCGCTGGTCCGGATGACGCGAAATCCCAGCAAGTTTTCTTTTGCGCGCGTCTGTGTATCCCGCCGCCGCCGCTCGCTCGTGTCGCGCGTCGTGTGGGCGTGTGGCTGCCTGCCGATCGATGCCGCCCGGCGTCCCCCGCCATGACATCCCGAGGAGAACGAACGGCGGCACGAGACAGAGGGGCAAAAGGCCGGTGAATGACCGTGACGCGACGCGGCGTCGGCCCGCGTGGCGGCGAGATCGGTGGCGCCACGCGGGAGTACACGACGTGGCGGGTATCGCGTCAGCCCGGGGGGCCCTGCCTGAGCCCGACACCATCAGCGCGCGCGGTAGCCGTAGTGAGGAACGCGACGTACGTCGCGACGGGACGAGAGCGCATGGCGCCGGCCCACAGCCGCGTCCGACCGTCCACCCGTCAGGCCTGCCCACCGCAGGGTGGTGCTAGCCTTGCTAGGCCGGGGGCGGCGCGCGGCGACACTTGTCGCCGGCCTAGCGCGCGTCCGGCCGCGAGAGGGGGCGGGCGGTCGCCGTCGACGGCGACGCCGCGGCGCGCGCGGTGGGTGCTGCTAGCTCGGGTACCCTGTGTGCTGCTGCTAGCGACTGTGACTGGTGTGTCTGTTACTGTACGCCACCACTGCACGCTCGGGTGCTCTCCATCGCGGACGGTGGCGGTGAGGTCACGGGAGGCCGAGCGAGCCGTCGTCGCAGTCTCCGGCGCGGCCGACCGGTCTGTCTTCCCTTCGTGCCTCTCCGACCTGTCCCACTTTCAAGGCTCCATGATTTGTCATTTGATCGATGATCTTGTGGGATACGTGCAATCCCTCGTTGCGTTTTCCACGTGAAGCACATATGGAACACGCGTATGTCGGACTCCAGCTTTTTATCAGTGATCATCAGCCTTGTACGTGCATACGTGCAATCCCTCGTTGCTTTTTATCATATGGAACACGCGTACATGAGCATACGTGAAGATAGGTGCCGGTGTTCTACTGCCGCGCGTGTCGCTGTTGCTGATGTGTGCACTGCCGTTTGTTGGAAGCAAGAACTTTTGACGTGTCGAATTAGCACGAGAGAAAGAGTCGATTCGATCGGAGTACAGACCCTCATATGACAGCATAATAGTAGTGGATCATTTTGTGAGATGGTGAATTCGTGCTTTACATCGGAGTTGCTGGCGCCCGAACGTCCGATGGAATTTTTTCCACCAGACGTTCGTTGCAACATCGAAAATATATAGTTGTAATATTGAGAATACATGTTTGAAATATTAGAAATTACGTACTGAAACACAGTGAAACATCTGGGTGCGGGGAGTAAAAATTACCGCCGCAACATCATACAATGTTGCATGCAACATCGTTAATTCATCGTTCGATTTTTGCAACATTGAAACAAACCTATTGCAATATCACTATGATACAACTGCAACATTCAAAAAATTCTACTGGAACATAATGAAACACGGTGTCATCCCCAACAATCAGTCGCACACGACCTAGTCGAAACCTCTAGATACAAATGCAACATCCAGATAAAACACTTGCAACATGCGTGTGAAACATATGCAACATTCGCAACATTCAGATCTATTTTTGCAACATTCACGTGAAACAATTGCTACATTCTTCTAAAACATATGAAACACGCGAAACATACACTTGCAACGTGCAGCAAACCCTAACACAAGTAGCAAGCAGGAAGAGGATGAGGAGGATGACGAACAGGGAGCTCGACCTCGGCCATGGGGGGATAAAAGGGAGATGAATTCGTACGCTGACCATGGGGCAGAGGGAGAGGAGCTCGTGCCGTCGGCCACGCGCCGCCGGCCATGGTGAGAGGCAGGGGCGGAGCCAGGATTTCAATATAGGGGGGGGGCCAAGCCGCCAATAGTACAAGCAGTGTTCAAAATTTCAGCAAAATTTCGGTCCTTTTCAGTGGTGACGAAATAACTGTTGGCCGAAATTTCGATCTCTTCATCGAAAGATACACTTTTTAGTTCAAATTTTGGCCAAACTTTTGCCAAATTCAGTTAAAATTCTAAACAAAGAAATTCGAATCCCCAGATACAAGTAACAAACATATACATTGTACATACCCACGCATATATACTAACTCGAATAGAGTATTAATAATAAGTAAAGCAACACGAATTGTAGCATACAATTTCAGAACAAAAATTAAAAGGGACTATGTTATACAATCTAATCCGGGAATCAATTAATTGCCTATCGATTGATTAATTAATCAAACCTATGCGGCTATGCCCGGACCTCGACGCTCCCAGGTTCCGTGCCGCCAACGATTTGGGGAGGTGCGGCGTCGGTGAAGATAAGGTGTCGCGATGAGTTACAGGGGCGCCAACGGAACGGGTCAGGATCCCATCGGGCGTCTTACAACTAGCATTACCGACTTTACATTACTACGTACGTGCTCCATATAACGACAGACTCGATGCGATTTGTTAGACCAGGACAGAATTCGTGCTCAATAAATAAGCTGAACGACACGAGAGTTCCAAAGATTTACATGAAGAACCTGCACAAAGTCCCTACAATATGGGTTTCATGATATATATCCGAACCGTATACATGTACGCACACAATTGTATACATGTACGAATACTCGCTACCAGGGGCGAAGCTATCATCGAAATGAGGGTGGTGCCCAACTCATGCAACATAAGGAATTCACTCTAGACTCTAGTTATATGGTGAAAATTAGTCAGGTCACTGACAAAATTGACAATCCTATTCTTACGCCGCGAAGTCTTTAACGTATACATCTTCATTTTGCAGGTCGTATGAAAATATCCAAATTCTACCATATAAGTTGAATAATAGCAGCTCTACGGCTATTACTCCATGGCGGTAGATAGTACACAATCAACTAGCTACCCTTTCAGTATAAAAAAAAAACTTTTTTTTAAACGAACCGGCAGGAGAGCTGCCAATTATACTAAAAAGGAGTTTCCCGATGGAAAAAAATGTACAAGTGTAGGTAAATAGAAAAAAAGAACCGTAATATGATTATTACAACACTAAAAACTTCCTTTGGTTCTAGAAATGAACTAGGCCCGGCTAATGAGAACGCCCAGGTGTTTTGCCCCGCCATCTGCCAGTTTGTGAGCTAATCACGTAGCTTGAAAAAAAACTCCTCCGTTCGTTGTCTCGTTCCTATCAAAGATTATGGCATTGCGCTCCTTCCAAATTGTCCACGCCGCCAGCATAAGCAGCGATCGTAGGCCCCTCCGTGAGTTGCATGGTAATCTTGTCAGCTTTGTCCACCATACATGTAAAGAGTCTGATTGTTGCCATTCCTTTGGATGTAAAGCTGCGTTTGCTATCCAGTATGAGATACTCGCCCATAGTTTCTCAGTGAAACGACATTCCACAAAAAGGTGCGGTGCAGTTTCTGGTGCTCGGCGACATAGCGGGCATGTGGTTTGGTTCGGCCATCCTCATTCCTGTAACCTGTCCGCCGTCCAGAGTCTGTTTTGGAGTGCAGCCACGAGAAAAGCTTGCAACTTGTGGGCGCCCAAGCTCTCCAGATCAATGCATCGAAATTTGTTGAAGCTGAACCTATGAACTGAGCTTGATATGCTGATCTTGCCGAGTACATTCCATCCGCAGTGAGATTCCATGATATTTCGTCCTGCGTGCCTGGCACTAGGGTGACGTTTTGTACTGCTCGCCAAAGTAGGATGACTTCGAAGTGGTGTGCTGAGAAACTCTCATGATTGAGATTGAAATCCCTAATCCAGTTGTTGTTATTTAGAGCATCACGGAGCACTCTTTTTTTCCTTTTTGAGATCGCAAAAAAGGCCTGGCGCCATATCAACTGGCCTCTGTCCCTGTACCCAGCCACTGTACCAAAAGGATACCTTTGCTCCATCACCTATGTGAATGTTGGTTGCCGCTGCAAAAAGAAGTCTGTCTGGTTTGTTGCAGGAAATTTCTAAGCCTATACATGGTTTTTCCTGCGCCTTCCATTCCTGTCATGGCCATCGTAGCCTGAGGCTCCTCGCAAAATTTTTCAGATTAAGTATCCCTAGTCCACCTAGCCGGGTTGGTCTTGCCGAGCGTGTCCAGTTAACTTTGCATTTCCCACCCGTCAGAGCCGCTGCTCCTGCCCAGAAAAAACGTCTTCGTTGGACATCTATTTCCTATAAAACTTCTTTCGGTGCATCCATGGCTTGCGTTCCATGCTGTTAGTTTGCCCACTGCCTTACGCTCTCTTGTACTGTATATATAGGAACACACATCCTTAAAATGCACAGAATCATATCCGCCGGAACCTAGCTAGCGTCATGTGCTTTGGTCATACTCGCATGACTCCACACCGCCCTCGTCGACGAATGACCTGCTGGTTCAGCAAAAGAAGTTTGTTTGCAACACAAGTTCCTTGTGGGCTGAAAAATATCTCAGGATGCACCAAACAGTGGGCCGTATAGAGTGTGCCATAGGCAACCCGTTTTGCGTTTGCATCACCTGCCGCGGTTTCCCCGGTGCACGCGCGAACCACACATACTCCGTACACCGCAACGGGTTTCCATGTGCCGCGCTCTTGGCGTAGCCCGTAGCCGGCAGCCTAGCCCAATCAGGCCTTTCCGTCCCGCGCCCAGACGCAGACGGTCCATCCAGCCCTTCAATCATACAGGGGGGGGCCAGAGGCCGCGGCGTGCGACGCATCCCAACAACCACACCCATCAAGTCTGCTAATCCCACCTCCTCACGCCATCCGATCCACATCAACCGGCCGAGATCCCTCCCAGAACCCATCGTGCGGCCGCGGCCTACGGGCTCCACGCCACGCCTCCACCCCCTGTGCCGCCGCCCTAGCCCGCCGGTTATAAACCGGGCGCCGCATCGCTGAGCCAATCTCACACGGACTCCCCCCCCCTCCTCTTCATTCCTCCTCGCAAGCGCCACCGCGTCGCCGTGTCCCTGCTTCTCGCTCCTGCCCCGATCCACCGCCGGCGAGGACGAGCGCCCCCGCGCCCCCAGGGAATGCGGAGCGATGAGGCGGCGCTCAGGCACTGACGTCGCCGGCCAGCGCGAGCTGCGCGGCGACCGCACCTGCCACCGCAAGCACGTCGAGGACGGGTAGACGCACACCATCCCATCCCATCCCCATTCCCCCCCGCCGCTAGTCGTCGTCTTCGTAGGATAGATTTCTGTTTCCTCTCTTCGGATCCGAAGAAGAATAATAACAAGGTAGGGGGATCGATCCGATCCATCGATCGAGCATTATTCGAGTCGAGCGTCGTCAGTCATGGGCGGCGGCGGCGGCGAGGGTGCCGACGGGGAGGTGAAGCCCGGCGGGGTCCTGCAGGGCCGGTACGAGCTCGGCCGCGTCCTGGGCCGCGGCAACTTCGGCCGCGTCCACGCGGCGCGCGACCTCCGCACCGGCCGCAGCGTGGCGGTGAAGGTGCTCTCCAAGGACAAGGTGGTGCGGGCGGGGATGATGGAGCAGATCAAGCGGGAGATCGCCGTGATGAAGCGCGTCTCCCACCCGAACATCGTCGAGCTCCACGAGGTGATGGCCACGCGCTCCACGATCTACCTCGCGCTCGAGCTCGTCCGCGGCGGGGAGCTCTTCGCCCGCATCGTGCGTACGGGGCGCGTCAAGGAGGACGCGGCGCGGAGGTACTTCAGGCAGCTCATCTCCGCCGTCGACTTCTGCCACGCGCGCGGCGTGTTCCACCGCGACCTCAAGCCGGAGAACCTCCTCATCGACGAGGAAGGGAACCTCAAGGTGGTGGACTTCGGGCTCAGCGCGCTCGCCGACCATGCCCGTGGCGATGGGCTGCTCCACACGCTCTGCGGCACCCCGGGGTACGTCGCGCCGGAGGTGTTCAGGAACAAAGGGTACGACGGCGCCAAGGCGGATATCTGGTCGTGTGGCGTCATCCTCTACGTGCTTCTTGCGGGATCGCTGCCGTTCCCGGAGGATAACATTGCTGCCATGTTCAAGAAGATGAGCCGCGGCGACTACCGCTGCCCGCCGTGGCTTTCCACGGAGGCGCGCCGGCTCATCCCCAAGCTGCTCGACCCCAACCCCGACTCCCGCATCACCATCGCCGAGCTTGTCGAGATGCCGTGGTTCAAGAAGGCTTCCGTCGCGAGGCCCCTCGTCGCCAATGCCGCCGCCGCCGAGACGCCGGCAAAGGACGGCGGCGGCGACAAGGACGAGCCGCCGGAGACGCTGAACGCGTTCCACCTGATCTCGCTCTCGGCGGGGTTCGACCTGTCGCCGCTGTTCGACGTGGAGGGTGGCTCCTCCTCCTCCTCCGCGAGGGGCGGCGGCGGACACCACCACCGGGACGGCGGCGGCGGCATGCGGTTCGCGACGCGGGAGCCGGCGAGCGGCGTCGTGTCCCGGCTCGAGGAGGTGGCGGCCCGCGGCGGCGGGCGGGTGCGTGTGACCAAGAGCGGCGCCCGCGGCGTGCGGTTCGAGGGCGAGGGCCGCGGGGGACCCAAGGGCCGCCTCGCCGTGGCCGCCGACATCTTCAGCGTGGCGCCGTCCGTACTCGTGGTCGACGTGAAGAAGGACGGCGGCGACACGCTCGAGTACAGGTCCTTCTGCAGCGACCAGCTCCGGCCGGCGCTCAAGGACATCGTCTGGGCCGCCGACCCGGCAGCGCCCGCAGCCACCGCCGTCGTGTGACGCCGCGCCGCCGCTCGTTGCTCTGTATCGTAGTCGGTGTCCATTGTTTTAGAGTCACTGTCGTGTCGATTCCATTTTTTTTTCACCCCAATTAGTGATTTGTGTCCATGTTCTTGATTCGATAATGACGTGAGATTGGTGTTTGTGGGGGCAGTAGCAACAGGAATCTGTATCCGGTCGCTGCCTAGAGCGGCGGCTCCCTCTGCATAATTGAGTTGTTTTTGTGATGGTTTGTGGTATTTCTGCCATTCCGTGCGTTCATCTGAATATTCCATGTCTTAATCTAGGCCATCATCTCTTCATCATTGGTGTTTTTTTAGTGTACCAGCACACTGTTTGTTCAAGAAACCGCTAAACACAGTCTAATTTTTTGAATCAACAAACAGAGTCTAATTTTTTCTCGCCAGCTTTCCTCCATGTCTCCCAACACAGTCTATATACGCGATTAAGAAAAAATTTGGATGAACTTGAATTACTTGTGGGATGGTGAGTGGTGAACAGTAAACTTGTGTTTGACTACAGCCTCGTAGTATCAATTCAGCTCAATTCCAAATTCAGTGAGGACCAGCTGACGCAGGGATGCTCAATTATGCAAGAACTGTCTGGACTCTGGATACACCTCTGTCTCTCTCTCAGGGCAATCAGGCTAATTGCCACGCTCTGCATGATAGCGGCCGGTGTGAGATTGAGAGGAGACGACGATCTCGCCCCGGCAGCCAGAGATCTGGCGCAGAGGACCACGGGGACCTGACCTCCACCTGCTCGTCTCCGTCTCAAAACTTTGTGGCGCCGGCTCTCGCCGCTGGATGGATACCGTATCGCCGCTGGTGGCCGTGGTGTCCGCCTGTCTGGTCTCTTTCCTCCGTCCCCCATAGCCACATCCATTGCGTCCGCCCCCCGGTCGCTCTCGCGCTGAGGAAGTGAGGACTGAGGTAGGCTTCGGCGGGGTGGAAACTTCTTCGGGCAAGATCACGTTTGTTTTACAAAGAAACGTTGTGTTCGGCACGGAAGCGAAATGTTTGCTGATGCACGGATCCACTGAACTTCCAGGGTCGACTTTCAATCTCCATCATCGGCCACATTTACTTTTGGAAAAAGGATCCCAGTAATTAAGGCCATGTGTTAGTTGATGAAAATTTTTCATGAAAAGATTTCAGGTATTGATTTTACCAATTTAGGAGTAGTAAATGTAGACGAAAAAGGTGGAAAGTTATATGGATAAGTTGGAAATCTCTAGACGAATCTAACGATGGTAATTAGAGGGTAATTAATCCATAATTAGCGGATGGTTACTGTAGCATTACAATTGCAAATCATGGATTAAGTAGGCTCATTAGATCCGTCTCGCGATTTACAGCCTATCCATATAACTTTTCACCTTTTTCGTCTACATTTAATACTCTATGCATCTAAAATTCTCTTTTGATGTGATGGGTGAAAATATTTTGGGTGGTACCTAAACACGCGCTAAAACGAGTTCGCAGTACACGTTTCAACCGTGTGCTGACTGCTGGATGATTTGACGATGGCGTGTTAGTGTACGTCATCGAGACCCCGCACCTGGTCCAAACTCCAACCAAGGACCCGCTTGTAGGCTTGTAGCAGGGGCATGGTTAGTGTGGCTTACCATCGTTGTGCTCGTGTTGGCGGCTCTAGATTGGCCGGCCGGGATGTGCATAGAGGGGTACAATGATTTCTGATTACTCCGTATGTCTGCTGTTGTAGTTGTCTCATTGTCTGAATCACTGTTCATCCGTTATCAGAGAGCTGGTTTCTGAACTTCACTTTGCTTCGAGCTGAAACAGTGTTTAAGCGTCGCTGGACGCTTGGAGACGAGAGGGAGACAGAAATGACATCGCGTCTGCCAAATTTACTGACTTTGTCAACTGATATTGAATGGATAACCACTAATCAAGTTTTTTTTAAATTTAGCAAGAGAAGCAGGGGGATTAAACTATGCAATGCAGGTGTAGCATGTGCACGGGAGCTCCTTCTCCTTCCAGCCGCGCTGTCTTCTTCCTCCTCCCAACCGCTTCATCGCCCGGAGCTCGAGACACACTGCCCCTTCTCCTTCCAGCCGCGCTCCTCCGTGTCGAAGTCGAACCCCGCTCGGCCGCTCCTCCGCTACGCAGCCGGCGACGGCACCCCTTCCCCAAGCAGCAGAGACCAGCTCGAGCACGGACTGCCACCGGCCAGATCGAGCCTCGCCCCTGGATCCGGCACAGACGAAATCAAGGAACGGGGAGGAGACAGACCGTGGAGACGCAGCCGCCGGTGGTTCCTCCGCCTAGAGCTGCCCCGCCGCGGGCCGCCCATAGCTGCCCCGTCGCGGGCTCCTCCAGCAAGCCCCCTGGAGTCCGGCTCTCCCGGCGGCGCTTCCCTTTCTCCTCCGTCGCCGCCCATGAGGCTCCCCCGCCACCGTTGCTCGGGCTCCACTCCGTCCCTGCCCCTCGCCCGGAAGATCCGGCGCCCGGAGCTCCTCCACTGGAGCTCCGACGCCGTCCCTCTCTGCAGAGGCGAGCTTCTCCGGCGGTGGCGCGGCGGGGAGGAAGGTGGCGCCGGCGGTGGAGCGGTGGGGAGGGAGGTGGCGCCGGCGGTGGAGCGGTGGGGGACTCTGGATCCCGGGCGTGGGAGAGAAGGGAGAAAGGAGGGGGGAAGGAGAGAGTGCTGCCTGAAGGGACCGTGACACCCTAAGAGGGGGGGTGAATTAGGGTAATCTAAAAACTACGGCTAGGAGCACATATAAAAACCTATTTCAATTTCTATCTAAATGTGCACTAGGTTTTTCTATGTGTTGCTAACTCTACCGCTAAAAGTTTTGCACCCTAGGTTCCAATCCTAGCAACTACACATGGCAATTCTAGGAAAGGTAAAAGCGGAAAGTAGTGCAATAAGTAATGCGGAATGTAAAGAGATAGAGTAAGCAAACTCCCGACACGGCGATGTATCCCGAGGTGTCGGAAAGCCACGGCTTTCCACTAGTCCTCGTTGTTGGAGCCCCTCTCAAAGGGAATGCCCGCGCAAGGGCATGAACTCCCCGGTCGAGTCACTCCGTAGGATAGCCTACGGGACTTCCCCACACGCAAGTGGGTCTCCGCTTGGCCTCTTCCGGATGCTCCTCGCCGCCTCCACTTGGTTGAGCTTCGGCAAATGCCTAGGGCCTCACCTCCCTAGTACAAAGTAACGGCGGCCACTCCACAAACTCGGTTGGAGGGTCTCGCAAGACTTACAAGCCCCGATACTTACAACTCTTGGTGCGCGCAAGCACCGATAGAAAGAGGTGTGCAAACCTCGCCTAAACTCTAGGCTAACACCTAAAGCAATGCGCTAAAAGGTCTAACTAGCACTTAATCAAGCACTAAGCTCTATGCTAATCACCTAGATCTTCTATTAAGCACTTTGGTGGAATGAGCACTTGCAAATGAGTAGAGCAACTCACAATAGCTTCCCCAAGTCTCCAGCACCTTCAAATGGCCGGCCAAGGGGGTATATATAGCCCCAAGTCCATGAACTAGCCGTTGCTCCGACGGCCAAGTTTCTGCGTGACCACCGACTCATTCGCTGAGCACCGACGCATTGCACCGGAGCAATTTTCCCAACTAGCCGTTGCACTGGCCGTTGGCTTGAATCTATCACCGACTCATTCGCTGCTGTGTCAATGGAGCACCGTATCAATCGGTGCTATGTTGATTTCTGCCAGAGCCGATTTTGAGCCGATCAAACGAGCCGAGCCGAGCACCGACTGATTCGGTGGTACTCTCTCCTTAGCACCGGATCAATTGATGGATTGCACATACGAAGTGCACCCATGGCTTGACACGTTCACCGATTCATCCAGTGGTGCTTCTCTTTGAGCACCGGACCATCCTATGGTCCATTTTCCCGAGCTCTGTCTTCAACGTGATCCTCACCACCGATTCATCCGGTGGTACCTTTATCAGAGCATCGGACCATCCTGTGGTTTTACTTGACACGCCTATCTTGGCCCTGCCATGTAGCACCGACTTATCCGCTGCTGCTTCCTCAATTACGTCGGTGCTCACCAACAACGCGTCGGTGGTCCTTTTCAGCAGGATTCGCTTCTTGTACTTGCGTGATCTTGTCTTGGTTACAACATACCGTCACTTGGGTGTCGGTATGAATTGGATGGCTAGAATACCGTCATTTGGAATCTAAAAATACCTTCAAAAAATGCTCTCAGGGCCGGAGTTGGTGGTGTTGCTGGGGGGGGTTGCTGGAGTTGGTGGCACAAAATTAGCCTCAAAAAGTTAGGGCCGGCCTCTGCTCAAGAAAGTAGAAGCTATTGCTGGAGATGCTCTCAGGACATCTCCGATTTTGTTTCTGCCACCGGATCCAGACAAAGCCCCCCGAAATGGATACTATTTTTTTTCTGAAAATTTTGCTTCATGGTCACATCCAGTGCTTCTTGATTTAATACTAGAAAAATTCCCTTGTTCTTCTGTTTGTTTATGGATGTACCTAACGCCTCAGAGCACTGACCACCGCTGGTTTAGGAACCAAACTAAACAAATCCATGCAGTGCGGAGCTCAAGCAATGCACGCCATTCCCTTTTAGTTATATGTTTATTTATGAAATTGGCACGGGATATACGTCTCATGTGCAAGACCAGCGTTTGGAACGCATTGCAAACATGGAGGCATGGAGCATCTTGTTATTAGTACTTAATTTGATTAAAATAATGCGGATCACCTCATTAGTACTATGTTTTGTTGATCACTCCTTATATATCCACCATTAAAAAAAGATCCTCGGTGTTGTTAGTGATGGCTTATGCAGTGATTTCACTAGCAATTTTCAGAGTTCGTTCTTTTTATGGGGGCCAGGCAAAGTCCCTGAAAGGTTGAAACGCCATGGCTTTCTTTTGATCCAGCATGCCAGAGTCCTGAGGTGATGTTTGAATGATCCGGGGCGATAGGAATCAGGTCGGACGGAGCCAGATGCGGCTGAGGGAAACGTCCTGTAGCCTTATCTCCGTCCATGTGGCCAACCAACCAGCTCGAATGCTCGATTGCATCAAGAAGCTCGCTTATCCGTATGTGCCGAGAGACCATCATGTCCCTGAGAAACAGAACAAGCGTCGAACCATTTGACAGGCACGAAGAAGATATGAGCAGCAATAATGCCATTAAGAAAGCAATAGGAGGAAGACAAGCAAGGCAAGCTAAGCTCTCCCAGATGCACTCCGTTCGTTCAATTCCCTGCCCTGATGATGCATGTATCTCAACAAACAGAATCTCCAACAATCATAGCTCCCGCTTCGTGTTTCATTCATCCTGCGCTAACAAAGACACATGATAATAAGCCTTGATCGTTAGTTCAAAACAGTCGCCTAAGCCTAATGGTAGCTTTTGTCCGGTCGCTTTTATCTGAACTTTTTTTTTTTGTGGTCACTCACCAATTATTGTGTATAAAAAACTGTACAATTATTGTACTTTGGGTCCATGTGTCATCTCCTCACCCGTGCAGGTTTCATGGCGTCACCTGTCGTGGAATGAGACATTCATTGGACACGATGGCTCGTGATCGCTGGGGCTGGCTCGTCCGGTGGGTGTCAACCTGACGAAACCATTTCATTTCAGCCTTGGGTATATCTGCTGGTTCTTTCGCAGCGGAATCAGACGCGGAGGAGAGGATGCAGCTGAGAAGATGCGGGCACAGTGTGCACATGGGGGCAATTCTTCAGGTTTTAACTAGCATGTATAGAATGGCTTATACTTTGTGGGCTGAATTAGCTAACTGCTAATCAATATACTTAACGGACTGCAAAATTTTGCATGGCGAGGGGGGGGGGGGGGGGGGGGGGGGGGGGCCGAGCGCCCAGCTTTGCCCCAAGGTAGCTCCGCAAGTGGGTGGTAGATGCGAAGACGAGCGATGGGCACACGAGTCACGGCATGCAGATACCAGACGCCCCAGAGGTGGGGCATGGCCATGATTGCCGCTAATAATGTTGCAGATTTTAGTGTTTGTTTTCCCCGCGGGCCACAGAGATTTTTCAGGCCATGAATGAGTGCGTGTTTCACGGCACGAACCTTCTTCACCGCAAGATTACGGGTGTGGTAAAACGGCTGTTGCGGTCCGTGTTTCGGGACCAAAGATGGCAAGATCCACGGTTTAAATCCCGCAATAACTGTGCATATCTCCATTATTGCTGCTGAGTTGTCGTGCACGATGAGCAGGGACCGGATTTTTAATTTTTATAGAACTCAAATTTCAAACTGGGACCAGATTTCAAATTAGAGGCAATATGAATCTGTTACTGTATTTTGCTCGTTACTGGGCTCAGGCCCAAATGCAGGGGGCTTAGCCTCCTGGCTTGGCTCGATCTGCCGCAAGTGGGCCTCGTGATGGCAAAGGCTTTTTGAGCAGCTCGCTCTCAACAGAACAAACGAGGCTTTTCTATGGCCCATTCTAATACGACACATCAGTTTCGTATTTTTTCCAATTTCGATGGTCCACACTCCACTCTTTCGGGAGATACTTTTTAGACAAGGGAATATATATTAATATTCCAGCCGCTGCATCGACCAATGCATATAGCTGTTCATTATTATAAGTTTAACTAAAAGAACCACGGAATTAAGAAGACGAAATTTTGTATGTTTAGACTGAAAACAACTAGCTCAAAAAAGTATCATGAAAAACAAATCAAGAAGCAATCCTGTTTCTAAAGCTCCAGCCATGAGTAGCGAAAACTTCCATGGCGGCAGACTCAAGCATCCTGCAACCCATGGTCGATGCAAAGCGATTCTCTTTCTTCTGTAGTAGCGACCAGAAACGAGTCCAGTGCGTCCCCTTGAAGAGTACCTGCAAGTATGAAGGCATGATGCCTTTGTCAAAAACCACTTCATTTCGAGATAACCAAATTGCCCAGCATATTGCACTTGCCCCTACTAGTATCTGAGACTTAAGTTTTCTATTTACCCCGAGTAACCAGCCATTAAACATATGATCCATACTAGTTGGCGGAGGTAAATTAAAACAAACCTGAACAATTCTCCAGATAAATTTTGCAAGGTGACAGTCAAAGAATAAATGCTGGATGGTTTCTCTATGTGCACAAAACGAACAAGATGTATCACCATGCCATTGTTTTCGAGCTAGATTATCTTTAGTCAATATAATTCCCTTAACTAAGTACCACATGAACACCTTTATTTTTAAAGGAATTTTCAACTTCCATACTCTGTTATTAATTGGTAAAGCTTGTGTCAAAGAAAGGGCTCTATACATAGAGTGAACACTAAACAATCCATTTTGGTGTAGACCCAGATAAAACGATTCTCTATGATTGGATAACTGAACATTCATCAGCATGGCCACTATTTGGTGCCAGGCCTGCAAATTATCACCTGTGAGAGATCGTCTAAATGCTATGTTTAAAGGTGTTGTGGATAAGACTGATTGTACCGTAGCACTCCTTTTTCTCACAATATGATATAAAGATGGATATAAATCTTTTAGAGGTCGCTTTCTAATCCAAGAGTCCTCCCAGAACCGAATCTGTGACCCATCTCCTAGAGAGAAGCTCCCTAAGTTGAAGAATTCATCTCTAACCTTCATTAGTCCAGCCCAGAACTGAGAATCTCCTGGTACATGTTGAACTTGTGTGATAGTTCTATTCTTTAAGTATTTTTTTCTTAACAAATTCTGCCATATCCCATCACCATTGACTAATTTAAAAAGCCACTTGCTTAGTAAACACCTATTGTGAACGCTTAGATTTAAAACCCCCAATCCTCCTTCTAGTGCTAATTTCATCCAAAGATTCCTATGATAAAAGGTCGCACATAAAAGTATAAAATATATTGAACGGTCCAACGAGGATACTATTTCTAACTCGTCTCAGCAACATCTGAAAAGAAGAAAAAGAAGAGGTGATATATATCACAAAAGAAGAAGAAAAATCATGTTTATTTTTTTAAACAAATATAAACATGTTTCTTTTTTAAACACAAAAAAACATGCTTCTTGAGATATGACTGCTACTTGCTCGATCTGTCCGTTTTGTATGGTGTTGTTTAAAATTTTTCTCGCTTGTGAGCTCTTGCAAAAGATAAATGTCAAAAAGCCGAAGTAGGGTTTGTCAAACTATAATACTTTTGCTAGAGATTTGTGTGTAGCCAGCAAGAAAACTTATTATATTCAGACAATATGTGAAAGACTATGAATCCAATCTAGATAAAAAAAATCATATATTTAACCGTCAACAAAGTAAAGTTTATATTACAGTTTTTTTAGTATTCTTATAAAACCTATAATTGTCAATGTTATTTATATTCAACCTAATATGAATTAAAATATACTAAAAGATGAAAATGTACAGTACTATTTTGCACATTAACTAAAAGCACACTTGTACTCAATCTTGTTTCACGCTTTACTTTACTAGGTTAGTAAAAATATACTATTGACGAACTCACAAAAGCCGTTCAATATCGTGGTTAACTTGGTTTTCCTTATAGTTTTTTTTTCTTTTCCCTTGGATGAGCAAACTCTCAACTGCCATATATGCATACTCCATATGATGCCACGATTTGGCATTAGATGGGCTAGTTGAATAACATTTGGTTCGTGCCTATCCACAGCAGCAATGATATAAATAGACACAACTAGCAAGATAGCTCTACAAATATGTCCGCGTCGCTTTTAACTAAAGAACGTAAATTATCGTTGTCGTTCAATCATTGGACCGTACTATAAGAAATAATATCCAACTGCTCCTCTCACAAAAGCGTTAGACGTGTCCAAATGATGTACCCACGATAGTCTGCGCAGTTAAATGTGGACCTAGTGACATCAACCAATCCGCGGATGAGTGCCTATAGCGCAGATGAGTAAGAATGTATGACGAAGGGGCATCCCGAGATATACTTCTTTTCCCCTGGAGAACCCTATTCCCCACATCCAAAGTTAGCAACATGATAACCTGATATTTCTGAGATAGAGCTGCGCGGTCAAGGGATGACCGGATGAGGGCCTAACCCTAGCACTGTATGGGGTGGGATTAGGAAAGCAGG
Source organism: Urochloa ruziziensis (assembly GCA_015476505.1). NCBI lineage: Eukaryota > Viridiplantae > Streptophyta > Magnoliopsida > Poales > Poaceae > Urochloa > Urochloa ruziziensis. The sequence goes on from CM027124.1 coordinate 44,555,681, forward strand.
AAAAGATGGGTGCAGGAAGGAGGACCATGTATCCGCCTCTATATAATGCGGTGTACCCGGCCATAGCCTCACCACAGCCGACGAGCTGAGATCTCCAGCGCACACAGATCTGAGCCCTAGCCCGGTCGGCCCCCTTCGTCTTCAAGTCCGGCAGATCGATCTCCCAGCTGGCCACCTAGTGGGCTTCTGCACTAAAACTCTCGATGGTTTGTTTTTTGCGAGTGGTTTTTGCAGTGGCGGCGGTTTCCATGGCTAACTGACAGAAGAGAGTGAGCACACAGCGGGCAGACTGCATCGATCTGAAAACGAGACGACGGCACACGTACAAATGATGCAGATGCTGCTGCGTGCTCACTTCTCTCTCTGTCAGTACTCTCCGGCCTATCCCTGCCACCAATTGCCATGGCTACTCGATCTCCCTCTTTCTCTCTTGCTGTTGCTGCAAGTTGCAGGCCAGTGAATCGGTTTCAGGCTAGTTTTACTGCGACGGGACAACAATGGGTTTGCTGCAGGGCGGCGGGATAAGGCCGGTTTGGGCGGGGTCTCGTCCTTATCTTGTACTACGGCTGCTGATGCCCTACGTCTCGCCGCCCGAGGAGAGGTTGTCGGAGAGCGGTGGCGCGGTTGGACCCGTACTTTGGAGCAAGGTACGTGTCGCCTAGCCGCCTGTTCCGGCTGCGTGCGCATGCCTCTCCCTGCCTTTTAATTTGCTTGCCGCTTTCCTTTCACGCCGCAGCCGTGTCACGCAGCCTGACGGCCTCCCAAGGTCGAGGACGGACACGCCTTGGGGAAGGAGACGATGCCCGCACGCGTGATAGATTGATTAAGTGATCTCGCCGCTGGTGCGGCTTTCTTTGCACGCGCGCGCTCATAGCCGAATACCTCGCGCTGTTATTCAGCTGCTCTGGTCCCCCGGCCCGTCTCCTCCATCTATTATGCTACCTACGTCCTTGTTCTCGTGCCTGTGAGTCCATTAGCTTCGAGATCTGCTGATAACCTGATGAAATCACCGAGATCTGATGTCCGAAATTTACTGGTACGGTTGTTTCCTTTTTCTCCCCGATCTGAAACGTTTCTGTTTGCAGTAGTGGCATGACTGTCATCATCTCATGTGTACTGCAGGTAGGTTTTTGGGGTAGCCATGGTGGTGCCGGCTCGTGCAGGGAGTAGATATGCCTGCCCGGAAGAGGAAGGAGCATCAATGCGTCTGCCTTCCAGATCTGGAAGCTCCTGTACTATGGCTTACGTAAGCGTATACTTGCAGATCTCACGATGTATTCTTCCTGGCCAGGCGATCATTTTTTGTGTTTGCTTTGCTCTCTAACTGTTCCATTGCTGGCAATTCCTAATTCACGTGCTGGTGGCTGTGGCACCAAATTCTCGAGTGTTAGTAACTTTCTAAAAGTAGGCGATGAATGAATTCAATTAGGGATTGCTAATCTTGATGCACAGATATGGAAATCTTGATTCAAGTTCATCTTTTATTGAAAGATATGGAAATCTTTTCTTATGGCTTGTATATGCTTGTGCTTTTAATTTTTTTAATAAAGATGACAAAATATTATGACCATCAGTTTATTCCCATCCACCAGAGAAGGGTTATCTACTATAGAGAAATCGATTGAGAGTCTTATTTTATGCATGGGCATCGTACCATGATCTTTCTTGTGATTGGCTATGTCTAGCTGTATTTCTTTTGAAACTCTTTATTTGCAGATTCGTTCGGTACAGTAATAACCATATTAAAGGCTTAATGCACTGTGATGATTATTAAGGGCTCAATTGTTCTTTCGTGCGTGTCATAATAATTTTGGACCTATGTCGAAATTTTAACTGCACAAAATAGTTTTTTTATTGTACCATGAAGTATCTTCTGATAATACTTTAAAATCTGCTTACTTTTTATCATTCGCACTGCATTTGAACAAAACACACGATGGGAGATTCATTACATTTTTATGTGGTCATGTCAGTTTTCAGACCTAGCTAGAAGTGTTTTGCAAAAGGTTGAGATGTATTTCCAAAACAAGACAATTGGTGCAATCTTATGTGCACCTCTGAACTGGTGCTTCCTACTTCTTTTCGAACCCATCCCTTGACACAAATGATTGGTATTGGTAGTCATGCTTAATTCACCCATAAATAATTTTTAAAGCCATGCACTGCACACAAATGGTTTATGGACATGGTCTCAGTATCGCGATAATCATGGTCTTTTTACTTGCAATACATTAGTCCTTTTTTTTTTGCATTGCTCAAAATCTTGAATACTTGACATTGTGTTTTCACGAACTGTTGATCCTGTTAAGCCAAGTAGATCATTTTACCACATATAATTAATTAGGCTAGTTAATCAAAGATTGAACCTATATATTTCTAGTGCTGTCAGCTTTGTATGGCTCTGCAAATGTTCCTTACACGGATTTTGTTTTTCTTGTACTGTTTGGGGTTTTCTAATTGTTCTAGCTGTATATAATTGTGAATGGATACTAACAATTACTACCAGCTTTGGATCGCCACTTGTATGTCTCCCCCCAAAGCTTATCCATATGGCCCGAACAGACCAGGCACACCCTTCCCGAACATGGTTCCTGCTGGGCACGTGTTGCCAATGTTTGGACATCTGGAGATAAAACTCTGATTGCATGAAGTCATGATCAGGAGTCACAGCATGCAGGATTCAGCACGCCTTTCTCTGCCCCCTAGATATATATGAAACGTGCATGCTCTCCAGCTTTGTGATGGCAACACGCCTGTTATCAGACATGTAAATAAGCCTGGCATCTTTGAAAAATTGAATGTAGCTAAGTTTAGGTTTTTTTTAGTTCATTCTTTCGCTCAATTAAACTCTTTAATCTTATGCAGACAAAGTGTGGTTAGCTGTTGCTGATGTTATTAACTACCAATAATTGGATCAGGCCATGAACAATTGGATTAAGTTCCTCGTACTTTAATTTATATATAAATGTGCTATTTCCAGATTATATTACAACATCAATCATCATTTGTACCCGTTGCCTCGTTATACATATACATACGATATATATATATCTGAGAGTACTCTACCGAGGTGAAAACATGTTAATGATCAAGGGAGTAGAAGAACACAGATCTACTTTTGCTGGATATAGAAAGTATGTTTCGACTCTTAATGTAGTAGATGTTTTCTTCTGTTACATTTACCTTGGGAACTAAATTAACCAAGAAATTGATTAGCATTTCAACATTTGATTCTTCTCGTTTCCACCAGAACTAATTTACGCTCGGTCTCATATTTAATTTCATTGGTTTAGTTGTACAACTTGTGTACTGTACCTATAGCTACTGTTGTAGTATCCTCCACTTGTGCATCCATATATAGAGCCTACAAAATTTAATCATTTCACAATGCAAAGCTGCAAATTGGTGATAAAATTTGTATCTGTTTCACGTGTAACTAGGTAAAAAAAGTATTGTTGATAATTTATAAAAACCATAAGTTGTTGAGTTTACAAGATCAGGCCATGGCTGGCCCATTTAGCCATAAAGCCGGCCGGTCCCCTCACAATATTTTTCTGATACACACAATCTCAACTCCTAACATCACTTAGGACCACGATCAAAGTATGTAAGAATCTTTTCTTTCTGTTGATTATTCAATTGTTGTTCGTTTGAAACCATAGCTAGTGCATGTTATGTTATGGTGCTATCCACTTGCAGGCAGGACTCACACTACTGTCACATCTCTGATGACTGCCTCAAGTTCTGTTTCAAAACCTAACTTGTACTGGAGTTCTTTACTTCTTTTTACAATACCCGATGAAGGCATACTTGTTTATGTATTGATTGGTTTAACTTGGGTTCATATACAAAATGGATGAGTATGGAAAATGACCTTAAAATGTCTAGATGATCCTGAGCTTTTCTATTTTTTTTTTTGAAACGAAAGAGCTTTTCTATTTCATTTCCATGCATGTTCATGCCATGTAATCTTCACAGTTCCAGTTCCATCCCATGGTAACTGCCGTCATGTCATACATGTTTAACAACATCGACAATTGTCATGCACTAAAATATATAAATTAGATCTCAAAATGAAAATGTTTTGTTTGTATCTCAAAATGCATGGCTTCCATTTGATATCTATAGCTAATTTCTTCTATTATATTCCAAGCTGCACATCTAGGAGGGGCGATGTCTGTACTTCCCAGACTTTATGTTCAGAAAACAAAGCATCATCAGTTGACTAAGAACTGATGATGGAAGTGCCATATTTTTAGAGTTCCAGTGATCGATGAATATCATTGCAAACAACAGGACAGAGAGAGACAGTTTACAGCACCATCCATGCTGCAACTCATCAACGCCTCGACGGCGCCCTTACTTCCGTACTCCAGAACTGTCGAGATGCATGGTTGAAGAGAGGACGACCAAGGATATGTCGAGTTGAGCACTTCACTTGTCTCCTGGCGCTCGCCTTCGTTTGAGTGGATATGTTTGATAGGTCGTCTTGAAGTACCGGTTGTTTGGCTGCATACATGAGGAAGGAACTGCTGTCGTAGTATCTAGGAGTAGTGGAGGAACTGAAACTCCTGTTGTTGCAATGTTTTTTTTTTCATTGTGATAAATGCTGCTCTTTTATCCAGCATTGTTTCATCCAAGTGATGCATAGATAGTCCCTTCCAGATTTATGCTGTGCCAATTGTCATAATACACATAGACTCTTCTGTGAATTCGTACGGGAATGCATGAATGCAATACTGGATAACAACAGAAGAGTTAGTTTTTTAAGAGTCAATCAGAAGAGTTAGTTTTTTAAAAATCAATCAGAAGAGTTATTAGTTTTTTTAGGGTAATCAGAAGAGTCATCGAGAGGTGCATGTATGCAGAAGAAAATGGTTTGGCTTAAAAGTTACTCCCCCCGTTTCAAAATATAAATCATTCCAACAACTTTCTTGGAGAGCCAAACTTTCTCAACTTTGACCAAATTTATACAATAAAATACTAACATTTATGATATCAAATAAGTACCATTAGATTCTTCGTTAGATATATTTTCATAGTACATCTATTCGGTTTCATAAATCTTTGAAGTCATCTCTATAATTAAATCTTTGAAGTCATCTCTATAATTTTGGTCAAAGATAAAATAGTTTGACTCTCAGAAAAAAGTTGAAATGAAGAACGGAGGTTAAAAATCATGCCATGTGCCACTTCGCCACTGTGCGGCCCACCGGCCAGAACGTGACACAATACGGCCCGCCACTGTTTGGGCCGCATCTCTATCGGAGCCCACAACAGTTTCCGCTCGGCCCGGCCCACCCGTGCCCTTTCCCCTCCCACAAGCGAGAGGCCCCGAACAAATCCCCCGCACGCCCCCCGCTGCCAACGATGTCCACCGCCGCTGACGACGACGCCGATTTCCATAGCTCCGGCGGATCCGTCATGCCCGACGTTCTCGCCAAGGGCCGCGAGGCCTGCTACAAGGTAGAGCCCTCGTCCCCCTCCTCTCCCGCCCCCTAGACCCCTCTCCTTCCTTCCTCGCCGGCTTTTTCCTCCCCTTCTGACGGGAATGCGGGCGCGCCCTCCTCCGCAGGCACGCGACGCCTTCTACGCGTGCGTGGAGAAGCACGCGGACAAGAAGCCCACCGAGATCGCCACCATGGGGCTCCTCTACCCCGCCGACTGCAAGAAGTCCCGCGCCAACTTCGTCAGCAACTGCCGCCCCGCCTGGGTAAGCGCGCACACTCCCCCCCCCCCCCCCCCCCCCCCCCCCCCCCACCCACGATTCCACGCGTTTTTTAACTAATCTTATTGGCACCTGGTTAAATCGGTTGATTCCGCAGGTGAAGCACTTCGACCGGCAGTACTGCGCCAAGAAGCGGGTGCAGAGGCTGCTCGACGGGGATGAGGACCGCCGGGGGCCCATCTCGCTTCCCCAGCCCTACACCTTCAAGCAATAGGTAGTGGTTTCTGCTCTTGGTATTGAGCTGAATTGGATCAGTACTACTTTGGTACCCGGATGCTGCAGTATTGGTTTCAGGCTTGGTATCATTTAGTTGGATGCATATGTGATGTGTAGCAGCACGTTGCTCCGAATGTTAATGAATGGACAAATTTGTATGTGAATTTCTCAATATCACGATATCCCCACTTGGCATGTGAGTTGCATTACTTTTCTTCTAATGGCAGGTTGCCGGAGTCCTTACTGAAGTTCTTTCATGCCTTGTTTCAAGTGATAACCAGGCTGCAATAAATCAGCCTTCCAGTAACCGTCTTAGCTAAATTCTGTAAATTCCACTGGTGATATGTCTGTTTATCATCCAAAAACTTTATACTGTTTACAGCTTTCTAATAAAATATGATTCCATAGTTGTGGAAATTCCTTTGATGACGTCGAGATTCTGGTTTTGTTCTGTGAAATAAGGCAACCACAAGCATTCCCTGAAACATGATAAGAGCCAAAGTGTTTTGTTTATATTAGGAAAATTGTCTTTATAGCACTATTGCTGACCGGTTTGCAACTCAAGTCCAAATTACTATTTTTAGCACTACTGGTTCTTCATTTTTATGTCGTCTACTTAGGATAAAAAATCAACCGCCCATATTAGATCTAATCTTTCCACCGTTAGCCTCTTTCTTCTCTTCTCTGTCACACACTCCTCCGGGCCATGGCATCTCCTGAACTCTGGCCATTGCTCCACCTCTTCCTCCCTGAAAGCTCCAGTCTGCCTACAAATCGATTCATCCCAACCCATTCCGATCAAGATGCGTGCTCCCTGAACCTGATTGTCTCCAGGCCGTGTGCATCTGGCTTGCACAGGACTGCGAAAGCTTGGTGAGGCGGTCCATGCAGGAGATAGTCACATCAAGGAGAGCATCAGGAGAATGCTTAGCGGTGAGTCAGCAGTGGGATGATGACAAGGCCGGTTTTTGGCTGCCTCCTTGCCAGTTGCCACCAGATTTAGGCATGGCGAAGGGGGATTTCACGTTGCGCGAGGAGAAGGGCGGCTTGGGTCACACAAGACACAATGGAGAGGGCGTGCTGGTCTGGTGGAGATGAGGAAGCTTGTTAGGTTGTGGCCTGAGTGGAGGAAGAAGGTGTGGGAGACAGTGGCTTTGATGGATCTGAGTATTTGACAGAGTGGTATAAGAGAGCGCAACTGAGAAACTATGCAGTGCTAAACTTTATTCAGACTGATAGCGGTATGTTTGCAAAACAGTTCAGCCAATAGTGCAACAGAGACAATTTTCCCTATATATTAACAACCTTATCATGTTTCATGCTCTGGTGATTCACTTGTACAGTGTTGTCAAATTGACGCCTTCTAGCCCATTACGAAATTTGAGTGCCAAGAAGCATTCACAAAGACTGATTGTCGTTAATTGTCATCTCCCTACCATTATGTTTCCTGTAACTGCCCTTTTATGCATTAGAATGTCGGCCCTTGTTTTATTGAAGGCCTCTGAACTGATTTTGCACACAGTAACGTGCCTCTTTGATCACCTAATTTCATTGGGTCTGATTAGGTGTCTACTTAAACATACCTGGACTGTTAGGATTGATTATGTATTTCTCCTTCTAGTGCTTCCATGCAAGAGCCTACCTTTCATCCATCAATCAATAACCCAGTTTGGTGGTTGCGGATTGCCCAATTGTCCTATACATGAACTCTGATCGTGAAAGGAACAGCTAAGTTCTTTTTATTTGCTCTTTGCAGTGGACCTTGTTTTAGGTAGTTCGTGCTGTGATTGAGAAACCTTGTGCTTGAATAGCATGATGCCATTAGATGTTTTCATAGAGGTACAATTTTTTGACACTGAACAGCTATATGATCTACCAATTTTCATTAGAAGATGAATGTGTTCTATATGGAAAAAGCTGGGTATGTAAAATATCATTTGATGTTTTTGTTTCCTTTTGCACCCATTCTTTCTATAACAAAGATATTTCAAACAGTCGCATGTTTGATCAGTTATATCCATGTCGATGGATGTGATGTTTTATGATGATTTTTACTTTATAAGTATACATTCCTATTTTTGTAGTGCTTGCATAGGTTTAGAAAACAAAGATGCACAAACCTATGATAATTAGTTCTGTGGTGATACAGGATATAAGCAGCTCCGTGGTTATGCCTAAACGTAAGACCCCAGTTTTTGCAGCTTCCATCTTCATAGTTACTAAAAGTTCATCAGAGCTGGGTTTACCAGCCTGATGGTGTCAACACAAATGATTCAACTTAAACTGCAGACAGGAAACCAAACGACATCTCTGCAGCTTTTATCTCATCCTCCAACTGTCCATCAGTATACCCTGATGATAGTTGAAGCTCTGTTTGCTCATCCCACAATCACATTGTGTCCACGTTAATTCCTGTTCTCAGCAAACTTTTCAGTTCCTGCATGAATGATATAAATGAACAATACCCATGATCTTTTTCTTTGACAACATGTTTTCAAACACTTTATTGTTCCTTGTTTTCCACAAGGCCAACAGACTTTTTAAACCAAATATGGCAACTTCAATTTTTCTTGGAAATCCTCGAGCCAACCAGTTATTTGTGCCTTTTTATTATAAATAAAACTGGCACACACTGTGCCAACCAACATCATCTCTGATAAGTTTTATCTAAAATGGAGCCTTAGCACCTGCAAACACAACTTGCAATGTTCAGAGCCTGCCTAGATACCTGCAAACACAGCTTGGTTTTACCTAGAAAAACTGCCATATGGCAATTTCAACTTCGCGAGGTGGTTTTATACTGAAGATAGTGCATTCACAAATTAGGGCCCCATGAGCAACTTCCATACGCAGGTTTCCCAGTTGTAGCAAAAGTACCCTGCATCCACTTTTCATAAAGAACATTCTCCCTTGGAATTAGTTTATGCAATTTTCTCTGAGTTCCTTGTGTTGCCATAATAATGAACATTTCTGTAATGGCAACTCACCTTTCTTCATAGAGGTTATGTATATTTAGTTCAGCAAGGGCTTGGATTGTATACATGCATATGGCTCTGTCAGGAGACAATTTGATTGATATAGTTATTTTATTGTGGTTGGTTGTGATGCTATGTGCGGGAAAGGCTGTGCGCTAAACAACCTGCCCCCATACCCCGCATAGTGCGGGAGCCTACGGCACTGGGTACGCCCTTTTTTTTGTTGTGATGCTATGTGAGGTTTGGCGTCTCTTGATAAAGATTGGGCATCACACTATTTAGTATCAGAACTGACTCTGATTGTTCTCTGTAGCTTCCTTTTGGAAAGTCAGAAGATTAGGTGGGCTGGGGCTTGTGATATTGTTATACTCCATATTACTTGTTTCATACTCTCATCTGTTTAACAACTCATTTGTTTTGGCTGTCTTTGCTTTCCTTGTGATTCTCATTTGGTCTTGTTACTTAACTTTGGATGTTGTGGTCTTGCTGCTGTTAAGTGTCACTGTTTCTTGTGAGTTGCAATTATCATGCAATGTATTGCGTTTATTGTCACAATCAAGGATTGATGGAAAACTAGTGTTTTACTAGCTGCTCTTGCATCACCATTAAATAATTAATAGAGCCATTTCTAAGCAACTAGGCTACCAAACATGAACAGTGAGATGATTATTTGACACGTTTAATAATCGAGTTGATTCTGTCATCTTCCAAAATCTGATCACTTAATAGCCTGTCTTTATGTTTGAGCCAGTTAAAGTACAATAATTCAACTTTTTGATACTCACCTAGGTAGAAGTCTGTATCTACCGTGTCTGTTTCTTCTGAGTTACTTTGATCTTATGGCATATTATGAATCTTTACGTGATGATCAAAGTAAGGGTGCAGGCAGGTGTTCTGTTGAGTAGTGCATGTCCTAATGTGCGTCAGGCCGGTGTGTCTCTACTAACGCAGGGTGTTCTGCAGTCTTGGACCTTCTGACCAACCCCCATCCTTCCCAAGATTGTCATTCTGTTTACATATCTTGGGAGAACCATGGCGCAGATGTCAAATGCTGTCTCACCAGCAAAGATGGGGAAATCAACCCCCAATCCTACCTAGTACTTCAAAGTGGTTGTTTCAGAATCACTTTCTAGTCAATTGTTTAACTCTGCCGCAAAAATGAAAGATATCAGCCGAACTTTGAACGAACATTAACCATATTTATTCAGTCACTATAGTCCACAACAACGAACACAACGTTACAAGTCTTGGAGGGACATACAGGCAACAGACACTACACTTGGTTTACACATCCTGAGGGTCAGGGGCAGTATGAACATCACTTGCTTCCTGTTGATTCGTGACACATTTGCCCCTCACCCTCACGCACGGATGGCGATCCCTCCCTGCTGCACCTCGGCGCCGGGGGTCTGCTCCTTCTCGGCCTCCGGCGTCTCCTCGCCGAGCACCGGCAGGTGACCCTTCTCCTGGAGGCTCTTCACCGTGTCGTATAGAGACTGGCTCACCGGCCGGAACTCCAAGCCCAGGTCCCGGAGCTTCTGGTTCGAGAATTTGTACGGCTGCTTCCTCGGGTTCTTCTCGTCTGAGCACCTGCACCAGATTAAATTAATTAAACACAGTTAGCTAACTGAAGCAGTATTATTCCAGATTTTCAGTCGTGAGCGTCACAAGACCAAGCCAGCAAATACAGGTCGTGCTAAGAGAGAACATAGGTCAAGTCAAGATGATCTTTTACTATGTCCTAGATGACATCAGTTAGTTCCAGTGTAAACCCACGAAGCGTGATTCCTGAGAGCAGGTGTGAGATCCCTTCACTTGGACCAAAAGCATACGCCGGCACTGCGTCAGTGTGATGCTAGTGCTGTGATGGAGGATGCTAAGGTTAGGTATAGTTTCGTTGTACTCTGGGAGAGATTACGACATGGATGAAGATGTCCGACGAGGTATCTTTGAAACAATCATACGGAGCTGTCACGGATCTCGACTGTTATAACAGGATATATGTAGCAGGGGAAGGTGTAAACGAAAGGATCCATTTCAGTCCACCGCAGCCAAAAAAGAAAGTTGAATGGAGGGAGATACAGTGCAGTCAAGTGCTGAATATTCTGATCGGTTTCGCGTCCTGTAATGGCTCTCTAGTGTCAACAACTTCCGTGTTCTTTGAATGAAACTGCCTCTATTTGTCCATGTATTGTTTGAAATAATGGATGTTAGCGTGTAAATATTGTATATGCTTTGTGTACCAATTACTTCTGTGTCTCAATCATCTAGAAGTAATGCATGATGTAGGGGAAAAACGTGTACATCTTAAAAAAATGATGTTGGAAAAAAATGATTGCAAGGAGGACTGTCATGATTTGCTTTCTTTTGTGGGAAGAAAATTACTGGCAGAACTACCGTGACAAATAAAGGAAGATGACTACTGCAGAGGTCACTGACTTCACTGCGCAAGAAACTGCTGGCAATGGATTTGGTATATATCTTGTGTATGCTACTCCCATGCCTTATAGGTATTCCGTAGGGAAGGAAACTTCAGCTAATAGTACATGAGAAAATTCCTACGAAGTTTCTATTATCCTTCCCCTGTTTCTTGAATTCGTTTAGACTGTTTTTCTTAGATAAATTTCCTAAGCATGCAAATGGCAATTAAAATGTTCAAGTAGTGGTTGAGCCCGAATCCTTTCCGAGCTGTATTTTTCCATGCTTCTGTTGCTGTCTTTCTCCATGATTTCAGAGCAACTTCTTAGATTAAAGTTCAACTCTGTCACATGTAGGCCTTGAAGCCGTATGGCCAATGGACCAGGCGACCAGCAAAATTTAGACAGAGTTGCAGTCTTGCAGACGAGAGCAAGGCGTCTGCTCCAGGACTCTAACATCCAAGTCACGCATGGTGATGCACTGATGCTGATACATACCAGCACCGGCCGTACCCGTATACTCAATTACCCAACGGAAGTGTTATAAGCACGGGATCAGACAGGATAATGGCCACACCGATCAGAGCTTGCAAAGACCACCCGTTACTTTTACGACCGGCTCTGATGCTACAGATTTCTACCGCTCGGATAGCTACCCTTCAAGTGCTCACCGCGCCATCCACTGACACTTCGCAAGATTACTAGTGGACAGGCAAAGATTCTGAGCTAGCATATCCTAGTTGAGTTCAGTTGTGGTTGTGGCATACAGAGCGCTGGCTCCGACCACCACCCTCACCTACTTCCGTCGACGGCGACGCGCGCGTACCAGCTGCTGACACGCCGCTCGCCGGCCGTCGACTCCTCCAAAAAGTCTCTCCATCCATTTATCAGTCGCAAACATACTATAGTACTCCGTATCACATTGAAACTTTCCGCCATAGATCTCCAGATAGCAACTAGAGACCGGTTCGTGTGGTGACAACTGACAAGCACTCACCATGGCTTCTGTCACGGCTTGCATTGGCAAATGGCAATTAGAGATGGATTCAGAGGCGTGCGGTCAAAAGTAACACGGCAAGACTTGTACAGTACGTTGAAGCAGGGCTGCGTCAGGACAAGGGAGTTGGTTCACCTGAACCCACGGCGCACGTCCGGCCTGCAGGTGTGATGATCACTTGCTTACGTGCACACTGATCACGATTCACGAGAGCTGATTGATCGAGATCGAGCAGTGTGTGAGTGGCCGGCAGCGGCAGTCCTACCCATCGTTACCTACCGCCGCTGGGATCCACCGAATTGAGTAGGAGTACGGTCACTCGCTTGCTACCTAATCAGTGTCGCCGTTCCTTACTGCCCACCGGTACGCCCCCTTAACCAAGCAATTAATTAACCACGATATAACTATACTCCCTCCGTCGCACAATGTAAGCATTCTAGGGTTCAAAATTTGTACCATAATGTAAGCATTTTTAGGAATAGGACAAAACTAAATGGTTTGATGGGTGGGTGGAGAGTCGATGGGTACTGTAAAATGAGGGGTATAGATGTCTTTTAGCAGTTGCGATATTTTTTGCATTTGAATGCTTCAAATGCTTACATTGTGGAACGGAGGGAGTATATAATGTATATAGATACCTATTCAAATGCTTACATTGTAGGACGGAGGGAGTATATAATATATATAGATACATGTATAGGTCCAAGTTGACCTAACGATCATGTCTACTACTCCGTATGTATGTTTGAAGCTGATCGTGAGAGACAGGCTTGGAAATGGACACACCAACTGCTATAACCAATTAACCACACCTAAATTGTTCGTAGTTGTCTATGCACATTCATATGCGTACGTGGAACAAGACACATGCCATTAACAAAATAAATGCGGTTGGTAGCTATAGCTAGCCAAGCACGGAGCGAGGTACGGACGGAATTTGGTCGTAGATGATCGAAACAGCCAAATTAAATCTACTGTATAATTAAATTCAACTCTAGAAGAGCCAATTAGAAACCGTACCTTGTGGGGACGGGGTACTCGGGGAAGAGCTTGGCGAGGATGCGGACGACGTCCTCGCGGTGGAGGACGCGCTCGGCGCAGAGGTGGCGGCCGGAGGCGGCGGCGCTCTCGAAGACGGCGAGGTGCGCGGCGGCGACGTCGCGCACGTCCACGTAGGCCTGCACCGCGTTGGCGAAGGTCCGGGCGGAGCCGTCCAGGTACTTGAGGATGTGGGCGATGCTGGCGTTCACCGTCGCCTGCAGCAGCGGGCCCACCACCAGCACCGGGTTCACCACCACAAGGTCCACGCCGCGGTGCCGCGCGGCGTCCCACGCCGCCTGCTCCGCCACCGCCTTGCCGTAGCAGTACCAGTTCTGCACGTGCATGTTCCAAACGACGGATCAGATCATGAACTGTTGAGAGCACTGGTGTGTCATGCTGACGGAATTATTGCGCGAGGGTTTATTTTGGTGGGGAAATAAATAATAAAGTGCTAGCTAGAATATATAAGGATGTCCGGTCGCTATGCTATGATGGAATGGCTAGATTTCTTTCCCTAGCTTTGGTGATGCTCACTTGTCTGGAAATTTCTCGTGTCTCCCGATCTGAATTTTCAAAAATACTTGATTTAAACGATGCAATGTTTACGAAAATCTCGTAGCAGCGCAGTTTTATTTTACCACTGCATGCAGAAACTGTAAATATGAGTATAAGCTGACTTTTTTCCCCCTTCCTCGCCTTTTTGATCCGAGAATTTAGTTTACCATCACTTGTTAGCGAATCAGAAGCCGCCGGCACGTACTGCTGCTCATCTTGAAGAAGCAGGCTTGACCATTTGGTTAAAAAAAAAACAATTTGTGCTCACCCGAAGAAAGGCAAAGCTTCTTTCAGAACGAAACGACAAAGCAGGCACGCCATTTCTGTCCTTGCGGCTCATGGCTTGCTTGACATCGGATCATGCGTTCAGTTACCGGCGCCGAACGTTCCATTTCCATGCATGGCATGACCGTTCGTTGACGACGCGCTATGGTGGCTTAGACTTTTATGGTGGGCGCTCGTGTACTACTACTGGCCTACTATTTGTAGTGCTGCTAGTAGCCTGCTACCTCTCATTATGACGCGTATTGGCAGCTAGGCATATGGAAAGGTTCGATTTTTTCAGCTTTTCAAAGAGTTCATGTACTACGTGTTGCCAAAAAAAAACACCAACTTTTTACAGGAAGGTAAAACTAGTGAGTGCATATACGACAGTAAATAGTATGCAGAAAAATGACTATATTCACTATTAGTAAGCTAGTCGGGACTCAGGAGTACTAGCTACTAGTAGGAAGACCGTTTGGAAGGGGAGTTGGACCGAAATAAATCTCTAGGATTAATTTAGTATAAAACTTACTAAACGCTAAATATTTTCTAGAACGATCCTCTTCTGCTTCCAACCATGCCTTCGAAAGAGTTCAACTCTTCCAGTCTTCTTTAGAAAGTACGTGAAACACAAAAGTTATTAACAGAAGATTGTGCTAAGCTTTATCAGCTTCTCGCAGTCGTGTCCTGCATGCCATGCACGTGTCTATCGCCGAGGCATATCATGCAAGGCAGGATTCCATCTCCACGTACGTTAATGACCTCAATTAGCTTATTGCTCTTTTTGGGGCAATGTTTTTGTTAGCTTGCTATTGCTTTCATTCTTGTCTCTCCGAGACCACAAGTTTCTTTATTCTTTGGGCGGTTGCACGTCGATCACTAGAGGATCGGAAAAAGTTCCGATTCAAATCTTGTGCTGCTGCTGGACAGGCACCATCGATGGGCGCTCGATCCCATTGGCTGCCGCAAAAGCCGAACTCTTTTTAGGGTTCGGTTGGTAGTGCATATATGCCCATAGGTAATAATTCGCCCATATCTCTCATGATAGCTATATCTTTAGCTTCTTTATTCTATCCGCAGAAAGAAATCAAACACAAGGGGCGCAAAAATGCTGATATGGTGCGGCGAAAGGTATGTAGCGGCGCAGGAGCTATAGCTAATAGCTAGGTCGATATGGATGGAGGGCCGCAGGAGAGAGGTAAGTAAAAAGTGACGGAGCACCCACCCTGGTTTTCTTGCAGAAGTCGAGGTCGCTCCAGCACGACTCGTCGACGACCACGTCGGGCCCGCGGCTTGGGTCCATGGTCACGGCGCCGATGGAGGACGTGAACACCACCCGCCGCACCGTGCCGGACTCCGCCGCCGCGCTTATCACGTACTCCGTGCCCCGCACCGCCGGCTCCACCATTTGCTCCTGCGATGCATTCAGAGGACGATCGATCAGTTGAGTTCAGAGATCGACAGGCCGACAGAGGATGAGCAGGAGTAGTATGGCTAGGTATGGCAACTCACGGGGTCGTCGGTGACGGGAGAGGCGGTGTGGAAGACGCCCTGGCAGCCCTGCACGGCGCGGCAGATGGCGTCGTAGTCGAGCAGGTCGGCCTTGCAGAGGATCAGCCGCTCGGCGGCGCCGTCCAGCGCCTTCAGATGAGCGTTCTTGGGGTCATCTGCCATATATCATCAGCACAAAGCCATCAAGAACACAACGTCAGCCAGGTGCATGCCCCTGTTTCTACGTACTAACGTACAGAATCATGCCATGATTGGTATAAGGTGTATATGTGTGATGTGTGTCTGCTGTGAACATAATCCGTGTGCATGCCTGGGTTCCTGACGGTGCCCTTGACAGTGTACCCCTTCTCGAGCAGCAGCTTCACGAGCCACGACGCGATGTACCCGGCCGCGCCGGTCACGCACACCGTCTGCCCGTTGTTCCCCGCCGGCTGCTGCTGCACCGCCGCCGCCGTCTCGGCGGCGGCGGCGGCGGCGGAGACGACGTCGACCACGGTCATCTTGACGACGATCAGGGTTCCTCAAATCAACCCCCTGCTACTCTTTGATTTCGTCACGAACGCTCTAACTCGCTATAGCTCGCGGCGGTGGATCGGAGTAGGTAGTAGTAGTGGTGGTGCCGAAGCAAAGAAAAGCTAGCGCGCGGAGATGACGCGTCGATGGTGTATGACGAGTTAGTTTTTAGGTTTCCCCTTGGCGCGGACGAGCGAGCGAGATGGAGGAGTTGGTAGATAGGTTTGGTAGGATTCTTCCTGAGAGGGCCAAGCGTTGGAGTGGCGCGGAATTTATAAGCCAAGCCCGAATGGCTCAGCTCGACGGTGCGAGGCCGGCCGGTGACGGAAAGATCGGAGGCCGGCGCGGTGCGCGTGAGCGAGAGAGTAGTAGCTGAGACAGGGAGATCCACGGATTGGACGGGCGCCGTGCGGCGTGTGGACCGCCCGGGATGGCGACCCCGGGTTAGGTGAGAGCCGGCAACGCGCGCATCGGTCATGCGAACGTACTACACACATTATGGTTCACGGGTTCAGGGGCCCATGCGTACGTCTCCGGCGTAGTAGGTTGAAACGAAAGAAACGGCCGCTGCCCGTGTACCCGCAGCGCGTGTGTGATGCATATGGTTCACAGGTTCAGGGCTGACCGGCTCATGAGGGCTAGTACATGTGAACACTGCGTCCTGGATTGGATTGGCAGATGCGACCCAGTACTGGAGCTGAACCACACACCATTTATGACCCGTGTGTCCTGCGACCGTTGCTGCGGAGGAGTGAGGACAGTGTGGTCAGTCAGCGGCAAGTTATGGCTAGGCTAGCTGCTCTCGCAGTCAAGTCAACTGGCGAGAAAATCGACAGGTATTCAGCGATTCAGGGCTGCTGTGTACATTTGTCCAATTTACGTGTGATGGCGGCTCGCAGGGGAAAAACATGGCGTTTTACTCATGAGTGTGGATGGAAATTACTCTGACTTCGTGCGCGCGTGATGTTAAATCCGGGAGAAGAAGATGGGAGACGATGCTCAGTCGAAACTATCTTCTTCTCGTCAACCGGTGGTTGTGCTTGTGCCTGTGCGGATGGAAGGATGCCGATGGAAGCAGCTCCGTCAATAGGTAGCTAGGTGCTCTGTCCAGTCCAGCATCCACCGCCAGTCCGCCACCACGTGGTTCGCATGAAGGGGCTCAGAATTACTACGTCACCGTGAGATCAGCAACAACCTGCTTCTTCGAAATGGACGGCTAAACAGTCGGATTTATTATGATTTGCGCAATTTTTTTAATTTAGACTCTGCACCTTAATTATTATACGGGCTAACTACCCCCGTGTAGGTAAAAATGTCTGGATGCAAATATTAGGAGCTAATTTAAGGCGCAGTATATAATTTGCATCTTTTTCTGCTGAGCTGGCGAGCTGCTGAGAAATATATGGCTGTTTTCTTCTGCCGAGTTGCTGAGAAATTAATTATTGCATCACGCAATCTGCATTTGGCTGGCGTCTGGTATGATATTACCGGCCCCTATCTACTTTAATCAGATCATGAATTGGCAACAAGTTTGTGCTTCCCTGAAATGGCGCCACCAGTACACGAATTGGTTTTCTTTATCGAGCCACCAAACTTTCTTGAAATGGCTCTGTTATAGCACGCGCCTACCAGGCACTGCATTCTGACCATTGGAATTTTATACGAATAATATAAGGAGACAATATACGATATAAAATCAGTCAGAGAAATGCTTTGCATTGGTACTCTCAGCCGTACGTAGTAATGCCTAATAAATGGGCACATTCTGATCACATATTTTTTTTCCCTTTTTGAAAAGCTTTAACAGAAACTGTTTCGCGCTAGCTGCCTCGACCTCGACATAAACGTGTGCCTGGACCATATGTGTGTGGACACACGCATGGATGCATCGTGTCGGAGGGTAGCCAGATTCTGAGACACTGGCAAATTGGCATGGTGGCGGGACACGGATATGGACACATGGGCTTGCGGGTTTGCGGACAAGATGCCCTGCCACGTCAGTTTAACAAGCCCCCGGCGTGGAAAGTCGCCTTGGAGCCATGTATGCATGCATGCATGCATGCTAGCCGGGCGTGCATGCGCGAGCGCCACACAAGGTGCATGTACGCTGTCTTCATGCCCCCACCTGCTCGTCCGAGCAAAGCTCCGATCCCATGGAAATGGAGTCCACCCGTCGCCCCGTCGAGGCATGAGTCGGCAGACAAACGGGCCGGAGGGGAGGAGGAGCATTATTCCCGGGCAAAGTATATATCGAGAGGACCCCACACGCCCTACCGCCGTAGCTCACTCGAGAGTGAGGGCGGCGGGAGAAAGCTAGTGGTGGTCGGTGGAGCCCCCCCGGGCGCACGCACTGTGTGATCGGCGGCCACTCGATCTCGCGCTCTCCCTCCCCGCGCGGGACATGTGGCCTGCAGCTGCAGATAAAAGAAGCCAAAGGCCGGCCGCGTCAACGTACGCCTCCCTCTCACGGGTGGGATCGGAAAAGGAGTGGCGCGCAGCAGCCGCGGCCATGGGCTCGACGGCGCAGCAGGGCGACACCGGCCGGCCGGTGCGCGCCACGCTGCTGTTGCTTCGTTTGCCGCGTGCCCCCGGGGCCCCAGCGCCGGCCGGTCCCGGCCTCCCGGGTGAACGAAACGAAACGAAACGAAACGAAACGAACGAGTGGCCCGGTCGGTGGGCGTGGTGGCCCGGGAAAACGGCGTGCCGCGCCCCGCCCGCGCTCAGGGCGCTGCTAGTGGCCGGTGGCCGGGCTAGTGCGCTTACCAAACCCGGCGTCCGATCCCAATCCCGACGCCCGGCCACCGTTGTGTGGCGTGCAGGTACGGTTCTCCTGGCGCTCGATCGAGATCTGCCAGTGCCGGCCCGTGCGCCCGAACGCCCGGCCCCGGCGAGCACGCACGCACTTGGGGACTTGGTCATGGCGTGCATCATGGGTGCGTGTGACCGTCACAACGAGGGTTGTTGGTCGTTGGGTTTTACTGGGACGACGACGCTGGTTGTTGCCGTTGCCCCTGACTAGCTAGGGACTGCTACCACCACATCCGCATCGATCGGGCTCCAAATTGGCTGCGAGTGCGACGGCGTTGTGCGTCTCATTCTTCTCCGGCTCGATCGGGACCGGTCAGTCCACTCCAGCCGGTTTACCGGCCAGTACGAGTCTGCGGCGGCGGCGGCGGCGGCGACGACGGCTTCTTCCCGATTACCCCTCGCGGTCGCCGATCAGAGCGCCCAGTTTCTACGCGGCGTCGTCGGCGTTCAGAGAATTCACCCTCTGCCTCTTGTTGGCAGCCTCTCTGCAGACTTCATCAGAGCGAGCTGAGCATCCTCGACTCACATTTCAAACCATCGCGAGCGCGTGCGAGCACCTTGTTGACGAGATGTCGACGACGACGTTGCTCTCGATCGGCAAAGTTTAATTTGCACGTTCCCTGTTGGCGCTGTGGGTAGTAGATTGTTAGTGCGCGTCTCGGTTAAGCTTTTAGTTTTGTCGTCGCCGTTTTCTAGAATCTTGCTTGAAGGCAGCAAAAAATTAATCAAGGATGCGCTTGCTTTATCCAGACTTATTCCAGATGATGGACCGGAATCTGTCAACTTAACAACGAACGGAGGATCGTCGTCTGGGCGTGCTGCAGACGGTAGCTAGATACCATGCAACAGTATGGATCGGAGGGCAGAAAATGTCAATCACATCGTAATCGCAGCGTGCTAGTGTGGATGATCTTGCTCTCTTAACCGCTAAGCTGGATTCGGATAGAAACAAAATTATGTATGTGTGCCCTGGCACGGCACGACACACCACAAAGACTCTAGACATGCAGCTCCGAGGCCATGCATGCGTGTCTGCTTCTGGGCTTGGAGCCGTGTACGCAGCTGCACGCTACTCCATCCCGATCGTGCCAGTAATTTCTGCAGTTCTTCTTCTTCCCTGGCCCGCGTGACAGAGAGGAGACCACGGTGACACAGGTTTTGCCGACCGACTACTGACTGCATTAATTGTAGAACAACTAGTGTAGCTTTCTCCTGGTTTGGTGCGGATGGGATGTTTACAGGTTCAATGTTGGCGTCATCACGCCGTCTCTGCTTTTGTACCGCGTCTACGGTTGGTGAATGGAACGAAAGTGGGTAACTTTGTGACGAAGTGTCAGCTCCTGTACGAGAAGTGACCAGCAAAGATCTAGACGAAACCAGAACGTACGAGTTGCAGGTGTTGCAAGTTCATCCCCAGCTGTGCTGCTACGTACCTGATCACACAGGACGACGCACCCTCACCAGCCAGCACCACCTATGCAGGCCCTGTCTAGATGTTTCGCGAAATTTTTTTCGAGTATGTTCCCTCACATACATGGCATATTAAATGTAGTCGAAAAAAATAACCCATTATATGGATGGAGTGTACTTCGCGAGACGAATCTAATGAACCTAGTTAGGTCGTGATTAGACAATAAATTGCTACAGTAAACATGTGCTAATGACGGATTAATTAGACTCATTAGGTTCGTCTTGCGATTTACTGACAGAATCTGTAATTAGTTTTGTAATTAGTCTATATTTAATACTTCAAATGTGTGTCCGACATACTGTAAATTTTTTTCGGGAAACATCTAAACGCGGGCGCAGTCTCGTCCCATGATCAGTCCTGTCCTTTTCGTCCAACAACATCAGGCAATAATGCAACCATCATCAAGTTACAAAATAAACAAATTCACCGTGGCAAATTTACCGTACTCCGTGTCTAACTGATGCACCTGTTGCTTGCCGCTCACTTCATCTAGCTAGCCTCTCTTTGAAAAGTAAGCCAGGTTGTACACGCCCTGAACCCTGATGCTCCCAAACGACAACGGCGGCAGTGCATGTCGGCATCGACGATCAATTGGTCCCCGGCCAGGGCGGTTTCCTTGAGCGACCAAACACTCCACAGCGTACGACGACGACATGCGCGCGCCGGGCAAGCAAGAAAGATCATGTACACGCGGCTGCTGCTACCCGTGCGCTTGCTCCAGTCGTGATGCATGCAGGCCAGCCGGTCAATGCATGGTTCAGGAAATTAACGTGATTGGGGCAATGCCGGACGATCGAGGCAAACGTGTTGCAATACGCCAATACGCTAGTCCAAGCAAGAGTTGGAAATGGAACAGCAGATGGACAAAATAGATCCTGGACAAATCTCTGTCCTTCCTGCATAGTCCAATTATGAGGTTTTCTTCGGTGCTCCATACTACCTTATACTGGTGTTTAAAAAGGACCAGTATAAAAGGATCTGACGGTCCAAATTAGTTGTATACTACTAGACCTTCACCTGTAGTATAAGGTAGTATAAGTCGAGTAGTATAGTAGTATAGGGGTATTATGGGAAAAAATATTTTTAACATGTGATATAATATGGTATAGATCAAGTAGTATAGTGGTATAGGGGTATTATGAGACAAATTGTTTTTATTTTTATACTCATTTGGTCCGATATATTTATTTCTTTTTACACATATGTTCATTTAGGTTAGGAGCTCCAATAAAAAAATTATATTACAGTCTAATTACAAAATTGTCCATCCCTCCATACTCCATACTACCATAGGGTAGTATAGAGCACCGAAGAAGACCTCCCAATTATTGGACGATGTCTGGAGCTGCAGCTGCCTCCTACCTGTGAGAATTGGAAACGGCCGTCATATCGGTGCATTTTAGGCCCTGTTTAGATTCTTTGAAACCACCCCCTTTTCTATTCATATAGATAACTGTGTCAGTTCATTTTTATCTATATACACGTTTCTATAAAAGTAGTATTTTTCTGTACTTTCTATCCCTTTCTCACAATCTAAACACAGTCTTTGCTTCCAAACTGGCCGGCTGCTGCATCGTGGTCGCTGTTGAGAATTGGAAGCAGGCACCTCTCTTTGCAGTTTGTTGCATTATGCCGACGGCTACTACTTCAGGATGTGGTTGAGACTTGAGCAGAAACGACCTCTCTTTACCCCATGCCACCTACTACAAGATGCCGAGAGCACATGCTGCACTCCACTACTTCTTCCATGGATGGATTCGTGAGAGACAGTGCAAGAAAGGGGCACCAAAGTCGCCGGGCAAGAAGGCTACGCGTCGTCAGTGATCCACTAATCGGAAACGGCCATGACTACCGGTGCAATCCGAAAGATGATGATGTGGCCGAATGGCACTCCTACACACACACTTCACATCTGCCTTTATTCCACACCGCCACTATGTGTCGCCCAAAGTAAGCTCGGCATAATGGAGGGGAGGCACTGCATTGTACTGTCATCATTGCTTTACTGTTCATTATTGCGATCTTTTCCCCCTTTTGATTGCGATGAGTTTATCAGTTGTATTTTATTATAAACTGCGTGCAGGTACTTTTATAGGCAAAGATAGAACGCATTCTCTTGACCTCCTTCTTGTAATGTACTAATGTTCGACGTGTTCCGTTGGTGGAAAAGTTATCTAGCCGTGGCTGGTTTTAAAGCATTGGACAGTGGACACTGTCTACATCGTGAGGAAAGTGTGCATCGACTGGTTGATTCTTGTGGGGGTGTTATTCCGTTGTTCAGTGGGCATTTGGCCGGCCTTCTTTTTTTTTTTGTGCTCCCCCGGGGCAGCAAATGGGGATGATCCCATGCATGTTCTTGAACGATCATGTTAGGGTAGAACATTCTCGGCCTTTCTGAAGCGAGGAAGATAGTGGAGAGTGGATTCGGCATGATTCGAGGGTGTTTCTCCGGAAAAGCAGCATCCGGATAAAGAATTCAGTCGGCATTCAACCACCAATAAGATGTGGTTGGACAGAAGAGATTGGATGGACACTTGTAAATTGCAATGCATGCACATGTTTTCGTTGCTCATTAGGACCTCTGATTTGCTTCATTTTTTTTGAACAAATTTTAACCACCTTCGCTGTCTCACATACGTGCAGACGACTAATTCCTTTGAATAGTCTAAGAAAAATACGAGCACATGAATCCAAGATTGAAATCTGGATGTGCATATTTCTACCTTTGTATTATAAGGAACCTAACCTACTCGGAGGCTCAGTAATTTGCAACCCCCTTCAATTGTTTGGTATGTTGTGTTTATGTGACCTTGAATTCCACCTTTTGTAATGATCTCTATCATCTAATCTCAATCAATATATGCCTCTAAAATTTGTTGTGCACAAAGATATAATTCGTAAAAAAGAACATTTTTTATATAGCCAAATAGCCCAACATAAGGCAGCCACAAAACCAAGTCCCTTTTTACTTGCAAGACCTAAATTTTGAAGCCAACTCCAACACACCATATGCGAGAAAGTTCTTGATTTTATTTAATTTTTAGACATTCCTCACTATTCTCCAAACATACTTCATTCAGTCATAAATATAAGCCCACATCTATCTTTGTCCCCAGTCAAATCCTTTTTTACCTTTGACTATGAAAACCTAAAATTTATATTGATTGACAACACAAAGATATATCATATATCATTACTACATTCATCACACACAAGGTACTTTCACAATAAATTTCTCTTTCTCCTTTTAAAACAATATATTTTTACAGATATTGTGTGTGCTAGTTAAGGTGTAGTATCAGAGACCACGTACTGCCTAATGAAACTATATTTCTGACCGGAGGTAGTACATAGAAAACCGGCATAACTTTTTTCGATGGTTTAATTTGATTGTGGGAGCTACAATTTTTTTTGGCCATATCAGAATCGATGGTAATTGTTCGCTAAGGGGTCCTAAAATCTCATTTGCTTTGGATGTGGCGTGTGCACACGCACCTTCCAGCTGCATGTATATGTGTGTAAACCTGCACGACTCTCTACCACTATTAAAACCGCAAAGTCATCGTAACCACCCCGGTGCCCCCGCCTCCCCGCGCCCTCGCCTCCCGCACATATGGTGGGCCCCATAGAGACTACCCGCGCCTCCCTTCGCCGCCTTTTGCCCACCTTCGTTGTGCCGCCGAAGCCCCGGCCACGAGCCCCGCCGCCACCCAGTGGTGGCTCCCATGGCGAATGTGGAGGCGGAATGCAGGGGATCGAGATATGGGTGAAGGAGGAGAGCCGACAGAGATTCCCGAGCTCCAATCCATAACGAGGGGGAGGATGGGCGGTGGAGGAGATGAAGAGCGGAGAGGCCTTCCTTGCTTCCGCTCGCCCCGCGGCCGCGAGCTCCACCTGCGCCTCTGCCAGGAGCTTGAATCCGGCGCTGCTGCTGCGAGCTGGGGCATGGGCACCGAAGAGAGAAGAGCAAGGAGAGGAGCTCCTCCATATCCTGCTTCTCTTCCTTCACCGTCCTCTGCCTCAAATCGATGCGCCATGGAAAATACCCAACGACTTGGGGAACAACGATATCGGAGAACGCGAGCTCGATTTGAGACGGAGACGGAGTATGGCGGCCGGATCCAGACGACCGGAGGGGAGGTGGTGCTGGGAGAGGAACTGTGTGACGCGAGGTGGAAAGAACGGCGGCGGCGCAGGGATAACGGAAGCACCGGATGGATGGGGGAAGGAGGTAGCAGACGCGGGAGGTCGCCAAGCCACGACGACGCGGGGCGCCGGGGCGGAGGGTGGCGGCGGCGCAGGGGCAGAGGCCGTGGCAGCGTGTTGGAAGAGGGCGGCGGCGCTGGGCAAACAGATCGCTGTGCTGGGCCTAGGAAGGACGGAGGAAAGGGAAGCCTCGCGGTGAAACGAAAAGACCATACGAGAAAGAAAAGGATCCGTGTGTGAAAATAAAAAAGGAAAAATAATATAGAGTTATATTATATTAATATTTTATAAAAGAATGAATGAAAAAAGAAAAAAAAGGTATATGGACGCTGGTCTTTGTACACAACGAAGAGAGATGGTTTGTGAAGTCTCTGAAGTGATACTGCTGCCATTTGGTCGAAAACTTATAGAAGGGAAATTTTCCCATTTTGTTAGAGGGATTCACTCTTTGTTCGCCTAATTATTTCTCGCAATTTTTTGCATGATCCTCCCATTGGTAAATTGTGCTCGTGTTGCTCATTTTTGTTTTCTAACCAAACTTATTTGCACGAACGTACATACTCCAAAGCTGAGGAGTAGATTTTGTACTATCAAGATATAATGTTTGTGCAGTTCACAAGCGGGATTGCAGAATCTTTGCATGGCCTCCCAAGTTGTCAAATAAATTAGGCCGTGTTCACTTGCCAAAAAAATTTGGACAAAAATTTCTTGCTATTTAGGAGTACTAAATATAGACTAATAATAAAGCCAATTACAAATTTCGTCTGAAATCGTGAGACGAATCTAATGACGGTAATTAAAGAGTAATTAATTCATGATTAACGGTCGGTTACTGTAGCATCACTGTTGCAAATGATGGATTAAGTAAGCTTATTAGATTCGTCTTGTGAAATACACTCCATCCGCGTAATAGGTTATTTTTGGTCTATATTTAATACTTTATACATGTAAAATTTGATTTGATGCTATGGGTGAAAAAATTTGGGTGGGAAACTAAATAGGGCCTTAGAATGCAGGGAGCAAATCCTTTGTTATCATCTTCATCGGAAAAGAAAGGAGGGGTCTCTTTCTCAACACTTGCAGTTAGGATTTAATGGCCCTTAACAGCTACAAGAATAGAGAAAAATGTTTTTTAATTGTTTTTAATAGAAATTAAGAAAATTCTAAAATACGCTTTAATAAATTTGTATGCCCGTAACAACGTACGGGCTATTACCTAGTGTATGACAAAACTTGCACGCCAATTTCCAGCTGAGGTTCACGGCTTCACGCCATAAGAATCTTCTTCATCTCCTGAGATGTGGCGTGGCTGTTTCCCCAGAGAAGAAAGCCATTTTTTTGAAAGAAAGAAGAAAGCCATTTTGCTCCCTAGCTCCTACCAACCTCTCTTCGAGCAGGCTTCTAGGTGAATGCAAAGAAGCCGAACTCATCCAACCCTGCCACAGTTGCTAGAAAAAGAAAAGAAAGAATCGACCAGAGAACGATCGGGAACCTGCCTGTAATTTCAGCAAGGTAACTTGCCATATCCAGGTCCAAGCACACACATCTCTTCCCGTCAGGAAAGAGAGCTAGCCTTTCAGACTTCAACCCATCACCCAATCCGATCCGTTCGTAACTGTGGCCAACCGTGCTATCCAAGTGACCTACAAGTGGGCGATCCCTATCAGCACCACGGTAACCTCCCCATCTTACAGACCTAGCCCTGCACACCGGCTGGCGTCATCTCGCCTTTGCGTAAACCTGATCAGGTACACGTTTGGCGCTGTGCTCTGAGCAGTGAGCACCTACCAACATTCTAGTACTACCAATCATATTCACATAGTCCCTTTCTTTCAAGCAAAAAATTAATTAAAAAAATAAAAAATAAATCACACTGTCCCTAGCCATTGAATAATTATCATACACCTGATCCTACCTCCAGTTCTTTTTACAGGCCTGATCTGATGGTCGGCGTGATGATGCACGAAACCTGGGCTTTTGTGCACAGCAAAGGTGGGGAGGTGACGCGATGACAGGCGCCGGTTAGTGCCTCTTGTCCCCCTTGGTTAGCCTTTGCCAAAAAAGCCTGATCTTGATTGTAACAGTGGCGAGGCAGCAGCCAACCACCAGGCTTAGGAAAGAAAGCGTCGTTTCAGAGGGCCGTGTGCCGCCGTCGCTTTCGCTCCGAGTCCGAGGGAGCTTTACTTTTGGTTCCGTGCTAGCTGCTCCGTGCCTTGTAGAAGAATCCAAAAGTACCCTTCACGGCAGCAAAGCCAGCAACGCTCTGGCTCTGGCGCTCTGCCCGTGCGTCCGAAAAAATTACTTTCTTTTTTTGAGGGGGCGAAAAAAAGTTGCTGGGCTGGGCGATGTCGCTGTTGTTACAGTACTATAGGCTTACAGCGTGGTTTGGGCCGTTTTTTGTTACGGCCCATGAATACGGTGAAGGTGACCTTTGCGAGAGAGAGAGAGAGAGAGAGTGAGAGGGCGGGTTTGAAGGCCGAAGTGTACCGCTGGTGAGCCCGTCAACGGAATTGGGCTGGAAGTTATCACTTATGGGCTGCAGCCGCGCAGGAGAGATCCCGCCCGTTGCGGCTTGCGGGCCGGCTTTCGGTGTTAACGGCGAACGACGGAAGCGAGGTGGGCTTCTTTGTGTTTGGGCTGTTGTAGATATTTTTCTGATTTTTCGTTTTTACTTGTCCGCGAGCATCGTCAAATTCAGAAGTTCAGTTATTTTCTTCTCTTCGTGGTCAAATATTGTTTGCTCTCTCTCAAGTGGATGGAAATATCCACGGGTATCGTCAACGTTAGGACACTGCTTATTCAGCATTTCTGCGGTTCTGCCAACGGCAGTATTATCCAGTCAACGATTGTAGGGAGCTTGTTAAATTTTCTCCACTGTCAACGAGTGTAGAGAAATCATCAACACAACAGTTTTCCAGCACGTGAAGCAATACCTAACTTTAACAAAGAGATCAGGATTCAGGACGCCCGGATGACGATCTAGGGCGGCCGATGAAGATGGAAGCACATGTTAATATGCCATCGATCGTGGCCATGGCACGTTCTTTTTCAGTTAACCACTTAATCTTGGTTTATCCAATTAGGTTAAGTGGCAGACTTTCCAGTAGTTTAGTGTGATGGTCGAGGGTGACAAGAATGCCACTTTGCAGGAAATGAAATCTTCCATGATCCATTCGATGCATGCGTCATCCATCCAAACCACGACAAAAAGCTCTGCAATCATTTGTAAGAGCAGATTTTTTTCCCCTTTTCTAATGACGCTGATCGTCAAGAAACCAATACTTCTAATGACGATGACTGTCAAGACAAAACCATATGCTCGCGGCCGCTGTCAGTGTCAGGAGCTGCGCGGATGTCAGGACGCCACATCTGTTCACATCCATTTGACCTTGCAGTTCTTCAATAGACGGAGGCTGTCTGACTTCTCACCTCATCTGCCCAGCTGCTTGCACCATCCTTCCGTTCAACGCTAATCAAGGAACCTGATTGCTGATTGGTGAATCATCCTCTTCATACTCATCTTCCTCCCTTTGACCACCTCGTGGCCGGCCTTCTTTCCGGCAGCAATAAATACCCAGCGCGTCTTAATCTCCGAGCCGGCCAATCGACCATTTCCCTCGTCGTCTTCTTCTTCGTAGTCTCCCACCTGTAAAGTCCCCTCCATCACCTCTACCCTCTAGACAACAGCAACGGCAATGGCTGCGCGCGCGATTTACACGGCGGTGGTCTGCACGGCGGCGCTGCTCCTGGCCGTCGTGCCGCCGTCCGCCGGGCTCAGCCTGGACACGGTGAGGGAGTTCCTGACGCGGGAGGAGGACACCATTGTCTTCAGCCTCATCGAGAGGGCAAGGTACCCGCTCAACCGGCCGGCCTACGACCCCATCCACCTCGGCGATGGCGGCCGCCGCCTCAATGCCTCTTTCGCCGAGCTTTTCATCCGCGAGTCCGAGGCCGTCCAATCCAAGGTACAATTCAATCGACAATTCACTCGTGTTCTTGTTTCGACAATTCAATCGACAATCCAAAGAAGAAGAAGAATTCTGTTGGCGAGATCGTTTCTTTGTCGTGCTGGTTAGTTGTTCGCCGGCATTGTCAGTAGCTGCATATGGCCGGCGATCGATTAGTTTATTATTTGGATTATCTGGACTTGTTTAAGATGAGCTGACTTGGGCATATGAAAATCCTGGTCAAACGTTACAGTTTCCGGGGAAGGTGTTGACTGATTCTAATTAATTCGTGCACTTTCAATAACTTTTTGAACAATCTTGATCTAGGGAATAAAGAGGTGCTTTTAAAAGAGCAAGCGGCCAAAAGCTTCTTCATTTACGGATTTAAAAAAAATGAATTTGAAAGCTTCTTATAAACCTCTAATCACAAGTAGTTATTGTTGGTCAAATGTTTTTAGCTATGATTAGTGCCTAAACTTTTGCATGGATTGGTATTAAGATTGGTGCCACGAGCTTCATCATGAGAAATACTTCCACAACATCCTATTTAAACTAGTACTTGAAATGTCAATATCCAAAAATTTATACTGATCAACAACATAAGATTGATGTGTTTCTAAATTCATTATAGAGTTCTATAACATATACTCCCTCTGTTCGTTTATATATGGCGTTGATTAGCTCGATTTTGAGCTAACTGCCGTCATATAAATAAGATAACGAGAGCACTACATTTTCAGACATTTGGTCGTAAATGTATATTTGTGACAAGAGAGTTATTTTTTTTGGAATTTAAATTCAGAATTTTTTTGAATGGTCGAAAGATGTTCAAAGAATTTAAATTCAGAATTCTGATCACTGTGTTATAAAGCATGCATTAAGTTCTAACGACAAGTTTTCTCTGCACTGCTACTGCCGTTAGCATCAAGCAACAAAAATTGCGTGAACTGTGACCAAAGATTTGAAGTGTGTGCTAATTGTGCTCCACTAACCCTGAGTTGCCGCTGAACTTTCCATAGGCCGGAAGGTACCAAAGCCTACAAGAGATTCCATTCTTCGCTTACAGAGTTCCTTTCACTCTGGCACCTCCATACAACTTCACACGCGTAAGCATCCACCTTCTACTGCTGAAAGAAAATGATTCATGAACAAGCATCTCTGAAACTATCTCAGAATTCATAAAACATGATGTTATGACCCCCAGGAGTTGTATCCTGCAGCCGCCTTTGTTAACGTCAATGATGCCATTTGGAGCATCTACTTCAACGAGCTGCTCCCTCTGCTGGCCAAAAATGGGGACGATGGCAACTATGCTGTGACTGTTGATTCAGATCTTGCATGTCTTCAGGTAAGCAAGCATCCTTACACTGCATACTCCTGATTCACAACAAATGTGGTATGATTCGTTAAATGTCAAGAGTGTACACTGAAAATGCGATTCCTTCTGCAGGTGCTTTCAAGAAGGATCAATTATGGCAGGTATGTAGCAGAAGTGAAGTTCACAGAAGACCAGCAGACCTACACCAGTTTAATTCAGGCCAAGGTATTGAAAGTTTACAGAGCATGAGGTGATCAATTGGAGATGTGAAAGTTTAAGCCAATTGGCATTGCCATTTTGCAGGACAGAGATGCCCTGATGAAACTATTGACATCTGAAGCCCAGGAAGACGTGGTAAAGAAAGGGTAGAGAAGAAGGCCACAGTGTTTGGCCAAAGCATTACATCAGATGGACCAATAGAAACTGGTGCCAATAACAGCAGTGGAACCAACTTCAAAGTTGACCCTTCGGTTGTCTATAAACTGTATGACCAATGGGTGATTCCGTTGACTAAACAAGTGGAGGTCGAATACCTTCTCCATCGTCTCGATTGATTGAATCAAATGTGTATCTAACTAACCTATTTGTACACAATTGTAATCAACTGCTATCACACGACATACTAAATAAGAGAATATATAAAGTCTGCAGAATTGTATACTTGGTGACTCTTTTAGTTTTCTACTATTATTTGTGATAGATAAACTTTCATCAGCGACTAACAGAACATCAGCACATAAAGGGGGTAAAACATGCTTTCCACAAACGGAGCTGAAGAACTGAACCTGTCAATGAAAGAAAAACAGGCATTGGATTCCCACCCCCCAGGCAGTGCTTACTATGCAAAAGCAGATTCCAATGACTATATAAGCTGCTTTCCAGTAGCATACAAAGTGCCAATATAGCAACTCGATGTCTACTAGTTACAACAAACCATACACTACAGATTTGTAATTAGCCACAAAAGAGTGAAATTCCTGCAATTTGGACCCCAAAATGTCAAGAGATCAGCAAGGCTGGAGGAAATGAAATGCACTTCAATCCTCCAGTTCTTTACGCCCCCCATCAAATTGCAACATTGTCTTTAGCAACTATGTCTGCAACTACATCTCAATTACTGAGCTCTGCCTGCTAATTTTTCCCACCAAGATGTTAGGCAACTGTGGTGCCGTTGCCTTCTATGAATTGAGCTTTTACAGTCTGCTGGTGCCTTCTGCCTCGTAGGTGGCTCTCCAAGTCAGATTCGGATGTACAGTTAGCCTTGCCGATGCTACAA
Organism: Urochloa ruziziensis; assembly: GCA_015476505.1. Taxonomy (NCBI): domain Eukaryota; kingdom Viridiplantae; phylum Streptophyta; class Magnoliopsida; order Poales; family Poaceae; genus Urochloa; species Urochloa ruziziensis. The sequence goes on from CM027124.1 coordinate 44,586,925, forward strand.
TTCCATCTTGAGATGCGTCTTTGGTCCATGTCAACAAGCTGTAGCTCTTTGTTTTCATACAGCTCCCCTTCCTTGAACCCACTCTTTTCTTCACTTTCCTTGCTTTCTCTCTGCAGAACTTCTGTGTTCTCTTCGTGTCTCCTGCCTTTTAGGTGATTATTTAGGTCCAACTCGCCTGAACACTTAACTTGGCAAATGCTGCAATTCCATGAAGTTGGATTGTACTGCATGCCATGGTTAGCCTCTGCTGTTGCTATCCTCTTTGGTTCAGCAGCTTCCCTAGCCCATTCCAACTCTGCTATATTTGCCTGGTGCCGGTAGCCAGTGCAATGCTCCTCAAAAGAGACCTCACTGTATGTATTCACGTGGCAGAGTGAACAAATCCATTTTTCAGATGATCTTTTCTTGTTTGATATTGAAGTTTCAGCAGTCCTTTTCCTCTTCACCCCAGAGAATGTCTTCTTAGGAAGCCTAGCCTGCTTAATGACCAGTTATTTTCAGTAACAACATATGACAATGATAAAAGGATAATTGCTACCATCTTCGACATAAACTTCATAGCTACACATTTTACCACCTTTATTGGACACTATTGCACTAGGTATATCAAATTTCAGTACCATATAGGATATACATACCTTCTACTTTCAGTGATGTACTCTGCCTAGTGTTTACTTTATCATTTAAATTGTTCTAGATGAGAACCTAGGTAGCATATGAAACAAAAAGGCACATGAAGGCGGCATACTTGCAAGCTTATGTTCAGTGAATACCAAAAGAAACATTGAATCTCAGAAAAGTTAAAAAATCTGGGCCATTCTTCAGACTATCTGGGACTATTTATTTTCTGAGCAGATCATCAACAAGCACGCCATGCCAAAAATAAAATAAATGCAGGAAAAGTAATATGTCATGCTTTGTATTTTATGTATAATCCATGGATTGATGAAGGCCCATGTTTGATTCTTTAACACAGTATTAGAGCCAAATTCACATGATTTGTAGACTGTGTTGCTAGTCCATAGCCAAAAGCCAAAAGAACACCCTAATACTTCTTGTTAAACATAGTAAAGGGCAGTGCAATATCAATATTTAAGGGAAACATTACGCTGAAACCATGAAAGCCCAAATCTAATATCCAATCTATCTATCACAGACCTAGAGTGAAAGGGTAAAAGAGTCCCTATTCCAGATGGTAAATGAATGGCATAAGATTGATATGGGTCAACTTCATGGATTTTCATTACATAAAGAAGTCATACAACACATCAATGGCATGCTTAGTTGTTAGTTCCAAAGTAGGAGGATGAAAAACTACCTTGCATAACAAACTAAATCCAAACATGTCTTCATTGACAATCAATATGAATACTACCAAAGCCTCGGAAGCCTCTTTCATAGGCTGGCATGATATGCTTCAAGCATAGAACTAACAACGGGAAACATGGGAATTGCTAACCCAATTTTCAGTTGATGTGCAACAAATTTGTCTTTGTAAGAGGACAGCTTTTGCAGTGTTGTAGCAAATGGATGCAAAACCATAGTGAACATTGCAACATTTCTAGATTTCCAACTCATGCATACAACAATGAGATGAAATTTACTAGCGAATAAGCTCACCGAGTCAATCAGCGCATCGTCATCTGCAGACCCTTTATGCCATGGAGGCCGATACCATTCAGTAATGCGATCCTTGACAGAGACTCTGGGCACCAGCACACCTCCGGGCATCATCACACCCTCTTCCAAGCGAGGTTCTGGCAACACCGGCACGTGGAGGTGGAGCTGAGCCCCTTGCCGCACAGGGGATGTGCCACGGCGGGGCAAATCGGTCAGCTGGAGCCCAGGCCGGGTGCCCAGGGACAGGGGACCGGCGTGCTCCAGCGGGGGCCCGAGCTCGCACCGCACCTCGGGCCCCAATCCCCGCTGCTCGGCCAGTTCGGCCAGGATGATCTCCTGGAGAATGCTCTCCTTCACAAGCTCCCGCCGAAGCGCGTCCACCGACATTTGCCCTGCATCCCCAACGCAACGCCGCCGCTGTTAGTACCTTCAACGGACGGCATTTTGCGAAGACAATTTGCTCCGACCAGCAAATTTCTCGCCAATCAAGCATGATATCCTTCGAATAGCGATCGAATTTGCGCTCGTACAGTTAAATAAGCGCTCGATTTTGTCACGATCTAACCGATTGAAACCCGCTAGGCCGCTACCGATTCCTAAACCCTAGGACATCGAGAAGAGGAACAGCAACTATCGAGAGAGACAGAAGGCGAACTAGTGCGGTCGCGGAACCGAAAACGGAGCAAAGGACGAGTTCCACCACCGTGCGGGGGAGAATGGTCGCGGAGGCGGTAGGCGTCGTCCAGGCGGTCCGTCGCGGCGGCGCGGCGGGCGATCTCCATGGTAGGGTGGCCGGTGGGCCGGTGGGGTTTTGGAGGGAGGGTAGGAGATGATGGGACGGGGCGATGGGAGAGTGTACTGGTTGGTTTGGTCTGGGTCTGGCCGTCACTGTTCACTCTCTTCACTGATGCACGCGATGGTCACGAGCCCCGCAGCCCGCAGGGCAGGTCAGGTTCAAACGGTGCCAGTATCGTGGTGGAATTCCAGTTTGACAGCACCCCGTCCGGATCCGGTGGCTACGCGGCAGGGGCGCACGCGTGCTTGTGCGTTGGTGCTTGGGGGCCGGCGGCGGCGGCGGCTAGCGCAGGTGGTTGCGGCGGCGGCGGCGGGCGCGGCTGGCGCTGGCGACGCCGGCGGCTGCCCAGGCCGGCGTTGGTCGGCGACGGCGGTGGCTCAGGCCAGCGCTGAATGGCGGCAGCGACGGCTTCGTCTGGTTCGGGGCGGCGACAAAGGCTGACATGGGGCCGGTGGCGCACGGTGCGCCTCTTGTGCAGGGATGGTGGCGGTGGCTGGGGTGACGGCCTGCGAGGTGCAGGGTCCGTTGGCTTGGTGCTGTGGGAGGCCCTGCGTGAGGGGCGCCGACATGGCTGGCCGATCTGGGCCGTGGTGGACTGGAGATGGCGTTGGCGGACATCTGTGTGCGGGCAGTGGGGGTGGAGGTGAGATGGTGGTGCTCCCCTTCTTGGTTCGGCGCTGCTTCGGTGGTAGGGCCGGGTGGTTTCGCTGGGTGCTTCTAGCTCTGGTACGTTCCCGCGGTGTCATGGCGATATTGTTGGGATGTACCGAGCCATCTCGCCGGCAGAGGAGTTGCGGAAGCGATGGGTGCATGTTTGCTGCTTGTTCATGGGCATGCGAAAGACGCGGTGTTGATCCGGGCGAAAGCCTTCACCGGCACTCTCGCCGGTGGTAGTGGTGGCGGCGCCTTTGGGGCGTCGCTTTCCTCGTTGGGGGCACCAGTACGGAGCACCGTGTTCTGTAGCAGGGATCTCAGGGGTGAAAACCTGGTCCAGTTGCTGGACGAGCGACGGCGGTGCCTTTGGCGTCGCGTCCTCCTTGGAGGCGTCGTTTACGGAGACTTGCCTCGGCTTGCGGCAGTATTGCTGATGGATTGGATGGCCCGTGTACAGCGGTGGAGGAGGTGCGCAAGGCCTTTGTGTTGGCGGCTAGGTGCAGAGGGCCCATGGACGCTGGATGTCTTGAGCTGGCGCGCAAGGTGCGGTGGTGATCTCGGTGACGGCTGAGTGGAAGTGTTGCTCTCAAAGTAGTCTCAGATATCTGAGCCCTTGGCAGAGGAGTGTGAGGCGGTGGGAGAGGCGAGGCCCCACGCAGAGTGGCCGGGGTCAGTGGTTTTCAATGGTGCTGTGATGAGAGTTTTCCGCTGAAGCAACGCTGGAGCTGGGAGATCGACGATCGGGTGTGTGCGGCTTGAGGGTGATAGTCCCATGGTGGAGGAGTTCAGGTAGCCGCTCGGGATTGCAGCGGGCTGCGGCTTATGACGCGGCACAGCGTCGGTGACGGCGGCGCAGTTTTTGACGGTTTGCTTAGAACCTCTCTCCCAGGTGGTGGTGGTGGTGTAGTGTTGTGTAGCGTGCGTTTGTTTGTGTGGTGGTGTACGCTTCGGCGCGTTATGTACTATTGCTTCTTCTTCTTATATGATGTGGCAGTGCTCCTGCCTTTAATTTCAAAAAAAAAAAAAAAAACAGCACACGGTCGATTTGCAGCAAGCGTGCCAAATTTGAGGTTTCAAATTATAGGTTGTTTGGGTTTTCTAGGTTTATAGATTTTGCTATGAATCTAGACATAGCGTTTATCTAGGTGCATAACAAAGATTATGAACCTACAAAAGGCAAACGACCTATAATTTGAAACGGAGACCTATAATTTGAAACGGAGGAAGTAGTATTTTTTGAATTCAAATTAGCTCAGCCTACAGTGTGTCCCCCTCTTTTTTTTTTTAATTTCCAGCTAATGAAATCCAGAAACCAATTTGAAGGGTCCTATCCACAAAATGAAACACAATGGCCTGACATGCTGCCGGAAATACAACGAAGTACTACGCTGGCGTCGGCGAAGTAAAAATAGGACACTACAGCCTGCATGTTTGGAGGTAAAACATAATTCCAGCAAACGGAACCGAAGAACCAGACCTGTGAATAAAGGTGAAAAAAAACATGCATTGCATTTCCCACAGGCAGTGCCAGCTTTGCAAAAAGGGAAGGCCACATGAACTGCTTTCCCAATTCCCATGAACTTACTACAAGAGAAACAACTCTCAGTATATAGCAACATCAAGCCTACAAAAGGAAAAAAAATTCACAATATGATTCAGCCATGAAAGAATCCTGCAATTCAATCTCAAGAGATCAGTGAGCATATTAGATTTGTTCCAGCTTTACTTCATTTACACCCATGTGACTAAAATTGCAGTATCATCTTTAGCAACTATTGCTGCAACGACATCTCAGTTTTGTGCACTGAATAGTGAATACTGCCAGGCGTTTCTTCCAAACAAGATGTTTTTGAAAAAACATCCAACCAAGATGTGAGGTCACAGTTGTGTTATTGCATTATACGAACCGAGCTGTTACGTTCTCCTGGTGCCTTTGGCCTTGGAGGTGGTTCTCTAGGCCAAACTCAGATGCACCGCTAACCTTGCAGATGCTACAATTCCATTTCGTCACTTGTCGTTGGTACTTGTAAACAGGCTGCGACGAGTTATCTTCCTGGAGCCATCTCTTCCCTCCAATTTCCCTGCTTTCCCTCCATAAAGCTTCTGCATTCTCTTGGTGCCTCCTGCCATTCAGATGGTTCTTTAGCTCTGACTCGCTTGAACACCTAACTTGGCATGTGCTGCAATTCCATGCAGTTGGATTGTGCTGCAGACGAGGGTAAGGATCGGCTGTTACTATCCTCTTCAGCCCAGTAGTTTGCTTTGTCCATTCCATGTATGCTAGAGTTGACTGGTGTAGGGGGCCAGCACAATGCTCCATGAAAGAGAATTCACTGTATAAATTCACATGGCAGAGAGCACAACTCCATTTCTCAAATGATATCTCATTCCTTGCAAATGAAGTTTCAGCAATGCCTTTCCTCTTCAACCCAGATAATGTCTTCTTAGGCAGCCTCGCCTGCTTAACATTGATCAGTTAGTTTGCAGTACATAGGAAATGGTAGAACAAAAAAATTTACTATGTGACAAAGTTTGTAACTACATGTTTTACGACTGGCTGGGTACTAGATGATAATGATTCAGTAAATTTTCAGTGCCACATAGATATAGGATACACATTGAAGTCATTGGGTACTAGATGATAATGATTCAGTAAATTTTCAGTGCCACATAGATATAGGATACACATTGAAGTCATTTTTTGTCTAGTCTCTCTTTTATTATTGGAACTATTCCAATTCTGGTTATGCCTTCTCCTCTTTACTGAGAAGCCTGGCAGTATTTATAACAGGGAAGAAAAACAAGCAGCATCCTTGTAAGGGGAACATTCTCAAGAAAAAGCCTATCAAAATTCAGTGCTGTGCTAGATGAACCATCGGATCTGAAAGGTTATGCTTAGAAGAAAGCTGGGTTTCATCCTATATGTGCAACTATATTCTCGAAGGAAGAGCATAAAAAAGCACAGCATGCCAAAAACAAATTGGAGTAGCTGTGGTAACCTCATTAATTTTGTATTTTATCCATATGCATTAATGCAGCCTATTACATTGCTAGATTGCTAGTCCATAGTGCTAAATTAGTAAATTACATTGATGGTTCTTGTTAAGCATGCCAGTGGGTAGCACAATATAAATATTTACTGGGAAACAATGCCCTGCCTTCAGTATGCATATCAGAAGCCAAGAACCTAAGATCAATTTATAGTGCTGGAACCAGAAGGTGAAAGCATCATGTTGCATAAGATCCATACGATCAGCTTAAAGCAATTTTAAAATCCATAAATCTAATGAATGGCAGGCATTGCTTAGAGGGTAGTTATAAGATTGGTGGATCAAAAATTTACTGCACAGCATGCTAAACCCAAACATGGATTACATGGTTGTACAGATATATACTCAAGTGGAATCAACAAGAGGCTTCAAAGTCTGTTGCATAGGCTGGCATGGTTAGTTCCTATGCAGCACCTATACGGATACGCGAATACGTCATTTTTTTTGAAAAACTAAAGGTAATATGAATGTATCGGAGTATCGGCGAATACGGATACGCGTATCGGATACGTGATACGGGGGCCATGTCGAAGTATCAGAGTAACATAGGTTAGTTCTAACCTCTTAAAACACAGCTTTTTTGGGGGGAAACAACTAAATTTCAGTTAGTGCATACCATAATTGACTTAACAAGAGGACAGATTTCTTCAATATTGCAACATTTCCAGATTTTCAAAGTATCTTTGTAAAGTAAACTGAATAACAGAATAAGATCAACCAAACAAGTAAAATAAGCCTCTCACCCAGCAGGACGATGCAGGACCTGCCGACCTGTCATGCCACAGAGACCGATTCCATCCACTGAGCCGATCTTTAACAGGCCGTCTGGACTTCACCGCTCCGGGCGTCTCTATGGTTTCTCCCAAACGAAGTTCTAGCGAGAGGGGCGTGTGGCGTTGGAGCCGATCGGCTTGCCGCACAGGGGACATGCCGTGGTGGGGAACAGCATGCTCCATCCGGAGTTCGCGCCGGACCTCGGGCTCCGAATTGCGGCGCCCCGTCGCGAAGATCTCCTCGCGAATTCTCTCCTTCAGGAGCTCCCGGCGGAGCGCGTCCGCCGCCACCTGCGCTGCATCCCCAAATCCACCACCATTAGCGTCTGCAGCGCACGGCATTTCGACTAGAAAATGCATAATTAATCGCCAAATCTCAAGCCAACGAAGCATCGTATCTTCCCAATACCCGATTGATTGAACAATGCACAATTGTACCAGGAGTAGGAGCTCAATTTCGGCCAAATTTAACTGATAAACAATGAAATCCACCCGTTTCGTAAACCCTAGCGGAACAGCACAAAGACTCAAAGAGGAATCGCAACAATCCAGAGAACATAGCGGAAACGACGGCGGGCAACTAGATGTCTCACCGTGCTGAGAAGCGTCGGGGAGGTGGTGCTCCACGCGGGCCGCAGTGCGCGCGGCGGCTTGACCAGCGGATTCCATGGATTGGGTCGGGGGATGGGGTTTTGGGGAGGTTTGGAGTCTGGACGCAGTGAAGAGAGGAAATGGTGGGTCTCTCTTTTTTCACTGACGCACGCGATCGCCACGAGCCCCGCAAGGGTCGTGTTCTGGACCAGGATCCGGTCGGAGATCAGGTTGCAGTGCCCTGCACGTAATCTCGTTCATCCATTTTTCCCGATGAACGGCCCAGAACACATCCCACATCAATGGGCCGTGCTTTCTTTGGGCCTACCACGATGGCCTGCAAGCTCCTCTCTCATCTTGATTTGAAATGGTGATCGCCACACAATACGAGAAACTCAATGGGCGCGTTTGGCAGCCTGGATGGCTGTGGCCAGGCCCGCGAGCCAAGCCCGAGGGAGCCAAGCCTGGCCCATGGGATGCAAAGATTGCGTTTGGCAAATCTGCATCCCGTGGGCCTGGTTGGAATGTAATTTTGTTTGGTGGCCTGTATGGATTGGTGGGCTTACCTTGTATATGGGTGTGGGTAGAATTACCGTGCCTTGCCGCGGACGACGACGGTGGGCGGTGAGCTGCTCGCGCCACACCCACCCCGCCGCTATGGCGCTATCCCAGCCTCGCCCGCCGCCGCAGCCCCGTCGTGCGCTGCCGCAGGCCCGCCGCTCGCACGCCCGGCGCACGCCGCCAAAGGCCCGCCGAGATAAATGCAGTGTTCAAACTGAATGGAATGGAGACGTGTAATGAACCTGTCGAACAGAAATTTTGGTCATATTCATATAAGGATTTCTTCCATTTTTGCATATAAAGTGTATAACAACAACATACAAAATAGAATCTTGGATATTTGAAGATTTATCATGCCAAGCATCAAAAGAAGTAAACATGGTTTGCTATTTATTTGGAGTCACTAAAGATGGATGAATGCAACTGGTTTGGGACTTCTAACTATCGAAGATGACAATTGGATTTCAGGTTTTTGCTGTCCGTCAGAGTTTAATTTCTCTCAAATTGTTGATCTTTTGGTATGGCACCGAAAGCAAAAGTTGGTGTACTAGATGCTAGCTACAAGGTTGCTTAAAGGAGTTTACAAAGTTTATATACAAATTTAGGAGAATACTGGAAGAGAAGCCAGGGGTTGAAAGTAAGGAACAGGTGGAAACAGAGCATCGCCGGCAGCTGTGTGCCCTGCCTGTCGCCGGCGAGGGAACGTTGTTTCCACCTAGGATGCGCGCATACCTGCGAACGCCCTCGTATTGCGAACGCCCTCGTATCAGATACTTGATACTGTCCGGACGTTAATACTTGTCCGATTCTTGTCGGACAAGTATCGGTCATTTTAATTAATTTTAAATAAATAAAATAATTCTGATAATTAGTCAACGCTTCTTCGATTCTTCACCGACACTAAGAATTCCAACCCCTCATTCTGCCCATAAATACATCTTCTATGGGGATGTTGGAGGAGATACCTTTAAGTTCGACCTTGATGGTGGTGCTGATTTTCAAACTTAAAGAGGATACTAGATGATATAGGGGCTTTGGATCTATCTGGGGTTGATGTCGTAGGACCTCCACCAAACAACAATTAGACTTATCATTTACCTACCTATTTTTATATCATTAAGTTATGTAACAATGGTCTTTCGCACTAGACTAAAATGTTTCCCTTAGTGTTGCAGTATTATCAAGAAAATGGTATGCAATTTTATTTTTATTATATATATATTCACGTATCTCTGTATCCGTGTTTTTGAAAAAACGGTGACCGTATCCGTATCGTATCTGAGTATCTGTGCAAAGTAGGTTTCCACCGCTCCATGCGTCGAATCACCATGAGTACAACTCGAATCGTGCAAGCAGGAGGTGGCATCCCTTTCACCTCCGTTGTCATCCTTTTCACCTCCGTCCTCACCGTTTTTCACCGCCGCCACGGTCGCCGACTCGCCGTCGTCCGGCCACCACTCATCAATCCCCTCCGCCCACAATTCCGCCTTGAAGTTCTCTACCACCTGCACAAGACCTCACCCAAAACCATCAATCACACAGCCTGCACGACCTCTTCTTCCCCAATGCCGTCGCGGGGCGCGACGCGTGGATGTCCGTGGCGACCTCTTCTTCCCAAGCAGCCTGCCTGCCGTTCGCGGCTGCAACAGCTTGCTCCCGTTCGCAGCTGCCATCGTCACGCTCAGCCGCGTACCGCCGCCTGCCACCGCTCCACCAGCTACTTATCGTCGGCGCCCCCGCGCCAAGCCTCTAGGGCCGCGCTTCGCTGTCGCTGCCGCTTCCGCACCCGCTCGCGCCGCACCGCGCCCCGCCGCCGCGAGGTGCTCCTCGGGCCGCGCCCCCGCCGCCATGCGTAGCTGCTCACGCCTCCGCCGCCGCTGAAGCTCGGCCACACGCCGGTGACGAGGAGGAGCGGAAGCCGGAGGATGCGTGCCGAGCAAAACCGGGGGTGACCGCAACCACTCGCGAGAGCCGCACTCAGCCTGCAGACTAGGATGGCAACGGGAAATTCCCGGTCGGAGATTGGCTCTCCGTCCCGGTTCGATGATTTTCTCTCCACGGGATCTCCTTGCGGATATGATTTTCTCCCCATCCCTGCGGCCCTGCGGGGATAAATTCTCATTGGAGATCCCCTTCCGTTTAATATTGTTAATGTATATTTAATTTATACTAGGTGATATCACATTATATGATTTTAATTTATCACCATACATATATATGATATGATATTATGTTTATATTTTTACTATATTGCTATATCATGTTGCATCATCATTCACGTGTATGTATATAAATATATCGAATTAAGTAGTATATACTAGTTTAATGGGTCCCCGCGGGGAACGGGGACGGGGAATGCTCCCCCATCCCCATCCCCGTGTACCCATCGGGGAGAGATTGTCTCCCGTTTTCATCTTCACGGGGATGAAATTCTCTCCATCCTCGTTCCCTAACAGGGAATTCTCCGCGGGGAATCGAGGATGCTCCGTTTTCATTTTTTGCGGTGCAAGTTAGCTGCTCCGTTTTGCAGCTCGCTAGCCAGGCTCGTGAGCTCTTCCACTCTACCGAACAGAGCTTGCTGCACCACCTCAGCCTGGCCGAGCCCGCGTGCAGGCTGCCAAACGCGCCCAATGCCTGGTGGGTAGTGGCCGAGCGCAAGGTCCAAACTCAACGTGTGATGAACCACCCCCCAAACTTTGTAATGCTACTCATCTACTATGCTGAACTCTGAGGTACCACGACCGACTAGTGGCTGGCCAGCCTCATCTTGATCTGAAATGGTGCACTTCTAAATTTTGTAGGATAAGTTGGCTGGCTGTAGCTGATTTTGGTTGTTTTCGATAGTATTCCGTTAGAAGAAAAAGATACAATAAGTCAGAACAACCTCGTTGTGCCTGGAAACAGACAAACAGAACTGGCTGAGAGTCGTGTTTCTTTTCTAACCTCCTAAAAAAATTTCTATTCCAACCTTGCTACATCCCAGCCATACTCGTCGCAGAAACAATTGCCATTTGATCTCCCGGTCAAAATTAATTGTGAGTGGTAATTTGCAAGCAATTAGTTTATCATCAACTAGCTTTATAATGATGCCCCCACCTTCCTTTCCCTCTAACCATTTGACTAACTACAACTCGGTTTTTGTCCGGATGTGATTCAGATCCCTTTGGCAGGGCTCCAAAACTGGCTCCACGTGAAGTCCTGCCAAATGGTCCTGAAGCCGTTGATGAAACAGCAAACAGCTTTCACTGGAGAGGAGGAGCCATAAATCGTGGCTCCACCGGCTTCATGTACGACTCCAACCTCAGTGGAGCCAAAGCCAAAATTGAAAAAGCCGTTTTGTCAAACATTTTCAAGGAGTAAATTATTTTGGTCTAACAACTAGTAAAAATGTGTAAATGGACACAAAAACTTGTCAAATGCATGCATATACGGCCACATGTACTCCTCATAGTTATATTTTTCCACTATGGCACATGACATGGACATTTTATGCATTTAGCCCCTTATTTTGTCATCACTTCTCATCTAAGCCTTAACCATGCGTGTAATTCTTCTTTCTTTAACATTCGTGTAAAGATAAAAAAAACTTTGATGCTGAGCGGTCAAGTATACAATTTTTTAATCCAAATTTGTGATAATCTATTTTTAATCATAAATTATCTCTGCATAGGAAGCCCAAGTTAATTTAGTAATTACTCTTTTTTTGCATGGTTGATTATTACAATAAAATCAAACATAGTATTAGTATATTAGTAGTGTATTTTTCTTTTCTAATGTTGATGGTATTGTTTTTGGTTCTGTGATGTGTACAGTAGATCATCAAAGCTTAGAAAGGAATACATGCAGGGTTTTTATTTATATACAAAAACTTCCGAGAACCATTGAAGCGTACAGTAGACACATGTTAAAAGACGGTTGTACACTTTCTGTCATTGTCATTTTTTCAATATTTTTACCAATGTCGAAGGAAAACAGTCGCATGCATGGTTGAGTTATACGAGAATTGTAAAAAAATTGAGGGTTAAAACTCACAAAAAAACTGTCCATATCATGTGTCATGGTGGCAAAATGGCAAAATACATCTACAAGGCGTACGTGTGACCGTATATGCATAAGTTTGTGCACCTATTCGCATTGTTTGCTACTTGTTAGACTAAATTGATACAACCATACAAATTGTTGTATGGTGGATGCAAGCTCTAGCTCTATGAAAGAAGCCGCTCCACGAGAGCTGCTAGAGCCCTTTTTTATGGAGTAAAAGCCCTGCCAAACAGACCCTCGATAGGTTAGTGTCAGATTCAATACATATCACGCGGTTTTGGTTGTATATAATTATATTACCACTTATTTTGATGAACAATGCTATTCATTGCTAATATTTCGTTAGAAGTTGTATATACTCCGTATCAAATTGTTGATGCCACTATAGTTAAATGCCGGTACATTGCTATGGGAGAAAAAACCTGCTACATCTCAGCTCTATACCCGGCGCATATAAATTTTCATTGTTTGGTTCCAGTCAAAGAATAACCGAGTGTTGCTTCCTTTTTGGAACAGATGGAGCACAAGTAGCCATCCCTGTCATATATCACTCGTTGCTACCAATTTGACAATGTTTTGTTACAAGCCATACAATAACAAACTATCTGTTCCATCCCTCGCAAAAAAAAAAGTAAAGGTGGAAAATAACAAATCACTCGCCACAAAAAAAAAACATGGAAAAAAAATCATCAAGAGACTTTGTCTACGACAAACTACCGTGTAAGACATGCAAAAATGCAGGGGCTGGAGGCCCGCCAATAGTGTGGCAGCATATCCGTGTATGGTCCTGGAAAGTTGAATTCATACAACTTTATTTTAGAGTGGACAGGCCAAGAGCCCTGCCATTTTCCATTGAAAAACAAGGCGACGAATTCATACAACTTAAGGTGTTCCAAACTTTTTTTAGTCCCACTAGTAGATGAAAGCACCTCCCCTTATACCTTTTTAAATTATTAGAAAAATGAATTAAATCAATCATTGGTCTCATTATTTTTGGTACTTAGTCCCATGAATTTGATATTTTTGGTACCTCTGTTTAGGTAGCTCTAAGTCCCTATGTTTCTACCATCTGATTTCTCAGAATGGACGGCTCTCCTTATTCCCAAGCATTATAAAATTTCTCTTTTTTTAGGTCAACGATCAAATATTTTGGTGAAATTACCTACCCTTATACCATTTTTAATTTAGAAAAATAAATTATATCAATCGTAATTGGTCCAACAATTTTTGATACTTGGTCCCACGAATTTGATATTTTTTTACCTTTGTTTAGGTACCTCTGAGTCCCTATGTTTCTACCGTCTGATTTTTCGGAATCGATGACTCTTATATTACTCTCAAGCATTACAGAATTTCTCTTATTTTACGTCGACGTTCAAATATTTTGGTGAACGAAGCATCTCCTTGCAGTGGATGGTTCGCTCAGCGCAACATAAGCAAGTTGTCATGCTTTAATTTTGCATTGGTAACCCCAAAATTCCTAGAATTGATCACTGTTGGGCAAGCAGAGATATGGAAATGTATGTCAGTGTTACGTATAGAATAGGGTACAAAAAGCTCTCTGGAGTATCAATGTAGCATGCGAGCACTTTAAGCTGTCATATCATAGACTCAATTGTTTCATTGACTAGCTTGACTCATTGACTAGTACTAGACCATACTTTTACTAAACTTTATTTCCAACTTCTTATAATAAACTACTATACTATGATGACAATCATCAACCATCGTATTCATAGTTGGAAAAAAAATGAGAATTAGAAAAACAAGGGAGCATCTTTCTAAGTTCCAACTATATTCATATCACCTTTTCCAAGTCTGGGTCCTTCACCATTGACTCGAAGTCTCCTCGCCTAAGTCATCCATCAGCCTACTTTTTTAGATTAAGAATACAATCTGGCGTTCTACATCTACCTGGCTCTTGCACTGTCATAACTCATACGGAGTAACTCATAAGCACCGAGCACCTTCGTCTCCACTGAAGTCGCCGCGCTACTAGCTAGCTTCAAAATATGTTTCGCTGTCATCCTCTTCCCAGCTACCTTCTCCTAGCCACCGTCATCCTTGCTACCCGCGGGCATGGAGCAAACCTGTGCCACCAAGATCAAAGTGCTGCCCTGCTACGCCTCAAAGCCGGCTTCCACTTCCCGGCCACATTTTCAGACTGTCCATGGTATGTATTCAAAGCAACAAGTCTTTCGTCATGGAAGGTAGATACCAACTGCTGCACCTGGGAAGGTGTAACATGTGACGGCACGTCAGGCTATGTCACTGCTCTCGACCTGTCCGACCTCTGCATCTCGGGTAATCTCAGCTCACCAGACATCTTTAAGCTTACCTCAGTTCGGTCCCTTAGCTTTGCTTACAACAACTTTGATGCAAGTCCATGGCCAAGTTTCAGATTTGAGCAGCTCACAGACCTCAAGTACCTTGATCTCTCTTATTCTGGCTTGTCTGGCGATGTGCCCGTCGAGAAAGGCCAACTTTCCAATTTAGTCATTGTAGACCTCTCTGGACTTGATCTAAAATACCTGAGCCTTGAAACTTTAATTCACAACCTTGGCGGTCTCCAAAAGCTATATCTTAATGGTTCTAATATTTTGGTCAGTCCCACCGATTTGGCACATGCCTCTTCTACCAATACAACGTCAGGTCTCAAAGTGCTAAGCATGAAAGGGTGCACGGTCACTGGCGGCAGTTTTGATACTGTTCTTAATCTCCTATTTCGTTCCAAGCTTGCCAATTTAGTCACACTAGATCTAGCAAGCTGGTATCCTATAAATTTGAGTCTTTATGCCTTGATGGACAGACTTGGCAATCTCCAAAATTTATATCTGGAAAATGCCAACATTTCAGTCAGTCCAACCAATTTGGCACATCGGACGTCAGGACTCAAAGAGCTAAGAATGCAACAGTGCACGATCACCGGTGGCCGTTTTGATACCTTTCTTACTAAGCACCCATTTCTATCCAGTTTAGTCATGCTAGACCTCTCAGGCATTGATCTTAAAAATTTGAGCCTGGATGCCTTGATTCACAACCTTGGAAGCCTCCAAAAGCTATATCTTGATTCTGTCAGCATTTCAGTCAGTCCAACAGATTTGGCACATGGCTCCTCTACCAATATGGCACCAGGTCTCAAAGAGCTAAGCATGTCACAGTGCACGATCACTGGCCGTATTGATATTGCTCTTACTAAGTTCCGATCTCTTTCCAGGTTGACCCTTGATGGCACAAAGTTTAGTGGGCCTTCTCCTGTGCCAGAACATTTTGTGGAGTTCTCGTCACTCACAGTTCTTAGTCTCCAAAGGTGCGGGTTGACTCGGACGACCTTCCCTTCTTGGATATTTCATATCAAAAGCTTGATGACTCTGGATGTATCAGGGAATGAGAATCTATGTGGAGAGTTGCCCGAGTTCATAGAGGGTAGCGCTTTGCAGGAATTGATGCTTAGTGGAACCAAGTTCTTAGGAAAAATACCAGAATCTATCAGCAACCTCCGAAATCTGACTAGGTTGGACCTTTCTAATTGCCAGTTCCATGGTCTCATCCCATCCTTTGCTCAATGGCCGATGATTTGGTCGGTTGACTTGTCAGGTAACAACCTAAATGGTTCATTACCTCCAGATGGTTACCTTTCTCTACACAACCTAATCTATCTTTCTCTTAATAACAACTCGATGAGTGGTGTGATACCTGCATCTCTGTTCTCTCACCCTTCTTTGGTTGATTTACATCTCTCTCAAAACAATTTCACTGGAAATTTTCTGTTGTACCCCAATATATCTTCAAGTTTGCGAGCGATTGATGTTAGTTTTAACAAACTGCAAGGACCTCTTCCAAAATTCTTGTCGAAGTTCGTCGGAATAGAATTCTTGGATCTTTCGTCAAACAATTTCACCTGGAACTGTGGATCTAAGCTTCATAAAGAATTCCAAGGAGCTCTGGTATCTATCGCTATCTCATAATAAGTTATCTGTTGTAGAGGAAGATGGCAATCACTCCTACGTAGAATATCCAGTTATTATGGAATCATTAGGGTTGGCTTCATGTAACCTATCATATATACCCAAATTCTTAATGCACCAGACACACCTATCCGATTTAGATCTCTCAGACAACAATATTGGAGGACACATACCCGATTGGATATGGGCAATCGGAGGACCTTTTTCTGTTAGCCTTAACCTCTCCCATAATTTATTTACCAGCGTTGATCAAAATTTATCGAATACAGTTCAATTCTTTATCTTGATCTCAATTCCAACAAGATTGAGGGAGCTCTACCACTACCCCCATCAGGAACCAACCGATTGGACTACTCCAATAATCATTTCAATTCTTCTATCATGCCTGAGTTTTGGTCACTCGTTAGCTCCGCCAATTCCCTGTCATTGGCAAACAATAGCCTTGTTGGAGAAGTTTCCCATTTGATATGCAATGCAACCGATATCGGAGTTCTAGACCTTTCTTTTAACAACTTCAGTGGATCAATACCACCTTGTTTGTTGAAACATGCCAAGAGTCTTGAGGTACTGAACTTAAGAGGTAACAAGTTCCATGGATCCTTGCCTCAAGACATCAGCGACGACTGTGCACTTCAAATAATAGATCTCAACGGCAACAAATTGGTGGGAAATTTGCCAGTGTCTATGATCAATTGCCAGATGCTACAAGTCCTAGACCTCGGAAACAACCTGATAGTGGATACGTATCCAGAGTGGCTGGGAGTTCTGCCTTCGTTGAAAGTGCTTGTTCTGAAGTCAAATAGGTTTCATGGTCCCATTGATTACTCTGGGATGAACAAACAGACGCATCCCTTCTTCCCAGAGTTGCAGGTTCTGGACCTTTCTTCAAATTCGTTTAACGGTAGCATACCTACACGATTCTTCAAGCAATTCAAGGCTATGATGGCGGTTTCATCAGGAGCTCCCAATATGTATGTTGAAGTTATTCCAATGTCATCAGCATCATCTCCAGGTTACGGTCCATACTACAGGGACTCTATCACCATCACACTCAAAGGGCAAGAAACAACCATGGTACAGATACTTTCAGTCTTCATGTACATCGATCTCTCCAAAAACAATTTTGAGGGTAGCATCCCCAGAGAGATTGGTGACCTGAAGATTCTCAAGCAGCTCAACCTGTCCAGGAACTCTTTCACCGGCGGGATCCCTCCTCATATCGCAAACATGCTGCAGCTGGAGTCACTGGACCTTTCCTACAACCAGCTCTCTGGGGAGATCCCTCCTGCAATGGCGCCGATGTCATTCCTCGAGATGCTCAACCTCTCATACAACCACCTGTCAGGGATGATACCGCAGTCCAGCCAGTTCTTGACATTCCCGAACACGTCATTTCTAGGGAACGGCGAGCTATGTGGGAAGCCGCTGACACGTCTGTGTGTGTCGAACCAAGCACCATCAGCTGCTCCTACACCAGGCTCTTCTAAAGACCTGAACTGGGAATTTTTGTCAGTTGAGGTAGGCATCATTTCAGGCTTGGCCGTCGTGGTTGTGACCACGCTGTTGTGGGGCAACGGGAGGAGGTGGGTGTACTGGCATGTCGACAAGTTTTGGCTGCTTGTTCTGTATCCATGGATCTGCCGCCGTCTTCGCTGAAACAAATTCACTTATGTTATTGTACTTCTATACCTTAGTGATATGTGCAAGAAAATCGAAGCATTGCTCTATGCTTTTGCTGGACAACATTGTAGTATGTACGTTTCGAGTTTGTTGAATAAATTTGATGTTCTGCTGGACAGCATGTTTAGATATTATTTTTCTTTAAAGAAGAAATCAGTTGAGGATCCCATCTGGAACTTTCATATCAGCTCCTATGCTGTGTGATGTTTATTCGATATGATAAAGAAATAAAAAATGCTGAAAAATTAACAGAACTTTTCAGTCCACTGGCCTGGGGCGACTACAGGTGATGATCGAGGAAATCAAAAGATGTTCAGAGATGGATGTGCTGTGGGTTGGCCCCTCGTCCACCTAGACCAGCCAAGACATGGACTCCACCTGTGGGTGACGCGCTTAAAATCAGTGTTAACTAGCGAGATGGCCCGCGCAAATTGCGCGGGTAGCTAGTATTTACATAGTAACATTTGACTTTTTTAAAAAAATCTTTCAAATGATTTGTTTTATTGTTTTCATTTTTTAAATGGTCCAAACCAAGTTATCATCTCATTTATAAACTATTTATATCCTCACTCATACATTAATTCATGATAAAAGTGAATAGGAAATATTGTTTTTTGTGTTTGCTAAAAGGAATATAATGTATTCATTTTAATTTCTGTTAGAGAGTTTTAGTTATAGTTATAAATTTCAGTTAGGTTCTAAGAAGAAGATATATGTGACTTAACAACTTTTACGTAATGAGTTATTGAGAGAAAATGGCAAATGAGGTCCTTTTGCACTTTAACTAATTAAAATCTTAACTGGATTATCTGTTCAATCTTGCATTGGTGGATTCATTCATTGGCGAGTTGACCAAGTTGCCTTGTAGCCATGATGGCTCCACGTATTCTCTTTCTTGCATAGGTGGTGTGATGTGGCGAGGTCGGCCTTGTTGATTTTCCTCCAATCTTACACTTCACCAATCCTATTTGGTAGAAATTTATATGTTGTATTCGACATCTCCTTTTTTACTTCATCAACATCTTTGACTGGGTGCTTTTCTCCAAGGAAAAATAGCACTTTCTGTGGTTAGATTATCAAGTAGGTATATTTCTCTTTTGTGCGGTATTTTCATAAAGATTTCGCATTTTTTTGCTTTTGTAAATTTAATGTGATGCAAAGAAACTAACCTACCGACAACACTTAGTTCGTTGTTTTAGATTTTATTTGTGATAATATCATTCCTTATTTAAAATTCCTAATATTATTAAATAATATCTTTTATGTACCATATGTAATAGTAGTATGCTTTCATATAAGATAGTACTGTAATATTAGTTTTAGATGAATTTGCAAATAAAATTGTGGGAGATCCTCCAGTGCAATTATTTTGGCCCACCAACCTAGACCAATGATTTATCCAATTTTTTCTTATTTCCCATCCTTATATTCTTTTTCCTTCTTTGGTAATTGAGCAGCTCCAACTTTTCAAATGTGCAACTCTTCTTGGAGCTGCCATGGAGCATCTAGGATGTGTTATTTTAGTTTTGTGCCTTTTAGCAATCATCCTGATTTTACGGGTCTTTGGTGCAATATGCCTGGCCCGCTTTACTGTTGAGACCTAGTATGTCGTCTCCTTTGTTGGTGGTATCAAATTATCTTATGTTTGGAGAACAACCCGTCCACCTTCGTCGCATGCTCAGTGTGAATGAAATTACTATATTTGATTTCTTCCAAATCTTGATGCTAAAGACGTCATTTCATATTTGCATTAGCTTGTGTAAATTATTGCTTGGGTGTGTAGCTACATTTGTAGTCAAATGCAGCATCCATGGTGATGCCGGGTTCCACAACCATTGGTGTCATGTATGTTGCCTCTTCCATCAATGGATTGCGGTGTGGGTAGCAGCTTCATATAATCTGAAACTTTTCTCTCATAATTCAAAATTTAGCTCTTAACTAATTATATTCTACATTAGCTCATTACGTAAGTAATTTACTTTTCAGTCTCAATACAAATTGGAAAAAATAGTTATTTATTAATTGTATATTTTTGTATGCACTTTATCTATCTATTTACTTAACAATTTGTATACCAATCAATTACTAATATGTTATTTTTAGGTTTGAATTGAGTAACTGATATTTTTTCATTTAAATTGTATGCAATATTTACTCTTTGGGTTTAGAGAAGACATGGATCACCATAAAAATCAATGATGTGTATCTTTTTATATCCCATGGTGCGCCCACGGTTGTGGCATGGGCTGCAATTTTGATCATAAGCCAAAAGTTTGTATCTTCTTTATAGAAGATGTCTCGTTGTTCATCTCCATTGAGTCACTACTTTTTTCTTGGCCGATATTGCACTCATCGTCTATGTAAAATCGCCAGTCATGGTGAACTAAGCATAAATGAGTCGGTAAGATTTCCCTTGGTTTATTCTATAATTTAACCTGCATTATTTTTTTAGTGGTAGGCGATGCGTCTATCTATAGTGAGGACTGAGGCGCTAGTGGTGACTTAGTAAATCTTGAGAGTCAATCGGCTCAGTCTCTCAGAGGTACTCATAGGAGTAGGGTTGTGTGTATTCATATGGCTGAGTGTGCGTGCGTGCATATGAACGTCTACGTACGTATTATGTTTCGCAAAAAAAAGAAAGAAAACGCGAATCGCAGACTCATGGTCTTTCCATATTGGAACTATATCACATCTTTTCCTTGGTCACAATGTGCCTTTCATTTATCATCTCTTTTCTTCTAATTATTCTCATGAACTCATTGTGAGCGTGGCAAGACTCGTTTGATTGTGCATGCTTTCAGGCTGACTATAGAATTAATTTGGGTACAAAGAAACATACTAATTTGAACGGTTGTGAAAGGCTGGATATTTTTTTCTAACATGAAGAGTTAATGGTCCGTGAAAGGGCCTCTAGCCTACTGGTTAGAGCACCTGAGTAGCACCCAGCAGACCCAGGTTCAACTCCCTGTAGGAGCGAATTAATGGATGTGAAATAAAAAAAATATGCAAAAAAAGGTTGGGGCTTCCCCTGCCGACTTCGATCAAAAAAGAGTTAATGGTCCGGACCTGTCTCGGTCTATTCTGGCGATTGCGGTTTGAGGTGATCTATCGTGGTGTCTTATGTTATATTTATTTATTAGGAGGGAGTTTATTTGGGTTAGAGTCGTACATGCATGATGCCTTACGTGATTGGTGGTCTGGAGTTTATTTGTGTAGAGTCCGACATGGAAATTTATGGGACTTTGTATCCTTCTTTAATCGGACTTTCTACCCTTTTGGACTTTGTCTTTTTAATTGGAAAACAATGTTAATATATGGAATATTCCAATTAACGTATTGGATGTTTAATATATAGAATATTTATTATATGCATTTTCTTGATGTTCACGTGGTGGATGAATGTTTAATATATGGAATATTTATTATTTTGATTTTATAGATGTTGTCTAAGTCACGTTATGGACCGTTAGATCTTCATAAAATCTGATGGTGGAGATTTTTTTCTTTTATAGATTAACGTGAGATTTTCTAGGCGCTCTCGGCGTTATGGACCGTTAGATCTTCATAAAATCCGACGGTGGAAGTTCTTCTCTTTTTTAGATTAACGTGGGATTTTCTAGGCTCTCTCGGTGAATCTGGTGGCTCCTTTTGCTTCTCTTGTAATAAGATAATAGATGGTGCTTTTGTTATGCAGACGGGAGCTGCAGCGTTGGGCATTATCATCCGTAATAGGCAGATAGTCCTGATGCTAACAGCTTGGAGACTATTGTTTCATTGCACTATTGCAGGGATGAAAGAAGAAACAGAGGGTGCAGCAGCATGCTAGGAGGGGATCAGACTAGCGGTGAAATGGCCTGACCGTTGTATGATCTTAGAGACAGACTGCTCGTCGGTGTGGAGAAGCTACGTGCAGGAGGTATCGGCAGGTCCCTCGTGGCACCTACTGCACTAGATGCTTCACAGGAGAGCCGGCAGCTGCAGAGTAATTAACTGTTAAGCAAACAGTTTTTTCAACTCCTCGATAATCAGTCAGCCGAACAAAGTATTCTGCTTCTATATATCAAGCTTAGAATGTGTGGGCCCATACGTCTTTTTCTGTTGACCATTTGACACCGTTTATCCTTTGACGCGGTTTTGAATTTTGATATACTCATTCTACATGTAGCCATCTTCATCACGCGGTTTTGGAACTTAGATAACTCATTCTAGTATAATCAATGTATGCCAAAAATACAAGACTCACCAATAATACTACGACAGCATTTCCATCTCCTGGTACTACCTCCGTCCTCCGTTCCAAATTATATATCGTTTTGACTTTTCTATATTCATCATTTTTTTAGGGTCAACGGGGGAAAGCGTCCCCACCTGATTTCATTCATGGGCTTTTTGTAGCCAAAAGCTTACATCACTGGTTTTCAGCAGGTTAAAGTAAAGAAACTGAGACACTAGGGTTTTACATGGAAAAGAGGCTATTACACCAGACTTCAGCGATACCCCTGTCATCCAGCGGCCACATATGTAGCACCAAAGCAGGGCGTCGGCCATACAGGCACCCCAGAACCTTGTCAGCGAAGGAGGGAGATTGTTGAACACCACGTCGTTTCGGTGTTTCCACAGATTCCAGCAGAGGAGGAGGAGGCAGTCAGAATGCTTTGCCGGTGCTGTTGTCGGACGGGGAGCAGTCCAGACTCCAGAGGGCAGTGACGCTGCTGCTACTTGTATCAACGGCTAGGCTCGCCCAGAGTCCCAGACTTGTTGTGCAAAGCTGCAGTGGAAGATGATGTGATCGCAGCTTTCTGATGGGTGTGCGCACAGAGCACATGTTACGCAATCAAGGACATTCTTTCGCATCAGGTTGGAGCGGCATTGGATCCGACCTTGGACCAGCAGCCAGGCGAAGAACCGCACACGCGGTGGCGCCGTGTTCCCCCAGACAAACGTCGAGAACGCCGCCGGCGGGGAGCCTGTGACGGACAAGATCGCCCTGTAAGCCGGACCTGCGCGTGGTGCTCCATCCTTGTTCAAGAGTGTGGGAGCTCGCTGATCTACTGTGTCGGTGAGTTGAATTTGTTGAAGAAAGGTCATTCAGCTTGTTCAGTTCCGCTTGAGCTTGGCGCGTGATGCGTCTGGTCAGGATAGTTGTAATCCCCCCGCGCCCAATTCTCTCCACGGAGACATCATCCCGCGTCGAGTGGCTGTACAGAAGTGGGAACGCATCCTTGAGCCGCCCAACCGGGAGCCAGCGGTTGTGCCAGAAGCCAGTGTTGCACCCATTGCCCACCTCCGAGCTGGTGATCGCTCGATACAGAGGAAGCAGGCTGACGAGGTCTTGCCAGTGGGTGCCGTTGATTTCCCCTGCCATGGTCGCCAGGTCAACTCGCTCTTGGATCCAGTGTGCCCACGCAGACTCTCCCGGATTATGCATCCGGTGCAGGAACTTAAGGAGCAGGCATTTGTTTTGGGTGGCGAGGTGCTTGATCCCCAGACCGCCCTGAGATTTTGGCTGGTGGGCTGATTCCCATGCCACCAGGCATTGTGCGCCGCTGACATGATCTTCCCCCGACCAGAGAAAGGCGCGGCGGCGTTTATCAAACGCGCCAAGCGTGCCTTGAGGCAGGAGCATGACGGACATAGCATGCGTGAGCTGGCTGTCAAGGACGGCATCAGCTAGTACTGCCCGCCCCATCGGGTTGAGCAGGGGGCTTGCCATCCGGCCAGATATCTGTCTGCTTTGGCGATCAGAGGTGTGAAGGCTGACAACCGTAGTTTCTCACATGAGAGGGGCAATCCGAGGTATGTCTGAGGGAAGGATCCTACCTGGCATCCGAGAAAGAGCATGGTGACATCTTGCGGCGGTGTGTGCATGGGCACGATTGTACTCTTGTCATAGTTGATCTTCAGCCCGGTCGCGTCTGAGAACGTGTCGAGCACCTCCCTCAGCAGCTGTATGTTGCCGTTGTTGGGGCGGTAGTCACTTGCCTTTGTTGCCGTTGCATGCTTCGGCAGCATGACGATGTATGATCGGTTGAGGCGCTCCAGGTCGGCGGTACCGGCGTGGAATGCCGGAGCAGCGCCGGCGACACCGTATCCCATGCCACGGCGTAAAAGCCATCAGGCCCCGGGGGGCTGCTCCGGTTCATGGCACGCACCGCTGTGCGCGCCTCGGCCGGCGTGAACGGCGCCACAAGAGCTTCGATGTCCGTCAGCCGGGACCCTTCGTAGAGCCCGCGGATGTCGACTGGCGTCGCGGCCCGGGGCATGGCGGTCAGCAGCCCCCGGAGGTGGGCCGAGAGCGCCTGTGTGTTTCGCGTCGTGTGCAGACACGATGACGCCGTCCACTTCTAGCGCACGGATTTGGTTGCGCCTCAACCGCTGGTTGGCGTGGGCGTGGAAGAAGTGCGTATTGCAGTTGGCTTCCCTGATCGCTCGCCGCTTCCCACGTTGCTTCCAGTAGGCCGCCCGCTCGTGCATGTCCAGCGAAAGGCGGTCCCGGCAGCATTGGCGCAGTAGCAGCTCCCCTGCAGAGAGGCAACGATCCTCCTCGAACACATCAAGTAGGTAGATGGTAAATTTGCAATTTGCTTGGAGAGTGGAGGGTGCGCCCATACCTTCGACGCACAGCGGACAGCTTTGAGCGAGCTTACCAGGTCCGCGGTGGCCTCATGGAGCACGTCGCGATGCCAAGCCGGGAGAACAGCAGGAAGGTAATCTGCGTGTTTTAGCCATCCGTTTTCGAAACGTAAGAGGTTGGGTTTCGGGATTGCGGTTGAGATTTTGAGCTGTATGGGTGTGTGGTCGGAGGTGGGTTTAGGTAGAGAAGTGAGAGAGGTGTTGGGGGAAAGTTAAGCTCATGGTGGTGTTGAGGAAGACTCTGTCGAGTCGGGCAAGGGTGGGAAAATCCCGTTGATTGGACCAGGTAAAGAGACGGTCGAGCAATGGCATGTCTACAAGGCCAAGTTTGTGGATGGTTTCGTTGAAAGCAGAGGCGAGTATTTGGTTCACTGCTCCGTTGGTATTATCGTCAGCACTCCGGGTTAGGTTAAAATCACCAGTAAGCACCCAGTTGCCTGAGATGCTCACGACGACTTCCTTAAGCTCAGCTAGAAAGGAGAGCGAGTCCCGGTGATCGGCGGGAGCGTAAACGCTAGTGACAGCAAACTCGTAGTCATAAGCAGTAGACGCAAACCAGTTAGTTAGCGACCAGCGTCTAGCGCAGGACGATGTCGCCCCTTGAACCGCAGGCCTCAACCGCGGAGAAATTGTGAAGTGAAGGGGGAGGAACGCGCGTGCTTTCAGGGCCGGGATAGCGGCGAGCTTAGACTCTTGCAGACACACAGATGTCTAAGCGGGCACCACGCAGCAAAGACACCATGCTAAAGTAACTAGTGCTGCTGGATCTAAGCAGCCAATGAGGATAGGAAGCACCTACAGCGCTTATTGCTCAAGAGATAAGGCAAAGCAATCCGCGCGCGGTCACCATGGAGTCCCTTCATATTTGTTACCGGCGAGCACCTGATCCATCATGTTCCCAATCTCATCACCGACTGCCAGCACACGGTCCAGGGCACGAGCAGCAGACTTGATGTGACCATCAATACTTCACAAATTTCACAAAACCTAATGACGCAAGGAGGCCAGCTAGCTACTACTCTTGAATTGTCGTGCAACACTTTGTTAAGAATAATTTACAGAAGGGACACGGGAAGGCAGAGGAAACATCCAATTATTTTGTGCAGATTGGTACTATGCGTGTGGAGCTCCCAAGCTGGTTTCATTAGGAGCATTAATAAGTATAGTGATTAGCAAAGTGGCCGCAATATTTTATTATTTATGCATCCACGAGAACTTGGACATGTTGAGTCCGATGAGTGCAGGTTGCGTGCGTGCACCTCATTTGTTTTGGTTGTGTCGGACCTGATTTCGTATAAGTTTAGTCGGGTCGAGTCCAAGTCGGCAAGGCTTGCGTGCCCTTTATGCCGGGCCTGCGAGCTCCAGTTTTTTTTTTTTTTTTTTTTTTTTTGTTTTTTTTTTTTTTGGTCGCTGGCGAGTCCAGAACTCTAGCTGAGGGCGCTCCCCTCTCTGCTATTTTGTTTGGCGGCTGATCTTCGGAAGATCGGGAAACATCGTGATCTGGTCATCTTGGCCTGAGCACGTGCTGGGATTTAAGTCCCCTATCTTCTCATCGTGACTCAACAGCGAGCACGGGTGGAGGATTCGCTAATGCTATGCGCCGCAAGTGCGGCGTCAACTCAGTCACCGTTGCCGCATGTCAGATCGAGAGACAACGAACGAGCTGTCGCTTCTTTTTTTCCTGGCTGGCAGGCCGCGTGCACGTGAGGGATGATAACGACGGGACGAGCTAGAGAGTTGCCGCTTTTTTGCTTGGACCGTTGGGCCCGCTGAGGTATGTTTATTTTTTTATTTTTTTCTTCATTCAGTTCTAGGCGTGTCGTTATTTTTTCTTTATCTTCTCTTTTTTCTATTACTTTTTCATTTTGTCCAGGACGCTAGCTTCTCTTCAATTTTTTTTCTCTTTCCGTTGTTCATGGTGTGATTGATTTTTTATTTGATAATAATTCGAGTAGTACAATTTGTTCCACACGTATATAATTTGGTTTGAGCCATATAATTTATTCCTATAGTCATATATTTTGTTCCAAACGTACAATATTTTGTTCATCGTATATATTTTTATTTCAACAATCTTCCATTATATATTTTGTTCCATAAGTATACATTTTTTGTTCCTCATGTATAATGTTTTGTTTCACGTTTCTGTTTCACGATTTGTTCCATCTTCTATAATTTATATTTGTTCTATATGATATTTTTGTTCTACAAGATTAAATAATTTATTTTGATTGTAAAATCGAATGAATGGTTCCTTCTCTTACAAAAATGTTTCCATTTTTTCAAAATTCAAAACATAGTCAAGTGCGGTCTAGTTTTGAAAATCTCGTTATAAGAAATGCAGTGATACAATCAAAATTTGATTTGGACGAATTGTTTTTTCAAAAATACTCCTTGCAAGGCCCACAAACATTAATTGGTGGGGGAGTTCACGCGTGGTGAAAAGGCTGGGATGTGCGGTGACCGCTGGCGCACCGCACGTGCGCCAGCGAGTCGCCCCCGGCGCTCACCGCTCGGATTTGCTATGCGCCGCATATGCGGCGCTAGCGCGTCCATCACAAAACGCTGAAGCCCACCGTTTAAATGTATGCACTGCTTCTGACGCCAGCTCCTATTGGCTTGGGAGTCACACCAGTAGCTGCAGTCCGAGAACCGTCCTCCCGCATACAATGGCAGCACATGGATAATATCCGTGCAGCGTGGGACCCAGCAGTAGATGCAACGAGTGTAGGTAAAAAAATTCATATCTCCTAAATTAAATGTCCAAATCAAATTCCGGTTGCATCATTGTATTTCTTACGATGAGATCTTCAAAACTAGACCGCATTCAACTATGTTTCGATGCATTTTTTGCTGGAACAATTTTTCCTACAGCGAGAACATTTTATCATGAAGCTGGAACAACTGCACTCTGTTCATGGTGAATTTGTTTCATTGGTTAACAGAATTGTTCCATTTTCATTAAAATATGTTTCAAAAAAAATTTAATCAAAATATAGTCAAGTGTAGTCTAGTTTTGTAGATCTCGTCACAAGAAATATAATGGTGTAATCAAAATTTAATTTGGATACTCGGTTCACGAAATATGAATTGTTTCTCAAATATTCTCTTGTGGGTCTCGGACATCTGGCAGCTGGGCAAGGAGCTGCGCTGGCTGCGTTAACAGCCCCGACGCCGCACATGCGGCTGCTAGTTGGCCCCTGGAGGATTTCTCTCATCTGGTTTGCATCTATTATCGCTGAATAGTTGTAAACTTAATGATCATATATTATCTTTTCATCGTGCCGCTGCTCTTTCTCAAATCACTTGGCGTGAACATATTGGATATCTCAGGTTGATTAATTATTACTGCACTTGTCACTAAGATTTGTACTGTGAAAGATTGGGGGCAAACTACGGCATCGATGCTCGGTGCTCATCAAGACTCACCCAAACCCACAGCATCACAGAGCTTCAACAGATCAGCGGCGGCAATTGGCTTCTTGGACCTCTTCAGCAGCTTCTTCTTGTTCACGTGCGCCTGCACTTCCTTGGAACAGAGCGCGAGACTGTTCTGCAGTTCCTTGAGCTGTGTCGCCTTGGTTGATGCGTGGATCTACTTCCCCTTGTCCTTTGCGGCGAGGCGCTCACTGCTTCCGGGAGCCTTCGCATGGGAGCTGCAGAGTGACGGGGAACGCCGGGAGCCTTGGCATGGACTATGGGAGCATAGTTGATGAACCCGTGGCAGGATGGATGCTCCTAGAAAGGCGCCTGGCTGGATCGCTGGAGGCGGCGGTTGCTGAGCAGGTGCCTCTGGTAGCATCGGACCGAACTGCGGGCCCTGCAGGAACTGTCGTGGCGCCGGCGCATAGGTGCGCAGCAGCGCAGGGTCAAAACCAGCTGCCGGGGGTGGTGGCGGCGGAGGACCGAAGAACGAGATCCACCGGCCGTCCGCGTCGAACTGCTCCGCTCTGAGAGGTCAAAACCCGAGATGCCACGACCGCTGGGCACGTGCACGCCGACACGGAGTGGGATCTGCGGGTGGCACTGCTCAGTCACAAAGCGGAGACACGACTTGTCCGTGCCCAGGATGCTATGTTCATCATTTTGTTATACATTTAGATAAACGTTACGTCTAGATTCATAACAAAATCTATGAACCAATAAAACCAAAACGACCTATAATTTAAAACGGAGGAAGTACAATTTTGATGTGCCAAAGTTTTTTTTTTTTTTTTTTTACTTTCGTGAGGATGGTGTGCTAAAATTTTTGTGATGAACAATGCATCTACTTAGGTCTTAGGGTGGACGATTAGCTCCAAGCTTGCAAGTTGCCATGCTTTTGGTGGCCCTAAAATCCTCCCATGCATTGGTTTCACATGAATGTGCATACATTGGATTTTCTCTCAAGAGATGTCTTTTCTACCTGTGGCCCTGACACCGTTGACTTTTGAAGTCTTTGGTCCTCGCTTATGCCATCCGTCTCTACCTACAGCCTATTTAAAGGTTGCTGCCAGCGGCCAGGCCTATCTCAGGCCGTGTTTAGATAGGTGGTGAAAAGTTTTTGAAGGTAATAAATGCACTTTTGACCAATAATTAGGGGTATTAATTAAAGGCAGTTTACAAAACTATCTCAACAACCCTAGATAAATTCTCGAGACGAATCTAATGAGGTCTTTGACCACACGATTAGAGGATGGTTACTGTAGAGTTACTGTACCAAATCATAGATTAATTATGCTCATTAGATTCGTCACGCAAAGTTGCACCCATCTGTGAAAATGTTTTACAAATAAACTTCATTTAGTGTTTCATGCATACAAGATTCTTTGCATTTAATGCCTCCAAATTTTTTTTCGTAGGGCATCTAAACACGGCCTCAGTCACAAGCATCAAGCACTTTCTCCACTCCGCAAGTTATCACTAGCTTCAAACCATGCTTCGCTGTCACCGCCATGGCAGCTACCTTCTCCTCTTCCTTGCCACCACAATCCTCGCTACCAGTGGTCGTGGAGCATGCCAGTGCCGCCAAGACCAAACTGCTGCCCTGCTCCGCCTCAAAGCCAGCTTCCGCTTCCACACCTCAGTTTCAGAATCTTATGACGATCCTTGCTCGTCGTTTCCATTAAAAGAGCAGGATCTTTCGTCATGGAAGGTAGACACCAACTGCTGCACCTGGGAAGGTGTAACATGCGACGGTGCATCGGGCTACGTCACTTCGCTCGACCTCTCCCGTCTCTGCATCTCGGGTAATCTCAGCTCACCTGACATCTTGAAACTAACCTCGCTTCGCTTCCTTAGCCTTGCCTACAACAACTTCAGTGAAAGTCCATGGCCAAGTCCTGGATTTGAGAGGCTCACTGATCTCAAGTACCTTAACCTCTCTTATTCCGGCTTGTCGGGCGATGTTCCCGTCAAGAACGGACAACTTTCCAATTTGGTCACTCTAGACCTCTCTGGTCTTGATCTAAAAGATTTGAACTTTGAGACTTTGATTGACAGCCTTGGTAGGCTCCAAAAGCTAAACCTTGATGGTGCCACATTTTCGTTTAGTCCAACTGATTCGGCACTTGCTTCTTCTACTAATACCACTTCAGGCCTCAAAGAGCTAAGCATGCAGCGGTGCGTGATCACTGGTGGCCGTTTTGATACTATTTTGACTAAGCTCCCGTTTCTCACAAATTTAGTCCTGGTAGGCCCCTCAGTACTTGATGTTACAAATTTGACCCTTGATGCCTTGATTGTCAACCTTAGGAGTTTACAAAAGCTGTATCTTGGTGTCTGCATTCCTCTAAGTCCGACCAGATCGGTACATGCTTCTTCTGTGAATACAACACCAGGTTTGCAAGAGCTAATCATGAAATATTGTGGGTCGCCTGGTACCTTCCCTTCATGGATATTTCATATCAAAAGCTTGAAGACGCTTGATGTATCAGAGAACTATAATCTATATGGAGAGTTACCAGAGTTCAAACATGATAGCGCTTTGAAGGTCTTGAACCTTAGTAACACCAACTTTTCAGGAAAAATACCAGAGTCTGTCAGTAACCTCCAAAATCTGACTATATTGGACCTTTCTAATTGCCAATTCCATGGCCCTGTCCCACCTTTTACTCACCAATGGCCGAAGATCAGGGTGGTTGACTTGTCAAATAACAACCTCAATGGTTCACTACCTTCACATGGTTACCTTCCTCTACATAGCCTAAACATACTGATTCTTAGAAATAACTCGATATGTGGAGAGATTCCTGCATCTTTGTTTTCTCACCCTTCGTTAGCGTCTTTGGATCTTTCACACAATAATTT
Organism: Urochloa ruziziensis; assembly: GCA_015476505.1. Classification (NCBI taxonomy): domain Eukaryota; kingdom Viridiplantae; phylum Streptophyta; class Magnoliopsida; order Poales; family Poaceae; genus Urochloa; species Urochloa ruziziensis. Next base: position 44,617,580 of record CM027124.1, read on the forward strand.
CACCGGATATTTCCTATTGTATCCCAATGCATCTTTAAATTTGAAGATGATTGATCTTAGTAATAATAAACTTCAAGGACAAATCCCAGATTTACTGTCGAATCTTGTAGGACTACAAGAGTTGGATCTTTCATCAAACAAACTCACTGGAATCGTGAATCTAGGATTCATTAAGAATTACAAGAACCTCTCTGATCTATCACTATCCAACAATAAGTTGTCTGTCGTAGAGGAAGATGATCATTCCTACTTAGATTATCCAATAAACATTATGACTTTGGAGTTGTCATCATGCAACTTAACAAATGTACCAAGATTGTTAATGCACCAGAAAGATTGTTCTAAATTAGACCTCTCAAACAATAATATTGGTGGACATATACCCGATTGGATATGGGGAATTGGATGGGGTAGTCTTAACCTTTCTCATAATTCATTTACTAGCATTCAGACAAATCTATCAAATACATTAATTGATGAGCTTGATATCCATTCCAACAAGATTGAGGGAGCTGTTCCACTACCCCCACGGTGGATTAACCAGTTAGACTACTCCAATAATAATTTCAGTTCCATCATGCCCGAGTTTTGGTCATGCATTACCTTCACCGAATACCTGTCATTGGCAAAGAATAACCTCATTGGAGAAATCTCGCATTTGATCTGCAACGTGACCTTTCTCCAGGTTCTAGACCTTGCTTTTAATGGCTTCAGTGGATTAATTCCACCTTGTTTGTTGAAAGACACCAACGGTATTGAGATATTGAACTTGAGAGGCAACAATTTCCATGGATCCTTGCCTCCAGACATCAGCAAGGAATGCACACTTGAAATAATAGATCTCAATGGCAACATGTTGGAGGGAAAATTGCCAGTCTCTATGGTCAACTGTCACCTGCTACAAGTTCTAGACATTGGAGACAATATGATAGTAGATACGTTTCCTGAGTGGCTGGGTACTCTCCCTCTGTTGAAAGTGCTTGTTTTGAGATCAAACAGTTTTCATGGTCACATTGATCATTATGGGATGAGCAAACAGATGAACCCCTTCTTCCCAGCGCTGCAGGTTCTGGACCTTTCTTCAAATTCTTTCAATGGTAGTATACCTCCAGGATTCCTGAAGAAATTCAAGGCTATGACGGTGGTTTCTTCTTCAGGGGCTCCCGGTACGAATCTTGGAATTATCGGACCATTCTCAGCACCAGCACCAGGCCCGTCCTTAGTTAATCCGATTCCAAACTATCAGAACTCTGTCACTATCACGCTCAAGGAGCACGAAACAACTCTGGTACAGATCTTTTCAGTCTTCACGTCCCTTGATCTCTCCAACAACGACCTCGTGGGAATCATCCCTGATGAGATTGGCGACCTGAAGTCTCTCAAGGGGCTCAACCTGTCCAGGAACTCCTTCACTGGCGGGATCCCTCACCGAATTGCAAACATGCTGCAGCTGGAGTCACTGGATGTCTCCTACAACCAGCTCTCCGGGGAAATCCCTCCTGCAATGGCACTGATGTCATTCCTTGGGATGCTCAACCTCTCATACAACCACCTGTCAGGGATGATACCGCAGTCCAGCCAGTTCTTGACATTCCCGAACACATCATTTCTAGGGAACGACGGGCTGTGTGGGAAGCCGCTGACACGTCCATGTGAGCCGAATCAAGCACCATCAGCTGCTCCTACACTGGGCTCTTCTAAAGACCTGAATTGGGAAATTTTGTCAGTTGAGGTAGGCATCATTTCAGGCTTGGCCATCGTGGTTGTGACCACGCTGCTGTGGGGCAACGGGAGGAGGTGGATGTACTGGCATGTCGACAAGTTCTGGCTGAAAGTTCTACAGTAATGGATCTGCTGCCATTGATGCTGAAATGAGTGTGAAGTATGTTAGTGTTTGTATACCTTAAATGATATGTCCAAGAAAATGAGCCAGCATTATACCCTGCTTTTTCTAGACAGCATTGTAATATGTATACTTCAAGTTGGTGAATAAAATTATGTGGTGTTGGTGTGCAGCTGCATGTTTAGCTACTATGTTTTCCGAAGATGAGATTTAATTCAGGATCCCATCTGAAACTTTCATATCTACTCCTGTACTATATGATGTTTATTAGATATGATACTAAGCAATGAAACTCTGCTTTGCCAAGAAAAACAACAGCAACAGAAAACTAAAACTGCTGAAAAATAACAAAGCTTAACTTTCTGATTTACTAGATGAACAAAATAGCATATGTGCGGTCAATGATTGGGTACTACTCTGTGCTTATCCTGAACAACGTTTATTATGTGCATATCTTTTGATTTTGACGATAAACTATGTGATGTGCTATGCTTTGTGATATTTCGATGCTATTTTGTTGCAAAGAACAAAGTGAGTTGTATTGAGCGTCTGATCTAAAAGTTTGATATCATCTACACTGCATAATGTCTCGTTGATTTGTTAAGAAATGAAACTATATTTGCCAAAGAAGAAGATTAGGAGAAACAGTATTATAAAACTGAACTGCTGCATATTCCAATAAGAACAGCATAGCCGTACATGATACATGCAATTAGCACTGAAAGGGAAATGCAGACTACTGAGAGCCTCTCAAGTTATTGCAGCATCAAGCCTAGCTACATAACAAGTCATGTGGAAAAATAGCCACTAAATGATCTAATTACAAGAATTTCAAGTTACCTCTTTTGTAACATCACGTCAACTGACTGCAGGCGCATATTGCCAAATGTTATATCTTTTCCCTTCAGTTTCCTTGCCTGGCTCTAGATCTGAAACGTTCTGTTGGTTGCTTGTTGCCTTCTGCCATTGAAATGATCAATTTAGCCTGATTCACATGTAACATGGTTTAGCAGATGCTTCAAATCCATAACGAGGCTGAATTCTGGTTCTTGTCAAACAGTAGCACAATCTTTTTCGAACATTTCCTGAAATTCAGAGTTGTTTTCTATGCTGCAAGCTGTGTCCTGTCTTTTTACAGCTTCAACTGATTGGTGCTGGTAAGCTTGTGCCAGCAAAGTGCTCATTCAGAGACAGATAATTCAACGGCCATGGTCAAATGGCAGAGATCGAGTGGATTAAAGACAAGCCTCTCTCCAAGACAGAAGATCCAATCTCCTCAGTCCTCATGTTCGGACTTAACGGTTCATGAAGGTCGATACTATTTATCGATCTGGTGACTGTGGTCTAGACTCTGGACATCTGGCCTAACTCTGACTGACTGCCTTCCCGAACAGGGGATGTGCCAATGTTGGGTCAGGGTAACAGCATGCTCCAATCCGGCCAGCCAGTTCGGCCGCGATGATCTCAAATTCTCAATGGCGAACGCTCTCTTTCAGGAACTGCAGAGGCGGAGCGCGTTTATCGTCATCTGCACCTAAAATCCCCAAATCACCATCAGAGTATCTTCAGCGCACATCTATCAGATAGTCAATAGAATATCCAGGCAATCAAACATTCTATGTCCAAATTCCATGTCCTTGTCTGTTTGAATAATTATTATGCCGGGATTAGGAACTGAATTTTGTCAAATTTAATCGATAGAGCAACCAATTTTGTAAAACCTAGAGCAAGAGGAGGGACACCATCTATCCGGAAAAGACAAATTGGTAAAATCACAGGGACGAGAGCGACGAGCTAATTCCATTACCGTGCGGAGAGGGGCCGGGGACGCGGCGGCAGCCATCCCTCGTCGGCCGTAGCGGCGACTCAGCGAGCGAATTCCACGGTTGAGGACCTTTGGGTGACTTTTGGTCTTTGCATCACTGACTCGGCCCTCCGGGGATGCCCGGTCAGGACTCAGGAGTCCACACTTCACACATCAGATAGCCTTGTTTGGAAACACAAATCTCCTAGAATCTGCGAGTATTGGGAGTCACTGAGGTAAAAATTAGTTTATCCTTTATTCTAATCCACATGAATTAGGAGAGAATGGGTTTATCCAAACAAACCCTGCAAGAGACTAGCCAAATGGCTACTCAATACCAAAATAACTCTCCAACAGACTATCCATCCAACTCGTCAAGCCATCCGACTCTCCAAATTGGCTCCCTCACTAGCCATCGCCCTGTTTGCTTGGCTTATCATCCCAGCCTAGCGGATTATTCTTCTCACAGAATTGAACCAGCCCAGCAAATTATTCTCCTCACAAACTTTCTAGCCCAACCCAACGAAACGAACAGGGTTGGCTAGCCATTTGACTTGCCAGGTGTGGGATGACACATGGCACCCACGCGTTAGTGTGTGGAGAGAGATTTAGAGAGTGAGAAATGGAGAGCTCTGTTGGAGTGGGATGCTCAATATGGAGTGAAATCTTTATGGAAAGGCAAATAGAGAGTCAAGAATGGAGAGTCTGTCGGAGATGCTCGTGGGTTTGAGTTAAAAAAAAAGTTTCCTGGTGGCAATATCAAATCTGATCGGAAATTTGTATAGTAGCACCGGTGACTTTCAAATACTTATACAATCTAAGAGTTAAGTAAAAAAAAAGATATGGATTACAACTTTTCCCTCAATTTGATGCTTTGAAAAAAAAGGCGTTTTGGTTTTTGATATGAGTGAGGTAAGCAATAGACATGCAAAAATACTATTTTACCCTTGGCTATGTTACCTTCGATTGCACTACATTTATTATTATGGTCATTTGGTGTGTATATTTCCTATCTCAAAACTATTTCATTGCTACTAAAGAAAGGAATGAGATATATGACTCCATCTCATACGTCATACCCGCCCCTTCTCATTCCATTCCATTTCATTTCTCAAACACATAGAACATATCTCGGGTTAGTTATGGGTTATCACAACTGAGAAACATACGGTTAAGAAATTGCTTTTATCAGCTCGAAATATGTACATCGTCCGTGTGCCTTTTTCTTGCTTGTTTAAGTTGCTATCTCCCTCCAGGACCGGCAAACGCAATTTGTCCATGACCTACGTTTTTACTGGATGACACATGACCACCTGAGTTCATCAGGTAACTGTTTTCCTCGCAGAATCCTAGCGTTTCATGAGGGCTCAGTTCTATAGATTGTAATGTTTGGTACACATATATACAATTTCTTTTTGGCAAGGGTTGCTATCTGTTATTATATTTGTTTTGTTGCCGTTCTCCATTTTGTTTGGCATTTACCATTCACCAAATTATTCCTACTAAAAGGTAGGACTGTGATATACATTTTTTTTCATATATAAAATTAAATATTATTCGCCACAAGAATTCCTAAAAAAAAAGATTCACCACAAAACAACAAGTCTGTTCGCTATAAATACCAAGTATTTTGAACAACAAAAACGTCAGTATCTATAACAAATTGCCAGAGTTAAAATCTGCTAGCATAACTGGTTCAGCCAAACTTTGGTAACGAACCAAACACTTGTTGGGTATTTTTGTTGGTCATATTACAATGCCAAACTTTTAACTTAACTAATCATGTACACGGTGACTAGTTGACAACCCTCCTATACCGTTAAGGAATACAATAATTTTGAAGAAAAAACTCATAGTTGAAATCAACAAAGCGATGAAAAAGAAAGAGAGAACAACTAATATCTCATATTACTACTTCCTCCGTTCTTTTTTATTTGACGTTGTTTAGCTCAAATTTGAGCTGATGGACGTCATATAAATCAGAACATAGGTAGTATTTACACGTAAGCATACGATCGTTAGAGCTTCCAACTAGGGCTGGACGTCAAGCTCAAAACTCGCGAGCCGGCTCAGCTCGAACGTAGCTCGGCTCGGCTCGGCTCAGCTCGGTTGAGTTTTTAACAAGCCGAGCTACAACTTTTGCTCGTTTCGTTAACAAGCTAGCTCGAGCCAGCTCGCGAGCTAAACGAGCCCAAAGGCTAAAGGCCCAAGCTGTCCAATATAAAGAGTTAAGCCGAGCCAAGCAATCTACATGGATCAAGTACTCTTTAGTTGCTCATTAGTTGTGGCTTGTATTGTGCATGCTACAAAGATAGTGAATTTTAGAAGTTTAAAAATTATAATTGTTATATTTTATTTTATTTTATTTTATGCATGTTAATGTGGTAATCTCAAATTTGTGTTTGGCTCGCGAGCCTAACGAGCTGGCTCGAGCCGTTAACGAGCCGAGCCGAGCCAGCATTTTTGCTCGTTTTGTTAACAAGCCTAGCCAAGCTGGCTCGTTATCCTAACGAGCCAGACCAAGCCGAGCCGAGCCAGCTCGAGCTGGCTCGGCATCCAGCCCTACTTCCAACGGTCTAGCCACACTCTGCTTACAAGCGCGCCTCAGCAATACCTAATTCCTATGACTATGACACTCACTTAACTCAAGCAGACGCCTCACTAAAGCCATCTACCTCCTTGATTCTAGATTTCTAGGTCCATAGAATCCCATAACCAACCAAAGCACTTGGGCCTAACTCAACACACAAAATACGGGTGAAATGTTTCCCCAACTTATAAGTTGTACTCTACCGTCAGTTTTATGATGTGGAACTAGAACAAATTGTTTTATCGTGTACATAAGTTTATAGCGTTATTTCTGTGACTTGGAGAGATATATAAAAAATAGCTATTGAAGTTTGGTCCCTACCAATGGCAGAATTGTGACGTGAGTGTCTGGTGATCCCTTTGGTCGTCCATCACCGTGGTCGACACTTCAAGTCTTGGTCCTCGCGTGTGTGAGTGTTACATACGTCTACAGTACTCTATTTAAGGTTGCTGCCAAATCGAGCTCTTGCACTGCCAAATCCAGTACCCTATTTCCTCCGCTCCAGCCACTAGTCACCACTAGCTTCGAACCATGTTTTGCTGTCGCACCATTCCTAGCTTCCTTCTTGTCCTCGCCACCGTCATCCTCGCTACCAGCGATCGTGGAGCGTGCCTACTATGCCACCAAGGCCAAAGTGCTGCCCTGCTACGCCTCAAAGCAAGCTTCCGCTTCCCCGCTCTAATTCCACGTCCACTGCCGTGGCCTTTCCCAAAAAACTTCCCATTTCCACGTCCACCGCCGTTGCCTTTCGCCCAAACAAATCTTTCCTCCTGGCAGGCAAACACCGACTGCTGCACCAGCTGGGAAGGCGTTACATGTGACGGCGTGTCGGGCCATGTCACCGCTCTTGACCTCTCCAATCATTTCATCTCGGGTAACCTCAGCTCAGACATCTTTAAACTCTCCTCGCTTCGCAACCTTAACCTTGCATACAACGTGTTCGATGGATGTCCATGGCCGCCAAGTCCCGGATTTGAGCAGCTCACTGATCTCAAGTACCTTAACCTCTCTCATTCCGGCTTGTCCGGCTGTTTCTCCATTGAGAACGGACAGCTCTCCAGAGTTTTGGTCACGCTAGACCTCTCAGGTCTTCATCTTGATAATTTGAGTCTTGATACCTTAATTGACAACCTTGGTAGTCTCCAAAAGCTTTATCTTAATTCTGTCAACATTTCTGTAAGTCCAATCAGGCCGCCGCATGCATCTTCTACCAATACAACGCCAGGTCTCCGAGAGCTAAGAATGAAAGATTGTAATATCAGTGGCCGTATTGATACTGTTCTTACTAAGCTCCGATTTCTTTCCAAACTGATCCTTGATGGTACTGAAATTAATGGCCCTGTTCCTTTCCCAGAATCATTTGAAGAGTTCTCATCACTGTCAGTTCTTAGTCTTCAAGGATGCAGGCTGACCGGGATCTTCCCTTCATGGATATTTCATATCAAAAGTTTGACAGTTCTGGATATAACAAGCAACGAGAATCTATATGGAGAGTTGCCAGAGTTCATAAAGGGTGGTGCTTTGCAGGTTTTGATCCTCAGATTAACCAGTTTTTCAGGAATAATACCAGAATCTATGGGTAACCTGCGAAACCTGACTATACTAGACCTTTCATATTGTCAATTCCATGGCCTCATCCCACCCTTTGCTCAGTGGCCGATGATTTCACGGGTTCACTTGTCAGGTAACAACCTAACTGGTTCATTACCTTCAGATGGCTATCATTCTCTACACAACCTAACCATAGTTGGCCTCCATAACAACTCGATAAGTGGAGTGATACCTGCAGCCTTGTTTTCTCACCCATCTTTGGAATATTTAGATCTCTCACAAAACAATTTCACTGGAAATTTTATATTGTATTCCACTATATCTTCTAGTTTGAGATGCATCGATGTCAGCTTTAACAAACTACAAGGACCTCTTCCAAATAGATTGTTGTCGAAGCTTACAGGACTAGAAGTGTTGGATCTTTCGTCAAATAATCTCACTGGAACTGTGGATCTAAGCTCCATAAAGAATTACAAGGACCTCTGGCATCTATCCTTATCCTATAATAGGTTCTCTGTTGTAGAGGGAGAAGGGAATCACTCCTACGCAGAATATCCAAGTATTTGGGATTTGGGGTTGGCATCATGTAACCTATCATATGTACCTAAATTATTGATGCACCAGAGAAGTATTTCCAGTTTAGACCTGTCAAATAACAATATTGGTGGACACATACCGGATTGGATATGGGGAATTGGAGAATATCTTAGCCTTAACCTCTCCCATAATTCATTCACTAGTGTCGAAACAAATCTATCAAATGGATCAATTGTTGATCTTGATCTCAATTCCAACAAGATTGAGGGAGCTATCCCACTACCTCCATCAGGCACTTACCGACTGGACTACTCCAATAACCACTTTAGTTCTTCTGTCATACCCGAGTTTTGGTCACAGGTTAGCTCTGCCGACTACCTGTCACTGGCACACAATAGCCTCATTGGAGAAATCTCTTATTCGATCTGCAGTGTAACCTACATCGAAGTTCTAGACCTTTCCTTTAACAGCTTCAGTGGATTGATACCACCTTGTTTGTTGAAACATAACAAGCGTCTTCAGATACTGAACTTGAGAGGTAACCATTTCCGTGGATCTTTGTCTCAAAAGATCAGCAAGGCATGTGCACTTCAAATACTAGATCTCAACAGCAACAACTTGGAGGGAAATTGCCATTGTCTCTGGTCAACTGTCGTATGCTACAAGTCCTGGACCTTGGAAACAACCTGATAGTAGATACGTTTCCAAAATGGCTGGGAGTTCTCCGCCTTTTGAAAGTTCTTGTTCTGAGCTCAAATGGGTTTCATGGTCACATTGATCACTATGCTATGAATGAAGAGATGCATCCATTCTTCCCAGCGCTGCAGGTTCTGGACCTGTCTTCAAATGTTTTTAATGGTAGCATACCTGCACGATTGCTCAAGAAGCTGAAGGCTATGATGGTTGTTTCTTCAGGAGCTCCCAGTATGTATATTAGAATTATTGGAACACCGTTACCTGGTTCACCTCCAAGTAACCAACCATACTACAAGACCTCAGTTACAGTGACTCTCAAGGGGCAAGAAACGACTCTTGTACAGATACTTTCAGTGTTCATGTCCCTCGACCTCTCCAACAACAACTTTGATGGTATTATCCCCAATGAGATCGGCAGCCTGAAGTTTCTCAAGGGGCTCAACCTGTCTAGGAACTCCTTCACCGGCGTGATCCCTCCCCGGATCGCGAACATGCTGCAGCTGGAGTCACTTGATCTCTCCTACAACCAGCTTTCCGGGAAGATCCCTCCCGCAATGGCCACAATGTCATTCCTCGAGGTTCTCAACCTATCCTACAACCACCTGTCAGGGCAGATACCGCAGTCCAGCCAGTTCTTGACATTCACAAACACATCATTTCTGGGCAACGACGGGCTGTGTGGGAAGCAACTAACACGCCTGTGTGACACCAACCACACAACATCAGCTCCTGCTATGCCTTCCAAAAATCTGAACTGGGAATTTTTGTCAGTTGAGGTAGGCGTTGTTTCGGGCTTGGCCATCGTGGTTGCCACCACGCTGCTGTGGGGAAACGGGAGGAGGTGGGTGTACTACCATGTCGACAAGTTTTGGCTGCTTGTTCTGCATCCATGGATCTGCCGCCGTCTTCGCTGATATGAATTCACTGTATGTTAGTGTGTTTGTATACTTTAATGATATGTCCATGGAAATGAGCAGGCACTGGATGGTACTGTAGTATGTATATTTCAAGTTTGCTGATATTTATGTGCTGCTGCAGCATATTTAGATACTATTTTTCCAGAGGAGAAATTTAGTTGAGGATGTCATCTGAAACTTTCATATCTACTCCTAGACATGATTCATTAAGAAATGTAACTCTGCTTTGCCAGGAAAAACAACAGCAACAGAAAACTAAAACTGCAAGTTATCAAACCTCACCTTTCTGATTTACTCTGTGGTCAATAATTGGGCATGACGCCGTGCTTATCCTGAAAAAACATTTATGTATGTATCTTTTGAGTTTGATGAATAAACTATGAGATGTACTACCCTTTGTGATATTTTGATGCTATTTTGTGACAAATAAAAAACTGAGTTGAATTGAGGGTCTGATGTAACATTTGGATATCCTCTACGCTGCATAAGGTCTCGATGTCAAAAAGTGAAGCTACATTTGCCAAGGAAAAAGAAACCGTATTATATAACTGAAATGAGGAATTCCTCTCCATATTCCAACACGAACAGCATGGCCAATTAGCCATACAGTGCAGTTACATTGATAATGAAAGGGGATGCAGCCATAAACTGCTCTCTTATGAACTAATAAGAACCTGTTAAGTTTTAGAAGCATCAAGCCTAGCTACATACCAAGTCATGTAGCAAAATAGCCACCAACTGATCTAATTACAAGAATTCCAAATATTTGACATGCTTACCTCTTTGCAACATCATATCAATTTAGTGCATGGCCATAATTCCAAATATTTTTTCGCTTCAGTTTCCTTGAACACTCGCTCTATATCTGAAAAGTTCTGTTAGCTGCTTGTTGTTCCACTTAAATGATTCATCTAGTCTGATTCACAAGTGTATTTGGTTTGGCAGATGCTGCAAATCCGTAACAAGGCTGAATCCTGATTCTTGGCAAACTATGACACAAATATGTTTCCAAATATGCTTGCTTCCTGAAATTCAGAGTTGATTTCTACGCCATCAAGCTGTGCCTTATCTGCGTATAGCTTATCATTTTACTGATGCTGAACTGCTAGTTGTCAGCAAAGTGCTCCTTCAGAGACACAGATAATCAATTCAATGGTCATGTTCAAATGGTATAGATCGAGCGGATTTAAGACAAGCCTCTCACCAGTCACCAAGCCACAGGATGCAACCTCCTCAAGTTTCTCGACTTGTCAATCCGTGGACGTCGATGCCATTTATCCATCTGGTGGCCGAGGATTGCGTCCCCGAACAGGAGCGGTGCCATGGCAGGGGCAATGTGCTCAGCTGGAGCCACGGACGGGTGCGTGCCCAGGGGGGCACCATGCTCAATAAAATCCCCAGGTAATCAAACGTTCTCTGATCCAAATTCGATGTACTTGTTTGTTTGAATAACCGTGGCAGGATTAGGAACTTGATTTGTCAATTTATTCGGTAATAAAACATTGAAGCCAACAAATTTTCGAAATCCTATAAAGAGAGAAGATAAATTAGTAAAATCACAGGAATGGGCAGAGAGCTAATTCCGTTACCGTGCGGAGAGGAGTCGGGAAAGCGGTGGGAGACGTCCTTCGTCTTGTGATGCAGTGGCGGCTCAGCGGGCGAATTCCATGGTTGAGGAGCTATGGGATTGCCATAGCGGTCACTTCGGAAGGGATCCAGTTGTGGACGAGAAAAAAAAATCGTTTATTATCTAATATTTTGACTTCACTGAATTGCCATCTCAAAAATGAGCTTTGCCATAATACCATCACAAAAACCTAGTGTAAGTTCTTCATTTCCTAATTTATTTATCGATTTCTCAATTATTTGATTGGTGAATTATCATTTCTATAAATGGTAGTCTTAGAGCAACTTCCAAGGGGAGCTCTATCAAATGATTATTTATAAAGAAGTGCAGTGTAATTGGTTGATTATATGGAGTGATTATCTAAAACTAACAACAGTGTCGACTTAAAAATAAATTATCTTATTCTAATTCACTTTCGACATAGAATTACTCTCTTTAAGTTTTTTTTTCTTTGCAAATATAGACGCACATTCCCACACATGCACGCACATTCACCCCTATGAATACACGCATACAATCCTACCTCTACAAGATCAATGATTGCATCACGTTGAAAGACCTAAATGGCAAGGTATGTGCCTATGAACTCATGTTTTACTTTTGATCATATAGGACACCAATACATGCTAGTGTGTGTTTTCGTATGTGAGCGGTCCAATTTAATCTCTCTCAGTTTGCCTCTCGGATATTTAGTTGATATCTTCCTAAAAAATTGACTTTGGTCAAATACATGTTCTTGAGCAAGATATGAGCTAAATATGTTGACAAGGACTTTTATCTTGGACTGTCACATACTTGTTGTGATATAGGACAGTTTTTCAAAAATCATCTCTAGCACGATAGGAAGTGTGCTTTTGAAAAATATTTGGTTCTTGATCTTTGACCAAATTGATCTACTGTGACCATTGTTAGATAAATCCTGAAATAAATCCAATAAAATGCAAGCACCCGTGCCAACTTGAGGACTGAACCCGAGTGAGCAACTTTTGCTAAAAGAATCTTACAAAAGCTGAGTTACGCTCAGTTCGCTGGTTTCTTTTTAAACTAGAGAATATAAAAAAAATCACTTTCATACCAAAAAATCACTTCTCTTGTAGACTATTTCCTAATAAAAAACAACAAAAGCAGAATAGCTCTAACAAAACAGCCTAAATATTACGATGGTTTATCGATGACGATGAGGATAATTTTTTTTTTTGGCAAATACCTAGTAAACATCAAGCGTTACAACTTACAACAATTTTCATAGTTATATTACAACCATGCGCAGACAGCAAAGCGTTGCAAAGAGACGAAAAATCGGGCGCACTTGGTGTTAGTATGAGATTTCAAATTTCGATACGAACCGTGCCGAATACCAACGCCGAGGATCTGGTTCCGTACGAAGCATTTAACCAGCCGATTTCAGATTTGCGTATAGCTTGCGCTCGAATTCCTTCATGTTTGCAGCCTACATGCACGCGGCACAAACTCGCCGTGTGGTTTGGACTCCGCCAGCATGCCGAGCCAGCTGGCGACCCCCACACCCGAAGTCCGCGTCGCGCCACGGCATGCCGAGCCAGCTGGCGACCCGCAGCTCAGCCGCCGGCACTCGGCAGGACGCCCCTTCCCCTCGGGATAATCGGCTGGACGTCCTCCTCCGTCCCGGCGAGGAGCTGGAAGTAGTCGACGGCGGACCGCATCGCACCACCTCGTCGTCCATCCGGCAGCCCGGCAGGGGCGGCTGCAGGCTGCGGCGGACGTTGGCCGACATGAGGCGGCCCCCGCGCCACGCACGCACACCGCCACACCACTAGAAGAGAATGAGACATCCGCGGACGACATAAACAACGGCTATTTTTGGCCCCGGTGCTAATGGAGTATTAGCACCGGGTCCAACGGCTAGCAGCCGCGCGCAGGCGCGCGTGGCGCGCGTTGGTGGGGGGACCTTTAGCACCGGTTGCATCCAGCAACCGGTGCTAAATCCACCCCTTTAGCACCGGTTGCTGCCTGCAACCGGTGCTAATTCTGGAGCAACATTTAGCACCGGTTCTAGCTATGAACCGGTGCTAAATCCCCGATGTTAGCACCGGTTGCAGCCAGCAACCGTTGCTGATTATCTACCTATATATTCCCTCCTTCCTCCCCACGCCCGAGCCAGCATGAACACTCCGAGCTGTGTTCATGGTGTGCTCGGGTTGAGGGGAGATTTTGCCAATTTTTTTCAAAAATTGTGAAGCTTTCCTTCTTTTGAAGCATTCTACGAGGTACACAATTTCATCCTCTCATGTTCTTGTTTAGTTTCTATTGTTATTATACTTTATAAATATGAAATTTGTAAAGGAAAAAAGAGAAGAGAGAGAAAGGGTTATATATGTGTGTTCATAGTTGTTAGAAATCTTTTTGAGTATGCTTTTTAGTATTTTATTTATAAATGAAATATAATGATTTTTAAAAATGTGTTATGTAATTTTTTATATTAATTGGAGATATGTGAAATTGGTTAGTTTATTTTGACAGAAGTTCGTATGTTGTAATGAGTATTTTTTCAATAACATTTATTTTTTTGAGAAATAAAAGCCTTGTGGATATATCGATATGGCTACTGCTGGAGGAAGTGGGACCGGTGATAGTGATCGTGGTTCGTCTCGCGGGAAGGGCAAAACTACAGTACCACCTCATGATAAGTCGAAAAAACCAGGATCTTGGGTGAAAGCACAACTTAAATTTTTGATTAAAACACATGAAGAATGTGTTGCAAGGGGTGAGGAACCTGGTTTTGATCTTCAAGATCTATTGCGGCGCTACAGTCCAGCTCCACCATCTTCTGCACCAGAAAAAAATATATCAGAGCATCCTACTTTCCCACCGAAGGATGGTTAAAGATATAGGTCATGTTGCATGTTGGATGTGGAGAAATTTATGTACGACATCTTGAATAAGTTATGAATATTGGTCGTGTTTCATTATGACTTTGAGAAATACAATTTTATTTTCAATTAGATCACTTTGTAATGTATGAATAAATTATGAACCTTGGTCGTGTTGGATATTTCGAAATAAGTTATGAACATGGTGTTTCATTATGACTTTGAGAAATACAATTTTATTTTCAATTAGATCACTTTGTAATGTATGAATAAGTTATGAACATTGGTCGTGTTTCATTATGACTTTGAGAAATACAATTTTATTTTCAATTAGATCACTTTGTAATGTATGAATAAATTATGAACCTTGGTCACTTTGAAATGTGTATGAATTAATTAGATCACTTTGCTAAATGTAGATGAATAGGCAATGGATGCACTTGGCAGACCGACGCAGTCAGGAGTGGGTTGATGGCATGCATGCTTTTCTCGATGTGGCGGAGGACAACAAGTCGCCGTCAGGTGACATGTTTTGTCCGTGTGGGCAATGTAAAAATTAGAAATCGTACAAATCAAGAGGGGTTCTTCACTTCCATCTGATGACCCATGGTTTCATGCAAAACTATGCGGTTTGGTCCAAACACGGTGAAAGAGGAGTCATAATGGATGAAAATGAAGAAGAGGAGGATGATAACGACATTCAATATGGTGCCTTTGCGGATGTTGCAATGGATTATGCAGATCAGGATGGTGCTGATCAGGAAGATGTTGCTCCACAGAATGACCCTAATGATGCACTTGGTCAAATGTTACGTGATGCCGAGCAAGGCTGCGACAATGACAAGGAAAGGAAAAAGATAGATCGTATGTTACAGGACCACAGAACTGATTTGTACCCAAATTGCAAAGAGGGGCTGAAAAGGTTGGGTATCACGCTTGATTTTTTGCAGTGGAAGGCATGTAATGGTGTTATTGACAAGGGTTTTGAGGAATTATTGAAACTCGTGAAGAAGATTCTTCCCGAGGGTGACGAATTGCCATCAACAACGTGGGAAGCAAAACGTGTTGTTTGCCCTCTTGGTTTAGAGGTGCAGAAGATACATGCGTGTCCTAATGACTGTATCCTATATCGTGGTGCTGAATACGAAAATTTGGATTGTTGTCCGGTTTGCAAATGCACACGCTATAAGATCAGGCGAGATGACCCTGGTGAGGTTGATGGGGAGACTATTAAGAACAAGATTCCTGCGAAGCTGGTGTGGTATTTTCCTTTAATACCACGTCTGAAGCGTTTGTTCAGGAACAAAGAGCATGCCAAGTTGATGCGATGGCACAAGGAAGAACGTAAAAACGATGGTATGTTGAGGCACCCCGCCGATGGATCCCAGTGGAGAAACATTGACCGAGCATGCCCAACGTTCGATGCTGATGCAAGAAATTTAAGGCTTGGTTTAAGTACTGATGGCATGAATCCATTTGGTGAAATGAGCAGTAGTCATAGCACTTGGCCTGTGACTGTATGTATCTATAACTTACCTCCTTGGCTATGCATGAAGCGGAAGTTCATTATGATGCCGGTGCTTATCCAAGGTCAAAAGCAACCTGGCAACGACATCGATGTTTATCTAAGACCATTGCTTGACGAACTTAAACAACTGTGGAAGGAAGAAGGTGTTACTATGTGGGATGAGTACAAACAGGAAAGTTTTAACCTTAGGGCACTACTTTTCATCAACATCAATGATTGGCCTGCACTAAGTAACCTGTCCGGACAAACAAACAAAGGATATAAAGCATGCACACATTGCTTAGATGATACTGAAAGCATCTATTTGAAGCATTGTAGAAAGGTTGTTTACATGGGTCATCGTCGATTTCTTCCTTCAAAGCACGAACTACGAAAGAAATGTCCACACTTTGGCGGGGATGCGGAGCACCGTACAAAGCCGATACACCGCAATGGACAAGATGTATTTGATATGGTGAAAAATGTAGAAGTAATATTTGGAAAGGGAGATGGAAGCCAACCTGTCAAGGCAGGTGAGGATGGGCGTGCCGCGATGTGGAAGAAAAAGTCTCTCTTTTGGGAGCTTCCTTATTGGAAATTGTTAGAGGTCCGCAACGCAATTGATGTGATGCATCTGACGAAGAATCTTTGTGTGAACTTGATCAGCTTCCTTGGTACTTATGGGAAGCCAAGAGATACACTGGAAGCACGACAGGAACTTAAACGTTTGAATCTACGGAATGATCTACATCCAGAAAACAGAGACAAAGGACGCAAGTACCTGCGTCCCGCTAGCTTCACTCTCAGCAAAGAGGAGAAGGCAAGTATGTTTGAATGCTTGAACAGTATCAAGGTCCCGTCAGGCTATTCCTCCAATATTAAAGGAATAATTAACATGAAAGATAAAAGTTCTTAAACCTCAAGTCTCACGACTGTCATGTGTTGATGACCCAACTGCTTCCCGTCATACTGAGGGGTGTGCTACCAGTTAATGTGCGGAAAGCGATTGTGAAGCTATGTGCATTCCTTAATGCGATTTCTCAGAAGGTGATCAATCCTGAAGATTTGGATAGGCTACAGAACGACGTGGTCCAATGTCTTGTCAGCTTTGAGATGATATTTCCACCATCATTCTTCAATATTATGACACATCTATTGGTTCACGTCGTCAAAGAGATTCGTATACTGGGCCCGGTATTTCTTCATAACATGTTCCCTTTTGAGAGATACTTTGCTGTTCTGAAGAAGTATGTACGTAGTCGTGCTCGTCCAGAAGGATGCATTGCTAAGGGATACGAAACAGAGGAGGTGATTGAATTCTGTGTTGACTTTATCGAAGACCTCAAGCCGATTGGGTTGCCTGAATCACATCATGAGGGGAGACTTGGTGGAAAGGGCACACTAGGAAGAAAGACGATGGTAATCAGAGACATGCTGACATTTCGTAAAGCACATCTCACAATTCTGCAGCAGTCAGCCTTAGTTGCTCCATACATCGAGAAGCACATGAAGATTATGTATGAAGAAAATCCAGGAAAGACTGCGACATTTATTCAACGTCAACACAATAGTAGTTTCGCAGATTGGTTGCGAGAACATCTGATGGCTGTTGTGGGTATTGATGCGCAACTAGCCTTTCTAGCTAGGGGTCCATCGACCACGATCTTAAAATTTCAAGGCTACGACATAAATGGGTATACATTTTATACAAGAGCCCAAGACAAGAAGAGCACCAACCAAAATAGTGGTGTCCGGATCGATGCGACCGACAGCAATGGCAATAAGAACTCATACTATGGTGTCATAGAGGAGATATGGGAACTGGAATATGGTCCTTTAAAGATCCCACTGTTTAAGTGTCAATGGGTGAAACTGACTGCAGGAGGAGTTACAACTGATGAGTACGGGATGACTATAGTGGACCTAAACAAGATTGGGTTTCTAGACGAACCGTTCGTCCTAGCCAAAGATGTGACACAAGTTTTTTATATAAAAGACATGGCTAGCAAGCCAAAGAAAGGGACGAGCAAGCAATCGGACCCATCAAAAGACGAGCCAAAGCGTCATATAGTTCTTCCTGGAAAAAGAAAAATCGTAGGAGTTGAGGATAAGACAGATGAAGATTATGATATGCTCGACGGTCGACCTCCATTCTCGGTGGCTGCTGACCCAACCGTCCTGTTAGCAGCAGAGGAGACACCCTATCTACGTCGCGATCACAATCAAGGGACATTTGTTAGGAGAAAGTTTGTTAGCGTTCAAGTAAACAATGATGCTGTATAAGTTAATTGCACTATGATGAAAACTGTAATATTTTAACTTTTTTTTTCTCTTTCATTTCATATATAACAAATATATTAATTTTTATATATTAATTGCACTATGACGTGGCTAATAATGTTTTAGTTATAATCTAAATAAATAAGACTAACTACAATCTAAATAAATAAGACCAAGTATAACCTAAATATATAAGACTAAGTATAAATTAAATAAATAAGACTAAACATTTAGATGTAATATTATTTTAACTTTTTTTCTCTTTCATTTCATATATAACAAATATATTATTTTTTTATATATTAATTGCACTATGACGTGGCTAATAATGTTTTAGTTATAATCTAAATAAATAAGACTAACTACAATCTAAATAAATAAGACCAAGTATAACCTAAATATATAAGACTAAGTTTAAATTAAATAAATAAGACTAAACATTTAGATGTAATATTATTTTAACTTTTTTTCTCTTTCATTTCATATATAACAAATACATTAAATAACACTAACTACAACCTAAATAAATAAGACCAAGTATAAATTAAATAAATAAGAATAAACATTTACATATAATATTATTTAGCACCGGGTATTTGCAAAACCCGGTGCAAAATATAAAATTGCGCCAAAAACTGGCGCCAAACGGAACTGGGGCACCTTTAGCACCGGGCGGATCTAAGACCCGGTGCTAAAGGTCCCCAATTTCGTTTGGCGCCCCGGCGGCTGACCTTTAGCACCGGGCCTGGCTGCGCCCGGTGCTAATCCTAAACCTTTAGCACCGGGTCTTGGCTGCGCCCGGTGCTAAAGGTCAAGACCCGGTGCTAAAGGTCCGCCCTATATATAGAACACTTAGAAATTTTCGCGTCTTCGTCTTCTCCACTCCCCAGTTCGTCTCCCCGCCGCCGTCTTGTCCCCAACCGCCACGCGCCGCCGCCGTCGTCTCCAAGCGCCGCCGCGCCGTTGTCCCCAAGCGCCACCGCGCCGCCGCGCCGCCGTCGTCCCCCATCGTCGCCGCGTCTCCCCAACCGCCGCGCGCCGTCGTCGCGCCCAACGCCGCCGCCTCTCCCCAACCGCCGCCGCCGTCTCCACCCCCGGCGCCGCCCCTCTACCGTTGCCGCCGCCGTCTCCAACCCCGGCGCCGCCCCTCCACCGACGCCCGCGGCCTCGACCCCGACAACACGCGCGCCCCCGCTCGCGCGCCGTCGCCGGACGCGCCGCCGCCCGGGCCGCCGCCCGCGCGCCGTTTGGCCGCCCCGGACGCGCCGCCGCTCTCCATCAGCAGCAGCCGCCGCCGTCCCGCGGCCTCCCGCCGCCCCGCCGTCGCTGGCCGCGCCGCCCCGGCCCGCCCCGCGCCGTACGTCGTCGCTGGCCGCCCCACCGTCGCTGGCCGCCCCGCCCCGCCGTCTTGCCACTCGGACGCCCCCACCGTCGCGCCGCCCCGCCCCGCCCCGCTGAAGCCGGCCGAGTGCGACCCTACGACTGCCGAGAACCGCCCCCGACCGCCGCGCGAACACGAGCTCGTTTGAAGCCGGCCACACGTAAGCCCTTTCCGACGTGCATGGAGAACCCGACAGCTGCATGTGTATTAATTTTATAGTTAGTGTAAATGATTAGGGTTAACGTTAAATTTACTAGAATTTATTTATTTGACTTAGAATTATTTCTTTAACGTACAGTGATTATTTATTTGGCGTAGAATATTTATTTAACGTACACTAATTATTTGACATAGAATACTTATTTAACATACAATAATTATTTATTTTACGTAGAATATTTATTTAACATACAATAATTATTTATTTGACGTAAATATTTATTTAACATACCATAATTATTTATTTGACGTAGAATATTTCTTTTGCGTACAATACTTATTTATTTGACGTAAATATTTATTTAACATACAATAATTATTTATTTGACGTAGAATATTTCTTTTGCGTACAATACTTATTTATTTGACGTAAATATTTTTTTAACATACAATAATTATTTATTTGACGTAGAAAATTTATTTAACATACAATAATTATTTATTTGACGTAGAATATTTCTTTTGCGTACAATACTTATTTATTTGACGTAAATATTTATTTAACATACAATAATTATTTATTTGACGTAGAATATTTATTTAACATACAATAATTATTTATTTGATGTAAATATATTTCTATAGCGTACAATACTTATAAGTATTTATTTGACTAGAATATTTTCTTTAACGTTCAATAATTATTTATTTAACGTAGAATATTTATTTTTGAAGATGACGATCCACGAGGAGGATAATGATGAATTCTTAGCAGCTCAGTTTCATTTGGGTGGAAACACTGATCGGCCACCGAGCATGGAAGAAATAATGCAAGGTATTTCTGGTGGCGATAATTTGGACCAGGTGCAACCTAATGTGGGTCAACGTAATAGCGATGAGCCCACGTCTAGTCAGGTGCTAATATTTCTCATAAACATTATATACATTATCTTAACCTAATGTTGTGACTAATTTATACGTCTAATTATTCTAGCCATCTACGGCGACAACTGCCGCTACGAAACGCCCTGGAAAAAGAAGTACAACTAAGAGGCTGAAGGAGGTCAAATTGCACATCACCAAAGTGGAGGATGATGGCGAGCCAACTGAGCCCAAAGAAATTGCCAGAAAATATGTCTCTCAATGTGGGGTTATTGTTCGTGAACGCGTTCCCATTAGCATCAGGAAATGGAGATCTACGGACCCCAATGAACCGTATGTTCTGGCTAATACGGAGAAAGAAATGATATGGACTGATGTGAAAGAAATATTCGGATTTCCTTCAGATCTTGAAGAGAAATTGAAGGATTGGACGCTGAAAAAGATGGCAACTCAATTTCAAAACTATAAGACAAAATTGTGGAAGAAATATCTCAAAACAGAAGAAATTCCGGATTTTGACAATCACCCTACCATAAGACCTCATCATTGGGACGCGTTCGTGGAGTACAAACAGTCCACAGAAGGATCTGAGATATCCGCAAGGAACATCGGCAATGCGGAAAAAAAGAAGTACACCCATCGAATGGGTTCAGGCGGTTATAAAGGCAGCGTCGACAAATGGGACAAGATGGAAGAAGATCTCTATGCTAAAGGCATTCGTCCAGCGACACATGACTGGCCCTTACGATCCAAGCATTGGTATTATGGTCATGGAGGCACTCTCAGTCCAATAGACGGATCTTTGATTTTTGGCGAGGACTTGCGAGACCTAGCTCACCGCCTCCTTGAAATCATAAGGAAAGCTGAGGCCGGAGAATTCATCCCTGACAGAGAAAGAGATGAGCTAACCTATGCCTTAGGAAACAAGGAGCATCCTGGAAGAACGCGCGGAGTAGGAACTTCTGTTTCTTGGAAGTATGCTTTCAAGGAGGACAGCTCCTCCTACAGGAGCCGTAAGCGGAAGAAGACCGAAACAGAGAACAGGATGAGGGAGCTAGAGGAAATCGTAGCCGCCCAGGGCGCACGGATACAGGATATGGAGGGAGAGATGGAACAGCGAATGAAGCTAGCACTTATTCAGATGACACAATCTAGAGGAACAGAAGATCCTGCTGCTTTGGCTACCCCTCCACAACAACGTAGCAGTCACGCTTCCACAGAGCTTCCGCCAGCTCAATCAGAACCGGCCCGTTACCCTGTGGATGAAATATCTCAGCGCACCGCTTGCGAGCTTCATTCAACATTGAAGAACATATCAGTGGTGGTACGTATAGTAACAATGACTTAAAGTTAGTTTACATATGTTGAACATATTATTGTGTTATTAACTTTTTACCTAATATATTAGGTTGCATACGGCACGGCTAGACCATTGGAAGAAGGACAAACAGTACACTCCAAGGAGATTCCATATGGCTACGCACCAGTCGAGGTGGAACAAGTTGTCTCAGACTACAACGGCTTGCAGCTTGACATCCCCGGAGGTGATGGGGAAACACTTCTTGGATAGTGTTGTCACGGCATCATTCTATGGAGCAAGCGTGACATCATCATACCTGGTGTGGAAGCAACAACCTCGACAGGTCCGCCAGGTCCACCGTCTCCGCATGACGATGATCCTCCGGCAAATGATCCTCCGGCAGATGATCCTCCGGCAGATGATCCTCCGGCTGATGATCCTCCGGCAGAAGAAGATTGGTCTCCACCGGCGAGGCCAAAAAGGAATCCGCCCAGAAAGAAAACTGCGCCAACAAGCCCTCCACCACCAAAGCGGCCAACTAAGCAAAAGAAAGTGCCGGCAAAGAAGAAATTAGCTTACGAGCTGACGGAAGAGGAACTTGACGAGGTAGTCGCCGCAGAAGTACACGCGCATTTTCACAAGAAGAAAGAGCCTGAGAAAGAGTTCGTGGTTGACCCGGTCAAGGCGGCGAGGTTCTTACAAAATTTGACCAGGGCAGAACAGAAAAAAGCCGAAATATCTGACTACGACCGCTCATTAATAAAATCTTTTCAGAAAAGGAAGAGAGCTGAGCAGGCTGAGCGGTTGGCATCGCCTAAGTCAAAAGTGAAGCCGGCATCGCCTAAGTCTAAAGTGAAGCCGGCATCGCCTAAGTCTAAAGTGAAGCCGGTAACGCATAAGTCGAAACGTTCTACTATTCCTCAGCTCGGCGAACAACCTCAGCAAGGATTGACTCAGTTGCCAGATGCGCACGAACTGATGATCCAACGTCAAATGGAAGAGACAGGTCTCAGTAGAGCGGTCCTCACTGGCCAAGAATCCCCGCCCAAAGCTAAAGTGACTAAGTGGCATTTTGAGCTTGGCAAGTCGTTCGTCCCGCCAGAAGATGTGAAAAAGCTACAAACAAAGATGTATTTGTTGCATGGATGGTACATGGTTCAAGCGTCGAAAGGACGAGACATGTTCGGGTGTCGCGTGAAGGATGAGGATTTTTTCAATGGAGAAGATACGATTTGGTTGGAGTTCAAAGATATCTACGAAATCTACCAACGAGACGCCCTGGACATGTCTTTGATTCAAACCTGGGTTCTGTAAGTGATTTCTTATAACAATTTCTTTATTGTCATTTAAAAAACTCTATGAGTGACGGCGCTACTTTATTGCTTATTATGTAGAATGGAGATTCAAAGATGTCGGAGGGAGCGTATTTTTGACGTTGGTTTCATGGACCCATCAAAGGTAAACCAAGAAATGATTTATAAAGATCCAGAGGCGACATATCAGAACTTATTCAAGTATGTGGATAAGCAAAATTTTATGGACTCCATACTATTGCCATACCACTTCGGGTGAGTGCTAACACTTATATTATCTCATTTTATTTACTTAATTTCTTAATCTCTTTAAATTATCTCATTATGCTAAAACACTTATACATATGTATGTAGTTACCACTGGGTGCTCATAGTACTGAATCCTGATAGAGGTGTGGTTAACGTCTTCGATTCGTTGAGAAAACCACAGGAACAGTATCAGGAAATCATTGACATGTTTACAAGGTCGTATATATAAGTAAATTTCAACAATTCAAATTTTTCTATATACTTACATTATTGACTTATTTTATTTGAACTCAAATTTGAGACTAACAACATGATTATGTAATTGTAGGATGTGGAACGAGATTCGTGAAAAGCACCCCGGTATTGGATATGAAAAGCTCGTATGGAATACTGAATTCCCGGTACGCATGCAATTTGTACATATACGTCTTTGCTAATCAACTTAAAAAATTATCTTTAACTTTGTTTTCGCCAACAGTGTCATCAACAGGGGCCGGGCAATAATTTATGCGGATACTACGTTTGCGAGTACATGCATAGCTGGATTAAAAAAATATATACTAACCATGATATTATGGTACGCAATATCTATTTACAAGTTTCTAATTCAACTTCACCATTATTATACTTTAATTTTAACTGTTTGCAATTCGTAGATGATGTCCATCTCTAGTAAAAGCCTAGAGCAGCATAAGATCGACGCAGTTGCAGAACAACTCGTTGGATTTATTTGGGACGAGATCATCAATGTGAATGGAGAATTTCATTATGATGATGCATGGGACAATACGGACACCTCAAGTCTTCGTTCCTCCGTCGCTGGTCCTAGATCCTCTGCTCGTCCTAGTTCATCATCAGCTCGTCGAAGTGCAGGATTGTAATTTATGGATACTTAGAAAACTTAACTCTTTTAGCACTATGAGATGATGTAACTCTTTTGGCACTAAGATATGTAATATATGTCTTTTTTATGTTTATACGAGCCTTATACAAATACTAATGCAGTGTAGTACGACATCCGTATTAGAACAAATACGTAGACGAAATACGTTGGCGAAATACGTATACAAACAAATAAATATGAAGGCTGAAAAAAGGAAAATTATATGGTTCCCCTTTAGCACCGGTTCTAGCCACAAACCGGTGCTAAAGGGGCTCGCGCAGGGGCCATGTGCGCGGCCCCTTTTAGCACCGGTTGGTTTCGGGACCCGGTGCTAAAGGGGGCCTTTAGCACCAGGTAAATGACCCGGTGCTAAAGGTGTACCCCTTTAGCACCGAAAGATCCGCACCGGTTGGGAAACCGCTGCTGAAGGGGGTTTCCCAACCGGTGCGGATGCCTCATTCTCTTCTAGTGCACGTCGCACACGACGGCGGCACGAGCACGACGCAGAAGGCGCATAGCCCAAGGACTTTAGCCACTCTGTGGGCCGATGATCGCGTTGCCGAACTAGTCAATGCTACATTAAAATTTAGCCAAAATTCTCGAGACAGGAGGTACAGCCCAAATGGCCTGAGTAGCAGCTTGGCAACATTTGTAAGTCTGTAACTTCTAACTTGCATAGCACTAATTAAATGCATTGACTAGTTCCGTATATTTTGAGCATGGAAAGGCACATCGGCTGAGGAACAAAAACCAAAAATAAAATGGCAAACCAAGGGATTCGAACCCTGCGCTAAAGGCTAAGTGATGAGCTGGGCTACCGATATAACTTAACATTTTTAGTTATAGATTCCAAGACACATGGTTCGTTCACCAACCATTATGGCGGATGATGCCATACCTTGCCAGTACGCTCCGCCACTGCCGCTAAGGAATTAAGATCTGTGCACAAATGTGGTAGTAGAAATTTTTTGTCATGTTCGTCGCATGTAAATTAAAGTTACTCCAGTTACACAAAAAATTAACTACTCGATCAATATCTTCTGAATTCATGATCAGACATCTTTCATGTGTGATGCGTGGTGAATTAAAAATATACTACATGTGAGAGTGAGACTGTACTGCCAGGTCACAATCTCAAGCTATGCATGCAAATTAAATAAACTATACTCCAGTAAGTTTCCTTTCGAAATTCATGACAATATCATAAACTGCCCCAGAAGTCAAATAAAATGACAACAGCTGTGGTTATGTGAATTTGATGGTTTGGATTAATTATTGGACGTAACATATGCCAACATCTCATAAACTACCAGCAGATAATTAACTACACAAGTTTTGATAATCTAGACGCTTAATGAGATACGGGGACACCAGAAGTCACAAATACAAGTATTAGATTTTAAAAATAGTAACATGTCAGCCTATTTAATGTCCATAAAACTCACACTGAGACTGACCTTAGATGGCTATCCCAAGTTGCCAATTTGGGTTATTATTACGGCGGCTGCCGTGTTTAACTTTTGCCCACGATTTGTCATGTTCACCAGCTATCCATTTCGCATGTCATCATCATGTAAAATTAAAATTATTGAAGCTTGTCCTGAGATGTCGATTTCTCGATCCTTTCAGCTTTGTTTTGCATTGTCTTATTTTTTGAGCCGCCAGCAGAATTCCCGCACGCATGTCCTAATTGTGTGCGATATCCGATAAGCCTGGCATACGCTACTCATTTCAACAGCTGTGACTGCAATCGATTTTTCTCCCGTTTTTCTATTGTTCAAAGAAGTCAGCTTGCACGTCTTTATATAATTGGTACGGTATGTACTACTTAGTATACATGTGCAATAATGCAAATGCAAGTCTTCACCTTGCCGATGGATGCACCAGCAAGACATTGACACGCACGTATAGCTGATGTACGGTCATAAGTTGTTTACACAACCACAGGCCAATAGGTCACATGGATTCAAATCCCAGCATGATAAGAATCGAGCCCTTGCTGGATCACCATGGATTGTGGGAAAGCATGCTGTGGTTCTCAAAGAATATGATGACACGATGAAACCATCTAATATACGTTTTGATAGGATGGAGATGTGGGTGAGGATCTTAAACCTTCCCCTAGGTTGGATGAATCAACACCAAGGAGGGCTATGGGCCTCATCGTAAGGGTCATCAAGATGGATGTTGATGGGAGAGGAAAAGCCAATGGACATTTCTTGCGTGCAAGGGTAGATATTGAGATAGCGAGACCTTTGTGAAGAGGGGTGCTACTAAGAACGAAGGAGGAGGCAGAGCCTGAATGGTTTGATATTCTTTATGAAAAGCTTCATTTCTACTGTTTCTCGTGTGGCATTATGGGCCATACGACTCTGCAGTGTAACAATTTTGCTCCCCAAAATGGTGAGGGGAAACTGCCTTATGAGGTCCTACGTGCGCCGGATGACAAGAGGAAAAAGATGCAAAGCTTTTCACAAGCTGCCGCAGAATCCTTTGGTAGTGGCTCCTCAAGCTCCAGGCAAACACGGGATTCTACTGGGAGAATGGAGGATAGACGCTCAAGCGCTCCAACCCAAATAAGGAAAAGGAACAAAGTGCAGAGGTGACCCCCCCCCCCCCCTCCCCCCCCGAAGCAGAAGGAAGCGGCCGACAAACGGGAGAAGGAGACTGAATCCTGCGAGAATGCAGGAACAACTCTTTGCGACTACTAGGCCGGGTTAAGACCCGACCGTCGCTAAGGAAGAGGAAACCGAAGAGTTCAAACATGAGGTCTGCGACGACAGCGGACTTAAACCTGCCTGTTGTTGATTCCTCGGGGCTTGTCCCGTCTGGGCTAGTTCATGCAAGGGTGACACAGCTTGGCGGAGGTGTGCAGGCTAGTGGTGTCACTCCAGACGAGTTGCTTAAAAAGCAAAAGTTGCAAGCACCTAATGATGATGCAGGATCGGCGGCGACCACAGGAGGCAGCTCCCACCGGGAAAAATGAAAACCTTAAGTTTGAACTGCTGAGGTTTGGGGCAGCCCAAGGCAATTCGAGAATTATGTAACTTCATACAGCTACACTGCCCATTGTTGGTTTTCTTGTCGGAGACACATTTCTTTGATCATAAGGTGGATTGCATTAGACTATCCACAACGGCGCTCGATGCTCAAAATTTAGATTCCCTGACACCTGATGCCGGTGCCAAGAAACGGGCAGGCACACAATAGTTGCCTAGGTGCCAAAGTGATGTGGGTCCAAGATTCGTCAGACTCTTTTCTCTTTGCAGAGAGCAACAGATGAATGTGAAAGAATTTTTTACAGAGTGGGCATCGGATCATCTAAATGCCTCGATGCTCTTTATTTTTGGTTGGAGCATCACCCCCACACTGGTTTACTCGATGCCTGAACCTTCTCTTTTCTAGTTCAGGCATCGGTAAAGCCTACCGATGTGGCCAGTCTTACAACACCAATTGGGGTTTGCAAATGGTTTTGGTGTTGGTTCCTACAGAAGAGGTGGGGGACTGGCAATGCTGTGGACTCGTGATATCGATGTGAAGGTGCAAAGCTATGATAAGCTCCGCATTGATGCCGATGTTCTTGATCCAAGTACACAAACAGCAATTTGGCGATTCACTGGCTTCTATGGTAAATCCAGGAGGGAGTTGCGACAAAGAAGTTGGGATCTTATGAAACTTTTACATAGCAGAGGTTCCTTGTCATGGTTGTGTGCTGGTGATTTTAATGAGGTCTTGGAAGCTAGGGAGCAGTTTGGAGGTCTGGTGCGACTGGAGTGGCAAATGCAGGGTTTTTGGGATGCAGTGGAGGAGTGTGGGTTTGTAGACCTGGGTTTTAATGGCCTAACATGGACATAGGATAACAAACAAGAGGGTGATCGGAATGTCAAGGTGCAGCTGGATAGGGGTGTGGCAACGCCGAGCTTCCTTGGTCTCTTCAAGGACGTGAAGGTTTGGCATGCACAAACTAAGAATCTGATCACTACTGCTTGGTGATAGAATTCTTTAGGAAAGTGAGGGGCCAATGAAGAAATCATAAGTAGTTCCAGTATGAGAATATGTGGAGGCGTTACCCAACTTACATGGAAATGGTCCGAGGTGCTTGTGAATCGCTTTGGGAAGCATGTGATTTAGTGCAGCTTTAGGAGGGGTTGGGTCGCGTGCAATGTGTCATGCAAGGCTGGGGCTGATCTACCTTTGGGTCGGTGCGAAAGGAGCTAGATCACCTTTGTAGGGAGCTGGAGCATGTGCGAGGATAGGAAACTGGGACAGGACCCTCACGAGAGGAAAAGCGAGTCATGTCTAGGATCTCTGAACTTCTGTCTAAGGCGGAGATCATGGAGAACCAACGGGCTCACCTGGATTGTCTAAAAGATGGTGATAGGAATACAGGCTTTCTTCCAAGCCAAGGCAAAGGAGATAGCTCAAATGAATAGGAACACCTCATTGAAAACTGATGATGGGGTGGTCGTGTCAAAGCAGGAGGACTTGGAGGAGGTGGCGAGTGTTGACGTTTCTTAACGTTCATATAGAAATCTGCAAGCGCATAGATATCATCGTAGCTCTCCCCTAAGAGTATTCCAAGGGTATCGAATCCAAGGAACGTGTGATCTCTATCTAATGCTAATAGTCCCAAGGATACACTCCTAATATGAGGCTAAGGGTAGAGAGTATTCCTATTGAGTAGTTCTCGTAGTGATAGGTTAGGACTACCTCTTTATCACTCGCTTCGGGCATCGGCTTACACTGCATCCACAGTGACTCCAGCCAACGGCTCTACGGCTTATCCAAATGTGGGAGATTTCAAAGGGAAGACAAGGTTGTTACCACTTGCTAACTACCCCTACTAAGTCATGAGATAAGATGCACAAATGACGCGTAACCAGTAGTTAGGCACCACGCCTACCAACCGAGCTCTATTGTGATCCGGCCACAGATTGGGGCCCCTGTAACGGCACCACAGCACCCGTCTTAAGACAGGACAACGAACCTGTGAGTGAGAGTTCTAACTCACACACTCTAGACTCATACTCTAGTGAAAACTAAAAAAAAAAGAAATGAAGAACAAGACTATACTCTAAATAGAATATGCATAAAATACTCAGTTTATTCAACTTCGAATGTAGCAGCATCCTTCGGGGTACAACCAAGAGAGGTGAGTGTCAACACCTTGGCACTCCTCTCTATTCAACCCCTCACTATCCCTTTACTCTAGCACTAGCTAAGCCAGCTCTAGGCCTATGCAAGAGAGCTCTCAACTCAAGTGAGTTGCAATACTTGGAGTAGGAAGTGATGTCTTCATTTGGAGCCCCCCTCTAGTATTTATTGGCATGTAGAGGTCGGTAATTGAGGCATCCACCACCAAATATTCCATGTAACTGTCATAGAAGAGGACACGTGGTGGCTAGAGGCGAGACGAACCACCCTGAGTTCGGCCGAACCAGGAGTTCGGCTGACCCAGGCCAACCGCCTTTGCAACCGTCCTTTGGCCAATGGCTGTCCTATGGGTCTATGCGTGGGTATGGGTGTGCATGAGGTAATTTAGTACTTTTAGCTTCTCGTGTGGACCCTTCAATCCTTGTACTTGCACGTGATTGGTCGGAAGTGTGTTTTGTTGCTCATGTGGGCCCCTGGATCCATGGGAATCTGATGTGGCAGCCCTTGGTTGGCTGAATTTTGCTAGTTGTGCCACTTTGATGCATTCCCACTTCATTTGTATGGTTAAATGTCCTGCATAGAAATATTCAGCAACACTCGTGGAACTTGTTAGTAAATAGCTCCTACCACTATGTTGATGATCGTATTTTATGTTTTTTATGCAGAAGTTGACGGCCTAAAGTTGGCACTTAACAACCATCAACAACACTCCCACACTTGTCCTTTGCTCGTCCTCGAGTGGAGGAAGGACTAAGGCAAGCATGACTCCAAAGGTATAAGACAAACTTATGAGATATTCCAAACATTTACCTTGCACTTGTGAACTTGGAGTGTCTACCATGTCATTTGGGTAGTTGAAGATTGGAACGGTCATGAGTCAAATCACTTGACTCTACATGCCAAGTGACTTCGGGATACCTTAAACTCTGCATTGCTCCTCATTTGGTTCTCTCATGTCACTCAATGTGTATATGTCCTTACCAAGGCATAAGATTGCCTTTCTTCATCCTACTTCTAAGATGGCCATATGTGGATCTCAACGTAGGGCATGAGGATAAGGCATACTTGCATTGCATATATTGAAAAGTCAAAGAGTGAATTCAAGGAGAAATCAAATCATACTACAAATCAAGATGTGCACGTGTATGAGCATGGTATATGGTGGATGGAATAAAAACTCCTTTTTGTGGGTCTCTCTCTTTTATGAAGCTTTGGAGATCATGGCTATCATCATTTTTTTTCCTTCTTGGACCTTCATGTGTCTAACGTGTTTTTTTTCATATATGGACCTTCATGTGTCCATTTTTTCGATAGCCATGTCTCTTCTAATAATAACTGAGGTATGAGAGAGACCTGCACACATGATGGATTGTGGAATAAATGATACAATGCTAACTTCCAGTATAGAAGCATAGCAAGGGAGAATATAAGGCGTGCACGTGAATCTTGATCCAGAAAGTATGAAAAGAATTCTCACGCGGGTCACAACTATTTGACAAAGCTCAATGTAACAACAAGCAGGATACGTGTATCAAGTTTTTCATGATATTCATCATATGGCTTTGGTAGGACTTCGCATATCAAAGAGGAGTTTTGCAAAAGGTTTCGGGTTTCCTCAAACACTCAAACATGAGGAGCAAGATCTTATCATCAAACCATATCTCAAACGTCAACTACTTAAATGATCATGGGGTCCTAAAGATTTGTCCACAAATTGCAAGACGAAGAGCTAGGAAAAACACATAAGTGATTCAACCAAGGAGCATCTGAGCAGGTAAAGCACTTTTCTCGACTTAAATTTGATTCGTGAGATAAGGCATTGGTATTTTAATCAAATTTATGAGTAAGATAAGCAAAAGGGTTTGTACATGGGTGATGTTCCTTTATTGACGCGAGAGTTTGTGGACTCCCCCACACTAGTTTCTTACCTGTGATGGTTAGAGACAAAGCAAACACACAAGTGGGAACAAAGGAGTGAAGACTACCTAACCTTTTTATTTGTTGGAGTTGACATTATAGTTAGGTATCTTCAATAAGGTGGATGACATTGTACTCTTTATTATCAGGTTCAAAGAAAGTTTTTAAGCGATGGCCATTTACCTTGAACTTTAATTGGTCGCCTCCATCATCTTGCAGCCTAACTGCTCCATGTGGCGTGGCTTCAACAACAGTGAAAGGCCCATCCCATTTGCTTCTAAGCTTTCCGTGTCCGAAAAGCTTGACCCTAGAATTGAAAAGTAATACCTTGTCTCCTGGATGGAACTCCTTCTCCTTGATCCTCTTGTCATGCCATCCTTTTGTTCTGTCTTTGTATTTTGGCATTGTGATAAGCTTTATTTCTCCTTTCTTCCAGCTCTGCGAGCTGCTGCTTCCATTTTGTTCTGGCTTTTCTGAAATCCATGTTGAACTTCCGAATGGCCCAATGGGCTCTATGTTCCAATTCTACTGGCAGATGGCATGTTTTACCATACACCAATTCATAAGGTGTCAATCCTAAAGGTGTCTTATATGTTGTACGGTATGACCAAAGTGCATCTGGCAATTATGTCTTCCAATTATTCCCCATTTCTTCAACAATCTTCTGTAGAATGTTCTTGATTTGCTTGTTTGATGTTTCTACTTGACCGCTTGTCTGAGGGTGGTATGGAGTTACAATAATGTTGTGCTATATCCCAAGATCCTTCAGAAATTTTCGGAAGACCCAATGGATGTAATGAGGCCCTCCGTCGCTAATCACTAGTCTTGGGTCCCAAAGCGAGGAAAGATGACTTCCCGAAACATCTTCCTGGCATGCTTCGAATCAGCAGCACGGCATGGTATAGCTTCCACCCATTTCGACACATAATCCATCGCCACCAAGATGTATTCACTATCATAGGACTTGGGAAAGGGCCCCATGTAGTCAATCCCCCATACATCAAATAATTCTACTTGCTGGTTGTCCTGTAGAGGCATTGCATCTCGGGCAGTGATCCCTCCTTGTTTTGGCATCTTTTGCGCCTTTTATAAATTCCTTGGTGCCACCATACATGGTTGGCCAGAAAAATCCACTTTGCCAGATCTTGGCATGAGTACGGAATACTCCGTAATGTCCCCCATAGGGTGTCGCATGACATTTTCCTATGATCTGCCTTCCTTCAATAATGTGCACACATCTCCTCAATAATGCGTCAGCGCAAACTATGTAGAGCTACGGGCCATCCCACAAGTGGAGCTTACTCTCATAGATTAGCTTCTTCCTATGTCCTCCTGGTGGTACATATCTTGCAACCATAAAGTTTATAATGTCTACATACCAGGGGGCGGAGTCCGTGACCTTGAGGAGCATGTCGTCTCGTAGGAAACTATTTATCGGTAGTTCCTGCGTGTTAGTCAAATGCATACGAGACAAATGATCCACGACAGAGTTCTCTACTCCCTTCTTATCTTTTATTTCTATGTCAAATTCTTGGAGTAAGAGGATCCATCGTATGAAGCGAGGTTTAGCATCTTTCTTATTGAACAGATATTTCAAGGCGGCATGATCAGTGTAAACAATGATCTTTGCTCCTACAAGTAAGATCTAAACTTGTCTATAGCGAAAATAACGGCCAGGAGCTCCTTTTTCAGTGGTAGCATAGTTAAGTTGAGCTCCTGTCAGTGTCTTGCTAGCTCTATGTCAAAAACATGGCAGGTTCTGATAGAGAGGAAAAACATGACATGTCTTTTTGTTAGGTTGTTTTGTAAATGAATGTGGCAGGCTCTAATAGAGAACAAGAAATGTGAAATGATTTGAAGAAGAATGTAACATGGCTGCCTATTTTTGTATAACGTGAGCATTATATGATGTTTGAAAAAATCAACTGAGTTGTAACATTCCCCCCCCCCCCTAATGTGGCATGGGTTAGTTGTATTATCCCTTTTTCCTAACATGACATGGGTAAAATGCAATGTTAATTTCTTCATAAAATGACATGGGTGAGATGCAATTATTGTTTTCCTACTACGGCATGTTATAATGTGTATGGCCGCATGGCCGTGGCTTTGTTGTACACTCGTAACCCTTGCTGCGATGGTTGCAATGCTGCCCCCTTTGGCCAAATGGTGACTTGGACGGGGGAGGCTGAAGCCAACATGACCTCTTAGCCATGTAATTGTTATTTTGGTGATTGAATGACAACATAGTCATTGAGACTAATGGTTTGTCAAGCATGTGATTTGTAGGCTATTTAGGTCCGAAGGATCCGAATGATGTAATCCAAGTTGCAATATGCTCAAATAATCCATATGCCAAATCCAGAAGATGGGATCAAAGATTGGAATATGGCTAAGGACTCAAAGGTAATTGAA
Source organism: Urochloa ruziziensis (assembly GCA_015476505.1). NCBI lineage: Eukaryota > Viridiplantae > Streptophyta > Magnoliopsida > Poales > Poaceae > Urochloa > Urochloa ruziziensis. The sequence goes on from CM027124.1 coordinate 44,651,431, forward strand.
TTGGAAGAGCAGACATACTGCGTGGATGATGATCCGACCGGGCTCAAGTTGCACGAGTCGGATAAATAGGTCACATGCAAAGGAAAGAATAAAAGATACAAAGGACATATTGATCCGTTCGATGTCCATTTGAATGGCTCAGAATATTGCCTGATGTTCCGATCAATGATGAAGCACAAGTCATATAAATATAAAGGATCAGAAGATCTGATCGGGGTTGTTTTACACGGATCGGACTTTACCCCGATCATCCAATCGGTCATGGAGTGCAAGTCATAAAGGATCGGAAGATCCGATCGAGCATGGATTGGAGTATCAACCGGAGCTTTGAAAAAAATATCGAGTTCTACCAGATGTTGACGGCTGTTAAGTGCCACAGAAAATTAGAGTATAGTCTTGTTCTTCATTTCTTTATTTAGTTCTTACTAAAGTGTGAGTCTAGAGTGTGTTAGTTAGAAATCCCACTCGCGGGTTCATCGTCCTGTCTTCAGACGGGTCCTGTGGTACCATCACGGGGGCCCCAACCTGTGGCCGGATCACAGTACAAATCGATTGGTAGGCATGGTGCCTAACTACTGGTTACGCGCCGTTTGCGCATCTTATCCCACGGCTTAGTAGGGGTAGTTAGCAGGTGGTGACAACCCTATCTTCCCTTTGAAATCCCCCACGTTGGGATAAGTCGTAGAGCCGTTGGCCGGAGTCACTATGGATGCAGTGTAAGCCGGTGCCCGAAGCGAGTGACAAAAAGGTAGTCTGAACTTAGCATTGTGAGAACTACTCAATAGGAATACTCGCTACCCTTAGCCTCGTAATAGGAGTGTATCCTTAGGCCTGTTAACATTTGATAGAGATCAGACGTTCCTTGGATTCGATACCCTTGGAATACTCTTAGGGGAGAGCTACGACGACATGTGTGCGCTTGCAGGTTTCTCTGTGAACGTTAAGAACGTCAACACCAGAGAGCATGTCAAGCGCGATGGAGCAAGGATAGATGGACCGGAATATCTGATGGTTGAACCGGATGATCGATCGGAGTTTTGATTGGATGATCAAAGACGAAGACAAAGAGAAGCAACGCCTAGTTGGAGTTCAAAAGTAGCGACCGAAAGATACGACCGAGTGAAGAAATGAATGGATCGGATAAATATGTCAACATGCATAGAGGGACACAATGGCTAGTATGCGTGGACTTGTATGGATTGAAATATCCGATCGGTGTACCACATGGGGCGATCATATATTCTGATCCACACAAAAGGATCTAGCCGTTAAGACACTTTTAGGCAACGGCTCTCCAGAGTTGTTGAGCTATAGATACACCCTCTACTCACCCTTTTGGGGTTGTTAGAGTACCCAAGAGTTCATTGAAGCTACTATCACATCAAGATCACATCCAACCCACCTTGGTGCTGTAGAGATCAAATCAAAGCCCTTTACCACAAATTTTGTGAAGTATTAGTGCTAGGTTTGGCTAGGGTTGAGAGAGAGAGCAAAGTGTTGATGCCTTGTGTATGAGGTTCTAGAATGAACACTTTGTACAAGAGGTGATGATCGGCGCCTTGGAGTCTTGATGACTCACTGGCAAGTCTTCGATCCTTCGACTTAGTGTGGAGAGGCGACGACTATCGTGTGCGAGGACGTGGAGACCCCCTTCCTTCGTGGAGAAACTTCATAATGGATACGGCATCAAGGTGACTGAAATAGTAGGGGAGGTGAGGCTTGTCTTCGTGACAAGTGACTCATCCACCTTGGCATGAGCCTCAGTAGCGAGTCAAGACCTTGACCGGGAGACCTCATCTTGGTGACCGGGAGCATACCCTTTGTGGAGCTCCAATGTGGACTAGGGGTGACATTTGCCTAGTAACACCATGGAATAATTCACCAAGTCAAGTTTGCATTCCATAACCGTTTCCTTTACGTTTTCGCATTTCATACTTACAACTTGAGTCCCTTACCTTCATAGAGTAGTATCTTGTTAGAATTGACTCTAGGTTGCAAAACTCTTTTGGATATGGTGCAAACATTTAGAGAAACCTTAGTTGCACATCTAGATAGCATGTTCTAATTTATATCTTGTGAAAACTAGATGTTGCCATAGGTTAAGGGTTTAGAAATGCCTAATTCACCTCTTCCCTCTTAGGCTAATAGAAGCACCAATTCCTTACAGAGACGAACGGCGGGAGGACCCCCAGTTCGTACCTCCATTACGATAGCGCCAGCCTTTTTAATTTTTTGATTAGTTTACTTATTTAATTGTATCTTTAATTCTAAATAATCAACAGCTCTGATTGGTTTGAACTCCTTCATGTTAGGAGGTAAGCCGGAGTACCATAACAAAGCCCATATAATACTCAGCTGAAACTTGGCATGTGCCCTTAATTTCAATAGGTGCGAGCAATAACATAATTATATAAATAAAATTAATACAATACCGTGAAAGTTTTCCATTACAAATAATCATAGTATGTATACGAGATTGATTTCTTAATGTTACTACTAGAATAATGGTTCTAGCAATGTCGCTAAGAGATATAATGGTACTAGAATGAATATAATGATAGCATGGATAGAATCATATACAAAGGACAGGGGTAAGAAATATGATAGAGTTGGTAGTGTGACACACATGAGATCATCTCATGTTAAAACTAGGCTAGCGATAGAACTAAGAGTTAGCATCTAGATTTTTAAGCTACTTTCTACACACTGTAAAAAAACTTAGAGAAAGATTACATATATGAATAGAGAACATCTATGCACCCAGGTACTAGGGGGAGATAAGCCCACTCGTCACTTACACATGACGAGGTTGTTACTCATTTACGAACACCTACAGCGATACCCGACCATGAGGGATTTTAGAAGGTTCAACGGGGTTGTCACCACCTACGGCCTGCCCCAGCCAAACCGTAGGGCACATTCAGTCTACTCGTTGATTCCAACCCGAGCTTCATGCTCGCATTGTTCACAGCACATTGATCATTCCGGACTATTAAGACTATGATCAAGGCGACCATAAGGACGACCGGTAAACCCAAACCATGGCATAGATCATGACAACTATTCAGCATATTAAACCATACTCTAATTGAATTAGAGCAAAGTGTAACAAATATGAGGGTACTCAATTCTATACTAATGTAAGGTATATGATTGACTCAAGAACATATAAGCCCTGCATCATATGAGAGCAAGAACTTAAACACAACTCATTCCCCGTAGCCGTAGAAGACCTTCTTGAAACACTGCGTGTGCTCGGCCTCCATCGCCAAGAGCACGGTGATGACATCGTCCTTGTTGGCACATGGAATCAAGAATGCCATTCCCGCGACGAACATCTCCGCAGGCGCAACGAGCTGCGGCACGCCTGTGCCGAAGTTGGCATTGTACACGGACATCCCCAGCCAACTCACTACCCACACGTCCCACGCTGGTATTCGTTTCTCGGGCTCGCTCGCCGCTTGGCTGTTGGGGTTGGCGTCGGCGTCCTCCTTGTTCCCCAACTCCCGCTCCAGGTAGTCCACCACCGACCGCGCATACGCGTCATCCACGCCGTCCACCGCCTTCTTGATCGTCTCCGCCACGGACCGGAGCGAGGTTTCCAGCACGTCGCTGACCCGGGCAGTTACGAGATCGCGCACTAGGGCGTTGCCGAAGAAGCCACTCGGGAGAGGCGGGCTCACACGGTGGCGGACGTTGGCCGGCATCCCGAGGCGGGTGTCCGAACCCGGCGCGATCCCGCGCGCGACGCACACGCAGCGCCAGAGGTGCGCGGTGACGGCGACGAACGTGGACACCCCGGCGGCGCCGCAGCGGGACTTGAGATCGGCGATGAGCTTGGAGGAGACGGAATAAGCGCGGGTGACGACGGGGCACAGGCGGCGGCTGCGGAAGGCTGGGGAGTAATCGTAGTGGTCGAAGGCCGGGCACGGCGGGCGCCGTGCTCGGAGGAGCGTCCGGTCGTGGAACGGCGGCGACCGGCACGCCTCGGCGACGTCGAGGCCACGGGCCAGCGCCGCCCACGTCTGGATGAACGTGAACGATGCCACGCCGTCCGCCACCACGTGGTGGATGCCGGTGCCCAGCACCACGCCGCCGCACTTGAGGAAAGTCACCTACAATTCGGACGCACGAGCGTTTCGTTCGTGCACGATGCAGAAAATGATCGACGACGTTATAAGTTTGTTATAGCCATCTCACCTGAAACAGGGCTAAGGGGCTGGACGCCTCGCCAGGCGGCTTTGACGGCACAAAAGTACTCCGGACCTCTGGCGAGGGCACGTAGTCCTTAAAGATTTCCTCGCCGGTGAGGTCCGCCGCCCTGGCGACAACGAAGAGCGCGCCCTCGCCGTTGCATTCGATCTGCAGACGCCCGTCCGGGCCAGCGCCCAGCCGGCCGGCGAGCGGGTAGAACGGCACCAGCGCTCGAGCCAGCGCAGCCTTCAGCCTGTCCGGAGCGACGAAGGAGCCCGCGCCCTGCGCGGATGATGGCGCCGCCGGGTAGTAGTAGACGAGTGCTGTGTGCATCCTCGGCACGACCAGGTCGAGATTGGACAGCCACAGCGGCTGCCGTGGCGTCTCCTCGCTCGGCGCTACCAGCGCTGTCTCCACCACCTCCACATGCTGCTTAAACATCTTCATCTACAACTTTTTTTTCCTCCCTCTACTGTTTATCGCGCGTTCACCACACCGCCCCACGGCGACGCCCGCTGCGCAAGCTAACAGAGCTAGTTTTTGTTTCCGAACTTGATGCGAGTGGGTGAGTATATATAAGCGAAATAATAATGACAGAGGAGCCCACGACAATAACATAGTAGCGTGTATCACGTGCAGGGGGCGGAGCTGGCTCAGCCCAACGCCTAGGTCCACTCCATGGGCTAAATTCGCTAATTGGGTTGGGCCTAGGGCCTTCGAGCTACACTGTATAGGCTAGTGGAGGAAAATGGCCTGCGCCTAGGGCCGTGGCCAGGGTGGTCCTACCGGGAAATCCGCCACTGATCACGTGCACGTATGGGCAGGCTAGGGTCGCCGTTATAATCTGTACTTAAAAAGAGCGAAAGCATTTTATTTCGTCAAATCCGACAAATGGACCCATGGTCGTCAAATATTATGGATCCATTGGTCCGACAAGTGGGTCACGAGTTCTGTATGTTAGCGGCTAGGACTATAGTATTCCAAATGGGCGGCCTGGCCCTAGCCCGGCACTAGCCCGACGCGGCCCGGCCCTATCAAGGCCCGATGGCTTTTAGTGCCGGGTCGGGCCGTCGCGCCGACCCAGCAGCCCAGGCCCGACACTAAGGCCATTTTATAGTGCTGGGTCAGCACGGTGGCCCGACTGGCCCATCAGGCTAGTGCTGGGCCGTCGGGCTCGGCCTGCCCATCCCCTGCCCTGCCACGCCGTTGAGGGGTGCTGGTGGCGCTGACGGCCGGAGTAGAGAAGCTGAAGGAGGGAGCGAAGGAAGGAGCGGGGGCCGGCGCGGCCGGAGAAGGGGCGGCGGCCGTCGTACGGCGTGGTGGCAGCGGAGGAGGGCCGACGCGCCCGGAGCAGATCTCGCTCGCGCGGCGGAGGCGCAGGGGCCCTACGCGGCCAGAGCAGGGAGGCGCCCGTCGCTCGGCACCGCTCCGTCTCGCGCCCCTGGCGGCGGAGGCGGAGGGCGCCGACGCGCCTGGAGCAGATCTTGCTTGGCGCGGCGGTGGCAGAGAGGGCCGACGACGCCGGAGCAGGAAGGCGCCCGGCGCCGCTCTGTCTTGTGTCCCTAGCGGCAGCAGCCGATACTCGGCTCCGGAGAGGGAGGGGCGCAGGGCGCGGGGGCGGGGACCGCGGGGGAGGGGAGAAGCAGGGAGGGGGCAACTGGGTGGATTGCTGAGGGAGGTGAGAGATGAGAGTGTAAGGAATTAGGGTTTTCTGTTGTATGTATATGTGGATCTGTAGTTTAGGTCGGGCTGCTATCGGGCCGGCCCATCTTCGTGTCGTACCTCGGGCCGGCACTATGGACTGGAGTGGTGGCCCAAGCACTAACACCTCATCGGGCCGTGCCAGCCCTAAGCACTGTCGATAGGTGTTGGCATTTGTTAACGACGTACCGGTTTCCCAGCAACGACGCAAAAAAACAAATGCGTATGACCAATTGGTAATCTAACAGTTGCGAAAGGGGATCCGTAAGCGCACGGATATACCATTGTATCATCTCACCCATGAGTATTCCCAAGGGTATCGTATTTTTCAAAGGAAGGCGTGGTTGGTTAAAGAGTACTAATGCAGTCATGAATATAGCGATAGCATGGATAGAATCACATACCAAGAGCAGGGGTAAGAGATATAAAGATATGGTATGTGTAGTGTGACACACGCTAGTGTTCACCTCTAGGACATTTAGACTAGGGAAAGGACTAAGAGTTAGCATCTGCGGTTCTAATCTAAACACATCAGTGCACAGGTCACACTAGAGATACAAGATACACATCATCATGAAATAGATCAAAGCACTTCGGAAAGGGGAGACAACCTCCCTCGCTGCTTAAGCACAGCCAGGTTGTTACTCATTTCAGAACTCCTACAGGGAACCCAAACGTGGGGATTTCAGAGGGTCGAACGGGGCTGTCACCACCCGCTGTCTACCCCGACCAAACCGTGTGGAACACTCATAATCACTCGTTGATTCCAACCCGAGCCCCATGCCTGCGTTGTTCACAAGACATCGACCATTCTGGACTATTGAGTCTTGGATCAATGCCGCTATTATAAGAATAGCTGACGAACCTATACCGTGGCTAAGAACATGAAGATCATGCAAGACATGCAACTTTATTCTAATTGAACTAGAGCAAAGCCTAATACAAGAGACGGCACTCATAGCTCTACTATCTATGCAAGGGTATAGGACTAATCTAGCATATAAGACAAGCATATCATGATAGCAAGAACATGAACGCAGCTCAATCATATCATAACTGAGACAAACATTGTATGGAAAAGATATATGATCAAATAGGTCAAAGTCATCCTAAAACTAAGAGATACAATAGCTTACCCATTCATCTTTGGGAACGCTCTTTCACAATTTCAGCATTTAAGAGACAAGGGCTAAAATCATATATCCTTTTCTCCTTCCTCTTTCCTCTTCCGTGACTTGTGGGACCTATGTGTAAGTGATCATTTGTGTTTTTTCTTCCTCCCTTCATCTCCCTCCTCCTCCAAGCAGGAACAATCCCTTCAGCTCGGGTGCTCGGTGGGGCAGGGCAGACCGGCCACGCGTGGGCAGCGCGTGCCGACGCGCGAGGCAGGGCCGGCCAACCACGGGCAGCGCGCGGGGCAGCGGCAGTCGGCCGCGAATGTGGGCAAGAAGCGCACGACGGAGGGAAGGCCAACGGCGGCACATCGTGCAGCCAGGACGCATGCGTGGGGTGGAAATTGTGCGGCTATTGTGAATAGAATGAAAGGGAGAGGAAAGGGAGGAGGGGTGAAGTGAGAAAAGAAAGAGGAATGGGTAAAGGGGAAAGGAGAAAATCAATTTGTTGAAGCAAGTTTTTTTCTCTCTAATTTCCCTATATATATGGCTAAAAAATGAAAAGGGAAGAGGGGATCTGTCGGAATTGCTCTAAGCGCTTGTTTGTGAGGTATAGCAATGATTTAGTTGCAATTCTAGTGACCTAATTGTAAAGTTTTAGGGACCTCATTGTAAATCATGGGGGGCTCCTTTGAACATTTGATCTGACCAATAGAATAAATAAAAGCAATCACTCCCCTCCCCTATAAGGCTATCCGCACTAGTGAAACTCTACCTCTAACCTTTAAATGGAATATTCTCTCCTGGTCAGCGAGATTCTCTACTTTAAATTCATTTCTCCCGCACGAGTCAACCTTTACACTCAACCTCTATACCAACTACCATCAGACGGGGCCCACAAACAATATTTTTTACCCCCATCGCCCCTCTCTCTCCCGCGGGCCCCACCCTCCTCCCTCCTCCTTTTCTCCGTCCCCACCCTCCTCTCTCTCTCCCGAAACATCTCTCCCTCTCCTCCCCTGCTTTCCTCTCCCTCTCCTCCTCCCGCGAGATCGTCGCGCCACCGCTCCCATGCGCTGCGAGCTCGACCGGCCCCTCCCCTGCTCCCTCCCCGTGGCGGAGCTCGCCCGGCCCGGCCGAGGCGAGGTCGAGACGGCGCGACGGGCGTGGAGGAGCGCCGCCTCGGCTCCTCCGCCATCGGCCTCATCCCCGCCTCTAGGAGCAGCGCGGCGGACGAAGCGCGTCGCGGCCTCCTCCATGCGGCAAATCCGGCGGCGCTCCCTCCTCCGGGCGCCGCGCGCCTCTCCCTCTCCCATCCTCAACCTCCGTCGCTCCCTCCTCCTCAATCTACGGCCGCGGTGCCGAGCAGGACGCGACGGCCTTCTCAACGGCGGCAGGCGGTAGAGCCGGCGCGACCTCGAGCTCGGGTCTCCTCGACGGCGGCGGACCTCGAGGCCGGCGGCGTGCGGTGGCGCCGGCGCGGCCTCCTCCGCGCGACGCAATCTACTCCGCGCGGCGCCGAAGCTTCCTGTCCAGCACCGGCGGATCCACCTCTGCTTCCCCGTTTCGGCCTTCCTCTGCTTCCACCGCCGGCGGTGGAGGAGCCCGCGGACGGACGAATTGAGCGCGCGGCGCCCAGATCGGGCTCGCCTCCTCCTCTTCTTCGTCAGGCAGATCGAGGACGGCGCGCGGGTCTCCGGCCTCCGGCGATGCAGGGGCGAGCTCTCCCTTCCCTCCTCTGCTTCCCCCCCCCCCCCCCCCTCTCTCTCCGGTGGTTGGGGTGGGCGCGCGAGGGCGCCCCGCGCCCATGTGGCCGTTGTCGTTCCTCTTTATCTCTCTCGCAGTCCCGGTCGAGCGCCCGACCTAGGAGGTACCGAGCCCCTCCTAGGTCGCCGCTGCGGCGCCAAAAACTGCATCCCGCATGGCATGCACGCCAACGTGGCGGATACCGTGCGGGATGCCGCACCCAGTGCAGACAGCCTAAATAGATCCCTGTTGACACTACTTTTGGCATTGATATCTTCTCTCTTAGCATTACATTATATTTTTTCCTTCCCATCTCATGTTTTGGATTATAGATCCCAATATAATTTTCTTAAGAAAAATAGATCATTCCGGGATAGCCAAATAGTCCAGCTCTCACAATAATGATTATTTCCATTAAAAAAAGGTATTGCTAACTGCTGCTTCAAAATGACTAAAATCTGGTAGGGTTCTGTCTAGCTTTGGTCAACTATGTTTGGTATCCAGGAAGAAATGTTGTAGAGTTTCTTCAGTTGAAGATGGGCACAGAACACATTCATAGGATGGCAATTCCATGCTTTTTAGTTTTTACTTGTGAGAAAAACACGATTGTTCAATCTATCTTTTAGGAGCCAGAAAAAATGTTATGTCCCCAACCCGCACCTTCAAGCATAGATGATGAAATGGAACATCAAATTCGCTACAAATTTAAGAGAAATAGCATGAACCACAGACACAGATCATATTTCAAAAAACAGGTAGCAGTTAATACCCACCCCTGCAATCTTTATTATCACTTCACAAAGTACAGTAACTGCGTGCAAAGAAAATCAATCCCAGAACTGCAGCACGTGAGTGCTGGTCAAGCAAATTAGAAAATCAATCCCAGAACTGCAGCACGTGAGTGCTGGTCAAGCAAATTCGCTCATATATCTAACAGTCCCACTTATGCATGGATCCAAAGTTTTTTTTCTTTTTGATAACATGCATGGATCCAAAGTTGAACACTACTTTAGCAATCCAAACGAAAAAAGACAACCCAAAGAAAATATGGAGCACACTGCATGTGCATACGCGGGAGCAAGCCTGAAGTCAAGAGATTTTATGGACCCGCCCGCCCAACTCCCTGTGTGTCCGGCCGTCCGCTGCCGCCCCCCCCCCCCCCCCCTCCCGGGCATGCGCTCCCCCGTGCCACCGGCTGTCCTCCACCACCGCCCCTAGCCGTGTGCTCCCTCACACAATGGGTGGTTCACCGCTGCCGCCCTCGGCCGCCTGCGCCTGCCACCTCGTCTCTGGCCGCCGCCCAACCGCGCGTGTCCCGCGCCCGCCCGTGCGGTGGAGCACGCCAAGCGCCGTTGCCAGCATCGGCCTGCTCCGTGCCGGCCGGTGCGTTGCCCTCCTCGCGCTTGGCCGCCCCGCCTCCAGCCGCCAACCTCCGTGCAAGCTCCACCGCGCCACGCCGGTGCCGGAGCTCGGCAGAGACGAAGAAGATGATGCCAACTTTTTTTCATAAAAAATGTTGAGTTTCAATCAGGGTTTTTTCTCACAGTTTGAGCGGTTTTTGGGAATAAAAACCGGTCTGGTAAACCGGTTAAACCGGCCGGTTAACCGGTAGGAGCGGTTTGGTAGGGTAGGTTTTGAGCGGTAACCGGCCCTATTTAGCTACCGGACCGGACCGGTTTACCGGTTCAAACCGGACCGGTTTGGAACGGTTTTTTATCTCTGGTTTCAATACTTTTGGAAAAAATGTTGGTGGAAAACGTTGAGGTTCAAAAATGTTGGTGAAAAACGTTGAGGTTCAACATTTTTTAAAAAATGTTGAGCTTCAACATTTCTAAAAAATGATGAGGATCAACATTTTTGGAAAAAATGTTGATCAACTTTTTTGAAAAATATTAAGGTTCAACATTTTTGAAAAAATATAGATTCAATTTTCTTGGAAAAATGTTGAATAAACTATTTTAAATGAGTCTTGATGGTCTTTATAGATGAGTTGTCGTCTTCCACAAGGTATATATGAGCCCCCTCCGTCAGCCTCAATAGACCAACACAGAAATAAAAAAGGGGCCAAGAAACAATAACCAATTACTGGTGAAAAAAAAGAAGCACGAATCTTGGAGTAATCTTAGCCACACAAAATCCAGTGAGAAAGAGATAGAAAAACATCCGGATGATGTATAGAAATTTCGATTTTGTTTTCCCGCAAAAAAATATTCTGTTTGGATTTGTAGATTTCTTTGGAATCAAATAGTACGCGGACGCTTACAAACACGCACGCACATTCTCCCATACGAACACACGCATGCAACCCTACCTCTATGATCACATTCACTAGCGTTTGGATTTGTATATTCTTTTAGAATCACATAGTACAGACGCAGACGCTTACAAACACGCACGCACATTCACCCCTACGAACACACACATTCAACTCTACCTCTATGATCACCTTCACTAGTGTCTCACTCCTACCACTGAAAGAATAGCGGCTGGTTAAATCCTGGAATAAATCAAGGAAAGCAGACAAATATTCGAGATTGACGAAGTCATCACTAGGGCATCGCTCGTACCACTGAAAGAATAGCGCCAGTTAAATCCAAGAATAAATTAAAAAAATGTGAGCACCAAGGCCTAAGTTGAGGACTTGAACCCTGGTGGACAGGTTTCACCACAAAAGCTGTTACCAGCTAAGGGTTTCTGTATCTACTATACTTATATAGGAGATCCCCACTAACTTATTTCCCTGCAATTTGGTGAAGCCATGTCATCTAGAGGTCCCACCACCACAAGTCACTACGCAGATGTCCCTCCGTTACACAAACTGAACAATTGCTTTTTCTCCTCAGCTTCTCTCCACTGCATGACTTGATGTAAGGTTAAATTCTGCATGGTTACATGCAAAAATTAACTCTTGCATGGCTGCATGCAAAACTAACCCAAAGAAAGAGGAGTATAGGCGCATGTCTACTGTGATCCTCTTCCGTGCGCTCAAGAAAACGGAAAGGAAGGAGTATTCAAGAGGCAACTGAAGAAACAGAAGAGACCGTGAGCTTTCATATGAAATTGGTCTCCACTAAGATGACTCTTGGCTTTTTATATGGGTGTAACATCGGCATAGGAGCTGCACTACAAAATAGACCACATCTATGTCTCCCTCCCCCATCTCATCCAACCACGAGCATCATCGTCGGCGGAGCCAGACGCCATGGGGCATGATGCCGGGGGGAGGTTGCTCTGAAGATATGCATGCAGCCAGAGCGGACCAATGTGATCGGTGGGGGTGGCGCCGATGCAGCTTGCTGCAGGATGAGAGGTGAACTGGAGGCAGAAACGCTGGAAAAGACTGCACCGAGGTCTGCAGGAGCTCGGAGGGGGATGGAAGCGGCTCAGGCGAGTTCCGGGCCTGGGAATTGAAATGCGGGAGTGCTGAGTCCGCGAACCTTCAAGCAGGAGAGGTGGACCTCCAAGCCATGGCCGAGGTGCTCCATGCTCATACTAAATATTTATTTCTCTAAAGCAATACTTTTCTATCATCTCTCACTACAGTTAATTAGTATAAATAATGCTTATGTATTATATACAATTTTAATTATCAATTTATCAGCAGTCACAAGATGTTAGGCATGTACTTATGTTTCTAAAATGAACAGTGTGTATTCTTCAAATGGTCAATGTTTTGTCCAAGACTTCAGTATCTCTCGCTCCATGTTATCCTTTCTCCATGATGCAGACAATGCTACTACAAAGTTCCCGCAGCAACGGTACACAATAGATATATGTCAGAGTTCTCCTGATAAGATACACAATAGATATGTCAAAATAATCTCTATAAGTGTACTATTTTTATAAGTAACTAAACAACCATATTGATTCATAGTTTATCGAAAATCTCTTTGAAATCCCGTAGAAACGCGTGGGGAATCACCTAGTAATTAAATTCTTACGCCGATTCAATAGAAAAATAAAGGGGCCATAACTGGGCTAGCCCAAGAACTTTAGCCACTCCGTCGGCTAATTTGAATGGATTGGTAGGCTACACTAAAATTCAGCCATCAAAAAGTTCAGCCCGAGAGAGGCACGAGGTACGGCCCAAATGACCTGAGAAGCAGCAGCTTGGCAACATTTATAGTAGTGTAACTTGCATAGCACTGTAGTAGTGCAGCACTACATACAGTCTGCAAATGCATCGAGTCCTTACTAGTAGTTCACTTCCATTTGAGCTCGGAAAGGCACATGAGATTAGGAGCACAAGAGAAATACAAAAAAAGGAGACCAGCTTTGGTCGTACTAATAAGGTGCCCATTTGCACATCAAACTCAAACATTAAGCACTCAGAACACTCGGTACAAACCAAACTAAACACACGCCAACTGCCATCGATCTCACATTCTCATTCCCCGTAGAACACCTTCTCGAAAGACTCCAGGTACTCTGGCTCGAGCGCGAACAGCACGGCGAGGCCGTCATCCTTGTTGGCCCGCTGCGTCACGTACGCCGTGCCGCTGCCGAACATCTGCGCCGGCGCGACGAACCTTGGCGTCCCCCACCCGAAGTCGGCGTCGTACATGGGCATCCCGAGCCAGCTGACCACCCACAGGTCGGACTCCGGCATGAGCTGCCCGCACGCCGCCTGGCTTCCCTTCTCCGACTCCACCTCCAGAAAGTCCACCACGGAGCGCACGTAGGCGTCGTCGACGCGATCCACGGCGTCCTTGATGGCCTGCGCGGCGAACCCGAGCGGGCGCGCCAGCACGCCCTCGACGCGGGCGGTGACGAGGTCGCGCACGATGGCGTTGCCGAAGTAGCTCCGTGGCAGCGCCGGGCGGAGGCGGTGGCGGACGTTGGCGGGGACGCGGAGCCGGGTGTCGGATCCGGCGGGGAGCCCCCGCGCGACGCACATGGCGCGCCACAGGTGCGCGGTGACGGCGCAGTAGGTGGACACGCCGGGGGAGCACTGGGATTTGATGTCGGCGAGGAGCTTCGGGGAGACGGAGTAGACGCGGGTGACGAAGGGGCGGGGCCGCCCGTTGAGGAGCGACGGGGAGTAGACGGGGTGGTCGAAGGCCGGGGACGGCGGGGAGCGCGCGCGGAGGAGGGTACGGTCGTGGAACGGCGCCGGGCCGCAGGCGTCGGAGGTGGGGAGGCCACGGGACGTGCCCGTCCAGGTCTGGATGAAGTGGAACGCGCCCATGCCGTCCATGGTCACGTGGTGGATGCCCGTGCCCAGCACCACGCCGCCGCACTTGAGGAACGTCACCTGCGCACATGCAAAGATGCATGATATTACGCTTGCATGTATGATGTATGTAGCAGTAAAAAAAAAATCCCTGCACATTCGTCGTATGTAAAAATTAGAGTTACTGCAGGTACCCAAAAACTCAACGGGGTCAGTATCTTGCTCAATTCGCGAGCAGTCTTAATTTCATATAATAAGTGCGTCATGGTGTTGAAAAACTACTGCCCTACTACATCACTACATGTGAGACTATTGTTACTGTCAAGTCTCGATCTCAAGCTATGCACGCAAATTAAATAAACATAAACTCCAGTACCTTATTTCCTTTTGAAATTCGTGACAATATATATCATAAACTACTAGAGAAGTCACAAATGAAATGACAACAGTGTGCGTGATGTGATTGCACGTGGGATGACTAGTATTGGACGTGACATATATACCGACATCTCATAAACTACTTGCAGATAATTAAAATTGATAATCCAGACGCCGCGTCATGTGAGAGATATGCGCGACACTGGAAGTCAAACAAAAGTATTAGATGCGTATCCCAAGTTGCCAATTTGGATGTGATTACAGCGGCTGCCGTGTTTAACTTTTGGCCACGATTTATCGGTGGCCGGGATATATACGGCTGCTTGTCTGTTTTCCAGCCGCAGCGAGTTTGTTCTGACTTATTCTATTTTTTTTCTTCACAAAATGTTATTGAAATAACCAAATCAACCACAGTTAGCGAACTCATCCACCAGCAAGGATGGCAATGGGGCGGTTTCGGGTCGGATATCCGCGGGTTTCGGGTCTAGCGGGTTTGGTTTTGGTTTGAATTTCTCACCCACGGTTTTCGGGTTCGGTTTCGGGTTTGGGTTTTCACCCGTGGATACCCAATGGATAACCGAAATAAATCATTAGGAATTAAAACTCATGTTTTTTAATATACTAATGATAACTTGTTTACTTATATACAACTCTAAGTTGACTTAGGCAATTATTTACCATTTGTTGCCTCTTGTTTAGTTGTTTATACATGTGAATATGTCATATATCATGCATATGTTTATAAAAAGTCATCATTGTTTTTAATATTTTGCTATACAAAACGAGTTTCGGATATCCAATCGGGTTTTGGGTATCCGCGGGTTTCAGTTTCGGGGATGGATTTTCACCCGAATCGGTGTTCGGGGCGGTTTCGGGTTTTAAGTTCGGGTTTTGGTTTTGGGTGCCCAGACACTCCACCCGATCCGAACCCGACCTGTTGCCATCCCTATCCACCAGCGGAACTGGCTGGTAAGCTTGTCATATCTATCCATTTCGCATGTCATCATCATGTAAAATTAAAATTGAAGCCTGTCCCGAGATGTCGATTTCTCGATCCTTTCATCAGCTTTGTTTTGCATTGCATTATTTTTGAGCCGCCAGCAGAATTCCGCACGCGTGTCCTAATTGTGTGCGATATCCGATAAGCCTTGGCACACGCTACCCATTTCAACAGCAGTGACTGCAATCGATATATTTTCTCCCGTTTTTCTATTGTTCGAAAAAGTCAGCTTGCACTTCTTTATATAATTAGTATGTACTACGTAGTATATACTGTATGTGCAATAATGCAAATGCAAGTTTTCACCTTGCCGCTGGATGCACCAGTAGGACATTGACACGTAGCTGACGTACGGTCGTCAGTTTGTTACACAGCCCAATAGGTCACATGGACTGTGTTGACACAACTTTTCATCCTCATTGTATGGGAGCTTTGGTCATTTATATTAATTTGTAGCTAACATTTGGTTCACGAATCACTACGGCTACGGCCAGCATGTTTAATTTGTTTCCCAACTCAGATTCATATATAAATATGATATACTCCAAATTTTGTTTCAGTCGTGTCTACAATTATTTCTAAATATCACAATCAAGTACGTCAGAGTTAAATTGTCCTCACATACGGCCTAGAAGCTTTTATTCCTTTTCTTCAAAAGTTGTACTGTTCTTCGTCGTAGAACCGTTCGTCGTTCCGGCCAATTTAGTTGTCACATTCCCCTTTTTTTTTCTACAAAAGTCTATACGAATCCCGTAAAATTCACGCGTACCAAGCGGTGCTACGGATGGCACGAAGGATGGCCTTTGACCCCTCCACACGAGCCAAAAGGTTTCATATAGCATACTCCGTAGCCGCCGACTAGCTGTCTCCACATGCATCTCTATAGTTACTTGATATACTGAATTAAAAGCGCAGTGGGAACTTGTCGGATCGATCATATGTCTCACCTGAAACATGGACATGACGCAGGGCGGTTCACCGGACGGCGCGAACGGCACGAACATCCGCCTGACCTCCGGCGACGGCTCGTAGTCCCGGAACACGTCGTCGCCGGCGAAGTCGGCGCGGGCGACCACGAAGAGCGCGCCCTCGGCGTTGCAGTCGATCTGCAGGCGTCCGCCTTCTCCGACGCCGAGCCGCCCGGCCAGCGGGTAGAACGGTACCAGCGCCCTGGCCAGCGCCGCCTTCAGCCGCTCCGGCGAGAAGAACGAGTCCTCCTCCGCCGCCGCGGCCCCTTCTGTGGCGGCGCCGTCGCCCTCCGCCGGCGCCGGCGCCGGGTAGTAGTAGACGAGCGGCGTGTGCGTCTTGGGCACGGCGAGGTCGAGGTTGGACAGCCACAGCTCCCGCCGCGGCGTGTCCTCGCTCGGCGCCACCAGCGTCGTCTCCACCACGTCAACCTTCATATCGTCCCCGGGTAGCTAGCTTTCTGCGCTGCTTCGTGTTGCCTGTGAATCTGTGATGCAAGTGGTGCGTGTGTGTGTGTGTGGAGGCGCGGCTAGTATTTGTAGATGAGGGACGGACAAAGCAAGGCTTGGGCCGGGAACCCGGGATGGCCAGGGACCAGGGTTACCGGCCTGTGGCCTGTGGGGCTCTGGTCCAGGCGTCCAGTTGCGGCTGTGCCACGCTGTTTGAACAGGCACCACAACACCCTCTCTAAAAAACAGAAACACAGGTCCGTTAGAATTGCTCAATTCCAGCGTCTGCAGATGAGACGCGCCCCCGTTTCGAACTTTCAGTTAGTACAGCCAGCCACGTCAGCTAGTATTATGGAGTTGCTGACCACTAGCAGAAAGTACTAAATTCCAACATAGCTCATTCGCCAGTCGCCAACAGCACGGGCCTACTCGATGCGATAGGTGCTGGTCTTTTTTTTTTTTTTTTTTTGAACTTCGACGACAAGGATCCCAAACGCAAACGGAGTGTTTCGTAACACAGAGAACACGTGTATTCGTTCAAGAAAAAACACACAGATTATGACAAATCAAAAGGAGTGTATTTTGTTATGAAGGTAACACACTGTTTTTTCCTAGGCAATTAAACAACCTTTACAGGTAAAATGAGTGTATACTGTTAAGAAGACAGCACACTGATTTTTGCAATGAATAATATGATCTGAACTCAATGAGAAATGTAATAAAGGGATATGTAGTCTAAAAAAGATAAAATCAAAGATGATAGTATACCTGCACAATTTGACAGCCCCAGACCATGAACTAGACAAAACATTTAGAATTGGCATTTGAACTATAAATAACTGTAAAATGAAATGACAAGAACTGTAATACAACAAATAAGTAAAATCTTAGAAGAGTGAGAACGAACTGACCATGCTAAAGAATTTCCAAAATTAAGTAAGTAAACACTGAGATCCCTGCCCATGGCCTTGGCTGCTACACAGATAACACAGACAACCATAGGACGAGAGAGTGAAAGATCACAAACACAAGACCGACTTATTGTGAAAAAACAAAAGGAGCAAATCAGAAAACAGTGAGATGGATCACCAGAACAGTCAAGGGCCAAATCAGAAAACCATAACAACTATAAGCAATAGCACGTTGACCAAATCAAACCCAATTCTACATGCTACACAAATTGACACAAATTGCAGATTCAAGAACATGGTAACATAACAAAACCTTTCGCATAGAATTCAAGGGCCAAGCAACAAGCCAGAAAAACCATTTTACCTAAACTCATATCATTCTCATAGAATGGCATCACCTTCATGTTGCTTACGTACTACAAGTGACCAGAAATGGACCTACACATTGAATAAGAAAAAAAAAACTACTCAAGCTCCTGAATAACATGCCCATAAATGGCAGATACGAAAATCTCGATTACCTAGAGATAAAAAAATAGTAAAAGCTAACCAAGAAAAAGATGACAGACAAAATTAAACTAAGAAACAACCTGACCTAAAAGGTCCATAAGAACCAGAACTAAAAATCACTGTGATATGTAATAAAAGGATATATGAACATATAAAAGGATATGATAAGCAAATGAAGAAGAACGGAACCAAAGGTAAAAGAAAAAAAAAGAACAACAAGTTTTTTCTATAGTTAGTAAAAATACAGATTTAATTGGGATGCTCGAAAACCCAGAAAAATGCAAATTTAAAAGAGAACAAATATAAAAGAAAAGATTACCAGCTGCTTCTTCCACTAGTCTTCTGTCTTCACGCATGCTAACCCGCCTTTTACTTACGGTTATTTGGATCGGTGCCATTGCAATTTTTCAACTTTGGAGATATGCCATTACAATTCACGTATTTGGAACCATGCCATTACAATTCTTGACTTGCTTGAACCATGTCATTTTCTACGTCTTTGATGCTCTTGGACCCACACGCAGGCCTTTGTATTTTGGTATGGTCTAAAATACCCCTCTACATCTCTGTCCTCCTACTCAGTGACGTGCGGGCCCCACATGTCATCTCCTTCTCCTTCCTCCTTTTTCTTCCCCAACTGGTCACTGCTCCGCCGGCCAGCATCTCACCGCTCGTCGCCCTGCCGCACTCCTGCACACCTTGAGTGCGACGAAGGCTCCTCAGCGCCGCCTCCTTCCTTCATGCCAGCTCCACCCCATCGTGCGGCATGTCGTGCACTTCCCCTTCCGCGACGTGGACACCACCATGATCGTTGTCGTCAACCACGCGTCGAATCGAGCTCGGGGCGAGATCCGACCATGGACGCGGCGGAGCAGAGGAACCCTGCCGCAGCACGGGCGAGATCCGGCCACGGGAGCTCCGCCGGCTGCCGCCCCTGCTCCTCCTCCGCCCGGGTCGATACGCGCCGCCGGGATCCGAAGAGGGCGGGGCCGCCGGAGAGAAGGGCCCGACCGCTACCTCTGATGTCCTCTCTCTGCGGCCGAGCTTGGGGCGACAGCAATGGCGACCGCGGGATCTCGAATCCCGGCGCTGGCCTGGGGGAAGAGGTGGCGCATGGGGAAGGGGAGAGGAGAGGGCCTTGGAGGAGGATGTCGCCGGATCCCGGCCTATACACCCCGCGCCCGTGCCTTGGAGGAATATACCGCCGGATCTGGTGGCCCACTGCCATGGCCTCACCTGTCTTCGCGTCGGCGGAGTCGCTGGCGGGCGTGATGCGGCGCGGGAGGAAGCAGCTTGGGGAAGAAAAGGAGGAAGAAGAAGGAGATAACATGTGGGGCCCGCATGTCACTAGGAAAGAGGAAAGAGATGTAGCAGGGGTATTTTGGACCATACCAAAATACAAAGGCCTGTGGGTGGGTCCAAGAGTATCAAAGACGTAGAAAAATGGCATGGTTCAGGCAAGTCAAGAATTATAATGGCATGGTTCCAAATACGTGAATTGTAATGGCATATCTCCTAAGTTGAAAAATTGCAATGGCACCGATCCAAATAACCCTTTTGCAATCAGCTCTACTAACTTATTTTCGAGGAAAAACTTCACGACTTTTACTTTTTTCGAAAACGAGATTATTCATTGAGGGGTTTCCCTTGTTATGTTTGTCAGTACTGTCTCACCTGAGAGTCACTCCTCAAGGACTATAAGCAGGAAGAAAATTCGCAAATCTACAAACTTGTATGTACACAACTACTCACAATCTTCCAAGAGCGCCTGTCAGGTTCATTCACTTTTTCCTCGGAATCCTTTTTTTTTTCTTTTTGCGATCATTTTTCCTCGGAATCCTTCCAACGGGAAAAGTGAAAACCCCAGCCCCAGTCACCTTCAGGAGCAGTAGACCTTGGAAGCTTCTTTCCTGGTTTTTTCAGTTCCCCTTCACATCGTCCGGTCCAGAGAGGCCCGAAATGTCACTGGCATGTCGTGCACGTCGAGCTCGATCCCACAGGAAGTTACCCGTCCGAGGCCCGCAGTACATTCACTATGCCGCTTGAAAGTCCAGGAGCACGCGCGCGTGGATGACGCGGACACTTCGCCTAATATTTTTTTCTCTTCCTTATAAAAGCAACTTCTTTTTCTTCTCTCTGTTTTTTTCCTTGGGAAGACCATACTGTTTTCACAGGGAAGTGAATCGACCGTTTCTCCCATGCACAGTAGATATCGAAGAAATCTCTACGTCAGTTCTCTTGAGCTGTCATGAAGTAATTGCCGTCGTCCTTGCTTGCGTATTAGTATTAGGTGCTGGCCGGTTTCCATGTTCTCTAGCCGTCCGTCGATCAGGAGGGGGATGCAAACAGAGGTTGTGGCGTTGAGCACTTGAGCACCTCATAATACAAGGCGAGAGAAGAAATGCAGAACACATACCACCAACACATTTCTCCATCTCCAGCCACTGCTGTCGATGTGGACGCCATATCTCATCTCCCTATCAAAATCAAATTTTAGCTAGGGCGTGGTGGCGCGCGTGGAGCCACGAATATACACTCTGTGTATTTTGCAGACAAACTAAACGAGACTAAGTGCATGCGTCGTCCTGTATCACCCAGAACCACACACTAACATGCGTGCAACAACTTTGATCGTCGTTCCCAGATGGTGGAACAGAGAGAACAACGCGTATGTGCATGCGGTCGTGTCTATATGTCAAGGTTATCACTTGTTCAGTCCATGAAATCCACAGTTCCATTCCTGAAACCTGTTCGATCAGTAGCTCATCACTAACAGGATTGTGAAGGTACTGAGGCAAAGCAAATTTAGCAATATAGACCTATCTGTTTGTTGAATGTTAGCTTCAAAATTTTTACAAAGGTAGCCACTAACAGGATTGTGAAGGTCGCCCAAAGAATTATTAAACCAACCCAAACGGCCTTTTTGCCTGGAAGAAACATTATGGAAGGTGCGGTGATTCTCCATGAAACAATACATGAACTTCACACGAAAAAACAAAATGGTGTCATATTCAAGATAGACTTTTAAAAGGCATATGACAATGTTAAATGGGATTTTCTGCAGCAAACTCTTAGAATGAAAGGATTTGACCCAAAGTGGTGTGAGTGGGTTAAGTAATTTGTACAAGGAGGTAATGTGGAGATTAAGGTGAATGATCAAGTGGGACGATACTTTCAGACTAAAAAGGGTCTTAGGCAAGGTGATCCAATATATCCACTACTGTTTAATATCGTTGTGGATATGTTGGCAATCATTGTGGAAAGAACCAAAGCGGATGGTCAAGTGAAAGGGGTAGTACCAAATCTAATTGATGGTGGTTTGTCTATTCTCCAATATGCAGATGACACAGATATTTTTATGGACCATGATATTGAACAAGCAAAGAACATAAACCTTCTTCTTTGTGCTTTTGAGCAATTATCTGGTCTTAAAATTAATTTTCACAAAATTGAAATATTCTACTTTGGAGATGCGAGAGACTGCAAAAATCAGTATTCACAACTGTTCGGTTGTAAAATAGGTTGTTATCCTTTCCGCTATTTGGGGATCCCTATGCACTATAGAAAACTGTCAAACAAAGATTGGAAGGCAATAGAAGGATAGGATTGAAAAAAGATTAAGTGGATGGAAAGGAAAACTCCTATCTGTAGGAGGGCGTTTAGTCCTAGTAAATTCAATTCTCTCTAGTTTATCTATGTTCATGCTCTCTTTCTTTGAGGTCCCGAGGGGAGTCCTCAAAAAGATTGAATACTATAGGTGAAGGTTCTTTTGGTAGAATGACAGACATAAAAAGAAATATAGACTGGTCAAATGGAACATCCTCCGCCAACCAAAAGAGCAAGGGGGAATAGGGATACAAGATTTAGACATACAAAACAAATGTCTTCTAAGCAAGTGGCTATATAAACTGTGCAACGAAGATGGTTTATGGCAAGAACTGCTTAGAAAAAAGTATTTAAAGAATAAAACCTTAAGCCAAATAAGAAAACAAGCCGAAGATTCACATTTTTGGTCGAGCCTCATGGGGGTAAAAGGCCAATTCCTAAATCTAGGAAGGTTCAAACTAGTTAGTGGGAACCAAATCAGATTTTGGGGAGACAAATGGTTAGGTACCCAGAAGTTGAAAGACAAGTTCCCAAATTTGTTTAATATAGTATGAAGAAAACATGCAACTGTGTCGGAGGTACTCAGCTCAAACCCACTTAATGTCTCCTTTAGAAGAGCTTTAGTTGGGGATAAGTTAACTGAGTGGTATAACTTGGTTGCGAGTCTAGTACATATTAATTTGAATGAGGGGATGGATTTATTTTTGTGGAATCTACATAAGAATGGGGCTTTCACAGTTAATTCAATGTATAGGCACCTAGTCAATAACAGAATTAAAGCTACACAAGAAATTTGGCATATGAAAATCACTCTCAAAATAAAAATATTTATGTGGTATCTTAAAAAGGGAGTGATCCTTATAAAAGACAACTTAGCTAGACGGAATTGGAAGGGGAGTAAAGCTTGCTGCTTTTGTAGTAAGCCAAAAACTATCCGACATCTGTTTTTTGAATGCCATTATGCAAAAAAAATTTGGTGTGCAATTCACCTTGTGTTACGTATACCATCACCAGTAAATTCAGAACATTTGTTCAATAACTGGTCTAAACGGGAAGGGGGGCAAGCACAATCTAATGTTATTGACAGGAGCTGTAGCCATATGCTGGGCAATTTGGCTCACAAGGAATGATACTGTGTTTGACAAGTGTAGACAAAAACTTTTTTGCAGGTGATTTTTAGGGGGACACATTGGCTTCGATTATGGGCTCTGTTACAACACATTGAGGTCCAAAGGGAGCGGCTAGTTGAGGCATGCCGACTTCTAGAGTCTAGAGCTATGGAGTTCTTCGCGTCTCACGGATGGCCTTTCATTTTACGTATTGGTCAATAATGTTAAACACAGTGTGGTTTAAACTGTGAGTGTGCTTGTAATAAGTGTGGACTGATGCCTCTCTATTGAGAGGTATGAAGCTGGAACTCTTCCATTATCTAAAAAAAGTGGCTCATCACTTGTCTGTCAGGGCAGCTTAGCTGAAGAAGAAGCAGAGTTGCCATTCAGTTTCGTCAGTAAGAAAGCGGAGCAAGGCGGCGTCACGTCCTCAGCTACATCGTTCATCTTGTGATCAACGGTCCACAGTCGTTACCGCACTCTTTACTCAAGTTAAACCCCCATCGGATTTGTAAGAGTTTTACTTCATAAACTTTATTACCACGCCACTTACTATTTAGGCTTGGGTTGAACCGGTTTGTATAAGGTTATGTTGGAGTTATAAACCCTAGTTCATCATACGAGTAACAGTAGAAGTAGTCTCCGCCGCCTCCACCTTCGTCGCTTGCGATCTGCTTGTACTGAACTTGCTCTGTTCTCCAACAAATCAGCTAGCTACTCCTGTTCGAGCTCATGTTAATCCCTTCCTTTTGTTTTAATTCGTGTGATTCCTTCTTTGTTCCCCGTCTCTATCTACCAGAACCTGACAATTGGTAACCAGAGCCAGCGCTCCTTGGCAAGATTTCTTCGTTTCCTTAATGAAATATCTTGCTTCCACAGCTAATTCCTCAGTTCTTGTCCGATTGGCGCGGTGGAAGGTGGTTGCGGCTCACCCGTGCAAAACCCGACCCTCCCACCCGAATCTGAGGAAAAGACCCTAAATTTACCCCAAACTAACAGATGGATCGACAAAGCTAGGGTTGCAAGGCACTTGTTCTTGCGTAAAATTCTGTATGCTTCAACGATTTCGATCTGTGGTGGCGATTGGAGGGGGGAACCGTTGAATAGGGTTGCAAGGCAAGTCCTTGTGTAAAATTTCTCGTTCAATTCCATGCTCAAGAAGTTGAGGATTGTCGTTCAATTCCATGCTCAAGAAGTTGAGGATTGACTTGTGAATCTTGTGAGGAGAGCTTGCTCGAACCGAATTCACAAGTTCATGTAGTGATGGCGGGTGAAGATGCAGGAGAAACTCGAGATCCTCGTTGTGCAACAGCTGTGGAAGTTGATGGCATTAGAAGAACCTCTGGATGAGTTCATGAAGAAACAGGATCAAAAGAGTGATGCAATCAATGGCGGAGCCACCCCTACGGCAGGGTGGGGCAGCTGCCCCAGCTACCGCCGGAGTCGAATCCCAACCCCCATGGAGTATTTTGGTGGCTGGCGGCGATTTTTGGTCGGAGGCGAGCGGCGGCGGCGTCTCTGTTTCAGCTGGAGGAGGAAGAAGTCGTTTGGGGAGGAAGAAAGCACTATGGGCCATTTTGGGCTGAGTAATGATGTTTATGTGGAGTCGTGGAGGCCCAACCCAATAAAGTTTAGCCCATCAACAAACCCACACAAAGCACAGCCCGTCACTCCATCAGCCTGCCCCGTTGCTCGCGTTCTGCTTGCGCTGCGCCGCCTGCGCGTCCGCCCGTCGCCCCGCCGGTCTCCCAAACCCTAGCCGGCTTGCCGCCGGTCGCCAGAGCCGCCGCCCGGCGGGCCGCCGGCGTGCTGCCGCCACAGCACAGCGCCACAGCCCCCACGCTCGTTCATGGAGGAGGAGGGGGCGGGAGAGCTGGGGAGCGGCGGCGCCCCCGAGCGCGGCATGGATGCAGCCGCGGCCACCGCTGCTGGGCGTGGGCACGGCCGTGGAAGAGGGGCGCCGCCGGCACCTGAAGCTCATGATGCTGAGGAGCAGAGCAGGGGCAAAGTCCCGGCCGGCGTTGGCATTGGGCGAGGCCGCGAGGGCGAGGCGCCCCAAATCGTCCCTGTCTTCCAATTGGCAAGAGGAAATTGGTAACCAGAGGTAAAAATTGCCTCTATATTTCAATTGAATTAGAACTCTTAGCATTTGTTCATTGCTTCTATATTCAGAAGAAATCAAGAAGACATATCAAGCTATTAGGACTCGGCGTATAAACCTGCCTAGGCCACCTAGAAAACCTAGACTTGAATAGTTATTGTATTAGTAGAATATGTGTTGAAGTCTTGAAGATTATGTTATGACATCTTAAACCTCCATTTAATTGCAGTTTGGTGATTCTATAAATGTCGCATGTGAATGCGGAATGTTCTTTTTCCACCTATGCTATGCTTGTCATGCGAGTCTGCCCCAGCTAAAATTTTCGGCTAGCTCCGCCGTTGGATGCAATATCTGATATCTTGAAGAAGCAAAATGAGAACTCTGGTTCGATCAGTAGCTCATCACTTAGTCCAACCGCTGCACCTTACTATACAGGGCATTGGTCTCGGTCAGTCATCATCTCGCAGATGAGGACCACGGCGGGGAGCGCGCGGTGGAGGGGCGAGGAGGAACACTAACTAGGCAAGCGTGTGTGTACGTCCATCATTTTCCTTATTATCGGTCCTGCGATTTCTTAGTGAGAATCCTTATTATATTCCATGGCTGAACGGGGTCGACCGCACGTGAGAGGGGGCTCACCGGCCGGCGGCAACGGCCACGTCTGGCAGCAAGACTGCAGGACCACCTCCCTTCCCCGCGCTGGTGATGGCTGGTTGGCATTCAGATTCAGAGATCGACTTTTGTGGTGGATTCTTAGGGCACGTACGGAGTTTTTTTTTTCGCTTAAATGGTTGTGATCGAGAGCTGCGTTCTTTATGTTTTGATTATTGATCGAGAGAGCTACCGGAACAACACCATTGTTACTGTATACTACATCCTCTAAAATATAAGTCATTTCAACTTTTTTGATGAGTCAAACTATTTTACCTTTACCAAATTATAGAGATGACTTCAAAAATTTATGATACCGAATAGCTATACTATGAAAATATATCTAATAAAAAATCTAGTGGCGCTTATTTGATATCATAAATGTTAGTACTTTATTGTATAAATTCGGTCAAAGTTGAAAAGGTTTGACTCTCCAAGAAAGTTGAAATGACTTATACCCTCTCTCTTCCAAAAAAACAAGTCGTTTTGAGATTCAAATTTTGTCTCATAAAACAAGTCGTTTTACCCGATTTGACAGGTTTGCATGTACATACAGGCATGCAATGGTCGGTTAGCATCAAATCTGGCTAAAAGATAGGGACAAACAAGGTCATTTTACATTTTTATTAATCTGTCATAAAACGTTTAGAATGACTTGTTTTTTAGGACAGAGGTAATATTTTGGAACGGAGGGAGTATGTGGTTTGTTGCAAGGAATGTAGCCATGCATCGAGGTCAGTCACGTGAGAAAACTTGATGGCTCGGCAGCACACGTGAGAAAGGGGACCGAACCGCCGCTCTGCCGGAGCTCCAGCAGCGAAGCTCGTTGAATGCCGGCGGCGATGGTCGGTCGACGTTGGCGGTTGGGCCGTTGGTATGGATGGAAACGGATCGGATTTGCATGAAATCGGATTCGGATATCACCTTTTACCACATTTTAACTCGAATACGAATACGGATTCGAATGTTCTCGAATACGAATACAAAACGGATGTCTCGAATTCGAATACGCATCGGATATTTACACCAGTTGGAAAACAATATTTACTTATTT
Organism: Urochloa ruziziensis; assembly: GCA_015476505.1. NCBI lineage: Eukaryota > Viridiplantae > Streptophyta > Magnoliopsida > Poales > Poaceae > Urochloa > Urochloa ruziziensis. The sequence continues at coordinate 44,678,092 of CM027124.1, forward strand.
TCTTTATTAATAGTTTATATTATAAAATTATTATATAAAAGTAAAGACTAAAGTATGAGTACATAACAAGTCTAGACAAAGATCACTCATTAATAATATCACATTCATTCATATTTATTTTAATAATTAATCATATAATAAATAATAAAATTATTAATAAATACATATTTTATTTATGGATGCAATATTTTTATATTAAAATCAATATCATAATCATTAGTAATGGAGATAACTTTTTTAATTATACACTACCATTATTAATATTTAAATCGACATCATTTGTCATTAGTTATAGAAATAACTAACAGTTTCATATGGTCGAATACGGATACTGCCAGATATTGCTGAATACGAATATGGAATCAGATAGAGAAATTCAACGAAAACGAATTCGGATGTATCCATTTTATTACCACATTTGAATTCGAATACGAATACGGATATCCATATTTACGTTTTAGCGGATACGGATATCGGATAATTCGGATTCCATTTCCATATTTCCATCCTTAGCCGTTGGGGTCGCCTGCTTGAATAATTGAGCAAATGCTAGCTCCTTCCCTCCCTCCTTTCTTAAGCTCGTAAGCCCACTAACGGATCGCCCATGATCAGTCAGCCCATGTATGTCTACGCCCCCACGCAGCCCACGCTACTACTACTTCTGATCCATGTCGGCCAGCCCATAAAAGAAAAGGCCCTTTTTACCCCTCTGTGCATAAGCCGAGTCCGTGTTTTCTTCCTAGAAAACCATTTATCTAAACCTCTCACTGTGGTTTGGACGGTGGTTTTTGCTGACGTGGCAGCGGCCCCACATGTTAGTGTGGGCCCCATCTCCATTCTCTCTCCTTCCTCTGATCTCCCGCGCCTTTCCCTCTCTCTTCCTCGCCTCTGCCGCTGACGGTGGTTTTCTAGTTGCATATTGAAAATTAGACTTTTGTGATAGTAGATGGGTCAAATTTGGACTTTTCCTTTAATTTGCAAATTTAGAAAAGGTTGTTCTAATCATTTTTTATGCCATTAAAGATTTTTTTTAATCATAAGTTCCCGTAAAGGGTTTCCTCCGAAGAAAAAGAGACGTGCTCCATCTCATCTATCTTATCGAGATCCTTCTTATTAGATTGTGTGGAGTGCGTGATTGACCCCTACAACCTGGGTACGTCTTGTATTCCTACTCGAATCCTATTCTTCTGATTGTGGTTCTTCGTGACCGGCCGAATGCTATGTGCTAATTATTGATGCTGCTGTGATTGGCCAAATGAATTAATCTCAATTCTTTTTATCTCTCGTGAGACTTCAGTGTTGCTTTTGTTACTCGTTACCATCAGATCAAACAAGCAAGCGTGATATTAGTGGCTACGCAGATGCACACACATAGAATACTTGCTTCCTCTATATATACTAAAATTCAGAAGTGATCATTTTAGCCGTCGTTTGGTACCGTAAAAGATTAGAAAAATATCGACAGAGAAGTGAATCGACCTCAAGCACAGCTAGCTGTAGATCCAAAGAATCTCTTGGTCGATTCTTCAGTGAATAATAGAGAGCCGTAGTAATTGCAGCCACACCCTAGCTTGGCTAGATGCTGATTAGTTGCATATGTTCTGTAGCTGTCGATGAAAGTGGTTTCAGAGCACATACCACCAACACAAGTTCTCCAGCTTCTGTCGCTATCTGTTGTTCTAAACGTCATCTTCATAGGCTGCCTCCTGTTTCAACCAAAGCCCGTAAACTAGTCTCTCCATCGTGAGCAGCAAACTTGATGGAGATACACCAGAACCCGTACACTAGTCTCTCCATTTGTTTCAGTTGAGAACATGCAAGCAATGCACGCTTTTGGTTAAGAAGGTGAGGAGTACAGCAACATTGCAACTGGTCGTTACGGCAAATTTGACTTATTAGGCTAGTCTCGGTGGGAGGTTTCATTTTTGTGTTTCCAAGAATGCTACATAAGCAACAACGTATTTAATTGATGGATGAAATAGTCTTCACGATGCATTGTTTCATGGTGGTGTTTCATAGGCAACACATGCAAGACACAAATTAGTTGGAAACCGTGCATACATGATTTCATCTAGATGAAACATATTTCATCTCTTATCTCATTAACTCCTTGCCACATCACCAAAATTGCTGATGTGGCACCATATTTAATGTGTATAAAACCTCATGAAACGAGTTTCATTGCACAGTTACCTAGAGTGACACATCATCTAAAAAATGGTTGAAACTATGATGAAACACCCTCTCTCAAAGCATAATTTCATCTATTGTTGTTTCCAAGGTTACATGCAAGACACAACCTATCTAGGTAGCTGTGTAGAGAGGGTTTCATCACCGTGAAACTCATTTCACCTCTTTTTTCAGTAATACACTGCCACTGAGACTGGCCTTAGGCCCAGTGCAAAGTTTTAATGCACGGTTACCAAGAGTGACACGTCATCAAAAGGCTTTTGAAACCGTGTGTTAGATGGGTAAAAATGGTGAAAAGTTTATGTATTGGGCCGCGTGCACAGAGAGAAGAAATGAGCTAACATGGCTGTCTAGGTAAATTTTTTTTGCGTTTTTGGTGTGGAAGTAAACACGGCCATATATGAAACAAGGTCTCCCAATGCATAGTTTCATTTCACGATTTCATAGGCGGACCATTACATTCAATTGCTATGAGCATGATTGGGTGAAATCAAATGTGACGAAACTCTCTAGCCCCTAATGCTAGTTTCGTCAAGTTTCATAGTCTTGAAAACAACAGTGTAACCTAAATTTCATCTAGATGAAACTCATTTGTTCTCTTTTCATATTTTTTTTTGCCATGTCATCTTTTTTAGCTATGTGATAGCTCATTTAACGTGCATTAAACCCCTACCAAGTGGCAGCACATTCAGCCCCCGTCTCGCTGATCAGGACCAACAGCTACGGCAGTACGGCGCATCCCCACACCAGGCACGGGGCTTGTTGATTCCTTGTCGAGTGGAGTACATATAGATCCTGTTTGTTCTCAGCAATCAAATCAGCTTTGGCTGCTTGGGGCAAAATGGGGGGGTGGGGGGGAGGGGGAGGGTTGTTAGCTTATGACGTGTTTGGAAGTCCTGGACCAAACGAGTATTTCACGGAAAGCCGATAAGGAATTCCATTAATAACCGACCGTTTTGATTCTTTAGAACAACTAGATGAATTTAGTAGATCCTTTTTTTAATAATGAATAAACATTCGGCCTTAACCTTCAAAGAAGGCTACAGCATACAAATAGGAGCACATGTTCTAATTGAACATGAAGCTAGGACATCAGAAGATCTGATAAAAGAAGAGAAAAAAAACTCAACATCTCCAACAAGCTAATACTCCAGTAATATTTCTTCACGGCATGCTTTGTAAGGTCACCTCCAAAAGCACCAACTTCTCCACATCCGGCGAAAGCACAAGCGAACCGAGGCATGAGCCAAATCTAACAAAGGGGAAGAGACACAACTCCATCTGCTGATTGACGCTCTGACCACCAAGTTAATACCGTAGAAAAACCATCCGCACTTCCATTGACTAGGCAGCAAGGATAAGTAAAATACCAATAGCTGTTGAAGAATTTGAGTTCAGCAACCACGGTACTCGCACGAAGTGCACCACCACACAAAAAGTCTCCAAAAGACCTAAAGACCGAGCCTCGAAGATGACACCAGGGATCAAGCCTTCATGCCAAGAACCACTGATAGCCGAGCCTTGAGCACTCGAACCAGGCCTCGAGTCACGCGGACGCAGCAGAGACGGCCGAAGCGGCATGGAGGCGTCCCGAGAACAACGCCCTCAAGAGGGACATGACGCAAACATGCACCACCGTTGCCATGTCCGATGATTCGGACCTAGGTTTTCACCAGGGACGAACCTCCGCGCCAAGGGGGAAGGTGGAGCACAACTGGACAGGGGAGCGCCGGATCCAGGGGGGAGGGGGGGATGCCAGCTCGGGGAGGGTGATGCCCGGCGGCGTCACCATCAGCAGCAGCCGGCGAGGCTGCCACGCCGACCCCCAGCCTATAGCCTAGATCCAGTCCTGGTGGGAGTAGATCAGGCTAGGGGGACGAAGGATCTGCTGCCGAGTGGCCGGAATCGGCAGCCGGCCGTCGAGGCCGCCGGCGACCTGCTCGGATCCAGGCGCGAGGACGGCGGTTCCGGAAGCGAGGACGACGAGAGCGCCTCGTCGCCGCCTTCCTTGCAGGAGCTGTGCGGACTTCCACGCACCTGCTCGGGCGATGGCGAGGGAGTGGGGCAGAGGACGGGGGCGGTGGCGGCGGGGGGCTCGGGGGCTCGCATTTAGTAGATCCTTTTAGGAGGCCCCAATGACCATAGATCGAACCTATCCTATTTTTACAGTGCGATGGATGGCTTCTGAGAGAGCGAGTCCCTCGAGAGAGAGAGGAGGGGAGAGATGCATCTGAGCATGCTCAAGTCAAGGGCAAAACTGTCCACTAACATAAGTTGCAGTCAAAAATGAAAAAGAGTACATAAGAGTTGAATAAAATAGGAGAAGAAATTCGCGTCTCTGGTGTCAATTTGTCAAAAGCTCACGAATTGAGTGTAAAAAACAGTGAGACGATCGAATTGAGTGTCAAATATCAAATTTTCTCTCCGGCCGGTGAGCAAACGGGCATGCAGGCAAGCGACGGAGGGCCAAGTAACCGGTTGCGGTGTGGCTGTGTGGTCCTATTCGCCATAGGTGTATGTTTTCTTATACAAATTAGTAATAGTACAAGTTCGTCATAGGTAGAATTTGAACCTTGCTTTGCCACTGTATGTGATGCTGCCGAAGCATACTTCGCTAGCTGGCATGTGATGCTGCCGAAGCTATATGCTCCCTCCGTATCAAAATAAATGTCGTTGTTGACCTTTTCTCGCAACATTTGGTCAAACCCGTGTATGATTGCCCTTGTGGACTACTTCCTCTGTCCCAAAAAGGAAGTCCGTTTGGGTTGCGTGTTAGTTAAAGTGATTCATGTTTGACCAAATTTCTAGTGAATTGTATTCATATTTATGGCTCTCAATAAATTTGCTAAAAACTATATTTGAAAACGAATCTAATGATATAATATTTTATATCATAAATATTTATACTTTTTATTTATAGATGGTTAAAATTAAGATTGCAGAATCTCTCGGGAAGTGAGAAGCGCATTTTTTCTAGGACGGAGGCAGTACATCCTATGAACTTGGAATACACGATGTAAAAGTATACGTTTAAAACGCTCCAAGAGCAATATAGATTTCATTTTCATCGGCAATGATTATGTTATCTTTTTGTATTTTCTTTGCACTTCTCAAAAGTCAAAATGTACAGTGGGAACTGGGTAAGACCAAGACTTGCTCCCTGAATTACCGTCAACTACGAAGGGAAACAGGTAGGAAAAAGAAAGAGAAGAATTACTGTACGATGAAAACCATTAAGACCTAGCTAATCAAAGCCAGAGATCCTGCCATGTTGATTAAATAAGAAAAACAACAACACCTTTTCCCCCAGAAACAATCTGTAAGCAGTAAGCACCGTGAGTTGTTAGCTGCGGGCTGCAGAGCGTCGCGCTATGATCTTCCATGGTCATGGAATGTGTGCATGGTAGGATATATGTGCAGTATGCGTCCTCTGTTACTTTATCTCTACCGATTTCTGCTTCATTTGGTACGTTCAAGTTGGGCTATGTTGCTGTCAGAAGCAAGGTTAATTTCTTCAGCCTAGCAGCTCATCATCTTGCAGATCCCTCCCTCAGTTGCATCAGATACGTGCGAAGGCTGGTTTCCTGTACCTGACCAAGGATAAACCCTGTAATAACCTAGTTTACATATAGACTTCAGCATATATGGCGTGGTTCTATTGCTGCTGCAATGCACTCCAGAAGGAAAAATTCAGAATTTGGACTGGAACCCCGGAGGCTATCAGATTCAATTATGCAGTGGCAAATGGTCCAGAACTCTTGGATGACATATCTCCCTACAGAATTTGTCAGGTTCCATGGTCCAGCCACAAGAAGCAGACAGTTCCAAAAACATTACATGTCATGCTAGTCCTGCAGCAAACTCCACACAAGGCCTCGTGCAGATTTGGACCGAGTATAATGTCTTGGATCTGAACAAGACCTTGTCCAAAACATGGCATGTAATGCTAATACTGCTTCTGGCATATATTATCTAATCGCAATGGCTGGATTATAGCAGAAAACTAAGTGTTCAACTAGGATGTGGTGTCAAGGTTCCTACTAGTTTAGAGATTTAACTGGGAACTAGAACTTAATATAATAAAGAACATACGATAGAATGTGAACATAAAATGAACTAGGATTGGTAAAAGGTTTGACCTGACAGTAGTCCGAAAATAAAGTACCTGCAGTTTTGCTGCGGCAGCTAAGAGCTCTTTGCATTGATCAAGAGCAACCTTTTCCTGTCTTGCCATAACCAAAAGTTCAGAAACCAAAGATGTCCTATCTTCGACCTGGCAAGCATGTCCTAGCGTCAATAAGAGAATCGAGTGCGTCCTATCTTCCTCCAAACGATGTACTAAGAAGTTTATAATAGTTACTTTATAAACAGAGCAGTTTATAATGATTTTGAAGTTCCAAATTATGAAAGGAAAAATACTGTGGAAGAATTGGATACTAAATCTGACCTTTGATTGCAAGTAGAAAATCGAGGAACTCAAAGCTTGCATGACATCAACAGCTGAGCTTATAGCATTCCTAACGGCAACTCCGTCAGCCTGTGTTCATGTAAAAGAACAGATATTTCATAAGCTCAAAAGGAGGTAACTGGAAATCAAACAGTTATTTTGTCCACCACACACCTGTGCTCCTGATGTAACTGGAAGGCACAACGTGCTTGCTTGAAGAGCCTCGATCGCCTCAACTACAGTACCAGTGCTCTCTTCCTCTAGTAACAGCCATTGCTCAAGGTAACCAATCTGAATCACAATAGTGTGGTCAATAAACTGCATTTTAGATTTTTCACATTAGAAAGTTTCAGAAAGAAACAGAACATGGATGGCCATAAGGTTTACTTCCATATCGATGATATAAATCTTTTAAAGTTCCTATGATCCTACACATATGAACTGGTAGAGATACAGAAAACAATAAGTGATATGTGAATACACACACCTGCTCTGTTAGAATGTTGTACATATTCAGCTCTTGGCGCAGGTGTTGCACATTTATTCTTGTTATTGTTAGAGCATTGCGCTGTGTCAAGATACCTTTCCACACACTATAAAGAATTTTCTGTTTGCATGACAAGAAAAAAGGCATTATATTAGTTGAACGTTGCTCAACAAAGGGACACCAATAGAATGTACCTAGTGAAGTTCAACAGAAGATGGTCACAGACATATTGATATAATGTTATGTGAAACATTAAGTCCAACACAAAAACACATGCTGAATAAAGTAACTTGCATATGATTTTCCAACAAAAAATCTTCTCAGTTAATTAAACAAACAAAAACTGTTCTCTCTATTATCTGAAGTATATGCAATAAATAAGGACGACCGCAGAACATGCTTATTCAACTCAGGTAAAAATGAGACTGGAAAAGGAACATGCTAAGTAACAAAAGGTGCTAGATAGACAGTGTTACCTCAACACCATTTCTCTGGGATAGTGTATCTTTTGATAGTGCATTCACAAAGCGCCACTGCAGGTATCTATTATTCAGCAGACGTAGCTGATGGACATTCTCAATCTGGCCTGCATTCTTCTTTCCTTTCCGCACATCCACGATATAGTTAAAAACAGGTTGTTCAACACCTGATTGAGCGGCTGAAGGATCACATTTCGATCGGCAAGGTGCTGAAGGCCTCGTCCGCGACGGGCTCTGGCAGGACCTGGAAGTAGATGGTGCAGCTGACAAGCCCTGTCTCAGTGAAGTCGATCTCTGCAGAAACGGAACAGGTGAAGAAATGGCCTTGCTCGGCCGACAAGTGGATTTAGAGCTTTCCGACGTCTGAGAAGAGGTGTCACTGCTAGAATCCGCCTTATCCTTTCTTCTCTGGTGAACCATCTTCGCCATCTTGTTCGACAGTCGCTTCAGGTTGCCCATGCCTTCAGATGGATGCGTCCTCCTTGGAGAACATCCTGCTGAAGCATTTGCTGAAGAGACCGGCCTGCTAGTATTTTCAGCAGGAGCAGAGCTTGTCGAAGTGAGACCAGCAGAGCCCCGGCCAGCCATCATCCCCGGCCACCGGTGCTGCTGCTCAGTGACCCTGTTGGCTGGAGACTCCGATGGCCGAGCATTCTCACATTGGTCGCCGGTGTTGTTCTTGCTCCCTCTAAAAGGACTACTCTTCCTCTCAGACGCAGCTCCTGACCGCAATTTAGTCTGCTCTGACTCTGAAGGTAAGCCATTGACCAGCCTGTGTACCTTCTTGGCAGGGGTTGCTGATGCTGGCACGGGCTCTGGCCGGACCGAGGGAGACGAGCTCCGTGCAGAGGCCCACCATCCATCAGAGGCCTTTGCACTCCTTGCACGGGGTGCCTCGACGGCCGCGTCACGGGCCGGCGAACTGGACCCTGCCACGGCACGGGCGGAGGGCTTCAGCCGAGACGACGTGGCAGCTAACGGTGCGGCAGGCCTTGCTCTGTCAGCCGACCGCGCTCTGTTGCACGTAGCGTCGGTCGCCGAGCTGTTAGCTGCCGACGCCCGGCCGGCGCTCGGCGACGCGCACCGCCTCGCTGTCGCTGCAGCCGGAGCAGCAGCACTGTTCTTCTCCGATGGCACCAGCGGCCGTCGCCGCGCGCCATCGGACGTGGCCACAGCAGCCTTCCTCGGCTCACCCTTCACGACGACGGCGTCCATGAAGAAGAAGACGAAGACGAAGACCAAGAAGAATAGCCGCGCGGCACGAGAGGCGCCAGCCGCATCGGTGTGGCTCTCGTCAAGCTACGCGCCACGCCTCTTCCCGCGGCGAGGCCAAAGCCAAACCACCCGGATCTATATACCACACAAGAAGACACGATCCAACCACCGGGATAATCAGGCCAAGATAGAAGCACGCGTTAACCATCTTTTAGACACGAGAGAATGAAACAAAACACAAAGTCCCCCTATTTGTTGCTACTGCGCCGCGTCTCTCTCGTCACGGGGAGTCGGGGATGCCGCCGTTGCCGTCGTGCTCGTGCCATATATGGACAGGTCGGAAACGGTCCCCTATGGGGAAGAAAGGTCTAGCTCTCGGCGAGAGCGTGGGGCTCAGAGCCATGGCGAGATGCACGGCGGACAGTGTGGACGCATGGCGCTGCGTGAAATTGTGTAACTAAGCTACTCCAAACCAGCTAACCAAGGGCTATATACGTTTCCTTGGGGAAAATCTCTGCGGCCGACAGGGACACATGATGGGGCGACGGATCTTTGTGGCAGGGAAACAGCGATCGCTCGCTAGGACTATATCATTCATGAACTAGGAGGCCATGTTCGGTTCGATGAGGACAAAGAACACAAAATCCAAACCCCCGGAGGCCCGGAATGCAAAAACGATCAAGAACTAGACGAGAAGGGCAGACACGGACGGTTTACCAGCACGGTAGTAGCCGACGTCCAGACGATTAAACCAGTATGAAATGCAGCCTGATCATGCATCTAAATGGGCTTCCAGTTGAGCGGTAATTAAGCTGGCATGGAAGCTCGCCGGGGCGGTCGTCCGAGACTGGCGGCGCGACGCGGCACAATGCGCTGGCGGCTTTTGGATCTGTTGAAGCTAGGGGCTCCATCGATCTGAATGCGCACAGCGAACCGAGGCCGGATCGCACGGAAACAGACGCTTGACTTGCATTGGGCGCAAAGGATTCGCCGTAAATGCACCGTACGGTTCGGTTACCAGCACGGCGCGACGAGGACGCCATGAGAGCGGCGCAGTAGCTCGAACCGGTCCCCAGAAATATCTCGTTTTCTTTTTTTTTCTGGGAAACAAAAATATGGGTTTCGTATTGAGCATGCCATCGGAGTCACGGTTATACGGAGTTTAGGCATAAAAAAAACAGAATCCAGAAGTTGAGAATTCTTGACAGTTTCCGAGGGCAGAGAGGATCCATGATCCATCGATGGGGTTAAGTTCGTGCCTTCGTGGTTCGTCTAAAAAGGTTTAACCGGCGCCATGCGACGCGAGCACATCGAATCGGCGCCATTGGAACACCTCCCACGGATTCTCGAAGCCCTCCCAATACTCAATCTCCAACCACAAAAAAAAAAAAAAAAAAAAAAAAAAAAAAAAAAAAAAAAAACCAGTTTGACGGAGTGGAATCCGACCATCCGAGGAACTCGATGGCGCGAGAAGCGAGAGAATGTGACCGCGGTTGAAGGCTTTAGGCTTACCTCGGCAGGAGTACGCGCGTACGGTGCTGAGGATCGCCGGGCTCGGTCGTCTCTCCTGCCGCCGACGCCGCCTCGTACAGTCGTACTCCTACGTCGTCGCAGTCCTCTTCGTGGCGAGCGCGGCCCGCGGTCGGTGGGCGCCGGACGCCTCGTGCAGTGGCGTGCGGCGAACTCCTGCAGGTGTTTCTGCTGGGGGGGGGCTCTGCTCTGCTTCGGGAGAAGTGTTTCTGCGGCGATCAGAATTTACAACTGAGCTGATGCGCAGAGGTAGCAGAGGAGTGCCTGCGCACGCACGGTTGCCGCACGTCCGCACAGAACGGAACTGAACGGAACGGGGAGGGGATCGTGAAACGTGGCATGGTGCTAAACGGCGTTAGAGCCAGTATTATGGGCAACGCAAAGCGAGCGACGTCCGACGTGAAAGGGAGAAAAGGAGAGAGAGCACAGCAAAGGCAGATGGTGAGGCGTCCGCTCGGGCGGGTGTATGCGCGCGCGCAACGCTCCGATTTGTTGTTGTGCTGGTGCGCTTGCCACGGATTTGCTGCATGTGCTTCTGCTTTGGCTGCTCGTACTGGCGGGGCATTTATTGCTAAACCATAAGCCATGCTCTTAGCGACGGGTAGGGTTTTAGCCTTTTTTTTTTGATAAAATTGCAAAAACACCGCTAAGTCACTTGAAGTTTGACATTGCCCTTATAAGTCATTTTGTTGCAAACGTCCACCCCTAGCTAGTTTTGCTGCGGAAACACCCCCCACTTCATACATCCTTATGTGATTCAACATATTTTTATACATCGCAAGCCAATCTAGTCTTTGTTGATATTAGATACTTTTTAGTCTGAACAATCTTTGTAGGTTTCGTAAATAAAATTGCAGATTGCACAAATAAATTTATCTCGAGAGTTTAAACATTGTTGCACTTAATTTCTTTATTTTTATAAAAACTTTCAACACAACACGTGAAATGCAAGTACTTGCGCAACATTTGACTCGGCCTGATTGGCATCTAGTTACTTTAGATCAGTGAAAACGAGTTGATTCGGTTAAATACGTGTTCATTGAGGTGGTTCCCGCAACAGAATTGAGTAGGTGGGTAGGTATTTGCGACAAAAGGACTTATGGGGGCAATACCAAACTCAATGTGACTTATAGAGGTGTTTATACAATTTTATCTTTCTTTTATTAGATGCACGTGCGCTCTCACGGCGTGTCCCGGTGCGTTTCCAAACCATTGGAATCTTATTTTTCCAAGAAAAGGAACCACGTTAGTTTTAATTTTTTTTTTCGAGACGATTACAACTATTTGTACCCCTGACCTAAATAACTACCTGTACCTCTATTCATCTGAATTCCGACGTGCTAAAAATGTTGCTTTTAAGTGTAGTAAGTCACGCACGGGTGCTCGCTCGCCGCCGCGTGTCCCAAGACCACGACACGGCCAAATCGCCAGTACGACCATGCTTTTGCTTGAATTAAAGATATCACATGAAGAACACGCGTGACTCGCAGCTGTCTCGTCCTTCGATCGGCCAGCAGTTCTGACACAGCAACAGCTGCTGCTTCGTCCCTCCCTTCGTTCGACACTTTGCGCTTTACGGTGGGAGGTAGCTGAAGCCAGCTGAAGGTGAGCTTCCACTTTTAGCAGGTTTTCACCGGCGGATACGTGAATACATACTGCAAGCACTGTAAGTGTGTATGACAACTACGACACATGTCCTACTCTAGTGAAACAAATGGCATGCTTATTATCTTGTAGTGTCGTACCTATTTGTTTCGACCTCTCTCTGTATGCTATAGATTTCCAAATGGGCCAGGCACAACGGGTGGCACGAGGCACGACCTTAAAAAGCACGACAGTAGCCTGGCCTATCCTCTATCCCGGCCTCACACTCGCCACCGCCCCATCCTCTCTCCCGGCCTCATCCCGCCAACGCCCCTCCCTCTTGGCCTCTCCCTCACCCTCTTTTTCCAGGATGCGGCCGCCACCCGCCGGAGGCAGGACGGAGCCGCGGAGGCTTCCGCCGCCACGTCGCCCCCGCTTCCTCCCTCTCCAGGACCCGGCCGTCGGAGGGCAAGACGGAGCCGCGTCACCTCTACTCGTCTCCGTCGCCGTCGCCGGCCCCAGCGGGGAGCTGCGCGCGTCCGCCGCTGTGGGAGCGCGACGGCCGGGCGCCGCCGCTCGCGACCACAGCAGCGCGCCACCTCCTCCACCTCCTTGGCGGCCCCTGTCCCGGTCGCGCCGGCTTCCTCGACCCCCTGCTCCGGCCGTGGCCGGCCTCCTCCTCCGCCGCCACTGCGGCCCCCTGCTCCGGCCGGTGGCCGTGAGGAATGGGTGGATTGTAGTCAGGGCAGCCAGGCCCGATGGGCCGACCGTAGCCCGTCGGGCCAGCCGTGCCGTCAGGCCAGCCCGGCACGGAAAACAGGCCATAGGGTCAGGCCTGGCCCGGCTTCTTGGCCTGACGCCCGATGAAGCACGGCACGGTGAATTCTCGGGCATGCATAGGGCCGGGCCGCATTTGTGACACCCTCAAAATTAAGTAGGATTAATTTAGGGTTTACTTAGATAATCACTAGATTTATTAGGAGAATTATAGAATTAAATAGAAATAAATATAGGAAATAAACTACAAATAAGTGAAGGGAAAATAAAAGGGATGTTTCATAGCTTGAGTGTCAAAATGAGTCTCTAAAACCCTAGAATCAATTAGGAAACGTTTGGTCCAAATTTGAATTCAAATTCCTTTCAAAAACCCTTTTAAACAAATGAAAAAGCTCTCTTAAATGTTAAACGGGCCAAAACCCCTATTCTGGCCCAACTCACCCCGCCAGCCCACTAGCCAAGTCTGGTTTCGCTCCCCCGACTCCTAACCCCGTCCATTTCTTCCCCCTTCCCCGATCGCTCGGCCCACGGCCGCAGCGGCCCGCGTAACACCCTCTGCGGCCCAGTCCGCTTCCTCCCCTCCCCGGTCCACGAACGCCCGCGGCCCAGCTCGTCACCGCAGCCCGTTCGCACCCCGGCCCACGCGGCCACCTCCTTCTTCCCCCTCCTTGCGACGCACTGACGTCACCACCGCCGGGGAACAAATTCCCCCAGCGCCGCCCTTCGCCGCAGTCACGCGTGCGCCGCCGCGCCGCCGTTATCACGACGAGTTCCCCGCCACCGCGTCACGGTCACCGGCACGGCTTCACCGCGTGTCGTGCCGCATCCCCACCACCGTGCGCCACGCGTCACCGCAAGCCAGCCGCCGCGGCCCGTCCCCGCACGCCGCCGGCGGGCCCCTGCCCCGCCGTGCGCCAACCGCGTGCCGCCGCCCCGGCTACACGCCTACCGCAATGCCACCCTCCATTCTCGCCGGCAACACACACATGCCCCGCCGCCTCCCTGGTCCAACACCGCCACCGCCTGTCCCTCACCGACGCTGCCGCTCGGCGCCACCGCCGCCACCAAGCTTCGCCACCGGGGGGCTCCTCCCTCCTTCCCCCTCCATGCCACGGGCCACCACGGCCGCCACGCTGGCCCAGCCGGCCACAGCTGGCCGCCACGGCGGCCGAGCGCCATTAATGGCGCCAGAGCGCGCAACTACCTCGCCGCCCTACGTCATGGCGACCGTGCACGGCGCTGCTCCGCCCTCCGCGATCCGCCGCCGTTCGATGCGCGCGGAGCGGCCATGATGGGACGCCCCGCCGCGTGTCGCCACCTCCCGCATCCACCGCATCCGGGATGCGGCGCCGACCCCCCTTCCGACCGACCGAGCTCGAGCTCGCCGTCGTCACCCCGACGCCACGCGTCGAGCTCTTCCCATCCTCCTTCCCTCGCCACGCGCGACGTGGCAAGCCTCCGGCGCATCCGTCCGCCTATAAAAGGAGGCCCCCTCCCCCTCACCGGAGCGCAGCGAGCCGCGCCGAGCTCGCTTCCTCGGCCGCGTTGCCTCCTCCCTCATTCACCCCTTTCGTCGTTCCCTCTCCACCACCCAGTACCCAAGTGGCTTTCCCTCATCCCCCTCTCTCTCTTCGTGGCCTCCGCCCAAGCGCTGGCGGCCGGAGCTCGGAGATCGGGGAGCACCCCGAGCTCCCCTGTCCCCGCCATGGCGCATCAGCGCTAGAGGAAGATGACCCTCTGGTCATCCTCCCCTCCCGCGTTGAGGACCTGACGAGCGGGCCCGCCTCCTATCCCGCCGCGGGTGCGCTCGGTCTACGCAGACCGAGGCCCCGGCCGCACCCCCGGTCCACGACCGGCTCACCACACCAAGCCACGTCATCCCGCGTGGACCCGGTGCACATGACCCCAGCGGGAGATGCCGCGGTCCACCGGCCCACGGTTCTGGTCCACGGAACAGTGCTTCAGGCTGGACCTCACCCGCTCGCGTCAGCAGCCCGGAAATTGCTACGCGTACCCGGTAAGTGTACACAACCCCTTGTTTAGAGCCCTACCTCCACTCCAAAAATTCCGCAAAATTCTCCAAAAATATTAGGAACATTCCTAACCCTATTAAAGCCATCTAAACCATTTTAGGATAATCTAAGACCCCAAATCCCAAAAGAGTAGCTCTCATCCAATAGAAAAGCCTTCCCCGGTGTACCCAGAAAATCCCCCTTTCTCTGTCTTAGCCCGAAAAATCCCCAGGAAATTCCCATAAATATTAGGGATTATTATAAACTTCTCCATATGCTTAGTTCCCTACTATTTATATCTTAAGCTTGGCCTTGCCTTTGACCCACCCAAAACCCCGCCGCTACGCCACCCGGGTAAGCCCAAAACCCCGTCTAAACCCCCGTCGTCCAACTGATCGTCCGTAGACCCCTAGGTTTCACTGAAACCCTAGCCATCATGCTACCCAAGAAACAGATAAGGATTCTCTAGAAATCCATATCGGTCATTCGGGATTTATTCATAGAAATCCTTATAATTCTCGAAATACCGATAATCATCATTCCAGCCATCTTCCTAGGGAATTATTTAATAATTCTCTTCCAAATTCCCATCCTTTAATCCATTAGTTATTTTATATAATTAATGGGTTATTAATCCAATCTTTAGCCGTACTCCTTAACCCTTAGCAAATCCTTCCATCCCCGCCTTGTTCCTATTCTCTTTCCTTTTACGATTTGATTGATGTATTGTTATCCTGATTGTTATTTTATGTGTTTTTATCGATAGCATGACCGGGCCCGACGAGACGATAAGGCTCCAGAAGGCCCGAAGCCCAGCCCGGTCAACATACGAAGCACGCCTGCGTAAGGAACGACTAAGGATCGACAATGAAGGCAAGTCTCACCAATAATATCACTTAACCACTAAAGTTTACCGTTCTTGCAGCATAAGCTATGAGGAGGCATCACGTGGGTGAATGCCTGGCCCCGCTGTAGTTATAGGATGCTGATTGGGAGTGGAAGGAAGATCCCAAGGAAGGGGATTCTGTCCTAAGAGCCACTCTGATCCCAGCTAAGGACCGGTTCATGGGAGAGTCTTTCCAATCCCCTGTACAACCACGCATGCCAAAAAGGTATGGCCTCCGGGAATACCTATTTATGTGAGGCCTTGACTCACACCCCACTAGTCAGCACTAGTAAACTGTCCCAAGGAGACAACTTGGAGCACTCGGATCGTGCAAGAAGAGACAGATTAATTACAGCCATCGATCGGTCAAGAAGTGCTCGGGGGCTACTGTGGGGGATATAGTACCCGGGTACCTCACGAGCAAGCTTGGCAGCCCACCAAGAGGGGGCGGCCCAACCCATCGTTCTGGACCTGAAGACGTGCGGGACAAGTCGGCGCACGGAGGAAGGATCTGGAAGGAAAAGTTCTAGTTGGAATAGGAATTATTGTAAAGAAGGAAAAGATTCTTAGAGATAAGATCGGATACAAACCGACTTGTAACCCTGCCCCCGATATATAAGGCGGGCAGGGACCCCCTCCAAAACAACTACACCACATCTGAACCACATCTTGAGACATCAGACAACATCTCAACAAGCAATACAACACCCCAAAACAGGACGTAGGGTATTACGTCAAGTCGACGGCCCGAACCTGTATAAACCCTTGTGTCTGTCCATCCTAACCATCTTGCTTCCGATCTTTGCGATCTTCCCTACATTACAAATCACTTCCGTGGGCTACCCCGTGGAAGACTGCCGGAGATAATATCACCGACAACTCCCCCACACTAGTTTCTTACCTGTGATGGTTAGAGACAAAGCAAACACACAAGTGGGAACAAAGGAGTGAAGACTACCTAACCTTTTTATTTGTTGGAGTTGACATTATAGTTAGGTATCTTCAATAAGGTCGATGACATTGTACTCTTTATTATCAGGTTCAAAGAAAGTTTTTAAGCGATGGCCATTTACCTTGAACTTTAATTGGTCGCCTCCATCATCTTGCAGCCTAACTGCTCCATGTGGCGTGGCTTCAACAACAGTGAAAGGCCCATCCCATTTGCTTCTAAGCTTTCCGTGTCCGAAAAGCTTGACCCTAGAATTGAAAAGTAATACCTTGTCTCCTGGATGGAACTCCTTCTCCTTGATCCTCTTGTCATGCCATCCTTTTGTTCTGTCTTTGTATTTTGGCATTGTGATAAGCTTTATTTCTCCTTTCTTCCAGCTCTGCGAGCTGCTGCTTCCATTTTGTTCTGGCTTTTCTGAAATCCATGTTGAACTTCCGAATGGCCCAATGGGCTCTATGTTCCAATTCTACTGGCAGATGGCATGTTTTACCATACACCAATTCATAAGGTGTCAATCCTAAAGGTGTCTTATATGTTGTACGGTATGACCAAAGTGCATCTGGCAATTATGTCTTCCAATTATTCCCCATTTCTTCAACAATTTTCTGTAGAATGTTCTTGATTTGCTTGTTTGATGTTTCTACTTGACCGCTTGTCTGAGGGTGGTATGGAGTTACAATAATGTTGTGCTATATCCCAAGATCCTTCAGAAATTTTCGGAAGACCCAATGGATGTAATGAGGCCCTCCATCGCTAATCACTAGTCTTGGGTCCCAAAGCGAGGAAAGATGACTTCCCGAAACATCTTCCTGGCATGCTTCGAATCAGCAGCACGGCATGGTATAGCTTCCACCCATTTCGACACATAATCCATCGCCACCAAGATGTATTCACTATCATAGGACTTGGGAAAGGGCCCCATGTAGTCAATCCCCCATACATCAAATAATTCTACTTGCTGGTTGTCCTGTAGAGGCATTGCATCTCGGGCAGTGATCCCTCCTTGTTTTGGCATCTTTTGCGCCTTTTATAAATTCCTTGGTGCCACCATACATGGTTGGCCAGAAAAATCCACTTTGCCAGATCTTGGCATGAGTACGGAATACTCCGTAATGTCCCCCATAGGGTGTCGCATGACATTTTCCTATGATCTGCCTTCCTTCAATAATGTGCACACATCTCCTCAATAATGCGTCAGCGCAAACTATGTAGAGCTACGGGCCATCCCACAAGTGGAGCTTACTCTCATAGATTAGCTTCTTCCTATGTCCTCCTGGTGGTACATATCTTGCAACCATAAAGTTTATAATGTCTACATACCAGGGGGCGGAGTCCGTGACCTTGAGGAGCATGTCGTCTCGTAGGAAACTATTTATCGGTAGTTCCTGCGTGTTAGTCAAATGCATACGAGACAAATGATCCACGACAGAGTTCTCTACTCCCTTCTTATCTTTTATTTCTATGTCAAATTCTTGGAGTAAGAGGATCCATCGTATGAAGCGGGGTTTAGCATCTTTCTTATTGAACAGATATTTCAAGGCGGCATGATCAGTGTAAACAATGATCTTTGCTCCTACAAGTAAGATCTAAACTTGTCTATAGCGAAAATAACGGCCAGGAGCTCCTTTTTCAGTGGTAGCATAGTTAAGTTGAGCTCCTGTCATAAGTAAGTTGAGCTCCTGTCAGTGTCTTGCTAGCTCTATGTCAAAAGCATGGCAGGTTCTGATAGAGAGGAAAAACATGACATGTCTTTTTGTTAGGTTGTTTTGTAAATGAATGTGGCAGGCTCTAATAGAGAACAAGAAATGTGAAATGATTTGAAGAAGAATGTAACATGGCTGCCTATTTTTGTATAACGTGAGCATTATATGATGTTTGAAAAAATCAAATGAGTTGTAACATTCCCCCCCCCCCCCCTAATGTGGCATGGGTTAGTTGTATTATCCCTTTTTCCTAACATGACATGGGTAAATGCAATGTTAATTTCTTCATAAAATGACATGGGTGAGATGCAATTATTGTTTTCCTACTACGGCATGTTATAATGTGTATGGCCGCATGGCCGTGGCTTTGTTGTACACTCGTAACCCTTGCTGCGATGGTTGCAATGCTGCCCCCTTTGGCCAAATGGTGACTTGGACGGGGGAGGCTGAAGCCAACATGACCTCTTAGCCATGTAATTGTTATTTTGGTGATTGAATGACAACATAGTCATTGAGACTAATGGTTTGTCAAGCATGTGATTTGTAGGCTATTTAGGTCCGAAGGATCCGAATGATGTAATCCAAGTTGCAATATGCTCAAATAATCCATATGCCAAATCCAGAAGATGGGATCAAAGATTGGAATATGGCTAAGGACTCAAAGGTAATTGAATTGGAAGAGCAGACATACTGCGTGGATGATGATCCGACCGGGCTCAAGTTGCACGAGTCGGATAAATAGGTCACATGCAAAGGAAAGAATAAAAGATACAAAGGACATATTGATCCGTTCGATGTCCATTTGAATGGCTCAGAATATTGCCTGATGTTCCGATCAATGATGAAGCACAAGTCATATAAATATAAAGGATCAGAAGATCTGATCGGGGTTGTTTTACACGGATCGGACTTTACCCCGATCATCCAATCGGTCATGGAGTGCAAGTCATAAAGGATCGGAAGATCCGATCGAGCATGGATTGGAGTATCAACCGGAGCTTTGAAAAAAATATCGAGTTCTACCAGATGTTGACGGCTGTTAAGTGCCACAGAAAATTAGAGTATAGTCTTGTTCTTCATTTCTTTATTTAGTTCTTACTAAAGTGTGAGTCTAGAGTGTGTTAGTTAGAAATCCCACTCGCGGGTTCATCGTCCTGTCTTCAGACGGGTCCTGTGGTACCATCACGGGGGCCCCAACCTGTGGCCGGATCACAGTACAAATCGATTGGTAGGCATGGTGCCTAACTACTGGTTACGCGCCGTTTGCGCATCTTATCCCACCGCTTAGTAGGGGTAGTTAGCAGGTGGTGACAACCCTATCTTCCCTTTGAAATCCCCCACGTTGGGATAAGTCGTAGAGCCGTTGGCCGGAGTCACTATGGATGCAGTGTAAGCCGGTGCCCGAAGCGAGTGACAAAAGGTAGTCTGAACTTAGCATTGTGAGAACTACTCAATAGGAATACTCGCTACCCTTAGCCTCGTAATAGGAGTGTATCCTTAGGCCTGTTAACATTTGATAGAGATCAGACGTTCCTTGGATTCGATACCCTTGGAATACTCTTAGGGGAGAGCTACGACGACATGTGTGCGCTTGCAGGTTTCTCTGTGAACGTTAAGAACGTCAACACCAGAGAGCATGTCAAGCACGATGGAGCAAGGATAGATGGACCGGAATATCTGATGGTTGAACCGGATGATCGATCGGAGTTTTGATTGGATGATCAAAGACGAAGACAAAGAGAAGCAACGCCTAGTTGGAGTTCAAAAGTAGCGACCGAAAGATACGACCGAGTGAAGAAATGAATGGATCGGATAAATATGTCAACATGCATAGAGGGACACAATGGCTAGTATGCGTGGACTTGTATGGATTGAAATATCCGATCGGTGTACCACATGGGGCGATCATATATTCTGATCCACACAAAAGGATCTAGCCGTTAAGACACTTTTAGGCAACGGCTCTCCAGAGTTGTTGAGCTATAGATACACCCTCTACTCACCCTTTTGGGGTTGTTAGAGTACCCAAGAGTTCATTGAAGCTACTATCACATCAAGATCACATCCAACCCACCTTGGTGCTGTAGAGATCAAATCAAAGCCCTTTACCACAAATTTTGTGAAGTATTAGTGCTAGGTTTGGCTAGGGTTGAGAGAGAGAGCAAAGTGTTGATGCCTTGTGTATGAGGTTCTAGAATGAACACTTTGTACAAGAGGTGATGATCGGCGCCTTGGAGTCTTGATGACTCGCTGGCAAGTCTTCGATCCTTCGACTTAGTGTGGAGAGGCGACGACTATCGTGTGCGAGGACGTGGAGACCCCCTTCCTTCGTGGAGAAACTTCATAATGGATACGGCATCAAGGTGACTGAAATAGTAGGGGAGGTGAGGCTTGTCTTCGTGACAAGTGACTCATCCACCTTGGCATGAGCCTCAGTAGCGAGTCAAGACCTTGACCGGGAGACCTCATCTTGGTGACCGGGAGCATACCCTTTGTGGAGCTCCAATGTGGACTAGGGGTGACATTTGCCTAGTAACACCATGGAATAATTCACCAAGTCAAGTTTGCATTCCATAACCGTTTCCTTTACGTTTTCGCATTTCATACTTACAACTTGAGTCCCTTACCTTCATAGAGTAGTATCTTGTTAGAATTGACTCTAGGTTGCAAAACTCTTTTGGATAGGGTGCAAACATTTAGAGAAACCTTAGTTGCACATCTAGATAGCATGTTCTAATTTATATCTTGTGAAAACTAGATGTTGCTATAGGTTAAGGGTTTAGAAATGCCTAATTCACCTCTTCCCTCTTAGGCTAATAGAAGCACCAATTCCTTACAGAGACGAACAGCGGGAGGACCCCCAGTTCGTACCTCCATTACGATAGCGCCAGCCTTTTTAATTTTTTGATTAGTTTACTTATTTAATTGTATCTTTAATTCTAAATAATCAACAGCTCTGATTGGTTTGAACTCCTTCATGTTAGGAGGTAAGCCGGAGTACCATAACAAAGCCCATATAATACTCAGCTGAAACTTGGCATGTGCCCTTAATTTCAATAGGTGCGAGCAATAACATAATTATATAAATAAAATTAATACAATACCGTGAAAGTTTTCCATTACAAATAATCATAGTATGTATACGAGATTGATTTCTTAATGTTACTACTAGAATAATGGTTCTAGCAATGTCGCTAAGAGATATAATGGTACTAGAACGAATATAATGATAGCATGGATAGAATCATATACAAAGGACAGGGGTAAGAAATATGATAGAGTTGGTAGTGTGACACACATGAGATCATCTCATGTTAAAACTAGGCTAGCGATAGAACTAAGAGTTAGCATCTAGATTTTTAAGCTACTTTCTACACACTGTAAAAAAACTTAGAGAAAGATTACATATATGAATAGAGAACATCTATGCACCCAGGTACTAGGGGGAGATAAGCCCACTCGTCACTTACACATGACGAGGTTGTTACTCATTTACGAACACCTACAGCGATACCCGACCATGAGGGATTTTAGAAGGTTCAACGGGGCTGTCACCACCTACGGCCTGCCCCAGCCAAACCGTAGGGCACATTCAGTCTACTCGTTGATTCCAACCCGAGCTTCATGCTCGCATTGTTCACAGCACATTGATCATTCCGGACTATTAAGACTATGATCAAGGCGACCATAAGGACGACCGGTAAACCCAAACCATGGCATAGATCATGACAACTATTCAGCATATTAAACCATACTCTAATTGAATTAGAGCAAAGTGTAACAAATATGAGGGTACTCAATTCTATACTAATGTAAGGTATATGATTGACTCAAGAACATATAAGCCCTGCATCATATGAGAGCAAGAACTTAAACACAACTCATTCCCCGTAGCCGTAGAAGACCTTCTTGAAACACTGCGTGTGCTCGGCCTCCATCGCCAAGAGCACGGTGATGCCATCGTCCTTGTTGGCACATGGAATCAAGAATGCCATTCCCGCGACGAACATCTCCGCAGGCGCAACGAGCTGCGGCACGCCTGTGCCGAAGTTGGCATTGTACACGGACATCCCCAGCCAACTCACTACCCACACGTCCCACGCTGGTATTCGTTTCTCGGGCTCGCTCGCCGCTTGGCTGTTGGGGTTGGCGTCGGCGTCCTCCTTGTTCCCCAACTCCCGCTCCAGGTAGTCCACCACCGACCGCGCGTACGCGTCATCCACGCCGTCCACCGCCTTCTTGATCGTCTCCGCCACGGACCGGAGCGAGGTTTCCAGCACGTCGCTGACCCGGGCAGTTACGAGATCGCGCACTAGGGCGTTGCCGAAGAAGCCACTCGGGAGAGGCGGGCTCACACGGTGGCGGACGTTGGCCGGCATCCCGAGGCGGGTGTCCGAACCCGGCGCGATCCCGCGCGCGACGCACACGCAGCGCCAGAGGTGCGCGGTGACGGCGACGAACGTGGACACGCCGGCGGCGCCGCAGCGGGACTTGAGACCGGCGATGAGCTTGGAGGAGACGGAATAAGCGCGGATGACGACGGGGCACAGGCGGCGGCTGCGGAAGGCTGGGGAGTAATCGTAGTGGTCGAAGGCCGGGCACGGCGGGCGCCGTGCTCGGAGGAGCGTCCGGTCGTGGAACGGCGGCGACCGGCACGCCTCGGCGACGTCGAGGCCACGGGCCAGCGCCGCCCACGTCTGGATGAACGTGAACGATGCCACGCCGTCCGCCACCACGTGGTGGATGCCGGTGCCCAGCACCACGCCGCCGCACTTGAGGAAAGTCACCTACAATTCGGACACACGAGCGTTTCGTTCGTGCACGATGCAGAAAATGATCGACGACGTTATAAGTTTGTTATAGCCATCTCACCTGAAACAGGGCTAAGGGGCTGGACGCCTCGCCAGGCGGCTTTGACGGCACAAAAGTACTCCGGACCTCTGGCGAGGCCACGTAGTCCTTAAAGATTTCCTCGCCGGTGAGGTCCACCGCCCTGGCGACAACGAAGAGCGCGCCCTCGCCGTTGCATTCGATCTGCAGACTCCCGTCCGGGCCAGCGCCCAGCCGGCCGGCGAGCGGGTAGAACGGCACCAGCGCTCGAGCCAGCGCAGCCTTCAGCCTGTCCGGAGCGACGAAGGAGCCCGCGCCCTGCGCGGATGATGGCGCCGCCGGGTAGTAGTAGACGAGTGCTGTGTGCATCCTCGGCACGACCAGGTCGAGATTGGACAGCCACACCGGCTGCCGTGGCGTCTCCTCGCTCGGCGCTACCAGCGCTGTCTCCACCACCTCCACATGCTGCTTAAACATCTTCATCTACAACTTTTTTTTTTCCTCCCTCTACTGTTTATCGCGCGTTCACCACACCGCCCCACGGCGACGCCCGCTGCGCAAGCTAACAGAGCTAGTTTTTGTTTCCGAACTTGATGCGAGTGGGTGAGTATATATAAGCGAAATAATAATGACAGAGGAGCCTACGACAATAACATAGTAGCGTGTATCACGTGCAGGGGGCGGAGCTGGCCCAGCCCAACGCGTAGGTCCACTCCATGGGCTAAATTCGCTAATTGGGTTGGGCCTAGGGCCCTCGAGCTACACTGTATAGGCTAGTGGAGGAAAATGGCCAGCGCCTAGGGCCGTGGCCAGGGTGGTCCTACCGGGAAATCCGCCACTGATCACGTGCACGTATGGGCAGGCTAGGGTCGCCGTTATAATCTATACTTAAAAAGAGCGAAAGCATTTTATTTCGTCAAATCCGACAAATGGACCCATGGTCGTCAAATATTATGGATCCATTGGTCCGACAAGTGGGTCACGAGTTCTGTACGTTAGCGGCTAGGACTATAGTATTCCAAATGGGCGGCCCGGCCCTAGCCCGGCACTAGCCCGACGCGGCCCGGCCCTATCGAGGCCCGATGGCTTTTAGTGCCGGGTCGGGCCGTCGCGCCGACCCAGCGGCCCAGGCCCGACACTAAGGCCATTTTATAGTGCTGGGTCAGCACGGTGGCCCGACTGGCCCATCAGGCTAGTGCTGGGCCGTCGGGCTCGGCCTGCCCATCCCCTGCCCTGCCACGCGCGTTGAGGGGTGCTGGTGGCGCTGACGGCCGGAGTAGAGAAGCTGAAGGAGGGAGGGAAGGAAGGAGCGGGGGCCGGCGCGGCCGGAGAAGGGGCGGCGGCCGTCGCACGGCGTGGTGGCTGCGGAGGAGGGCCGACGCGCCCGGAGCAGATCTCGCTCGCGCGGCGGAGGCGCAGGGGCCATACGCGGCCAGAGCAGGGAGGCGCCCGTCGCCCGGCACCGCTCCGTCTCGCGCCCCTGGCGGCGGAGGCGGAGGGGGCCGACGCGCCTGGAGCAGATCTTGCTTGGCGCGGCGGTGGCAGAGAGGGTCGACGACGCCGGAGCAGGAAGGCGCCCGGCACCGCTCTGTCTTGTGTCCCTGGCGGCGGCAGCCGGTACTCGGCTCCGGAGAGGGAGGGGCGCAGGGCGCGGGGGCGGGGACCGCGGGGGAGGGGAGAGGCAGGGAGGGGCAACTGGGTGGATTGCTGAGGGAGGTGAGAGATGAGAGTGTAAGGAATTAGGGTTTTCTGTTGTATGTATATGTGGATCTGTAGTTTAGGTCGGGTTGCTATCGGGCCGGCCCATCTTCGTGCCGTACCTCGGGCCGCACTATGGACTGGAGTGGTGGCCCAAGCACTAACACCTCATCGGGCCGTGCCAGCCCTAAGCACTGTCGATAGGTGTTGGCATTTGTTAACGACGTTACCGGTTTCCCAGCAACGACGCAAAAAAAGAAATGCGTATGACCAATTGGTAATCTAACAGTTGCGAAAGGGGATCCGTAAGCGCACGGATATACCATTGTATCATCTCACCCATGAGTATTCCCAAGGGTATCGTATTTTCCAAAGGAAGGCGTGGTTGGTTAAAGAGTACTAATGCAGTCATGAATATAGCGATAGCATGGATAGAATCACATACCAAGAGCAGGGGTAAGAGATATAAAGATATGGTATGTGTAGTGTGACACACACTAGTGTTCACCTCTAGGACATTTAGACTAGGGAAAGGACTAAGAGTTAGCATCTGCGGTTCTAATCTAAACACATCCGTGCACAGGTCACATTAGAGATACAAGATACACATCATCATGAAATAGATCAAAGCACTTCGGAAAGGGGAGACAACCTCCCTCGCTGCTTAAGCACAGCCAGGTTGTTACTCATTTCAGAACTCCTACAGGGAACCCAAACGTGGGGATTTCAGAGGGTCGAACGGGGCTGTCACCACCCGCTGTCTACCCCGACCAAACCGTGTGGAACACTCATAATCACTCGTTGATTCCAACCCGAGCCCCATGCCCGCGTTGTTCACAAGACATCGACCATTCTGGACTATTGAGTCTTGGATCAATGCCGCTATTATAAGAATAGCTGACAAACCTATACCGTGGCTAAGAACACGAAGATCATGCAAGACATGCAACTTTATTCTAATTGAACTAGAGCAAAGCCTAATACAAGAGAGGGCACTCATAGCTCTACTATCTATGCAAGGGTATAGGACTAATCTAGCATATAAGACAAGCATATCATGATAGCAAGAACATGAACGCAGCTCAATCATATCATAACTGAGACAAACATTGTATGGAAAAGATATATGATCAAATAGATCAAAGTCATCCTAAAACTAAGAGATACAATAGCTTACCTATTCATCTTTGGGAACGCTCTTTCACAATTTCAGCATTTAAGAGACAAGGGCTAAAATCATATATCCTTTTCTCCTTCCTCTTTCCTCTTCCGTGACTTGTGGGACCTATGTGTAAGTGATCATTTGTGTTTTTTCTTCCTCCCTTCATCTCCCTCCTCCTCCAAGCAGGAACAATCCCTTCAGCTCGGGTGCTCGGTGGGGCAGGGCAGACCGGCCACGTGTGGGCAGCGCGTGCCGACGCGCGAGGCAGGGCCGGCCAACCACGGGCAGCGCGCGGGGCAGCGGCAGTCGGCCGCGAATGTGGGCAAGAAGCGCACGACGGAGGGAACGCCAACGGCGGCACATCGTGCAGCCAGGACGCATGCGTGGGGTGGAAATTGTGCGGCTATTGTGAATAGAATGAAAGGGAGAGGAAAGGGAGGAGGGGTGAAGTGAGAAAAGAAAGAGGAATGGGTAAAGGGGAAAGGAGAAAATCAATTTGTTGAAGCAAGTTTTTTATTCTCTAATTTCCCTATATATATGGCTAAAAAATGAAAAGAGAAGAGGGGATCTGTCGGAATTGCTCTAAGCGCTTGTTTGTGAGGTATAGTAATGATTTAGTTGCAATTCTAGTGACCTAATTGTAAAGTTTTAGGGACCTCATTGTAAATCATGGGGGGCTCCTTTGAACATTTGATCTGACCAATAGAATAAATAAAAGCAATCACTCCCCTCCCCTATAAGGCTATCCGCACTAGTGAAACTCTACCTCTAACCTTTAAAAGGAATATTCTGTCCTGGTCAGCGAGATTCTCTACTTTAAATTCATTTCTCCCGCACGAGTCAACCTTTACACTCAACCTCTATACCAACTACCATCAGACGGGGCCACAAACAAGATTTTTTACCCCCATCGCCCCTCTCTCTCCCGCGGGCCCCACCCTCCTCCCTCCTCCTTTTTTCCGTCCCCACCCTCCTCTCTCTCTCCCGAAACATCTCTCCCTCTCCTCCCCTGCTTTCCTCTCCCTCTCCTCCTCCCGCGAGATCGTCGCGCCACCGCTCCCATGCGCTGCGAGCTCGACCGGCCCCTCCCCTGCTCCCTCCCCGTGGCGGAGCTCGCCCGGCCCGGTCGAGGCGAGGTCGAGACGGCGCAACGGGCGTGGAGGAGCGCCGCCTCGGCTCCTCCGCCGTCGGCCTCATCCCCGCCTCTAGGAGCAGCGCGGCGGACGAAGCGCGTCGCGGCCTCCTCCATGCGGCAAATCCGGCGGCGCTCCCTCCTCTGGGCGCCGCGCGCCTCTCCCTCTCCCATCCTCAACCTCCGTCGCTCCCTCCTCCTCAATCTACGGCCGCGGTGCCGAGCAGCACGCGACGGCCTTCTCAACGGCGGCAGGCGGTAGAGCCGGCGCGACCTCGAGCTCGGGTCTCCTCGACGGCGGCGGACCTCGAGGCCGGCGGCGTGCGGTGGCGCCGGCACGGCCTCCTCCGCACGACATAACCTAGTCCGCGCGGCGCCGAAGCTTCCTGTCCAGCGCCGGCGGATCCACCTCTGCTTCCCCGCTTCGGCCTTCCTCTGCTTCCACCGCCGGCGGTGGAGGAGCCCGCGGACGGACGAATTGAGCGTGCGGCGCCCAGATCCGGCTCGCCTCCTCCTCTTCTTCGTCAGGCAGATCGAGGACGGCGCGCGGGTCTCCGGCCTCCGGCGACGCAGGGGCGAGCTCTCCCTCCCCTCCTCTCCTCCCCCCCCCCCCCCTCTCTCTCCGGGTGGTTGGGGTGGGCGCGCGAGGGCGCCCCGCGCCCATGTGGCCGTTGTCGTTCCTCTTTCTCTCTCTCACAGTCCCGGTCGAGCGCCCGACCTGGGAGGTACCGAGCCCCTCCTAAGTCGCCGCTGCGGCGCCAAAAACTGCATCCCGCATGGCATGCACGCCAACGTGGCGGATACCGTGCGGGATGCCGCACCCAGTGCAGACAGCCTAAATAGATCCCTGTTGACACTACTTTTGGCATTGATATCTTCTCTCTTAGCATTACATTATATTTTTTTCCTTCCCATCTCATGTTTTGGATTATAGATCCCAATATAATTTCTTAAAAAAAATAGATCATTCCCGGATAGCCAAATAGTCCAGCTCTCACAATAATGATTATTTCCATTAAAAAAAGGTATTGCTAACTGCTGCTTCAAAATGACTAAAATCTGGTAGGGTTCTGTCTAGCTTTGGTCAACTATGTTTGGTATCCAGGAAGAAATGTTGTAGAGTTTCTTCAGTTGAAGATGGGCACAGAACACATTCATAGGATGGCAATTCCATGCTTTTTAGTTTTTACTTGTGAGAAAAACACGATTGTTCAATCTATCTTTTAGGAGCCAGAAAAAATGTTTTGTCCCCAACCCGCACCTTCAAGCATAGATGATGAAATGGAACATCAAATTCGCTACAAATTTAAGAGAAATAGCATGAACCACAGACACAGATCATATTTCAAAAAACAGGTAGCAGTTAATACCCACCCCTGCAATCTTTATTATCACTTCACAAAGTACAGTAACTGCGTGCAAAGAAAATCAATCCCAGAACTGCAGCACGTGAGTGCTGGTCAAGCAAATTAGAAAATCAATCCCAGAACTGCAGCACGTGAGTGCTGGTCAAGCAAATTCGCTCATATATCTAACAGTCCCACTTATGCATGGATCCAAAGTTTTTTTTCTTTTTGATAACATGCATGGATCCAAAGTTGAACACTACTTTAGCAATCCAAACGAAAAAAGACAACCCAAAGAAAATATGGAGCACACTGCATCTGCATGCGCGGGAGCAAGCCTGAAAAGAGATTTTATGGACCCGCCCGCCCCGCTCCCTGTGTGTCCGGCCGTCCGCTGCCGCCCCCCCCCCCCCCCCCCCCCGGGCACGCGCTCCCCCGTGCCACCGGCTGTCCTCCACCACCGCCCCTAGCCGTGTGCTCCCTCACACAATGGGTGGTTCACCGCTGCCGCCCTCGGCCGCCTGCGCCTGCCACCCTCGTCTCTGGCCGCCGCCCAACCGCGCGTGTCCCGCGCCCGCCCGTGTGGTGGAGCACGCCAAGCGCCGTTGCCAGCATCGGCCTGCTCCGTGCCGGCCAGTGCGTTGCCCTCCTAGCGCTTGGCCGCCCCGCCTCCAGCCGCCAACCTCCGTGCAAGCTCCACCGCGCCACGCCGGTGCCGGAGCTCGGCAGAGACGAAGAAGATGATGCCAACTTTTTTTCATAAAAAATGTTGAGTTTCAATCAGGGTTTTTTCTCACAGTTTGAGCGGTTTTTTGGGAATAAAAACCGGTCTGGTAAACCGGTTAAACCGGCCGGTTAACCGGTAGGAGCGGTTTGGTAGGGTAGGTTTTGAGCGGTAACCGGCCCTATTTAGCTACCGGACCGGACCGGTTTACCGGTTCAAACTGGACCGGTTTGGAACGGTTTTTTATCCCTGGTTTCAATACTTTTGGAAAAAATGTTGGTGGAAAACGTTGAGGTTCAAAAATGTTGGTGAAAAACGTTGAGGTTCAACATTTTTTAAAAAATGTTGAGCTTCAACATTTCTAAAAAATGATGAGGATCAACATTTTGGAAAAAATGTTGATCAACTTTTTTGAAAAATATTAAGGTTCAACATTTTTGAAAAAATATAGATTCAATTTTCTTGGAAAAATGTTGAATAAACTATTTTAAATGAGTCTTGATGGTCTCTATAGATGAGTTGTCGTCTTCCACAAGGTATATATGAGCCCCCTCCCTCAGCCTCAATAGACCAACACAGAAATAAAAAGGGGCCAAGAAACAATAACCAATTACTGGTGAAAAAAAAGAAGCACGAATCTTGGAGTAATCTTAGCCACACAAAATCCAGTGAGAAAGAGATAGAAAAACATCCGGATGATGTATAGAAATTTCGATTTTGTTTTCCCGCAAAAAAATATTCTGTTTGGATTTGTAGATTTCTTTGGAATCAAATAGTACGCGGACGCTTACAAACACGCACGCACATTCTCCCATACGAACACACGCATGCAACCCTACCTCTATGATCACATTCACTAGCGTTTGGATTTGTATATTCTTTTAGAATCACATAGTACAGACGCAGACGCTTACAAACACGCACGCACATTCATCCCTACGAACACACACATTCAACCCTACCTCTATGATCACCTTCACTAGTGTCTCACTCCTACCACTGAAAGAATAGCGGCTGGTTAAATCCTAGAATAAATCAATGAAAGCAGACAAATATTCGAGATTGACGAAGTCATCACTAGCGCATCGCTCCTACCACTGAAAGAATAGCGCCAGTTAAATCCAAGAATAAATTAAAAAAAATGCGAGCACCAAGGCCTAAGTTGAGGACTTGAACCCTGGTGGACAGGTTTCACCACAAAAGCTGTTACCAGCTAAGGGTTTCTGTATCTACTATACTTATATAGGAGATCCCCACTAACTTATTTCCCTGCAATTTGGTGAAGCCATGTCATCTAGAGGTCCCACCACCACAAGTCACTACGCAGATGTCCCTCCGTTACACAAACTGAAGAATTGCTTTTTCTCCTCAGCTTCTCTCCACTGCATGACTTGATGTAAGGTTAAATTCTGCATGGTTACATGCAAAAATTAACTCTTGCATGGCTGCATGCAAAACTAACCCAAAGAAAGAGGAGTATAGGCGCATGTCTACTGTGATCCTCTTCCGTGCGCTCAAGAAAACGGAAAGGAAGGAGTATTCAAGAGGCAACTGAAGAAACGGAAGAGACCGTGAGCTTTCATATGAAACTTGGTCTCCACTAAGATGACTCTTGGCTTTTTATATGGGTGTAACATCGGCATAGGAGCTGCACTACAAAATAGACCACATCTATGTCTCCCTCCCCCATCTCATCCAACCACGAGCATCATCGTCGGCGGAGCCAGACGCCATGGGGCATGATGCCGGGGGAGGTTGCTCTGAAGATATGCATGCAGCCAGAGCGGACCAATGTGATCGGTGGGGGTGGCGCCGATGCAGCTTGCTGCAGGATGAGAGGTGAACTGGAGGCAGAAACGCTGGAAAAGACTGCACCTGAGGTCCGCCGGAGCTCGGAGGGGGATGGAAGCGGCTCAGGCGAGTTCCGGGCCTGGGAATTGAAATGCGGGAGTGCTGAGTCCGCGAACCTTCAAGCAGGAGAGGTGGACCTCCAAGCCATGGCCGAGGTGCTCCATGCTCGATACTAAATATTTATTTCTCTAAAGCAATACTTTTCTATCATCTCTCACTACAGTTAATTAGTATAAATAATGCTTATGTATTATATACAATTTTAATTATCAATTTATCAGCAGTCACAAGATGTTAGGCATGTACTTATGTTTCTAAAATGAACAGTGTGTATTCTTCAAATGGTCAATGTTTTGTCCAAGATTTCAGTATCTCTCGCTCCATGTTATCCTTTCTCCATGATGCAGACAATGCTACTACAAAGTTCCCGCAGCAACGGTACACAATAGATATATGTCAGAATTCTCCTGATAAGATACACAATAGATATGTCAAAATAATCTCTATAAGCGTACTATTTTTATAAGTAACTAAACGACCACATTGATTCATAGTTTATAGAAAATCTCTTTCAACTCCCACAGCAACGCGCGGGGAATCATTTTTTAAAATTCTTACACCGATTCAATAGAAAAATAAAGGGGCCATAACTGGGCTAGCCCAAGAACTTTAGCCACTCCGTCGGCTAATTTGAATGGATTGGTAGGCTACACTAAAATTCAGCCATCAAAAGGTTCAGCCCGAGAGGCACGAGGTACGGCCGAAATGACCTGAGAAGCAGCAGCTTGGCAACATTTATAGTACTGTAACTTGCATAGCACTATAGTAGTGCAGCACTACATACAGTCTGCAAATGCATCGAGTCCTTACTAGTAGTTCACTTCCATTTGAGCTCGGAAAGGCACATGAGATTAGGAGCACAAGAGAAATACAAAAAAGGAGACCAGCTTTGGTCGTACTAATAAGGTGCCCATTTGCACATAAAACTCAAACATTAAGCACTCAGAACACTCGGTACAAACCAAACTAAACACACGCCAACGGCCATCGATCTCACATTCTCATTCCCCGTAGAACACCTTCTCGAAAGACTCCAGGTACTCGGGCTCGAGCGCGAACAGCACGGCGAGGCCGTCATCCTTGTTGGCCCGCTGCGTCACGTACGCCGTGCCGCTGCCGAACATCTGCGCCGGCGCGACGAACCTTGGCGTCCCCCACCCGAAGTCGGCGTCGTACATGGGCATCCCGAGCCAGCTGACCACCCACAGGTCGGACTCCGGCATGAGCTGCCCGCGCGCCGCCTGGCTTCCCTTCTCCGACTCCACCTCCAGAAAGTCCACCACGGAGCGCACGTAGGCGTCGTCGACGCGATCCACGGCGTCCTTGATGGCCTGCGCGGCGAACCCGAGCGGGCGCGCCAGCACGTCCTCGACGCGGGCGGTGACGAGGTCGCGCACGATGGCGTTGCCGAAGTAGCTCCGTGGCAGCGCCGGGCGGAGGCGGTGGCGGACGTTGGCGGGGACGCGGAGCCGGGTGTCGGATCCGGCGGGGAGCCCCCGCGCGACGCACATGGCGCGCCACAGGTGCGCGGTGACGGCGCAGTAGGTGGACACGCCGGGGGAGCACTGGGATTTGATGTCGGCGAGGAGCTTCGGGGAGACGGAGTAGACGCGGGTGACGAAGGGGCGGGGCCGCCCGTTGAGGAGCGACGGGGAGTAGACGGGGTGGTCGAAGGCCGGGGACGGCGGGGAGCGCGCGCGGAGGAGGGTACGGTCGTGGAACGGCGCCGGGCCGCAGGCGTCGGCGGTGGGGAGGCCACGGGACGTGCCCGTCCAGGTCTGGATGAAGTGGAACGCGCCCATGCCGTCCATGGTCACGTGGTGGATGCCCGTGCCCAGCACCACGCCGCCGCACTTGAGGAACGTCACCTGCGCACATGCAAAGATGCATGATATTACGCTTGCATGTATGATGTATGTAGCAGTAAAAAAAAAAATCCCTGCACATTCGTCGTATGTAAA
This sequence comes from Urochloa ruziziensis, assembly GCA_015476505.1. Classification (NCBI taxonomy): domain Eukaryota; kingdom Viridiplantae; phylum Streptophyta; class Magnoliopsida; order Poales; family Poaceae; genus Urochloa; species Urochloa ruziziensis. The sequence continues at coordinate 44,711,115 of CM027124.1, forward strand.
AATTAGAGTTACTGCAGGTACCCAAAAACTCAACGGGGTCAGTATCTTGCTCAATTCGCGAGCAATCTTAATTTCATATAATAAGTGCGTCATGGTGTTGAAAAACTACTACCCTACTACATCACTACTACATGTGAGACTATTGTTACTGTCAAGTCTCGATCTCAAGCTATGCACGCAAATTAAATAAACATAAACTCCAGTACCTTTCCTTTTGAAATTCGTGACAATATATATCATAAACTACTAGAGAAGTCACAAATGAAATGACAACAGTGTGCGTGATGTGATTGCACGTGGGATGACTAGTATTGGACGTGACATATATACCGACATCTCATAAACTACTTGCAGATAATTAAAATTGATAATCCAGACGCCGCGTCATGTGAGAGATATGCGCGACACTGGAAGTCAAACAAAAGTATTAGATGCGTATCCCAAGTTGCCAATTTGGATGTGATTACAGCGGCTGCCGTGTTTAACTTTTGGCCACGATTTATCGTCTTGTCTGTTTTCCAGCCGCAGCGAGTTTGTTCTGACTTATTCTACTTTTTTTCACAAAATACTATTGAAATAGCCAAATCAACTACAGTTAGCGAACTCATCTACCAGCGGAACCAGCTGATAAGCTTGTCATATCTATCCATTTCGCATGTCATCATCATGTAAAATTAAAATTGAAGCTTGTCCTGAGATGTCGATTTCTCGATCCTTTCATCAGCTTTGTTTTGCATTGCATTATTTTTGAGCCGCCAGCAGAATTCCGCACGCATGTCCTAATTGTGTGCGATATCCGATAAGCCTTGGCACACGCTACCCATTTCAACAGCAGTGACTGCAATCGATATATTTTCTCCCGTTTTTCTATTGTTCGAAAAAGTCAGCTTGCACTTCTTTATATAATTAGTATGTACTACGTAGTATATACTGTATGTGCAATAATGCAAATGCAAGTTTTCACCTTGCCGCTGGATGCACCAGTAGGACATTGACACGTAGCTGACGTACGGTCATCAGTTTGTTACACAGCCCAATAGGTCACATGGACTGTGTTGACACAACTTTTCATCCTCATTGTATGGGAGCTTTGGTCATTTATATTAATTTGTAGCTAACATTTGGTTCGCGAATCACTACGGCTACGGCCAGCATGTTTAATTTGTTTCCCAACTCAGATTCATATATAAATATGATATACTCCAAATTTTGTTTCAGTCGTGTCTACAATTATTTCTAAATATCACAATCAAGTACGTCAGAGTTAAATTGTCCTCACATACGGCCTAGAAGCTTTTCTTCCTTTTCTTCAAAAGTTGTACTGTTCTTCGGCGTAGAACCGTTCGTCGTTCCCGCCAATTTACTTGTCATATTTCCCTTTTTTTTTCTACAAAAGTCTATACGAATCCCGTAAGATTCACGTGTGCCAAGCGGTGCTACGGATGGCACGAAGGATGGCTTTTGACCCCTCCACACGAGCCAAAAGGTTTCATATAGCATATATACTCCGTAGCCGCCGACTAGCTGTCTCCACATGCATCTCTATAGCTACTTGATATACTGAATTAAAAGCGCAGTGGGAACTTGTCGGATCGATCATATGTCTCACCTGAAACATGGACATGACGCAGGGCGGTTCACCGGACAGCGCGAACGGCACGAACATCCGCCTGACCTCCGGCGACGGCTCGTAGTCCCGGAACACGTCGTCGCCGGCGAAGTCGGCGCGGGCGACCACGAAGAGCGCGCCCTCGGCGTTGCAGTCGATCTGCAGGCGCCCGCCTTCTCCGACGCCGAGCCGCCCGGCCAGCGGGTAGAACGGTACCAGCGCCCTGGCCAGCGCCGCCTTCAGCCGCTCCGGCGAGAAGAACGAGTCCTCCTCCGCCGCCGCCGCCCCTTCTGTGGCGGCGCCGTCGCCCTCCGCCGGCGCCGGCGCCGGGTAGTAGTAGACGAGCGGCGTGTGCGTCTTGGGCACGGCGAGGTCGAGGTTGGACAGCCACAGCTCCCGCCGCGGCGTGTCCTCGCTCGGCGCCACCAGCGTCGTCTCCACCACGTCAACCTTCATATCGTCCCCGGCTAGCTAGCTTTCTGCGCTGCTTTGTGTTGCCTGTGAATCTGTGATGCAAGTGGTGCGTGTGTGTGTGTGTGTGGAGGCGCGGCTAGTATTTGTAGATGAGGGACGGACAAAGCAAGGCTTGGGCCGGGAACCCGGGATGGCCAGGGACCAGGGTTACCGGCCTGTGGGGCTCTGGTCCAGGCGTCCAGTTGCGGCTGTGCCACGCTGTTTGAACAGGCACCACAACACCCTCTCTAAAAAACAGAAACACAGGTCCGTTAGAATTGCTCAATTCCAGCGTCTGCAGATGAGACGCGCCCCCGTTTCGAACTTTCAGTTAGTACAGCCAGCCACGTCAGCTAGTATTATGGAGTTGCTGACCACTAGCAGAAAGTACTAAATTCCAACATAGCTCATTCGCCAGTCGCCAACAGCACGGGCCTACTCGACGCGATAGGTGCTGGTCCTTTTTTTTTTTGAACTTCGACGACGAGGATCCCAAACAAACGGAGTGTTTCATTACACAGTAACACAGAGAGCACGTGTATTCGTTGAAGAAAAAATACACAGATTATGACAAATCAAAAGGAGCGTATTTTGTTATGAAGCTAACACACTGTTTTTTCCTAGGCAATTAAACAACTCTCACAGCTAAAATGAGTTGCTGACCACTAGCAGAAAGTACTAAATTCCAACATACTCCCTCCGTCCCTAAAAGAGTGTCTTTCTCACTTCCCGAGAAATTACTTTAATTAATTTTATATTAAAAAATATTAATATTTATGATACATAATTAGTACCATTGGGAAGATCTTTTAGTCTAGTTTTTTAACAAATTTATTTGAAGATACAAATGTTGTACGTATTTTCTACAAATCGAGTCAAACTTGTGACACGCACACCCAAAACGACATTCTTTTAGGGACGGAGGGAGTAGCTCATTCGCCAGTCGCCAACAGCACGGGCCTACTCGATGCGATAGGTGCTGGTCTTTTTTTTTTTTTTTTGAACTTCGACGACGAGGATGCCAAACGCAAACGGAGTGTTTCGTAACACAGAGAACTCGTTCAAGAAAAAACACACATATTATGACAAATCAAAAGGAGTGTATTTTGTTATGAAGGTAACACACTGTTTTTCCCTAGGCAATTAAACAACCCTCACAGCTAAAATGAGTGTATACTGCTAAGAAGACAGCACACTGATTTTTGCAATGAACAATATGATCTAAAACTCATGAGAAATGTAATAAAGGGATATGTAGTCTAAAAAAGATAAAATCAAAGATGATAGTACCTGCACAATTTGACAGCCCCAGACCATGAACTAGACAAAACATTTAGGACTGGCATTTGAACTATAAATAACTGTAAAACGGAATGACAAGAACTGTAATATAACAAATAAGTAAAATCTTAGAAAACAGAAGAGTGAGAACGAACTCACCATGCTAAAGAATTTCCAAAATTAAGTAAGTAAACACTGAGATCCCTGCCCACGGCCTTGGCTGCTACATAGATAACACAGACAACCCATCAGAACCATAGGACGAGAGAGTGAAAGATCACAAACACAAGACCGACTTATTGTGAAAAAACAAAAGGAGCAAACCAGAAAACAGTGAGATGGATCACCAGAACAGTCAAGGGCCAAATCAGAAAACCATAACAACTATAAGCAATAGCACGTTGACCAAATCAAACCCAATTCTACATGCTACACAAATTGACACAAATTGCAGATTCAAAAACATGGTAACATAACAAAACCATTAGCATAGAATTCAAGGGCCAAGCAACAAGCCAGAAAAACCATTTTACCTAAACTCATATCATTCTCATAGAATGGCATCACCTTCATGTTGCTTACGTACTACAAGTGACCAGAAATGGACCTACACATTGAATAAGGAAAAAAAAAACTACTCAAGCTCCTGAATAACATGCCCATAAATGGCAGATACGAAAATCTCGATTACCTAGAGATAAAAAAAATAGTAAAAGCTAACCAAGAAAAAGATGACAAAGACAAAATTAAACTAAGAAACAACCTGACCTAAAAGGTCCATAAGAACCAGAACTAAAAATCATTGTGATATGTAATAAAAGGATATGTGAACATATAAAAGGATATGATAAGCAAATGAAGAAGAACGGAATCAAAGGTAAAAGAAAAAAAGAATAACAAGTTTTTTCTATAGTTAGTAAAAATACAGATTTAATCGGGATGCTCGAAAACCCAGAAAAATGCAAATTTAAAAGAGAACAAATATAAAAGAAAAGATTACCAGCTGCTTCTTCCACTAGTCTTCTGTCTTCACGCATGCTAACCCGCCCTACCCTTTAATTACCTTCCATCGGGGAGACTGGGCCGTAATCAGCTCCACTAACTTTTTTTCGAGGAAAAACTTCACGACTTTTACTTTTTTTCGAAAACGAGATTATTCATTGAGGGGTTTCCCTTGTTATGTTTGTCAGTACTGTCTCACCTGAGAGTCACTTCTCAATGACTATAAGCAGGAAGAAAATTCGCAAATCTACAAACTTGTATGTACACAACTACTCACAATCTTCCAAGAGCGCCTGTCAGGTTCATTCACTTTTTCCTCGGAATCCCTTTTTTTTTCTTTTTGCGATCATTTTTCCTCGGAATCCTTCCAACGGGAAAAGTGAAAACCCCAGCCCCAGTCACCTTCAGGAGCAGTAGACCTTGGAAGCTTCTTTCCTGGTTTTTTCAGTTCCCCTTCACATCGTCCGGTCCAGAGAGGCCCGAAATGTCACTGGCATAGTGGCATGTCGTGCACGTCGAGCTCGATCCCACAGGAAGTTACCCGTCCGAGGCCTGCAGTACATTCACTGTGCCGCTTGAAAGTCCAGGAGCACGCGCGCGTGGATGACGCGGACACACTTCGCCTAATATTTTTTTCTCTTCCTTATAAAAGCAACTTCTTTTTCTTCTCTCTGTTTTTTTTCCTTGGGAAGACGATACTGTTTTCACAGGGAAGTGAATCGACCGTTTCTCCCATGCACAGTAGATATCGAAGAAATCTCTACGTCAGTTCTCTTGAGCTGTCATGAAGTAATTGCCGTCGTCCTTGCTTGCGTATTAGTATTAGGTGCTGGCCGGTTTCCATGTTCTCTAGCCGTCCGTCGATCAGGAGGGGGATGCAAACAGAGGTTGTGGCGTTGAGCACTTGAGCACCTCATAATACAAGGCGAGAGAAGAAATGCAGAACGCATACCACCAACACATTTCTCCATCTCCAGCCACTGCTGTCGATGTGGACGCCATATCTCATCTCCCTATCAAAATCAAATTTTAGCTAGGGCGTGGTGGCGCGCGTGGAGCCACGAATATACCCTCTGTGTATTTTGCAGACAAACTAAACGAGACTAGATCCAGTGCATGCGTCGTCCTGTATCACCCAGAACCACACACTAACATGCGTGCAACAACTTTGATCGTCGTTCCCAGATGGTGGAACAGAGAGAACAACGCGTATGTGCATGCGGTCGTGTCTATATGTCAAGGTTATCACTTGTTCAGTCCATGAAATCCACAGTTCCATTCCTGAAACCTGTTCGATCAGTAGCTCATCACTAACAGGATTGTGAAGGTATTGAGGCAAAGCAAATTTAGCAATATAGACCTATCTGTTTGTTGAATGTTAGCTTCAAAATTTTTACAAAGGTAGCCACTAACAGGATTGTGAAGGTCGCCCAAAGAATTATTAAACCAACCCAAACGGCCTTTTTGCCTGGAAGAAACATTATGGAAGGTGCGGTGATTCTCCATGAAACAATACATGAACTTCACACGAAAAAACAAAATGGTGTCATATTCAAGATAGACTTTTAAAAGGCATATGACAATGTTAAATGGGATTTTCTGCAGCAAACTCTTAGAATGAAAGGATTTGACCCAAAGTGGTGTGAGTGGGTTAAGTAATTTGTACAAGGAGGTAATGTGGAGATTAAGGTGAATGATCAAGTGGAACGATACTTTCAGACTAAAAAGGGTCTTAGGCAAGGCGATCCAATATATCTACTACTGTTTAATATCGTTGTGGATATGTTGGCAATCATTGTGGAAAGAACCAAAGAGGATGGTCAAGCGAAAGGGGTAGTACCAAATCTAATTGATGGTGGTTTGTCTATTCTCCAATATGCAGATGACACAGATATTTTTATGGACCATGATATTGAACAAGCAAAGAACATAAAACTTCTTCTTTGTGCTTTTGAGCAATTATCTGGTCTTAAAATTAATTTTCACAAAATTGAAATATTCTACTTTGGAGATGCGAGAGACTGTAAAAATCAGTATTCACAACTGTTCGGTTGTAAAATGGGTTGTTATCCTTTCCGCTATTTGGGGATCCCTATGCACTATAGAAAACTGTCAAACAAAGATTGGAAGGCAATAGAGGATAGGATTGAAAAAAGATTAAGTGGATGGAAAGGAAAACTCCTATCTGTAGGAGGGCGTTTAGTCCTAGTAAATTCAATTCTCTCTAGTTTATCTATGTTCATGCTCTCTTTCTTTGAGGTCCCAAGGGGAGTCCTCAAAAAGATTGAATACTATAGGTGAAGGTTTTTTTGGTAGAATGACGGACATAAAAAGAAATATAGACTGGTCAAATGGAACATCCTCCGCCAACCAAAAGAGCAAGGGGGAATAGGGATACAAGATTTAGACATACAAAACAAATGTCTTCTAAGCAAGTGGCTATATAAACTGTGCAACGAAGATGGTTTATGGCAAGAACTGCTTAGAAAAAAGTATTTAAAGAATAAAACCTTAAGCCAAATAAGAAAACAAGCCAAAGATTCACATTTTTGGTCGAGCCTCATGGGGGTAAAAGGCCAATTCCTAAATCTAGGAAGGTTCAAACTAGTTAGTGGGAACCAAATCAGATTTTGGGGAGACAAATGGTTAGGTACCCAGAAGTTGAAAGACAAGTTCCCAAATTTGTTTAATATAGTATGAAGAAAACATGCAACTGTGTCGGAGGTACTCAGCTCAAACCCACTTAATGTCTCCTTTAGAAGAGCTTTAGTTGGGGATAAGTTAACTGAGTGGTATAACTTGGTTGCGAGTCTAGTACATATTAATTTGAATGAGGGGATGGATTTATTTTTGTGGAATCTACATAAGAATGGGGCTTTCACAGTTAATTCAATGTATAGGCACCTAGTCAATAACGGAATTAAAGCTACGCAAGAAATTTGGCATATGAAAATCACTCTCAAAATAAAAATATTTATGTGGTATCTTAAAAAGGGAGTGATCCTTACAAAAGACAACTTAGCTAGATGGAATTGGAAGGGGAGTAAAGCTTGCTGCTTTTGTAGTAAGCCAAAAACTATCCAACATCTGTTTTTGAATGCCATTATGCAAAAAAAATTTGGTGTGCAATTCATCTTGTGTTACGTATACCATCACCAGTAAATTCAGAACATTTATTCAATAACTGGTCTAAACGGGAGGGGGGGCAAGCACAATCTAATGTTATTGACAGGAGCTGTAGCCATATGCTGAGCAATTTGGCTCACAAGGAATGATACTGTGTTTGACAAGTGTAGACAAAACTTTTTTGCAGGTGATTTTCAGGGGGACACATTGGCTTCGATTATGGGCTCTGTTACAACACATTGAGGTCCAAAGGGAGCGGCTAGTTGAGGCATGCCGACTTCTAGAGTCTAGAGCTATGGAGTTCTTCGCGTCTCACGGATGGCCTTTCATTTTACGTATTGGTCAATAATGTTAAACGCAGTGTGGTTTAAACCGTGAGTGTGCTTCTAATAAGTGTGGACTGATGCCTCTCTATTGAGAGGTCTGAAGCTGGAACTCTTCCATTATCTAAAAAAAGTGGCTCATCACTTGTCTGTCAGGACAGCTTAGCTGAAGAAGAAGCATAGTTGCCATTCAGTTTCGTCAGTAAGAAAGCGGAGCAAGGCGGCGTCACGTCCTCAGCTTCGTCTACATCATTCATCTTGTGATCAACGGTCCACAGTCGTTACCGCGCTCTTTACTCAAGTTAAACCCCCATCGGATTTGTAAGAGTTTTACTTCAGTAAACTTTATTACCAAGCCACTTACTATTTAGGCTTGGGTTGAACCGGTTTGTATAAGGTTATGTTGGAGTTATAAACCCTAGTTCATCATACGAGTAACAGTAGAAGTAGTCTCCGTCGCCTCCACCTTCGTCGCTTGCGATCTGCTTGTACTGAACTTGCTCTGTTCTCCAACGAATCAGCTAGCTACTCCTGTTCGAGCTCATGTTAATCCCTTCCTTTCGTTTGAATTCGTGTGATTCCTTCTTTGTTCCCCGTCTCTATCTACCAGAACCTGACAATTGGTAACCAGAGCCAGCGCTCCTTGGCAAGATTTCTTCGTTCCTTAATGAAATATCTTGCTTCCACAGCTAATTCCTCAGTTCTTGTCCGATTGGCGCGGTGGAAGGTGGTTGCGGCTCACCCGTGCAAAACCCGACCCTCCCACCCGGATCTGAGGAAAACACCCTAAATTTCCCCCAAACTAACAGATGGATCGACAAAGCTAGGGTTGCAAGGCACTTGTTCTTGCGTAAAATTCTGTATGCTTCAACGATTTCGATCTGTGGTGGCGATTGGAGGGGGGAACCGTTGAATAGGGTTGCAAGGCAAGTCCTTGTGTAAAATTTCTCGTTCAATTCCATGCTCAAGAAGTTGAGGATTGTCGTTCAATTCCATGCTCAAGAAGTTGAGGATTGACTTGTGAATCTTGTGAGGAGAGCTTGCTCGAACCGAATTCACAAGTTCATGCAGTGATGGCGGGTGAAGATGCAGGAGAAACTCGAGATCCTCGTTGTGCAACAGCTGTGGAAGTTGATGGCATTAGAAGAACATCTGGATGAGTTCATGAAGAAACAGGATCAAAAGAGTGCCCCGTTGCTCGCGTTCTGCTTGCGCTGCGCCGCCTGCGCGTCGCCCGTCGCCCCGCCGGTTCTCCCAAACCCTAGCCGGCTTGCCGCCGGTCGCCAGAGCCGCCGCCCGGCGGGCCGCCGGCGTCTGCTGCCGCCACAGCACAGCGCCACAGCCCCCACGCTCGTTCATGGAGGAGGAGGGTGCGGGAGAGCTGGGGAGCGGCGGCGCCCCCGAGCGCGGCATGGATGCAGCCGCGGCCACCGCTGCTGGGCGTGGGCACGGCCGTGGAAGAGGGGCGCCGCCGGCACCTGAAGCTCATGATGCTGAGGAGGCAGAGCAGGGGCAAAGTCCCGGCCGGCGTTGGCATTGGGCGAGGCCGCGAGGGCGAGGCGCCCCAAATCGTCCCTGTCTTCCAATTGGCAAGAGGAAATTGGTAACCAGAGGTAAAAATTGCCTCTATATTTCAATTGAATTAGAACTCTTAGCATTTGTTCATTGCTTCTATATTCAGAAGAAATGATGCAATATCTGATATCTTGAAGAAGCAAAATGAGAACTCTGGTTCGATCAGTAGCTCATCACTTAGTCCAACCGCTGCACCTTACTATACAGGGCATTGGTCTCGGTCAGTCATCATCTCGCAGATGAGGACCACGGCGGGGAGCGCGCGGTGGAGGGGCGAGGAGGAACACTAACTAGGCAAGCGTGTGTACGTCCATCATTTTCCTTATTATCGGTCCTGCGATTTCTTAGTGAGAATCCTTATTATATTCCATGGCTGAACGGGGTCGACCGCACGTGAGAGGGGGCTCACCGGCCGGCGGCAACGGCCACGTCTGGCAGCAAGACTGCAGGACCACCTCCCTTCCCCGCGCTGGTGATGGCTGGTTGGCATTCAGATTCAGAGATCGACCTTTGTGGTGGATTCTTAGGGCACGTACGGAGTTTTTTTTTCGCTTAAATGGTTGTGATCGAGAGCTGCGTTCTTTATGTTTTGATTATTGATCGAGAGAGCTACCGGAACAACACCATTGTTACTGTATAAGTCATTTCAACTTTTTTGGTGAGTCAAAATATTTTATCTTTACCAAATTATAGAGATGACTTCAAAAATTTATGATACCGAATAGCTATACTATGAAAATATATCTAATAAAAAATCTAGTGACGCTTATTTGATATCATAAATGTTAGTACTTTATTGTATAAATTCGGTCAAAGTTGAAAAGGCTTGACTCTCCAAGAAAGTTGAAATGACTTATACCCTCTCTCTTCCAAAAAAACAAGTCGTTTTGAGATTCAAATTTTGTCTCATAAAACAAGTCGTTTTACCCGATTTGACAGGTTTGCATGTACATACAGGCATGCAATGGTCGGTTAGTATCAAATCTGACTAAAAGATAGGGGCAAACAAGGTCATTTTACATTTTTATTAATCTGTCATAAAACGTTTAGAATGACTTGTTTTTTAAGACAGAGGTAATATTTTGAAACGGAGGGAGTATATGGTTTGTTGCAAGGAATGTAGCCATGCATCGAGGTCAGTCACGTGAGAAAACTTGATGGCTCGGCAGCGCACGTGAGAAAGGGGACCGAACCGCCGCTCTGCCGGAGCTCCAGCAGCGAAGCCCGTTGAATGCCGGCGGCAATGGTCGGTCGACGTTGGCGGTTGGTACCACATTTTAACTCGAATACGAATACGGATTCGAATGTTCTCGAATACGAATACAAAACGGATGTCTCGAATTCGAATACGCATCGGATATTTACACCAGTTGGAAAACAATATTTACTTATTTTCTTTATTAATAGTTTATATTATAAAATTATTATATAAAAGTAAAGACTAAAGTATGAGTACATAACAAGTCTAGACAAAGATCACTCATTAATAATATCACATTCATTCATATTTATTTTAATAATTAATCATATAATAAATAATAAAATTATTAATAAATACATATTTTATTTATGGATGCAATATTTTTATATTAAAATCATATCATAATCATTAGTAATGGAGATAACTTTTTTAATTATACACTACCATTATTAATATTTAAATCGACATCATTTGTCATTAGTTATAGAAATAACTAACAGTTTCATATGGTCGAATACGGATACTGCCAGATATTGCTGAATACGAATATGGAATCAGATAGAGAAATGGGGTCGCCTGCTTGAATAATTGAGCAAATGCTAGCTCCTTCCCTCCCTCCTTTCTGAAGCTCGTAAGCCCACTAACGGATTGCCCATGATCAGTCAGCCCATGTATGTCTACGCCCCCACGCAGCCTACGCTACTACTACTACTTCTGATCCATGCCGGCCAGCCCATAAAAGAAAAGGCCCTTTTTACCTCTCTGTGCATAAGCCGAGTCCGTGTTTTCTTCCTAGAAAACCATTTATCTAAACCTCTCACTGTGGTTTGGACGGTGGTTTTTGCTGACATGGCAGCGGGCCCCACATGTTAGTGTGGGCTCCATCTCCATTCTCTCTCCTTCCTCTCTCCAGCGCCTTTCCCTCTCTCTTCCCCGGCTCTGCCGCTGACGGTGGTTTTCTAGTTGCATATTGAAAATTAGACTTTTGTGATAGTAGATGGGTCAAATTGGACTTTTCCTTTAATTTGCAAATTTAGAAAAGGTTGTTCTAATCATTTTTTTATGCCATTAAAGATTTTTTTTAATCATAAGTTACCGTAAAGGGTTTCCTCCGAAGAAAAAGAGACGTGCTCCATCTCATCTATCTTATCGAGATCCTTCTTATTAGATTGTGTGGAGTGCGTGATTGACCCCTACAACCTGGGTACGTCTTGTATTCCTACTCGAATCCTATTCTTCTGATTGTGGTTCTTCGTGACCGGCCGAATGCTATGTGCTAATTATTGATGCTGCTGTGATTGGCCAAATGAATTAATCTCAATTCTTTTTATCTATCGTGAGACTTCAGTGTTGCTTTTGTTACTCATTACCATCAGATCAAACAAGCAAGCGTGATATTAGTGGCTACGCAGATGCACACACATAGAATACTTGCTTCCTCTATATATACTAAAATTCAGAAGTGATTATTTTAGCCGTCGTTTGGTACCGTAAAAGATTAGAAAAATATCGACAGAGAAGTGAATCGACCTCAAGCACAGCTAGCTGTAGATCCAAAGAATCTCTTGGTCGATTCTTCAGTGAATAATAGAGAGCCGTAGTAATTGCAGCCACACCCTAGCTTGGCTAGATGCTGATTAGTTGCATATGTTCTGTAGCTGTCGATGAAAGTGGTTTCAGAGCACATACCACCAACACAAGTTCTCCAGCTTCTGTCGCTATCTGTTGTTCTAAACGTCATCTTCATAGGCTGCCTCCTGTTTCAACCAAAACCCGTAAACTAGTCTCTCCATCGTGAGCAGCAAACTTGATGGAGATACACCAGAACCCGTACACTAGTCTCTCCATTTGTTTCAGTTGAGAACATGCAAGCAATGCACGCTTTTGGTTAAGAAGGTGAGGAGTACAGCAACATTGCAACTGGTCGTTACGGCAAATTTGACTTATTAGGCTAGTCTCGGTGGGAGGTTTCATTTTTGTGTTTCCAAAAATGCTACATAAGCAACAACGTATTTAATTGATGGATGAAATAGTCTTCACGATGCATTGTTTCATGGTGGTGTTTCATAGGCAACACATGCAAGACACAAATTAGTTGGAAACCGTGCATACATGATTTCGTCTAGATGAAACCCATTTCATCTCTTACCTCATTAACTCATTGCCACATCACCAAAATTGCTGATGTGGCACCATATTTAATGTGCATGAAACCTCATGAAACGAGTTTCATTGCACAGTTACCTAGAGTGACACATCATCTAAAAAATGGTTGAAACTATGATGAAACACCATCTCTCAAAGCATAATTTCATCTATTGTTGTTTCCAAGGTTACATGCAAGACACAACCTATCTAGGTAGCTGTGTAGAGAGGGTTTCATCACCGTGAAACTCATTTCACCTCTTTTTTCAGTAATACACTGCCACTGAGACTGGCCTTAGGCCCAGTGCAAAGTTTTAATGCACGGTTACCAAGAGTGACACGTCATCAAAAGGCTTTTGAAACCGTGTGTTAGATGGGTAAAAATGGTGAAAAGTTTATGTATTGGGCCGCGTGCACAGAGAGAAGAAATGAGCTGACATGGCTCTCTAGGTAAATTTTTTTGCGTTTTTGGTGTGGAAGTAAACACGGCCATATATGAAACAAGGTCTCCCAATGCATAGTTTCATTTCACGATTTCATAGGCGGACCATTACATTCAATTGCTATGAGCATGATTGGGTGAAATCAAATGTGACGAAACTCTCTAGCCCCTAATGCTAGTTTCGTCAAGTTTCATAGTCTTGAAAACAACAGTGTAACCTAAATTTCATCTAGATGAAACTCATTTGTTCTCTTTTCATATTTTTTTTTGCCATGTCATCTTTTTTAGCTATGTGATAGCTCATTTAACGTGCATTAAACCCCTACCAAGTGGCAGCACATTCAGCCCCCGTCTCGCTGATCAGGACCAACAGCTACGGCAGTACGGCGCATCCCCACACCAGGCACGGGCCTTATTGATTCCTTGTCGAGCGGAGTACATATAGATCCTGTTTGTTCTCAGCAATCAATCAGCTTTGGCTGCTTGGGGCAAAATAAGAAACGCGGGGGGGGGGGGGGGGGGGGGGGGGGGGGGGTTGGCTTATGACGTGTTTGGAAGTCCTGGATTATTTCACGGAAAGCCGACAAGGGAATTCCATTAATAACCGACCGTTTTGATTCTTTAGAACAACTAGATGAATTTAGTAGATCCTTTTTTAGATAATGGATAAACATTCGGCCTTAACCTTCAAAAAGGCTACAACATACAAATAGGAGCACATGTTCTAATTGAACATGAAGCTAGGACATCAGAAGATCTGATAAAAGAAGAGAAAAAAAAAACTCAACATCTCCAACAAGCTAATACTCCAGTAATATTTCTTCACGGCATGCTTTGTAAGGTCACCTCCAAAAGCACCAACTTCTCCACATCCGGCGAAAGCACAAGCGAACCGAGGCATGAGCCAAATCTAACAAAGGGGAAGAGACACAACTCCATCTGCTGATTGACGCTCTGACCACCGAGTTAATACCGTAGAAAAACCATCCGCACTTCCATTGACTAGGCAGCAAGGATAAGTAAGATACCAATAGCTGTTGAAGAATTTGAGTTCAGCAACCACGGTACTCGCACGAAGTGCACCACCACACAAAAAGTCTCCAAAAGACCTAAAGACCGAGCCTCGAAGATGACACCAAGGATCAAGCCTTCATGCCAAGAACCACTGATAGCCGAGCCTTGAGCACTCGAAACAGGCCTCGAGTCACGCGGACGCAGCAGAGACGGCCGAAGCGGCATGGAGGCGTCCCGAGAACAATGCCCTCAAGAGGGACATGACGCAAACATGCACCACCGTTGCCATGTCCGATGATTCGGACCTAGGTTTTCACCAGGGACGAACCTCCGCGCCAAGGGGGAAGGTGGAGCACAACCGGACAGGGGAGCGCCGGATCCAGGGCGGGCGGGGGGGGGGGGGGGGGTGGGGGGACGCCAGCTCGGGGGAGGGTGATGCCCGGCGGCGTCACCATCAGCAGCAGCCGGCGAGGCTGCCACGCCGACCCCCAGCCTATAGCCTAGATCCAGTCCTGGTGGGAGTAGATCAGGCTAGGGGGACGAAGGATCTGCCGCCGAGTGGCCGGAATCGGCAGCCAGGCGTCGAGGCCGCCGGCAGACCTGCTCGGATCCAGGCGCGAGGACGGCGGTTCCGGGCACGAGGACGACGAGAGCGCCTCGTCGTCGCCTTCCTTGCAGGAGCTGTGCGGACTTCCGCGCACCTGCTCGGGCGGCGGCGAGGGAATGGGGCAGAGGACGGGGACGGTGGCGGCGGGGGGCTCGGGGGCTCGCATTTAGTAGATCCTTTTAGGAGGCCCCAATGACCATAGATCGAACCTATCATATTTTTACAGTGCGATGGATGGCTTCTGAGAGAGGAGTCTCTCGAGAGAGGAGGGGAGAGATGCATCTGAGCATGCTCAAGTCAAGGGCAAAACTGTCCACTAACATAAGTTGCAGTCAAAATGAAAAAGAGTACATAAGAGTTGAATAAAATAGGAGAAGAAATTCGCGTCTCTGGTGTCAATTTGTCAAAAGCTCGCGAATTGAGTGTGAAAAACAGTGAGACGATCGAATTGAGTGTCAAATATCAAATTTTCTCTCCGGCCGGTGAGCAAATGGGCATGCAGGCAAGCGACGGAGGGCCAAGTAACCGGTTGCGGTGTGGCTGTGTGGTCCTATTCTGTTTTCTTATACAAATTAGTAATAGTACAAGTTCGTCATAGGTAGAATTTGAACCTTGCTTCGCCACTGTATGTGATGCTGCCGAAGCATACTTCGCTAGCTGGCATGTGATGCTGCCGAAGCTATGTGCTCCCTCCGTATCAAAATAAATGTCGTTGTTGACCTTTTCTCGCAACATTTGGTCAAACCCGTGTATGATTGCCCTTGTAGGACTACTTCCTCTGTCCCAAAAAGGAAGTCCGTTTGGGTTGCGTGTTAGTTAAAGTGATTCATGTTTGACCAAATTTCTAGTGAATTATATTCATATTTATGGCTCTCAATAAATTTGTTAAAAACTATATTTGAAAACGAATCTAATGATATAATATTTTATATCATAAATATTTATACTTTTTATTTATAAATGGTTAAAATTAAGATTGCAGAATCTCTCGGGAAGTGAGAAGCGCATTTTTCTAGGACGGAGGCAGTACATCGTATGAACTTGGAATACACGATGTAAAAGTATACGTTTAAAACGCTCCAAGAGCAAGATAAATTTCATTTTCATCAGCAATGATTATGTTATCTTTTCTGTATTTTCTTTGCACTTCTCAAAAGTCAAAATGTACAGTGGGAACTGGGTAAGACCAAGACTTGCTCCCTGAATTACCGTCAACTACGAAGGGAAACAGGTAGGAAAAAGAAAGAGAAGAATTACTGTACGATGAAAACCATTAAGACCTAGCTAATCAAAGCCAGAGATCCTGCCATGTTGATTAAATAAGAAAAACAACAACACCTTTTCCCCCAGAAACAATCTGTAAGCAGTAAGCACCGTGAGTTGTTAGCTGCGGGCTGCAGAGCGTCGCGCTATGATCTTCCATGGTCATGGAATGTGTGCATGGTAGGATATATGTGCAGTATGCGTCCTCTGTTACTTTATCTCTACCGATTTCTGCTTCATTTGGTACGTTCAAGTTGGCCTATGTTGCTGTCAGAAGCAAGGTTAATTTCTTCAGCCTAGCAGCTCATCATCTTGCAGATCCCTCCCTCAGTTGCATCAGATACGTGCGAAGGCTGGTTTCCTGTACCTGACCAAGGATAAACCCTGTAATAACCTAGTTTACATATAGACTTCAGCATATATGGCTTGGTTCTATTGCTGCTGCAATGCACTCCAGAAGGAAAAATTCAGAATTTGGACTGGAACCCCGGAGGCTATCAGATTCAATTATGCAGTGGCAAATGGTCCAGAACTCTTGGATGACATATCTCCCTACAGAATTTGTCAGGTTCCATGGTCCAGCCACAAGAAGCAGACAGTTCCAAAAACATTACATGTCATGCTAGTCCTGCAGCAAACTCCACACAAGGCCTCGTGCAGATTTGGACCGAGTATAATGTCTTGGATCTGAACAAGACCTTGTCCAAAACATGGCATGTAATGCTAATACTGCTTCTGGCATATATTATCTAATCGCAATGGCTGGATTATAGCAGAAAACTAAGTGTTCAACTAGGATGTGGTGTCAAGGTTCCTACTAGTTTAGAGATTTAACTGGGAACTAGAACTTAATAGAATAAAGAACATACGATAGAATGTGAACATAAAATGAACTAGGATTGGTAAAAGGTTTGACCTGACAGTAGTCCGAAAATAAAGTACCTGCAGTTTTGCTGCGGCAGCTAAGAGCTCTTTGCATTGATCAAGAGCAACCTTTTCCTGTCTTGCCATAACCAAAAGTTCAGAAACCAAAGATGTCCTATCTTCGACCTGGCAAGCATGTCCTAGCGTCAATAAGAGAATCGAGTGCGTCCTATCTTCCTCCAAACGATGTACTAAGAAGTTTATAATAGTTACTTTATAAACAGAGCAGTTTATAATGATTTTGAAGTTCCAAATTATGAAAGGAAAAATACTGTGGAAAATTGGATACTAAATCTGACCTTTGATTGCAAGTAGAAAATCGAGGAACTCAAAGCTTGCATGACATCAACAGCTGAGCTTATAGCATTCCTAACGGCAACTCCGTCAGCCTGTGTTCATGTAAAGAACAGATATTTCATAAGCTCAAAAGGAGGTAACTGGAAATCAAACAGTTATTTTGTCCACCACACACCTGTGCTCCTGATGTAACTGGAAGGGCACAACGTGCTTGCTTGAAGAGCCTCGATCGCCTCAACTACAGTACCAGTGCTCTCTTCCTCTAGTAACAGCCATTGCTCAAGGTAACCAATCTGAATCACAATAGCGTGGTCAATAAACTGCATTTTAGATTTTTCACATTAGAAAGTTTCAGAAAGAAACAGAACATGGATGGCCATAAGGTTTACTTCCATATCGATGATATAAATCTTTTAAAGTTCCTATGATCCTACACATATGAACTGGTAGAGATACAGAAAACAATAAGTGATATGTGAATACACACACCTGCTCTGTTAGAATGTTGTACATATTCAGCTCTTGGCGCAGGTGTTGCACATTTATTCTTGTTATTGTTAGAGCATTGCGCTGTGTCAAGATACCTTTCCACACACTATAAAGAATTTTCTGTTTGCATGACAAGAAAAAAGGCATTATATTAGTTGAACGTTGCTCAACAAAGGGACACCAATAGAATGTACCTAGTGAAGTTCAACAGAAGATGGTCACAGACATATTGATATAATGTTATGTGAAACATTAAGTCCAACACAAAAACACATGCTGAATAAAGTAACTTGCATATGATTTTCCAACAAAAAATCTTCTCAGTTAATTAAACAAACAAAAACTGTTCTCTCTATTATCTGAAGTATATGCAATAAATAAGGACGACCGCAGAACATGCTTATTCAACTCAGGTAAAAAATGAGACTGGAAAAGGAACATGCTAAGTAACAAAAGGTGCTAGATAGACAGTGTTACCTCAACACCATTTCTCTGGGATAGTGTATCTTTTGATAGTGCATTCACAAAGCGCCACTGCAGGTATCTATTATTCAGCAGACGAAGCTGATGGACATTCTCAATCTGGCCTGCATTCTTCTTTCCTTTCCGCACATCCACGATATAGTTAAAAACAGGTTGTTCAACACCTGATTGAGCGGCTGAAGGATCACATTTCGATCGGCAAGGTGCTGAAGGCCTCGTCCGCGACGGGCTCTGGCAGGACCTGGAAGTAGATGGTGCAGCTGACAAGCCCTGTCTCAGTGAAGTCGATCTCTGCAGAAACGGAACAGGTGAAGAAATGGCCTTGCTCGGCCGACAAGTGGATTTAGAGCTTTCCGACGTCTGAGAAGAGGTGTCACTGCTAGAATCTGCCTTATCCTTTCTTCTCCGGTGAACCATCTTCGCCATCTTGTTCGACAGTCGCTTCAGGTTGCCCATGCCTTCAGATGGATGCGTCCTCCTTGGAGAACATCCTGCTGAAGCATTTGCTGAAGAGACCGGCCTGCTAGTATTTTCAGCAGGAGCAGAGCTTGTCGAAGCGAGACCAGCAGAGCCCCGGCCAGCCATCATCCCCGGCCACCGGTGCTGCTGCTCAGTGACCATGTCGGCGGGAGACTCCGATGGCCGAGCATTCTCACATTGGTCGCCGGTGTTGTTCTTGCTCCCTCTAAAAGGACTACTCTTCCTCTCAGACGCAGCTCCTGACCGCAATTTAGTCTGCTCTGACTCTGAAGGTAAGCCATTGACTAGCCTGTGTACCTTCTTGGCAGGGGTTGCTGATGCTGGCACGGGCTCTGGCCGGACCGAGGGAGACGAGCTCCGTGCAGAGGCCCACCATCCATCAGAGGCCTTTGCACTCCTTGCACGGGGTGCCTCGACGGCCGCGTCACGGGCCGGCGAACTGGACCCTGCCACGGCACGGGCGGAGGGCTTCAGCCGAGACGACGTGGCAGCTAACGGTGCGGCAGGCCTTGCTCTGTCAGCCGACCGCGCTCTGTTGCACGTAGCGTCGGTCGCCGAGCTGTTAGCTGCCGACGCCCGGCCGGCGCTCGGCGACGCGCACCGCCTCGCTGTCGCTGCAGCCAGAGCAGCAGCATTGTTCTTCTCCGACGGCACCAGCGGCCGTCGCCGCGCGCCATCGGACGCGGCCACAGCAGCCTTCCTCGGCTCACCCTTCACGACGACGGCGTCCATGAAGAAGAAGACGAAGACGAAGACCAAGAAGAATAGCCGCGCGGCACGAGAGGCGCCACCCGCATCGGTGTGGCTCTCGTCAAGCTACGCGCCACGCCTCTTCCCGCGGCGAGGCCAAAGCCAAACCACCCGGATCTATATACCACACAAGAAGACACGATCCAACCACCGGGATAATCAGGCCAAGATAGAAGCACGCGTTAACCATCTTTTAGACACGAGAGAATGAAACAAAACACAAAGTCCCCCTATTTGTTGCTACTGCGCCGCGTCTCTCTCGTCACGGGGGGTCGGGGATGCCGCCGTTGCCGTCGTGCTCGTGCCATATATGGACAGCTCGGAAACGGTCCCCTATGGGGAAGAAAGGTCTAGCTCTCGGCGAGAGCGTGGGGCTCAGAGCCATGGCGAGATGCACGGCGGACAGTGTGGACGCATGGCGCTGCGTGAAATTGTGTAACTAAGCTACTCCAAACCAGCTAACCAAGGGATATATACGTTTCCTTGGGGAAAATCTCTGCGGCCGACAGGGACACATGATGGGGCGACGGATCTTTGTGGCAGGGAAACAGCGATCGCTCACTAGGACTATATCATTCATGAACTAGGAGGCCATCTTTGGTTCGATGAGGACAAAGGACACAAAATCCAAACCCCCGGAGGCCCGGAATGCAAAAACGATCAAGAACTAGACGACAGACACGGACGGTTTACCAGCACGGTAGTAGCCGACGTCCAGACGATTAAACCAGTATGAAATGCAGCCTGATCATGCATCTAAATGGGCTTCCAGTTGAGCGGTAATTAAGCTGGCATGGAAGCTCGCCGGGGCGGTCGTCCGAGACTGGCGGCGCGACGCGGCACAATACGCTGGCGGCTTTTGGATCTGTTGAAGCTAGGCCGGGGCTCCATCGATCTGAATGCGCACAGCGAACCGAGGCCGGATCGCACGGAAACAGACGCTTGACTTGCATTGGGCGCAAAGGATTCGCCGTAAATGCACCGTACGGTTCGGTTACCAGCACGGCGCGACGAGGACGCCATGAGAGCCGCGCAGTAGCTCGAATCGGTCCCCAGAAATATCTCGTTTTCTTTTTTTTTTCTGGGAAACAAAAATATGGGTTTCGTATTGAGCATGCCATCGGAGTCACGGTTATACGGAGTTTAGGCATAAAAAAAAAAACAGAATCCAGAAGTTGAGAATTCTTGACAGTTTCCGAGGGCAGAGAGGATCCATGATCCATCGATGGGGTTAAGTTCGTTCCTTCGTGGTTCGTCTAAAAAGGTTTAACCGGCGCCATGCGACGCGAGCACATCGAATCGGCGCCATTGGAACACCTCCCACGGATTCTCGAAGCCCTCCCAATACTCAATTCTCCAACCACAAAAAAAAAAAAAAAAAAAAAAAAAAAAAAAAAAAAAGCCAGTTTGACGGAGTGGAATCCGACCATCCGAGGAACTCGATGGCGCGAGAAGCGAGAGAATGTGACCGCGGTTGAAGGCTTTAGGCTTACCTCGGCAGGAGTACGCGCGTACGGTGCTGAGGATCGCCGGGCTCGGTCGTCTCTCCTGCCGCCGACGCCGCCTCGTACAGTCGTACTCCTACGTCGTCGCAGTCTTCTTCGTGGCGAGCGCGGCCCGCGGTCGGTGGGCGCCGGACGCCTCGTGCAGTGGCGTGCGGCGAACTCCTGCAGGTGTTTCTGCTGGGGGGGGCTCTGCTCTGCTTCGGGAGAAGTGTTTCTGCGGCGATCAGAATTCAGAACTGAGCTGATGCGCAGAGGTAGGAGAGGAGTGCCTGCGCACGCACGGTTGCCGCACGTCCACCAGAACGGAACGGGGAGGGGATCGTGAAACGTGGTATGGTGCTAAACAGCGTTAGAGCAAGGTATTATGGGCGACGCAAAGCGAGCGACGTCCGACGTGGAAGAGAGAAAAGGAGAGAGAGCGCAGCAAAGGCAGATGGTGAGGCGTCAGCTCGGGCGGGCGTATGCGCGCGCGCAACGCTCCGATTCGCTGTTGTGCTGCTGCGCTTGCCACGGATTTGCTGCATGTGCTTCTGCTTTGGCTGCAGGTACTGCCGGTGCATTTATTGCCATCCACGTTGGCTGGTGAAACGCCCGGTGCGGGCTAAACCGTAAGCCATGCTCTTAGCATGACGGATAGAGTTTTAGCCTTTTTTTAAATTGTAAAAACACCCCATAAGTCACTTGGAGTTTGACATTGCCCTTATAAGTCATTTTGTTGCAAACGTCCACCCCCTAGCTAGTTTTGCTGCGGAAACACCCCCACTTCATACATCCTTATGTGATTCAACATGTTTTTATACATCGCAAGCCAATGTAGTCTTTGTTGATATTAGATACTTTTAGGACTATATTCTCAACATCGTAAATAAAATTGCAGATTGCACAAATAAATTTATCTCGATAGTTTAAACATTGTTGCACTTAATTTCTTTATTTTTATAAAAACTTTCAACACAAGACGTGGATAATTCTAATGCAAGTACTTGCGCAACATTTGACTCGGCCCAATTGGCATCTAGTTAATTTAGATCAGTGAAAACGAGTTGATTCGGTTAAATACGTGTTCATTGAGACGGTTCCCGCAAGAGAATTGAGTAGGTGGGTAGGTACTTTTAAAAAGGACTTATGGGGGAACCAAACTCAATGTGACTTATAGAGGTGTTTATACAATTTTATCTTTCTTATCTTTCTTTTATTAGATGCACGTGCGCTCTCATGGCGTGTCCCAGTTCGTTTCCAAACCATTGGAATTTTATTTTTTCCAAGAGAAGGAACCACATTAGTTTTATTTTTTTTTTCGAGTCGATTACAACATTTGTACCCCTGACCTAAACAACTACTGTACCCTGTACCTCTATTCATCTGAATTCCGACGTGCTAAAAATGTTGCTTTTAAGTGTAGTAAGTCACGCACGGGTGCTCGCTCGCCGCCGCGTGTCCCAAGACCACGACACGGCCAAATCGCCAGTACGACCATGCTTTTGCTTGAATTGAATATATCACATGAAGAACACGCGTGACTCGCAGCTGTCCCGTCCTTCGATCGGCCAGCAGTTCCGACACAGCAACAGCTGCTGCTTCGTCCCTCCCTTCGTTCGACACTTTGCGCTTTACGGTGGGAGGTAGCTGAAGCCAGCTGAAGGTGAGCTTCCACTTTTAGCAGGTTTTCACCGGCGGATACGTGAATACATACTGCAAGCACTGTAAGTGTGTATGACAACTACGACACATGTCCTGCTCTAGTGAAACAAATGGCATGCTTATTATCTTGTGGTGTCGTACCTATTTGTTTCGACCTCTCTCTGTAGGCTATAGATTTCCAAATGGGCCAGGCGCGAAGGGCGGCACGAGGCACGACCCTAAAAAGCACGACAGTAGCCTGGCCCATCCTCTATCCTGGCCTCACCCTTGCCGCCGCCCCATCCTCTCTTCCGGACTCATCCCGCCACCGCCCCCTCCCTCTTGGCCTCTCCCTCACCCTCTTTTTCCAGGATGTGGCCGCCGCCCGCCGCCTGCCGGAGGCAGGACGGAGCCGCAGAGGCTTCCGCCGCCGCGCCGCCCCCGCTTCCTCCCTCTCCAGTACGCGGCCATCGAAGGGCAAGACGGAGCCGCGTCACCTCTACTCGTCTCCGTCGCCGCCGCCGGCCCCAGCGGGGAGCTGCGCGCGTTCGCCGCTGTGGGAGCGTGACGGCCGGGCGCCGCCGCTCGCGGCCACAGCAGCGTGCCACCTCCTTGGCGACCCCTGTCCCGGTCGCGCCGGCTTCCTCGACTCCATGCTCCGGCCGCGGCCGGCCTCCTCCGCCGCCGCCGCTGCGGCCCCCTGCTCCGGCCGGTGGCCGTGAGGAATGGGTGGATTGTAGTCGGGCCAGCCAGGCCCGATGGGCCGACCGTAGCCCGTCGGGCCAGCCCGGCACGGAAAACAGGCCATAGGGTCGAGCCTGCCCCGGCTTCTCGGCCCGACGCCTGATGAAGCACGACACGTTGAATTCTCGGGCCTGCATAGGGCCGGGCCGCATCGGGCCGGGCCGAATCGTGCTAGTGCCGGGCTAGGACCGGACCGCCCATTTGAAATACTATATCTATAGCTTGTGTTCACTTGCAGCCTGCAGGATTCTTCCATGTACGGACATGAATTGGACCATGGAAGCATTTTCTACACTTTACTTTAGGACGGCGTGCGAGTGGATCGGTGGAGGAAAATGATGGTAAATGGATGACACGGACATAGTTGCCATACACATTGACACTTTACGTCTTGCCCCAAGTTTCATACAATTTTATAGGATGGTGATCAATGTAGCAGCAGTGTGGCGTTGAGCGTCGTTTTTCTCAGAACATGGTGCATGGACCTCAGAATCTCTTTTCTCAGAGCATGGTGTATGGGCCCTGAGAATCTCTTTCTACGGCTCCAGGCCCAGACACCACGCAACTCGTCCAATTTGAACCGGCCACGGTATCGGCCCAAGCCCAAGAACGCCATCGATTCCATTTCTGCCGTCACGCCCACCACCAGATCGGAATCCAATCACGCGAATTCCCCCGACCGGGTCGTCATCGTCTCATCCGCCGGCTCCGGCGATCACCTACTCCTCCCACAGTCCCGCCGCCGCCGTCCGCGCCCCGGCCGAGATGGGGAGCACCTCCTCCATGCTCACCCAGTACGACATCGAGGAGGTCCAGGACCACAGCAACCACGCATGTGAGTCGCTAGCTCTGGCGCCCTAACAATCCCCTTCTCCGATCTGCTCTGGTATGGTCTGATGCGTCGCGGCGATTGGCGCTAGTTTCGCAGCAGGAGATCGTGTCCCTGTACCAACGCTTCTGCCAGCTCGACCGCGGCGGCATCGTCTCCGCCGACGAGTTCATGTCCGTCTCCGAATTCGCCGTCAATCCCCCCCCCCCCCCCCCCCCCCCCCCGCGTCTCCGGCGGCCAGGACGATGCCGTGTTTGTTGCCGGCCCCGAGTGCGCGTGGCACCGCGCCGCTTCAGCAGTTCAGCGTGCACCCCTTTCATGTTCGGCTCGCAGTACATCCAGACAAGTTACTTCACAGCACAATGATTGAATAAGTCAAGCGATCATGTCATGAAGCAAAAGGTAAAGGCTGAGGTAATTTTTGGTGGGAGTTTTATGAACACGATTATATAGTCTGTAAACTAGGTAGCATAGGTAACTATGCTAGTGGTAGCATAGCTAACTATGCTAGTGAAGTTTCATTGGATGAAACTCCTTTCTCATTTAATAACTTTATCATGTTAACAATTTCGATAATATGATATAAAAATTAATGCCTATAAAACTGTCATGAAACCTCTAAGGTTGGCCAGATAGCCGCTCAGCCTCAAGTCATGCAGAAGCAGAATATCGTGAGCTACATCGTGAGCTGGACTACTGCTAGCTAGGTAGCCTTAAGTGTAAGGCTATATGTTTATGTCATGTTAAGCCAACCTAATAGCCCATTCATATAATTAGTCGGTTGTATATGTGAGCTATATCATTAATGCGCTAACCATTTCCTCTCTTGTTCATTCTCTCACCAGATTTATTGAAATTCGTGATTCAGCTAGCTGAGAGAAGATTGGATGCTTACATACCGCTTCTCTTCTCTCTCCTCCAACTTACAAAAATCTGATCCAGTACTTTATTTAGCCCGATTAAGTCACCTTGTATTACTTGCTCTAAGAACTGTACGAGTGCGAACGGCGCTCCATGACAAGCTCGAAAAGGTAGTCAGCTAACCTTTTAGCAAGAACGCTAATGACGGTCCATGTCAAATTCTTCAACGCCTTCAAATTGTTACTTTGTGTGATGTTTTTGAAGAGTTTGTAACAATTCTTCTTGTTTATCTTAGATCGCTGCGGCAACAACACTTCAAGTCTCCTGGGGCCACGGGAGCCCCCCTCCCCAAACACCGTGATCTCACTCGCCGATCTCACTCGCCACCGCAAGTGCAGAAGATGAAGTCGTGCTAGCAGAAGTGCACTCCAATGATGGCTCCACAACTCCACTGTTGTCGCTCGCCGAAGAGGCACCGCTGCCGCCCGAAGTGTCACCTGACGCCTTTGCAGCAAAAGTCGCAGCAAGAATCACGGAGGGGCAACTTATATGTTATGGAGTTATTAGATAGAGATTAAACTAAATTTTTTCTAATGCCAATAATAAAATTCGGTGTGCACTAAGGTGTGCACTAAGGTGTGCACGGAATATAGGGGGGCCCTGGCCCCTCTTTCTTCGCCCCTGAGAGGAGGGAGGGATGACCGACGCCTCGACGTACGCTGACGCGAGGGCCATGGCCAATATGGTAGCAATTAACCGAGAGCCGCCTACGACGACACCAAGGAGGATGCCAATCGCTAGAGTTGTCAAGACGATGATGACCTCCCTAGTGCTGCTCAGTAGCCATCTCGGCGACGCCACCCATCGGCGATGCCTGTTCTCGGCATCAGGGCGCGAACGTGATCATCCGGATAGTGTTGTGCAAGCGTTCTTTGGGGAGCGCCGACGTGATGCGAGTGCATTGCATCGACGCCATTAGAACGCCTCTCACAAATTCCTGAAGCCCTCTCCTGATCCTGATTCCTCAACCCCAAAATGTAACAAGTTTCAATCTCCCCAGGACACACACTTTCTCCTTTTTTCCCGTGACACACTCTCTCCTCCTCAATTCCTTTTAGATCTCGTGGTGGCGAGTGGCGAGCGCATAGCACTTGCCCAGTGTACGGTGGCGTCGGGGCTACAAATGCGAGCGGGTGCGGTGGGGGTCTGGCGACCGGTGGATTGGGGTGTAGCGCGGAAGCGAGCCTGGCGAGCGGTGGATAGGGACGGAGCGAGGCGACAAGCTCGGCAAGTAGCATATGCCAGCGGCCACGCTTGGCGGTGGCGGGAGCACACACCGTGAGCTCCATTTTTTTTTCTTATTTTCTCCTTTTTCTGAGTCTTTTTAGATAATTTGTAGTCAACATCCTATTTTTTTCTTCAATCTTTTTTCTCTAAAATTTTTGCTCCATTTCTTTTGTTTTATGAATACTTTTGTCAAAAGTTTTGTCTCAAATATTTTTCCATGAATTTTCTGTTAATTTTTATAAAAGAAGAACAAAGTTTGCCAAAAATAATTCAAAAATATAACTTTTTTGTCTCAAAAATTGGTTTCGTTTTATAAAAATATTAATACAACATTTTTGTTTATTGAAATTTGTATCCAATTTTTGTGCTCGTTGAACCCCACCCCCAACCCCTGAGCCCCAAATGTACGGCGATGTGCGCGCACTCACTGCGTCGCTTGCCGTGCTACTCACAGGCCGCAGTGTGAGATGCGGGGTTGTGGCCCACGTGCCGCGTGTCCATCCAAAAATAGGATGACGTAGACGGTATGAAAGCCATAAATATGTACTATATAGACAAAATTTTGTTTTGTCAATCGTCCTTCGTCGAATTTTGACGGGTGGGCCTATACCTTTGAGCCTACACCATAAGATTTTATGATCGAATGCTCTAGAATAATCTAAAGAGCCCATAATAACTACATCTCTAATTTAATAATTTTTTTAAAATATGTGCTTGCGGCACGTGCCCTTCTGCTAGTACAAAGAAAATGCTA